>OY728164.1:788973262-789573262 GCA_963277665.1 Viscum album
TTTATGGGTTTTATAGTTTTTATGTGTTTTAGAGTTTTTAGGATTTTTTAGGGTTGTTTAGGGTTTTTACCATTTTTTATTTTTTAGGGTTTTTAGTGTTTTTAGTGTTTTTAGGTTTTTGAGGTTTTCTTATTGTTATTTAGGGTTTTAAGGTATTTTTACCTTTCAAGGTCTTTTTTGGGATTTTTTAGGATTCTTATGGTTTTATGGTTTTTAGGGATTTTGAGGGTCTTTAGTGTTTTTTTGGGTTTTTTGTGGTTTTCATAATTTTTAGTGTTTTCTGGTTCTTAATTTTTTTTAAGAAGGTGGTGGCATGAATTGGGAAGGATTCCGAATTCATGCCTTTGAGGGAATTTATTAAATTCAAAAAGTTTCCATAGAAACACGAGGTGTAAAGTGCTTACACCAGCAGGGAGATAAGGAGGAACATCAAAATACTCAAAGAAAAACCACACCAAGACTTGAAGCCAGCTCAGTATATGTTCACCCTTCCTTCAAGGTTGAGTATCCATTACCGACCAATCCTGAATTCAGAGCAGGGACTCCAAGAGGAAAAATCATATATCACTGCACATGAAAAGTCCTCAAAACAATAGCGCTTCCATTGATGTTCAAGCAGTAAACCCAAAAACAGCATATCAGACCCATTCCAAACCAGCCTATAGCAGGACATATCAAAGCCTCATTCCAAAAACACAAAGTAGAAACGGATTCAGATCCAAAGACAAGCAGAAAAAATTGAGCAGTAAAGAAGGACACAAGGCTATAGGGAGGTGTTTAAAGGTACCAAAAAGATCCATAAAATCCGAGCTTTGTTCAAAGCATGTTCATCTTCAAAACCCAGCCGACATAGGGACTCAAATCATAGAAAAAAAATATCAATATCATCAGATCCAAATATCACCAATTCAGAATAGATAGTAAGATCTCATATTTCCTTAAAAAATATCTAGGCCATCTCATAAATAGTCCCAAACTCCAAACAAAATCAACAGAACAGAAAAGTCCAAATCAACCAATTTGAAGTAGAAGAATGCATCAAAAAGGCTGAAACAAACCACCAGTATCAAACCGCAAAGGAATTCCCAAAATAAATCTTCTAAAAACCATTCAGACTAGTTCAAAAAAGCTTGCAAAGCATGGAGAAGAAAGGTAGATGAAACCAGAAATCCAGAATAGAAACTTCCAAGGAGGATCAGAATCATTACACATATAGGTCCTCAGATGAAAGAAATAGAAGTAACGAGTAGCAAGGCTATCAATAAATAATGAAAAAACTAGAAAAGACTATCAAAAAAACATTAGGGAGTTTTTTAAAACTCTATCTTCAATCTATCATTTAAAATGTCTTTTTTAATAGCAAGGTAAGTGTCTTTTGAAATTTCCCCTTTTCTAAGGAAATTATACAGAATTTTTTATCTAAGTTTCACCGAAGATTTAGGATCATCACAACCGAGCACATTATTCTTCTCAACCCCTTTAACATTTTTCTTTTCCTCTACATGTTGAATTGTGTTGGGGGGATATAATTCCCTTCTTGAAATGTCCAATGATCGTGTGACTATAGTTATTTCAATTTGGGAGTAATCTCTACATTTCCTCATTTTTTTTGGGGTTGGGGGTGATGAACCCATCTGCATCAATAAATGGCTTTTTTCATTTTCTATCCATGGCTCTTAGATATTATTCTTCAATATGAGTATATTTATCTTCTTCATTTGGTGAATCACTACTTTCAGATGGATCATACCTCTTATTTTCAACATCTTGTTGAGTATCATCATGAAATTTCACTCTCAGTACCACCTATGGAGGAGTGGGAGAACTTTTATGGTTATTTGTAGCTACAACTAGAGGTGAAATATCTATGTAAGGGAGCTCACCCTTTTCCATAGTGGTATTTATTTTAACCTTCTGGAGAATAATATTATCCCTAGGTGTTGATATCTCATTAAGAGCCCAGGGGATATCCATGATGTTTGGGATCAAAGTGTTATCAATAGGTTTATCATGTAAGATCCTTTTTGAGTCTGTTTATTCCATCCAAATTGAATTGCAACAAGGTTTGGGGGGTTCCAATCTTTGGGTATTACATTCCTCTATCGAATGACTAATTTTGAAAAAGAATTTATAGTAAGGAGGAACATTTTCAAATACAACCACTTGGATGAATCATTTATCTCCATTTTGAATCCATAAATGAGATGGCAAATCTCATGAGATATCAACCTTAGTGCAAATCCTAGATATTGAAGGTCTAGACAGGTTTAAGGTAGTTGTGTCTAATCTAATTGGAAGTCCAAAAAGACCAAAAATTGCAGAAAGAGCACACTGCTTAAATAGATGTAAGGGTAAACCTAGGAAACCTATCTAGATTGGTACAGTGGGGGGCTCAGAACCAATGTCTAAGTCCGGAGACCACTTGAAGACCTTCATAGCAGACCCCCAAAGGACCAGGATCCTTGAATCCAGAATCTATAGTAGTCATTGTCTGAAGAGAACCAAAATACGACATTCACGGAATTCAGAAGCCCAATTTGAAAATTAGTGAAGCTAATGTTCTGAAGGGTTTTGAATAGACAGAACAATAAAGGGAAATTGTTGATAAATTGACCTACAAGCACAAATATATGATTCGAAGAAACAGCTTGTACCTCATCTTTTGAGAATGAAATCACTGATAGACCTCTGTGTCTATAGGTTTTTGGAGGAAGACTGTCGGAGGTCTTCAATTCTGCGCAAGGGATTTTACACGCTACAACCTCAGTGAATGATATCACATCCTGGATCCCTTGATCGGAGTTTTTAGGGTTTGTGTTTTTATTTCCTCGGAGTGACATCCTCTCAAATTATTTCTGGTTCTTATTATCTATATGTGTTCTTGGGGTTTTAATGTTTTCTTAGGGGTCTTTAGGTATTTAGGTTTTTTTAAATTTTTTGGTATTTTAGGGATTTTTTATGATATTTATGGTTTTTAGGGATTTTAGGTATTTTGATAATTTTTAGGTTTTTTGGCATTTCTTAGGGTTTGGGAGTTTTTTTTAGGGTATTTATGTTTTTTTAGTTTTTTACAGTTTTTATAAGGTTTAAATGTTTTTAACGTTTTAGATGTTTAAAGTGGTTTTAGAGGTTTTATGGTTTTTAGGTTACTAGGGTATTTTAAGGGTTTTAGGGGTTTAATGGTTTCAAGGGGTTTAGGGTTTTTGGTTTTTTTTTGGATTTTTTATTGTTTTTTGAATTTTTTTAGTGTTTATGTGTTTTAATCATTTTTTCATTTTTAGGAGTGGTAAGAATCTTTTATGTTTTTTATGTTTACTTAGTTTTTTATGGGTTTTATGATTTTTTACATATTTATTTATTTTTAAATATGTTTATGGATATTTTCGGTTTTTTAGGGTTTTTAGGTATTTTGCGGGTATTGATGTATTTTTGGTTTTTGAGGGTATTTTTGGGGTTTTAGGGTATCTTTTTTTAAGGCTTTTAACATTTTTTAGATTTTTAAAAAAAATTAAGGGTTTTAAGGGTTTATTGTTTTTATAAGGGTTTTAGGGTATTTATAGAGTTTAAATATTTTAAGGGTTTAAGGGGTTTTATGGTTTTTAGGTGTTTTAAGGTCTTTTAGGGTTTCTAGGGGTTTTGGTGTTTTATGTGTTTTTTAGGATTTTCATGGATTTTATGTCTTTTTAGGTTTTTTTAGTTTTCTTAGGGATTTTCAAGGTTTTGGGCTTTTACCCATTTATAGGGTTTTTATTAATTTATAGGGGTTTTATAGATGTTCAATGTTTTTATGGTTTTAGTATTTTTATGGTTTTTATGGGATTTTAGGGTTTTTTGTTTGTTATATTTTTATGAGTTTTATTATGTTTAGGGATTAAAGGGTTTTTGGAGTTTTTAATTTTTTTAGGGTTTTTATTAAGTTTTAAGGGTTTTATGGTTTTTATAGTGGTTTTTATTTTTAGGGGATTTTAACGGTTTGGGGGTTTTTTCTAGTCTTTCGGGTTTTTAACATTTTTGGGGTTTTTTGGGGGTTTTTAGTGTTTTTAGACATTAATTTTCTTCTTATGGTTTTAAGTTTTTTTTAATTTTTAGGTATTTTTATGGTTCATTATGAATTTTTTAGGTTTTTAAGGATATTTATGTTTTTATGGTTTTTAGAATTTTTAGGTTTTTAGGGGGTCTAATGTGTTTTTATGTTTTTAAGTTTTTATGTTTTTAAGTTTTTATTTAGGGTTTCTTGCGGTATTAGAGGTTTTTTGTTTCATTTATTTTTTATATTTTTTTAGGGTTTTAATATTTTTTTAGTTTTTTAATGATTATGAGGGTTTATTGGATTTTTGTGTGTTTTAGGGATTTTTAGGTTTTATGGTTTTTTGAGTATTTTATAATTTTAAATTTTTTTGTTGTTTTGGAATGTTTTTTGGGTTTTAAAATATTTTTAGGTTTCTTAGCAGGGTTTTAGGTTATCTATGGGTTTTTAGGGGCAGTTTTTAGGGTTTTTTACATTTTAAGGAATTTTTATGAATTTTTTATAATTTTTATGGTTTCTTATTGTTTTTACATAGTTTGAGGAGTTATAGAGTTTTTAGTTTTTTAGTGTTTTTTAGGTCTCTATGGGTTTTACGTGTTTATAAATCTTGATGCTTTTCTTAGGGTTTTTGAAGGTTTTTCTGTTTTTTGTGTTTTTATGGATTTTTAGGGATTTGTATTTGTTTTTTGAGTTCTTGAGGATTTTTATGTGTTTTAGTGGTTTTTGGATTTTTATGGGTATTTTAGGTTTTTAGGGGTTTTTTGTGTTTTTAGGTGTTTTATGTTTCTCTAGAGTTTTTAACATTTTAGTGGTTTAAAGGGTTTTAGGTTTTTCTTTGTTTGGTTTTTGGATTTTTATGGGTTTTATTGTTTTTTATGGTTTTAGGGTTTTTATGGTTTTTATTGGGTTTTAGGGGTTTAGGGTTTTTAGGGTTTTTTTAATATTTAGGGATTTTTGGGGTGTATTGGGATTTTATTTTTTTATAATTTTTTGGGATTTTTAGACTTTTGGGTGTTTTTAAAGACTTTCAGATTTTTTTGGGCTTTAATTTTTTTTATGTTTTTATTGTTTTTATGTTATTTATTGTTTTAATGTTTTCTTAGTGTTTTATAGTGTTTTTAGAGTTTTTTAGTTTTTTAGCTATTTTTTAAGAATTTTGATAATTTTTATGTTGTTTTGGATTTTAGGGTTTTTTAGGGTTTTTATGGATTTTCCTAGGTTTTATGGTTTTTTTCTGAGTTTTCTAGGGATTTAAACAAAATTTAGATTTTTCTACGGTTATTAGGTATTTTTAGGGATTTATAGAATTTTTTTTCATTTTTAGGGATTCAAGGTATTTTAAGGGGGGTTTAGGGATTTTTATAGTTCTTAGAGTTTTTAGGTTTTTTTGGGTTTTATATTTTTGTGGTTTCTTATTTATTTTCTAATGGATTTTAAGGTTTTTTGGGTATTTTTACATTTTTAGGGATTTTAAGAATTTTTGTAGATTTTAAAGGGTTTTTAGGTAATTTTGTGATTTTGATGGTTCTTAGGTGGTTTATGATTTTTAATATTTTTAAGGTTTTAGGGTTTTTATATGTTCTTAGGTTTTTAATGTTTTCTTAAGTGTTTTAGTGGTTTTTTTGGTTTTTTGGTTTTTAGGAATTTTTAGGATTTTCTTAGGATTTTTATGGTTTTTAGAGTTTCTATAGACTTTGTGGGGTTTTTAATGTTTATGTGTTTAGGGTTTTTATGGTTTTTTGGTTCTTTGGTGTTGTATTGGTTTTTATGTTTTTATGGTCTTCTTAAGGGCTTTTAGGGATTTTAGGGTTTTTTCATTTTTTAGGTATTTTTAGGGATTTTGTAGGTTTATTATAGGTTTTTATGGATTTTAAGAAATTTGAGGGTTTTTATGGGTTTTTTTTGTGTTTTTATGGTTTTTTAAATTTTTGGTTTTTTTGGTATTTTCTTAGTTTTTTAGAAATTTTATGGTTTTTTATAATGTTTTAATATTTTTGGGTTTAAAGGGATTTAAGATTTTTTCATGATTTTTTAGGGTTTGCAAGTGGTTTTAGTGTTTTTTATAGTTTTATTTGTTTTATGGTTTTTAGGGGTTTTTATGATTTTTAGAGTCCTTTTAGGGGGTTTGAGGGTGTTTAGCATTTCTTTGGTTTTTTTGGGGTATATGTGTTTTTAGGTTTTATGATTTTTGTCAGTATTTTCAAGGTTTTATCAGTTAATAATGTTTTTAGGAATTTTTAGGTAAATTTGTGGTTTTTACGAGTTTTTAGGGATTTTAGGTATTGTGTGGAATTTTGGGGGTTTTAGGGATTTAATAATATTTAGGGTTTTTAGCATTTTTAGGATTTTATGGGATTTATGAGTTTGTAGGTTTTTAATGTTATCTGAGGTGAATATAGTGATTTTATGCATTTTTTCTTTTTTAGTGATTTTTAGGTATTTTTAGTATTTTTAGGGTTTTTAGGGTTTTTAAGGACTTTGAGAGTTGTAAGGTTTTGTATGGTTTTTTTGGGTTTATAGCTTTTTTGATATTTTTTTATCGTTCTTTTGGGTTTTAGTGTTTTCAATGATATTAGGGGTTTAAATGTGATTTAGAGTTTTTTGTGGGGTCTTAGTGTTTTATGAGTTTTTAGGGTGTTTAAGGGTTTACGATTTTTATGATTTTTACATTTTCTAGGGTTTTTAGGGGTGTTTTAATTTTTTAGGTCATTTAGTTATTTTATGTTTATTTAGGTTTTTGGGGGTTTCATTGGTGTTTTTAGGTTTTTTAGGGTTCCTTACATTTTTAGGGATTTTTTGTGATTATTTAGGATTTTATATTTTTCTAGGGTTTTTAAGGATTCTTAGGGGTTTTATGGTTTGTAGCTTACTTTAGGGATTTTATTAATTTTTAGGATTTTTAGGGTCATTAAGTGTCTTTAATTTTTAATGTTTTATTCAGGGTTTTGGGGTTTTGGGGTTTTTTTATGTTTTCAATATTTTTATGAATCTATTAGAATTTTTATGGTTTTTAGGGATTTTAGATATTTTTAGGATTTTTAGGGGTTTTTATGGTTTTTATGGTTTTGCAGTATTTTTTGGTTTTTTGGATTTTTTTTATTTTTTAAGGGTTTTCAACGTTTTTTTAGATTTTTCTAATGTTTTTATGGGTTTAAAAAGTTTTTTAATTTTTTTTGTGATTAAATAGGTTATTAGGGGTTTTAAATGTTTTTTTGGAGTTATTAGTGTTTTAGGGTCATTTGAAGGGTATTTAGAGTTTGTAAGTATTTTAGGGGATTTCAGTGTTTTTAGGGTTTCAAGGTTTTATGATGGGTTTTAGGGTTTTTACATTTCTTGGGATATTTAGGGATATTTAGGATATTTTTATTTTTTTGGGTATTGAGGGATTTTGAAGGGTTTTATAGTTATTAGAAAGTTAGTGTTTTTAGAATTGTTTATCTATTTATGGGTATTAAGAGTTTTTATGATTTCTTAGGTTTTAATATGGTTTTCAAGGATTTTAGGTTTTTTATTATTTTAGTAATTTTTAAGTATTTTAGGATTTTAATGGTTTTTAGGATTTTTGGTATTCTGAGGGTTGTTAGTATTCTTTAGGGTTTTTATGGCTTTTATGGTTTATTGATTTTTAGGGTCTTTTTAGACATAGGGTTTTAAGGGTTCTTATAATTAAATAATTTTATTCGTTTTAAGGTTTTTTATATTTTTTTGTGGGTGTTTTGGGTTTTTATGAGTTTTTCATATATTTTAGGTTTTTTATGTTTTTATGGTTTTTAGGGATTTTTGGGATTTAAGGGTGTTTTAGGGTATTATGGTTCTTATATTTTTTAGGGTTTTATGGGGTTTTTTGGTTTTTATGTTTTTTTAAAGGATTTTAGTTTTTTTAGGGTTTTTAATGTTTTTATGTTTTTTAGGGATTTTAAGTATTTCTTGGGATTTTAGAGATTTAGGTATATTTAGGGTTTTTAGGGTTTTTAGTGTTTTTTATGTGTTTCTATATTTTTTGTTTTTATAGTTTTTTAATATTTTTATCCTTTTAGGTTTTTTATGGATTTTTCAGGTTTTTTATTATTTCAATGGTATTAGGGATTTTAGTGATATTGAGGGTTTTTATGGGTTTTATGTTTTTTTGAGTTTTGGGGGTATTTTTTTAGTTTTTAGGGTTTTTATGTTTTTCAGAGGTTCTTTACCCCTTAAATTGTTTAAAGCGTCTTTATAAATTTTATTGGTTTTTAGGGTTTTATGGATTTTATATTTTTAATGGTTTTTATGGTTTTAGGGGCCATTTGGGGTTTTATGGTCTTTTAAGGTTTTAATGATTTTTAGGGATTTTTATATTTTTAGGGGTTTTAAGTGTTTTTAGGTTTTTAATGTTTTTATAGGTGTTTTTAGAATTTTCATGTGGTGTTATGTTTGTAAATATTTTTAAGGATTTTTTGGGTTTTAATGGGTTTATAGTTTTTAGGGATTTTTAGGGCTTCAAGGGTTTTTCTAGGGTTTTAGTGTTGTTATTTTTTAGAGGTTTTATGTTTTTTATTTTTTTTGTTTCAAAAATATTTTTAGGGTTTTTAGGGATTTTAATTTTTTATGGATTTTAGGGGATTTTTATTGTTTTATGGGTTGTATTGAATTTGCTATTTTTTGGGGTTTTTTATGGGTTTTTCGGTTTTACAGTTTTTTGGGTGTTTTAGGGTTATTTTTAAGTTTTTTTGGGATTTCAATGTTTTTTGAGCTATATTATGTTTTTAGGGGTTTAAAGGGATTTTATATTTTATTTTGGTTTTTTTAGAAGTTTTAAGGGTTTTTACGGTTTGCATGGTTTTGAAGGATTTGCTGTTTTCTGTGGTTTTATGGTTTTTAGGGCCTTTAAGGGTTTTTATCCATTTTTTTATTTATGGGTTATAAATTTTTTTAGGTTTTTAGGGTTTCTTTATTGTTTTTCAAGGTTTTTAGGATTTTTTTAGACTTTTTGGGACTTTTATTGCCTTTTTAGGATTTTGAATGTTTTAAAGGTTTTTGAGGATTTTGAGGGAATTAGGATTTTTTCGGTTTTTATCAATTTTAATGGTTTTTATTTGTTTTATTGTTTTAGGTACATAATGTTTTCATAGGGGTTTTTCAAGATGTTTATGTTTTTTTAAATTTTATAGATTGATATGGGTTTTTTTTTCAGATTTCATGGTGTTTAGGGTTTCTAGGGATTATGATAGTTTTTAGGATTTTATTATTTTTAGGGTTTATGATTTTTTGGGATTTTTAGTGTTTTGGTTTTATGGTTTTCTTTGGGGTTTATACGTTTTGTGAATTTTTGGTTATTTATTTGGATTTTATATATTTTAGGGATTTATGGATTTCAAGGGTTTTTTAAGGATTTAGGGTTATTATGGTTTTTTAGGTTTTTAGGGTTTTTTAGTTTGTGGGGGGGGGGGGGGTTACGGTTTCTAGTGTGTTTCTATGTTTTTATTGGTTTAAAGGGGATTTATAGTATTTAATGGTTTTGTATATTTTTTATATTTTTTCGGTTTTTAAGGTTTTAAGTGTTTTTATGGTTCTTAGATGTTTTTATGGATTTAAGAACTTTTAATGGTTTTAGAGTTTTTTGTGTTTTTTAGGTTTTTAGGGGTTTTTAGTGTTTTTTGGGATTTTAGGTTTTCTTATGGTTTTTATACTTTTTTAAAGATTTATAAATTTTATAGATATTTTAAAGACTTTTAGAATTTTTATATTTTTTAGTTTTTCTATGGATATGAAGTTTTTTATATATTTGGGGGGTCTTAAATATTTTTTTGTTTTTAAGGTTTTCTTAGGTGATTCTATGTTTTTATGGTTTCTTACATTTTTAGGGATTCTTAGAGATTTTTTTGGATTTTTATAGTTTTTTAGGTTTTTCAGTATTTTGAGGGTTTTAAGAATTTTTTCTTATTTTTATGGGTATTTTTATTTTTTTTTAGTTTTTTCGTGTTTTTTATTATTTTAAGGTTTATTAGAGTCCTTTAACATTTATAGGGGTTTAAAAGGCTTTTAGTGTTTTTAGGATTGTTATGGGGTTTTAATGGTTTTTGGGATATTTTATGGTTTTTAGGGGTGTTCATGTTTTTAGGGATGTTTTTGGGTTTTTAGGTGTTTTAGCTTTTTTTTTGATTTTTTGTTTTTTAGGGGTTTGATTTTTTTGGAATTTATGGTTTTCTTAGGATTTTTTCAGGATTTTAGTTTTTTTTAAATTTTTAGTGTTTTAAATACCTTTTTATGATATTTATAGTTTTTAAGGTTTTATAGATTTCGAGGATTTTCTGGGTTTTAGGATCTTTTACGATTTTTTGTGTTTCTAAGGGTTTTATGTGTTTTTATATTTAAGAGGTTTTAGGGATTTCCAGGGTTTTAGTAGATTTTATGCTTTTATTTGTTTTATTAGTTTTTATGATTCTTATGGTTTTTAGGGTATTTAAAGATTCTGAGGGTTTTTAGAGGTTTTTAGGGTTTTTATGAGTTTTTTAGTGTTTTCAAGTTTTTTAGAGTTTTTTAACGTTTTTTTGTGTTTAAAGGGTTTTTACGGATTTTTTATCATTTTTATTCTTCATATGGTATTTTATGTTTTATATGGGGTTTTATAGGTTTTTAAGGTATTTGTTTTTTTATGTTTTTAATTGTTTTTATGTTTTTAGGGGATTGGAGTGTTTTTAGGTTTTTAATGTTTTCTTAGGGTCATAGGGATTTTACATTTGTTAGGATTTTTTACGATTTTTGCGATTTTTTCAGTGTTTTGTGATTTTTTGGATTTTTAGGGGTTTCAAAGGTTTTTAGGGGTTTTTATGGGTTTTTTTTACTTTTTAGGGGTCTTGAGTATTTAATGATTTTATAGTTTTTCATAATTTTTCTTAATTTTTCTACATTTTTATGGTTGCGAATATTTTTACATTTTTTAGAGGAGTTTTAGGGTTTTATGATTTTTTATAAAAAAAATAGGTGTTTTATGGTTTTTATTATTTTTAGGATATTTTTCAGGTTTTTAGGTTTTTTAGTGTTATTATATTTTTTACGGGACATAAGAATTTTTACACTATAAAAAATGACTTATACAAATAAAAATTCAATAACATATAATATAAATTTTGGTAGAAATTTGTATTTCTAGATGATATTAATTTTTGTTGATATTAATTTAACATACCAACATATTTTTGAACACAAAATATATTTATTAATAATAATTGTACAATAACAGCAATTCTATTACTAAAAATTCAATATGTTTGTTTGTTATATCAATACCAAAAAAGATTCTACCAAAAAATGAATATATTATTAATAACCATTATTACCAACAGATCTTTTAACATGAGAAAACTTATTTTGAATAAACCATTGAAAAAAAAAATTATTATTAACCAATTTAGAAAATTATTTTTTTATATTATCATTTTTAAGTCCAAGGTTAATATCCAATTTATCATTTTGGATGTTTTTCTAAAATATCATGTCATATAGAGAAATTTTTTATATTTAAATTTATTAAATATATAAAATTAATCAATATAAATCCAACGAATTAATAATATAACTTTAATAAATAAATAAACTAAAATCAAACAAGTATAATTATTTTATAAATAACTATATTTTCATTTTCAAATTTTATTTTAAATTATTTAAATAACCCCTCTCCCCCAACATCCGAAATGACATGACACCCCATAATTCTGCCAACATCCTTCTCCCTTGTTTATAACCCTAATAGGGAATCCTCACCTCTTGGATTATTGAAAACACTAAAGCTCAGCCACCCTTTCTTCAATCCCCAAACCATTATCACTTTTTCAGCCAACCCTTATACCATTAATTTAATCTTTCTAATTCAATTGATCTTTATCAATTAGTATTCTATATCATTATTAAATTGGAATCACTAAGTTCCCACACTCCCTCCATATCAGATATGATACCCACATTCCATCAAGTTCACTCACCATGCTCAGTGTTCATCACTTCTTCATCTCAACTAGTATTCATCGTTGGTTTCAACTGGTTAACATCCATTATCTTTTATTCATCTCAATTTTGGTGACCCTGATTCCCCCTTATACCAACTTCACTCAGTTATAATCAATGACTCTACTACTCTTATATGACTGAATGTCTTATAATAATCAAATATTCAATCAAATATTTACATTTTCAAATGTTCTTTGAGGTATGATGAAATGTTTTACCATTAATTTCCTTCAAAATACAATCTATTATTTGATCTCAAATAATATTTTATAGATGACTTGTATCATCTCTTTAGTCTTAAACTCTATGTAATGGTTTTGAATTTTTATTTCTATAATGTGAGATAATATATTTTAAAGTTACTAATTAAATTTCAATTTTATTATAAATAATTTATCGTAAATTTTTAGACTATAGATATAAAAAATATATTAATTTTTTAATAAACATAAATTATTTTGGTTTTGCATGTAATTTTTTATATGGTGAAAATATATTTTTCTTGTTTTATTTTAATTTTGGTTAACACATATATTTTATGTTATCACTTCACATCAACATAAAAATTTAATTTCTACTAAAAGTTGAAATTCATATAATTAGTTATTTTGTAGGTTATTAATAGATCTTTATTTCATATCTATATCTGAATATTTCATGAAATGGTCCTAAATACTGATGTTAATTTTTCATTGGGAAGATACTTCATTTTGATTTTATTTTTCATAAAAATTTGAGTTCAATTTTATCACAAACTGTATTTTTTTTACCATTATTTATACAGATATCATTAAACCATTATTGTTTTCAAGTATTTAATGGTTATAAAATCATATTATCATTTTTATGGATTATTTCTTAGCATGAACAACGGGATACATTGTTTGTACTTTCCCCTGATATATTTTCAAATTAGTTCTCATTTAATTTTTAGTCCCTGTTTTTTCCCACTATGTTATGTTAAATAAAGTTCCCCAACTATAGTACATTCCTTCATGATTTATTTCAGTCAGTTTCAATAATTCATTTCTTCTTGGTTGTTGGTTTCATTGAAAAAAATTCAATTACACTAAGTCTGTTCCTACATATTTCATGTCTAAAATTCTACTATCAATTTACCTATGCGGTTCATTTCCAAGTAATAAATCCCTTTTAATTTTTTCATATTACAAAAAATTCCTTTGACTCGTTATATGATTTATACACAATACCATTGTTATGTTTCTTGAGTCATGTTATATCATCACTATAACATATATACCTTTATCATTCCAATAAAAAAATACGTATGAAAAAATCATATTAGTGACATTTTTCGAGTCAAAATTATAGATTCAGTTCTACACATTCATTTATATTCATTCTGTATAATTTTGATTTCTATAACCCATATTCATTCGAATAGTTTCCTCACTTCTGCATCTTCATTAAAACCTCCTCACATGGGTATATTTATATATACAACAACACCTACCCTTTTTTCAATTCAATTTTTCATTACAAATAAAACATTATTATTATATAATTAATATAGTTATAGTTATGTAGTTTAAAGATATTAACAATCTTACATAATAAACCTGTTATATAGTTTATAGATGTTAATAGTTTTAAACTTTATATATGTTGTTTTGAGTGAATTAGACATCCAAATTATATTTATCTAGTTTTATATTTTGAATATTGATTTATTGATTTTAAATTTCCAATTGTAAATTTCAATTTCTAGAATTTGAATAATAATTTTTTGAAATTTATATTTCAATTTTGATTATCATTTTTATAATCATGATTCTTGAGGTCAATTAATCTTGTTTATTTCATTATAGAATTTTATTAATAGTTTTTATTCCAAATATGAAGCTTCTAATCCTGAATATCAGTTTTCCAGATTTAAAAATAAAGTATCCATATTCTAATTATAGTTATCCATTTCCAGTTTCAACTATCAATTATTTGATACTAAATATCATGTTTTTCATTATGGTATTTATTTTATTAATTTTATCAAATTTCCACATGATATCAAACATTTCATATCTAAAAAATAAAAATGTTCTAGTCTTAATGATATTTGTATATTTATCTCTTATCATTTTAAGATAATGTGTTTCATCTTTGATTGAATCTCAATTCTACTTATGATGGATATGATATAACATCTTTATCTTTTATTGAATCTCAATCCAATTATATTTATAAAATTTGAAAATTTCTTTCAAGATCGTCTTTGTGAGTATATCCTTAACACCTATGTTTTTTTAATTCAATAAATGGGTTTTTAGCTATTTAATTAGGTGTCATTCTTAATTAGAAATTAGTTTCATTAAAAAATAAAATCATTTTTATTTTATTATAGAATTTCATTTTGTGTTACTAGATTATAGAATTTTGATTTATGTGTCACTATTAATTGAAATAAGTTTATTATCAATGGTTTTTTGTCACATGTAAGATAATATTATTGTTATTTTTATATGATGTGTTTTTTTCAGTTTTGACCACCAGTTATTTACTGATAATGTGATGGCTTGTAATTTTTTTAGTGATAAGTTATTCTAGTTATTTCTCTATTTTTTATCACTGGTTATTTTTATATCATGCATTATAATTTTTTTGTGGTCTGTGGTTATATATATTCTCTTTTTTTCACTATATGGATAATATATTGGTTGTTATAGTGTCTAGTAAGATTATCTTATGGATTTCATTTCCACTAGTGAGATAATTAGCTTATTGTAGTTAGAATGTTGTATTTTTGAATGTTGAATTATTGGCATCTACCATGAATGGTAAGATATTTTACTATTTTTATGTCTAAAAATGTTTTTGAACAAAAATGTTTTTTTATGTTACTAATATGGATTTCCCTATTCCTGGTTAATTGATTATATGGGTCTCAATCTTCTCATAAATGATTTTTTTGGTATATTTATGCTGATATGTTGGAACCATTTTGAATGTTTTCCTGGACCTGTGACTTCATCTATGTTTCTTGAATCAATTGAATCATTAAAGATCTAGTTTCCAGTAAGATTATGTATGCCCATTACCCATTTTATAGCTTCTATGAAGATATTCTTAGGGAACCGTTTTCCAAAAACAAAGATAACTTTATTTCATCTCATTTGGAGTGGTGGAATGATTGAATTTTCTTTGTTCCAGGTGTATCCTGGTGGACCTAATGTCAGAGATTGATCGAAGGATGTAGTTGGAGGGAAATATGGTTTTCTAAGACACTCTTGACATTATTATTATAGTTATCTACATTTCACGTGTTGTATTATGGATTTCTTCCACACATGAAAATAAGCTCAAATCGAATAGATGGGAGATGATTTTGGTCACATTCCAAAAAAATTGGAAACTCCCATGAGAATCTCACTGAAAAAAATGTAGGTAGTTTTTTCTATCTCTGATTTATCATTTGAAACCATACTTTAGTAACATAATTTTGATATGTTTATAAACCAGTAAATTGGATTAGACTAATAAACCCTATTTTTTAGTATTGTTATGATCTTATTAATTCATAATTGTTTCTCTAGTAATTTTATAGAACCTATTTTGCAAATTATATTGAAAAAATATGAAAGTAAATTGAGTTTGACTGTTTGATGATTAATACACATATTATTTTTATTTATAATTTGGTATAGGGGGATAACTAATTCCTTTCACAAATATATGAATGGGGATTGTATTACATGAGTGGATAACCATGATAGTGAAAACCCTCTCGCAGAAGTCTTCTTATATTAATAAGTACATGTGAAAGAAAGTGGACCTGCAACAAATCTAAATAAAGAGACCTTCTTGTTGAACCACGATAGTGAAAAATATCTCACTATTTTTTTTCTTCCACCAATAATCATAAGTGTAAGAAAATGGACCTATGAGAACTAAGACATGCTTATATGCGTGCATCCCATCACTAGTGTAAATCAGGATAGCAACACCTGATGTTTGAGAAACAAATTTCAAATAAATGTGATTTTAAATTATATTTGAACATGTTTTTTCATATAATGAATTATTTTTTGGGATATTTATATAAGGTAATTTTAAAATTATTATATAATAAATATATTAAATATATTTATATTAATAAATATAATATAATTTTTTTGCAAAAATTTTTCAAATATCTTCACATAATATTTTATTTTAAAATAATTTACAAATTGGTATTAATTGTTGGTATTTTATATAATATAGATAATAATATTACTGATGGAATGATTAATGTTGGTAATAATATTACCAACATATAAATATATCATATTAATCTTTTTTAAAAAATATTTACTAACAGATATATTATCTATTGGTATTTTTTTAATGACAAAAATACAAATATATGTCTCGAAAACATTTATTGATAATTTATCTATCAACAATTTAGTTACAAGATAATTTTTTAGAACGTTTTAGCAAAATAAAATGCACTTTTACCTATAGATAAACCCTTTTTTAAAAAATATATATATTTTTTAGTGTTATATTTTATGGTTTTCTTAGGTTTTTTTATGTTTCTTATGTTTTTAGGGAATTTTATAGATTTTGGGGGTTTTGGCGTTTTTTTTTTGTTTTTTATAAATAATGAGGGTTTTTAGAGTTTTTAGGGTTTTATGGTTTTTATGGTTTTTATAATTTGTTATGTTTTTAAGGGTTTTAAGTGTCTTTTGGTATTTAATGTATTTTTATGTTTTTAAAATGATTTGGGGTTTTTATGTTTTAGACATATTTAGGGAATTTTTATGAATTTTTTGGGATTTTATGGTTTTTAGGGATATTGAGGGATTTATGGTGTTTAGGATATTTATGGTTCTAGGGTATTTATAATTTCTTAGGTGTTTTAGGGGTTTTAATATTTTTTAAGTTTTCATGGTTTTCTAAAGGATTTCCAAGGGATTTATGGTTTTATCATTTTTAGTGATTTTTGGGACTTTTAGGATTTTTATGGTTTTTAGGGATTTTGAGAGTTCTTATGGTTATTTTAATGATTTTGGTTATTTTGGGTTTTTTTTCTTTTTGTAGGGGTTTTATGTTTTTTAGAGTTTTTTAATATTTTTAGAAGTATAAATGGATTTTAGTTTTATTCTAGTTTTTTGGGTTTTATGGGTTTTTAAGGTTATAAGGCATTTTTAGGGTTGTTAGAGTCTTTTAGGGTTTTTAGTTTTTTTCTACTTTTTGGGTTTTTGGAGTTTAAAATGTCATCAGGTTTTTATGGTTTTCAAAAGGGTTTTTAGGGTTTTCGGTTTTTTTGTTTTTGTGGATTTTGTATTTCTTTTAAGTAATTTTATTTTTATGGGTTTTATGTATTTTGAGGGTTTTTAGGGGTTTTAAGTGTAATTAGTGATTTTTAGGTTATTAAGAATTTTAAGGGTTTTTATGTTTTACAAATTTCTTCAGGATTTTCATTGTTTTTTAGGTTTTTAGCATTTTTTAGTGATTATTTAGGATATTTTATTTTTCTATGGATCATGAAGGATTTTTTATATTTTTCGTTATTAGGGTTTATATGGTTTTTTTGGGTTTTTAGGGTTTTTCGATTTTTTAGTGTTTTTAAGGTTTTTAGAGGTTTTTAATAATTCTAGGGTTTTAAAGTGTTTTTAGAGTTTTTAATAGTCTTTATGATTTTTATGGGATTATTTTTCCTTTTATTTTTTAGCGGGTTTTATGGTTTTTAGTTTTTTTGGTTTCTAGGGTAATTTAGGGTTTTTATAATTTTTACCATTTTTTTGGTTTTTTGGGGGTTTTGATTTTTTAGGTTTTTTAGTTTTTCATATGTGTTTTTGGGAGTATTTACGTTTTTATTATTTTTTTGGATTTTTTATGATTTTTATGAGTTTTTAGGGTTTTCATAGATTTTGAGGAGTTTTAGGGTCTTCAAGGGTTTTTATGGGTTTTTTGGCATTTTATTTATTTAGGGTTTTAATATATTTTTTAACTCTCCAATGTTTTCTTAGTATTTTTTATAGTTTTTAACTAGTTTTAGGAGTTTTTTATAATTGTTATATTTTTAGGGATTTTGGTGGGTTTTTCGGAGTATATGGGTTTTTTGTGTTTTTTTGCGTTTTTTGCGTTTTTTTGTTCTTTAGTAGTTTTATTTTTTTTAGATTTTGTTAAAAAATTTAATGGTTTAATTGGTTTTTATACTTTTTAGTTTTATTTAGTGTTTTATGTGATTTTAGGGTTTTTTCTATTTTAATGTTGGGGGTATTTTAAGGGTTAGTTTAAGATTTTTATAATTTTTTAGGTTTTTAGGGGTTTTAAGTGCTTTTAGGTTTTTAATGTTTTCATACAAGCTTTTTGGGTCTTTTACATTCTTATTAATTTTTAATAAATTTTAGTATTTTTATCTTGTTTTGTATTTCAGTTATTTTGAGGGTGTTTAGGGATTTTTATGTTTTTCTGCATTTTTTTGGATTTTTATGGGTTTTAATTTTTTTAGTTTTTTAAATTTTTTCTTAAGGGATTTCATGGTTTTAGGGTTCTAATGATACTAGGTATTTTTGGGTACTTTTTAGAATTTTATAGTTTTTAGAGTTTCTATGTACATGGCGGGTTTTAAGGGGTTTTTCGTTTTAGGGGTTTTCATTTTTTTAAGGGTTTTAAGGTTTTATTATGGGTTTTTATAGGGTTTAAATATTTTTACATTTTTATGAATTTTTCGGTTTTTAAATAATTTAGAGTTTTTAATGATTTTGAGGGTTTTTAGGGTTTTAAGTGTTTTCTAGGGGTTTTAGGGGATTTATGTGTTTTTAGGTTTTTATTCTATCTTTGGGCTTTTCAATTTCTATGTACTTTTAAGGATTTTTTTGTATTTTTATGAGGTTTTAGTGTTTTTTGGGATTTTGAATATTTTTAGTTGTTTTATGGTTTTTGGGTTTTTTAAGTTTTTTGAGTTTTTAGAGTGTTTTGGAGTTTTATAAGAAATTTATTGGTTTAAATGGTTTTTAGAGTTTTTAGTGGGTTTTAGGGATTTTTTTGGGATTCTATGGTGATTTATGGTTTTAGGGTTTTTTATTATTTTTTGCAGTTTTTTGGGATTTTAGTGTTTTTAGGTTTCACCATTTTTTAGGATTTTAGGGGTTTTATGTAATTTTTTGTTTTTATGGTTTTATTTTGTTTTCTATGTGTTTTTTTGTTATTTTTATTCCTTTAGGATTTTTATGGTTTTATCAGTTTTTAGGGATTTCGAGGGATTTCGGGGTTTCTAAGGGCTTTTAGTCTTTTTAATGTTTTAGGGGTTTTTTGTTTTTATGTTTTTATGTTTTTATTTTGGTTTTTTAGGGTTTTATGGTTTTTATGTTTTTATGTATTTTGATATCATTTTAAGGATTTTTAAGATTTTTCGGGATTTTTTGGATTTTTGGGCATTTTTAAATATTTGAGGGTTTTTTAGATTTTTAGGGTTTACTTGTGTTTTTAAGGGGTTTTTTGGTTTGTATAATTAATTAATGTATTCAGGGGATTTAATTTTTTAAGGATTTGTACTGGGTTTTTATTATTTTTATGGGTTTTGAGTGTTTTTAAGGTTTTAGGTTTTTTATGGGTTTCAGCTGTTTTAAAGGTTTTTAAGGTCTCTTTTTGGTTATTTTTTTGTTTTAGTGTTTTTTAGGTTTTTTGGTCGCACAATTTTTATTAGGGTTTTATGGATTCATTCGGGGTATTATGGGTTTTTATGGTTTTCTTACAATTGAGGGATTTTTAGGTATTTATTGAATTTTTATTCTCTTAAGGTTTTAGTGGTTTTGAGGGTTTTTAGTGTTTTAGGGGGATTTGGGGATTCTATAGTGTTTAGGGTCTTTATCATAGGTGTTTTAGGAGTTTTATGTGTTTTTATGTTTTTATGTTTTTATTCATGGTTTCCCATGTTTTTATAGGTGTTTATTAATTTGTTATTTTATGGTTTTTATGAGGTTTTATGTGTTTTAAGGATTCATAAGGTTTTAGGGTTTTTTGGGTTTTTATGGTTTTTAAGGTTTTGGGTTATTATTATTTTAATTTTTTAATTTTTTATGGGTATTTATATTTTTTAAATTTTTTTAGTGGTTTAATGGGTTCTAAATGATTATAGTTTTTTAGGGTTTAAATGGGAAAATAGTTTATTAATTGTTTTAGGTTTTTAATATCATTTTACTGTATTTTATGTTTTTAGTGTTTTTTAGGTTTTAGGGGTCTAATTTTTGTTTAGGTTTATAAGGATTTATTAAGATTTTTCAAGGTTGTTTGGGTTTTTCGACGTTTTTTGTGACCTCTAGAGATTTTTATGATTTTTTTATATTTCAAAATTTTTGGGATATTGGGGGGTTTTAGGTTTTTTAGGGTTTATAGGTTTTTTATGTTTTTTAGGGTTTTTATCTTTTTTAGGTTTTTAGCGGTTTTATGTGTTTATAGAAACTTATTATTTTTAGGGTTTTTTTTGGGTTTTTAAGGTCATTTTAATTTTTTTTGGATTTTTTGGTCTTTTATTCGGATTGTTATAGTTTTTATTATTTTTATGGATTCTGATGGTTTTGGGGTTTTTTTATGTTTTACGGGTTTTAAGAGTTTTTATGACTTTAATATTTTCTTACGAGTTATGAAGGTTTTAGGGTTTTTAACATTTTTATTGATTTTTAGTGATTTTTTTGGATTTTTATAGTTTTTATGTTTTTTTAGTGATTTTGAGAATTTTAGGGTTTTCATCATTTTTAGGGTTTTTATTATTTTTTAGCATTTAGGGTATTTTAGGAATTTTAATCTTTTATATTTTTTTAATGTTTTAATAGTGTAAATGGATTTAAGTGTTTTTAGTGGTATTTTAGTGTTTTAATGGGTTTTAGGGTTTTGAATGTTTTTTTGGGTTTTAGGGGTTTAGCATCTTTTATGGTTTTCAAGATAATATAATTTTTATGTTTTTAAGGATTTTATGTGTTTTTAGGTTTTTAAGGTTATTATTAGTGTTTTTAGGGTTATTAGGTTTTTTTTATGTTTTTAATGAATTTAAGAGTTTTTTTGGATTTTTATATTTTTTGAGGTTTTTTTTATTTTTAAAATTTTTATGGTTTTTATGGTTTTTAGTTTTTTAGTATTTTGGGGGTTTTAAATGATTTCTATTTTAAGGTTTTATTTTGGATTTTCAGGTTTTTTTGGTATTTTACAAATTTAGGGACTTTTAGAGATTTTTTTGGATTTTTTTGTTTTTAGTGATTTTTGGAATTTCATGGGGTTTTGCATTTAATTTTTTGTTGTGTGTTTTTATTATTTAAAGAGATTTAACATGGTTTTTTTATTTTTTAGTTATTTTTTTGTGTTTTTTTGGTTTTTTGGTTTTTTAGGTTTTTAGCTATTTTATAATTTTAATGGGTTTTTGGGTTTTATTGTTTTTAGGTTTTTAGGACGTTTTTTGGGATTTATGGTCTTATTTGGGTTACTTAGGATTATAGGGTTTTTTTACTTTTTTGGGATTTGTAGGTATTTTTAGGAATGTTATGGTCTTTTAAGGTTTTTATTGTTTTTTTGGTTTTTAGTGGTTTTAGAGTACGTTAAGGTTTATTGGGGTTTTTTTTAGCGTATTTCTGTTGTATGGGTTTTTATTACTATTAGGGTTTTAATGTTTTCTTGGGATGTTTTCAAGGTTTTAAGAGTTTTTTATTTCTTTAGTAATTTTTATATATTTTTGGTATTTTTAATGGTTTTTAATGTTTTCTGTGATTTGGGGGCATTTTATAGTGTTCTAGGGGTTTTTTGGTTTTTTTTGGGTTTTATGGGTTTTTTGAGTTTTTAGGGGTTTTATGGATTTTAGGAGTTTTTAAACATATTTCGGGTTTTAAAGGGTATTTATAGTTTTTAATGTATTTTCATGGTTTTAAATATTTTTTTGAGTATTTAAAATATTTCAGGTGTTTTTTTGATATTTAGTGTTTTTAGGGTATTTAGGGTCTTTTAGTGATTTTTATGGTTTTTAGCATTTTATAGTTTTTAGGGGTTTTATGTGTTTTTAGGTTTTTATGGTTTTCCTAAGGCTTTCAGGGGTTTCAATGTTTTTTACATTTTTCGGGATTTTTAGGTATTTTTAGGGCTTTAAAAGTTTTAAGTGTTTTAGTGATTTTGAGTGTTTTTAGGGTTTTTAGGGTTTGTAGGGGTTTTTAGTGTTTTTAACATTTTTAGTTTTTTATAGGTTTTAAGTTTTTCTTAATTTCTAATGATTTATTAGGGGTTCTCGTGGTTTTTAGGGTTTTTTACATTTTTTGGGTTTTTAGGGATTCTTTTGATTTTTTTTCTTTGGTGTTTAAGGGATTTTTAGGGTTTTTATTATTTTTAGTGGTTTTTAGGTTTTTATGGTTTTTAAGAGTCTTTATGTTTTTATTTTTTTCATATGATTTTCCAATGTTTTTAGGGTTTTTATCATTTTAGGGATTTTTTTTGTATTTTATGGTTTTTAGAGTTAATTGGGATTTTGAGGGGTTTTTTTGGTATTTAGGGTTTTATGATTTTGTTTGGGTTTTCGGGTTTTTGGAGTTTTTTTAGGATGGGTTAATATTTTTTAGTGTTTTTTAATCCTTTTATGGATTTAAATGATTTTTAGACTTTTTAGTTTTTTTGTTTTCTATGAATTTTTTGGATTTTTATAGGTTTTAGGAGTTTTTCTCATTTTAGGTTTTCTTCGTTTTTTGGAACCTTTTTGTGTATTTTTAGGGTTTTTAGAATTTTAAAGTTTTGTAAGGGTTTTATGTGTTTTTATTTTTTTAAGAATTTATTAGTGGTTTTCATGGTTTTTATGGTTTTATACTCTTTTAGGAATTTCTACTAATTTTATGGAATTTTAAGAGTTTTAAGGTTTTTATGTATTGTAATGATTTTTTGGTTGTTATGTTTTTAAGAGTGTTATGTTTTTTAGAGTTTCATGGACTTTATTTCTATCTAATACTTTTATTCTTTTTAGAGTTTTGGGGATTTTGAGGGGTTTTGGGTTTTTTGGGGTTTTTTAGTTTTTTTAAAAGTATTTTAGTGGGTTTTAGGAATTTTAATGTCTCTAAGGGGTTAAAATGTGTTTATAATTGCAGAGTAGGTTTTATGGTTTTTATGGATTTTTACGATTTTAATGTTTTTTAGGAGTTTTTTGTTTTTTTGGGTTTTTAGGGTCTGTTAAGGGCGTTTAGAATTTTTATGGTTTTCAGGTTTTTAATGTTTTCATAGCTGATTTTATTTTTTGGGTTTTCATGGTTTTTATGGTATTTTTACATATTTTCCTGATTTTTAGTTGTTTTAGTGATTTTCAGTGTTTTTAGGTTTTTTAAGGTTTTTAGATTTTTTGGGGTTTTAAGGTTTTCTTAGGGTTTTTCAAGGTTTTAAGGGTTTCTTTCGTTTTTATGGATATTTAGGTATTTTTTAAAAAAAATTCTGGTTTTTAGGGTTCTTAGTGAATTTGTGGGGTTTTTATGGATTTTAGGGATTTTAGATTTTTTTTTGGGATTCTAATTACTTTTAGGTTTTTAAGGTTTCCGTAGGGTTTTTTAAATTTATTGGGATTTTTATGTACTTTTAGGATAATTATGGTTATTTATGGTTTTTAGGGATTTTGACAGGTTTCAAGGTTTCTATGGATTTAAGGTTTTTATGGTATTTTCATGTTTTTAAGGGATTTATTATTTTTTTTGGTTTTACGGTTTTTAGTGATTTTTAACATTTTAGTGGTTTCATATTATTTTAGAGATTTTAGGTTTTTTTAGGGTTTTTTAAAACTTTTAGGGAATTTTATAGATTTTAGGGGTTGTAGGGTAGAAGGTTCTTCTTATGAATTTATGAGTTTTTAGGGTCTTGAGTATTTTTTTAGTTTCTTTAGAGGTTTTAATATGTTTTTAAGGTTTTCTTTGAGTTATTTAATATTTTTAGGGTTGTTTATGTTTTTTAGGGATTTGTATATATTTTTAAGAATTTTATGGTATCTAGGGGCTTTAGAGATTTTGAGGGGGGGTTGTGTTTCTTGGGATTTTAAGGTTTTTTAGGTTTTCTGTGTTTTTAGTGGTTTAAGTGTTTTTAGGATTTTATGGTTTTCTTAGGTTTTTTGGGGTATTTGAGGTGTTTTTATGTTTTTAGGTGTTTAGGGATTTTTTAGGATTTTTATGGCTTTGTACTATTTTTAGGGATTTTGAGGAGTTTTATCGTTTTTAGGGTATTTAGGGATTTTTTGATCATTTGGGGTTTTAGTTTTCTAAGTTTTTTGGGATTTTATGTTTTTATTATTTCGTTACATTATTAGGGGTTTAAACGGTTTTATATTTTGTAGTATTTTTAAGGTTTTTATGGGTTCTTAGTGGTTTTATGATTTTTAGGGGTTTTATGGTTTTTAGTGTTTTTAGGGGTTTTATAGTTTTTTATGTTTTTAGTGCTATTAATTGTTTTAGTTTTTATGGTTTTATTATGGTTTTCAAGGTTTATGGTTTTTTTAGGTTTTAATGGATTTTTAGGGTTTTTTAGGATATTTTAGATTTTTATGGATTTTAGTGATTTTTAGGGATTTTATTGTTTTTTAGGGTTTTTGGTTTTTTTTGTTTTTCTGGGTTTTAGTTTATTTTTCAGAATTTTAGGGCTTTTAGGTTTTTAGTTTTTTTTAAAAAAATATATTGTTTTAACCGGTTTTCTGAGTTTTAAGTTGGTTTTTAGGGTTTTTAGGGTATTAAAATTTTTTATGGGGTTTTATGGGTTTTGGGGGTTTTAGAGTTTTAGGAACAATTATGGTTTTTTTGGGTTTTTATTATTATTTAGGTTTTTATGGGTTTTAAGTGTTTATTAGGTTTTAAGTTTTTCTTAAGGGTTTTCATGGTTTCATGGGTTTTAAATTTTTTAAGGAATTTTTGGGCTCATTTATGATTTTTATCATTTTTTGAGATTTTAGGGATTTTGAGGGTTTTTACAATTTTAAGGGGTTTTAGTTTTTTTAGTTTTTTACAGTCCTCTAGGTTTTTATGGGTTTTAAGTGTTTTATGGGTTTTATGGTATTCTTAGGGGTTTTATATTTTTTTAAATTTTAGTGATTTTTAGAAAATTTATTGTTTTTTAGAGTTTACATGAATTTTGAGGGCTTTCGGGTTTTATGGGTTTGGGGTTTTTATGGTTTTATTGGATTTTAGGATTTTTTTAATTTTTTTAGGGTTTTAAAGTTTTTTATAGTTTTTTTCAATTTTTAGGGGTTTAAAGGGTTTTTACAGTTTTTAGGGGATTTAGGTTTTTTTTTGGTTTGAGGGTTTTATTTTTTTTAAGAGTTTTAGGTACTTTTAGGTTTTTCAGTGTTTTTAGCATTTTTAGGCTTCTAGGGGTTTTAATTGTTTTTTTTTGGTTTTTAAGGTTTTCCTAGGGATTTTCAGGGGTTTTAGGGTTTTTACATTTTTAGGTATTCTTCGATCTTAATTAGGATTTTGATCTTTTTTAGAGATTTTGTGGGGTTTTAGGGTTTTTATAAATTATAGGTTTTTTATGGGTTTTAAGTGTTTTTATTGTTTTAAGGATTTCATAGAATTTCTGTTGTATTTATGTTTTTTTACATTTTTAGGGTTTTTTAGGGTTTTTAGGGTGTTTAGGATTTTTATGGTTTTTATGTTTTTTGGGATTTTGGGGTATTAATGTTGTTTTGATTTTGTTAACGTTTGTTTGTGAAAAATGGTTTTTATACATTTTTGTGGTTTTTTAGTTTTTATGGGGTTTTAGGGTTCTTAATGGTTTTTGGTTGTCTATGGGTTTTTATGGGTTTTTATGGTATTTTTATATTTTTTAGTGTTTTTAGGGACCCATAGTTATTTAGGTATTTTATGTGTTTTTAGGGTTTTATAGTTTTCTTAGGGGTTTTAATGTTTTTTTTGTTTTTATCAGTTTTTTGGGATTTTTAGGGATTTTTATGATTTTTATGGTTTTTAGTTTCATTAGGTATTTTGAGGGGTTTTAGGGTATTATAGTCCTTTTAGGGTTTTTTAGGTTTTTTAGCATTTTTTGGATTTAAGGGTTTTATGTGTTTTTAGATTTTTAAGGTTTTATTATGGTATTTTATGGTATTAAGGGAATTTATATTTTCAGGGATTTTTATTTCTCTTTTATGATTCTTTGTTTTTTTTTGTTTTATGGGATTTTGAGAGGTTTTAGGATTTTTAGGGATTTTTTGGATTTTTTGAAGTTTATGAATTTTTTATATTTTATTGGTTTTAAGGTTTTTTAGGTTTTTTTTTAAAAATTTCATGGGTTCAAGGGGTTTTTGGGTTTTTTAGTGGGTTTTATGGAATTATGGGGTTTTAGAGTTTTTAAATTTTTTGGGGTCTTAGGGTATTTTTTGGTGTTTTTAGTGTTTTCTGAGTTTTTAGGTCTTTTAGGGGTTTTTAGTTTTATTTTGTTTTAAAGGATTACTTAGGTTTTTAAGGGTTTTTTATGTTTTTATTCATTTTGGGTTTTTTCCAGATTTTTATTCTTTTTTGAGTTTTTGAGGATTTTGTGGTTTTTTAGAGTTTTCATGGGTTTTGGATTTTTTTAGTGGTTCTATGTTTTTCAGGTTATTAAGGTTTTCATAGGTTTTTTGTAGGGTTTTTAACATTTTTTATTTTTTAGTTATTTTTAGTGATTTCATAGGATTTTTATTATCTTTAGGGATGATGAGGAATTTAGGGGGTTTTATGGTTTCAAGGTATTTTTGGGTTTTTGGGGTTTTTTTATTTTTTAGGTTTTCGTAGTTTTTTATTATATCATGTTATTTATTTATTTTTTAAGTTTTTAGTGGTATTTCACGGTTTTTATGGGATTTAAGGGGTTATTTATTTTCTAGGTGTCTTTATGGTTTTTAGGTGTTTTTAGGGTTTTTGAGGTCTTTTAAGGATTTTTAGGGTTTCAATATTATTCAATTTTTAGGGTTTTTATGTCTTTTTAGGGGTTTTAAGTGTTTTTATGTTCTTAAAGTTTTAAAAAAAATTAGGTGTTTTATGGTTTTTACATTTTTATTTATTTTTAGGGATTTTTTTTTAATTTTAATGTTTTTATGATTTTACTGGTTTTTAATGTTTTTAGGATTTTAATGTTTTTTGGGTTTTTTGGGGTTTTAGGGTTTTTATAGTTTTTTTAGTTTTTTATGGGATCTTTGTTTTTTATGTCATTAATGTTATCTTGGGGTCCTTTCAGGATTTTTAGGGTTTTTTTTACATTTTTTGGGATTTTTAGGTCCTTTTAAGGATTTTATGAGTTTTAGGGTTTTTATGAATTTTTAGGGTTTCAAAGATTTTGGAGCTTAGAGGGATTTTTGTGTTTTTAGAATTTTTTAGTTTTCAACGGTTTTATGTTTTTATGTGTCTATGGTTTTCATAGGATTATTAGGGGTTTTTGGGTTTTTAACGCCCTTATGGAATTTTATGGATTTTACAGATTTTATGGTTTTTAGGGTTTTTAGGGATTTTGAGGGATTTCAGGGTTTTTATCGGTTTTATGGGGTTTATGGTTATTCTTGGCATTTTAGATATTTTTTTATTTTTTTTATCGATTTATGGTTTTTAGAGTTTTAAACTTCTTAGGGGTTTAAAGTATTTTTAGGTTTTTTATGGATTTCTTAGAATTTTTATGGGGTTTAGGGTGTCTTGATGTTTTTATATTTTTTATGGGTTTTGGGTAATTTTGGGGTTTTAGGGCCTTTTGGTGTTTTTATTTATACATTTATAGTTGTTTTGGAAATTGATGTTTTTTATGTTTTTAATGTTTTCTTAGTGGTTTTAGGGTTTTAGTGTTTTTTACACTTTTAGTGATTTTTAGATATTTTTAAGGATTTTTATGGGTTTTTTGGGTTTTTCGAGATTTTAAGGGTTGTAAGGATTTTTAGGTTTTTAGAATTTTAAGGCATTTAGGGGTTTGATTTATTTATAAGTATTTAGTTTTTTCTTATGGTTTTTAGAGTTATTAAGGTTTTTTAATTTTTAAGAATTTATTGGGATTTTTTAGGAATTTTATAGATTGTGGTGATTTTTTGGTATTTTCATTGTGATAGTGTTTTTATGGTTTTTTTTGTTTTTTTGGGTTTTAATATTTTATTGAGTTTTTTAAAAAAATTAACTTTTTGAAGGGTGCTTAGTTTTTTTACTACTGTTTTAAGGTTTTTAGAGGGTTTAAGGGGTTTTAAGTGGTTTTAGGGTCTTTTTATGATTTTTTAGGATTTTTAGGATTTTTTAGATTTTTATGTGTTTTATGTGTTTTTAGGTATTTATTATTTTTTATAATTTTATGATTTTTAAATTTTTATTTATTTTTAAGTATTTTTTAGGATTTTTTTTAGGATTCTTATGGATTTTCAGGGGTTTTAGTATCTTTAACATTTTGTTTTTTTTTTGCGTTTTAATTCTTTTTAGTTTTTAGGTTTTCTTAGAAATTTTCATGAGTTATGAGTTTTTCAAATTTTTAGGTATTCTTAGGGATTTTTGTATTTTTATGTTTATAGTGTTTTTATAGATTTTTAGGGGTTTTAGAGATTTTTGGGTTTTGGGGGTTTTAGAATTTTTTGCCATGACCCATCCACCGAGGCCCGTGTCGTGACTACCCCAAGCTCATCTTCCATAGTCTAGGGGCTGGAAACTAGCAACAAAGGCATAATTCCCTAAATCTAGGAAGGCATTACCTTTATAATTGTAAACACACACAACAGAGCACACAGCTGGATACAAAACACTAAGTAAAACTGTATAACAAGAGAGTGCTGAAAAGTAAAGGGTCTAGAAATACAAGCCCAACTGTAAGGTACAAGTTCAACTAAAAAGGAAAAAACAGCTGAAAGGTGAAAAGAAGCTCCTAGATAGTCCACCACGGATCCTACCTGAAGGGTAGGTACAAATAGCCTCTATAACACTCCATGTTCATCCGTCTCCTTCGTGTACCGTCACACCGTGTGGTCCACCTCTGGGTACCGTCCAGTCCTGGTACACTCAGACTCAATCAGCGATGTCCGTCATTTACAACCAACACAATGAGGTGCTGGTATAGCCCGTGCATGGGTGAATATAACAATACTTAAAAGGGAACCCGAGACCCTCAAAGTCTCACAAAATCCAACAAAGATAAAAAAACAAAGTATGAAATGAACAGATAACCCTACTTAGTTATATGCCCATAAATATAACTAAGTTATTAATTAATCCATCTCAATCATGAAGAAAACACAAAAGTATTGACTCAGCTCAACCATGATTTTATTTTAGGGGTAGTATCTAGTAACATCCCTAGTCACATTATCGAAACCTCGGCTGCTAGAGAACTCCTACTCAATCGAGTACAGTGGGCCTACCGCAATACTAAGCGCTCTTCCCACTAACCTTGGACAGCTGAGCTACTCTTCCTATCGAGAATCGTGGGTCTGCCGTGTGACAAAGAGGCGCTCCCAACCGTGGGTCTGCCGCGTCACCAAGCGTGCTCCCCTCGTAGCCTGCTGAGGTAATCTTCCTATATAGTACCCTAGGTCTGCCACGTCACCAAGCACACTCCTCCACCATGGGTCTTCCACAACACCAAGGTGGTCCCCACTGGGCTAGTAGAGTCACTCTGAGTCAAACGGTCAGCAGTCGTCAGGTCTTAGCTATCTACTAGGTCTTCGCACTATGCTCACTCATCTCTGGTAGGATCTTCTCCACAAGCTATTGGTCGATACTCGATCTATCACGAAGTCCCACGAAGAAGGTTTTCAAATTTCCGCTTTGTCATAGTGGTCTCAATGCAACAGACAATGCATCAATTAGACGCCCGGTCTGTGAGTTATTATCCTTTTAGACCCTGGGACATGGTTGGATTCGTGCACGATCCAACCTAACTGTATCTCAACTATACCCCAAACTCTAGTGGGGTATACTCAAAAGGTACTGTCATGCTCTAAGATTACCATCACCGCTGACGGTTCGTCAAACGGACATCTGGTGCCAAAGATATGGTCAAAAGAAGGTAAAGGGTCGTAGTGCGTCTGAGTCCAGTCTAACCCGGTCGGACCAACCTGGCCCAAACAAGTCTGCATTGACATGGTTTGGGTCGACCCATCCTAACCCATTGGTTCTGGCGCTGCCTGTTGAGTGAGCCAGCCCGTTGGGTTCGGCCCGGCCCACTCGGCCTAGCCTAGTCGGCCACGAGGGACCGTGGAGGGCCGAGGGGGCTCAACCGGCCACGAGGGCACGGACCGACCGCGGGTCAGTGCGAGGGCGGTTCAGCCCGGAGGGCGCCACGTGGGTGGCTCGTCCTGGAGTGCACCGCGAGGGTGGCTCGGCCCGGGGGGTGGGGCCGATTTGGATGGGGTGTCGTGAGGGCGTGGGCCGGTTCGGCTGGGGCACTACGGGGGGGCCGGTTTGGCTGGGGACTAGGAAGGCCAGCGGAGTAGCACAACTGAGGTGGCTTGGGATACCTGTGGGCTAGCACAGCCGGGGCGGCTCGAGAGGCTGGTGGGCGGCGCGAGCCGACTAGAGGCGTGGCCGACGGGAGGCGCGATCGGCTGGGGATGCAGTCGGCGGGTGGCGCGGCCGGCAAGTGGCACTGTTCATCTCAGGGAGGTGGAACCTGTTCGTCCGGGGTGTCAGAGCGTCACGGGGGAGGCACGGGTCAAATAGGACATGGGGGCGTGGCCATTGACTTCGTCACCATCGACATTGTTGTCGCCTTCCTCCATTTTGAAGAACACCACAAATCAACACAATTTTTACGGAGAGGATAAGCCATGTTAGTTTGGCCTGCACTCTCTGCATTAGAGTGGTAGCAAGAGGTTGACAAGAATAAATCACATCAAACCTCCCCGCCAAGATTAATCCCAGCCTACAAAAGAAAAGAAGGGGTGTATTTGTTAAGTGATAATCAAACAACATTAACCCCTACATTGATCGTTGGTCGATGACGGAGTCACGGGGATAAAGACAGAGAAGATCGTCATTCGTTGCATCCACCGCACACTTTCAATCCTAATCTCGTGCGTCGTTTTGTTAATGATGATGAGTAGGGAAGTGGGTCATTGAAGACGTCCCACATCAGTTGCCTCCAAGAAAGAAGTCAAAGATACTCCTTTCCAGCATTCTTTATTGGAAGAATGTGTTCTTCGTTCTTTGTTGGGAGATGTGGTTCTTCGTTGGAGAATCCTAATTCTCCCAAGCTCTCCTCTCCCCAATTTCCTCCCAAATTCCAGGAGTGAATAGATAGCCCCTACAAATAATAGATTTTCTATTTTTTTAGATTGTTGGGTTTAAAATTCAAATTGTAGCATTTAATTAAAATAGATGGCTCAATTAATTAATTGGTAGGAATTGGAATAATAAATTATGTGTTGGGTCAAAATTATAAATGGTGATTTAATAAACTTGGCTCCCCCTTAATTAATGTGGAGGATTTGGCACCATTAAATTAGAGGAGTTGTCACCAATAAAGGAGGGGGTGTGGGAAGACTCTCCCTTGTTAATAAAGGGAGTTGAGAGGCTTTCCTCTCCCATCATTAATAGGGGGTTTAGTCTCATGTGGTCCCACATCGTAACCTCTCGCAGGAGGTTAGGTTTATGTAGGCCCCACCACCATAACTTCTCATGGGAGGTTAAGTTGCGGTGGTCCCGCCTCCAACTTCCATGAAGATATTTTAACCAACAAATAAAAATTATGCCCCAAAATTTAATTTTATTTAATTCAATCTCTAAAAACCCAAAAATTATCTTTTAATCTCGACCCTCTGCTGTGGAGGTGATAATATTCTTTAAATAATATCGGCGCTACGAGTTCAACGGTTTAATAAGATTTCAATTTAGAGCACCAGTTCAAATGTTATAAAACCATGCTCATACATTTACTGAACATACCTGAACAAAACTTTAGAAATTGATTCTGGGCACACGGGGCCTAGGAATCATGCGTCGTCAAATTTTCACGGACTCATAAAATTCCCATGTATTTAAGAAAAAAATATCCATTGAATTTTCTGGACTTTACATTCTCCCCACCTCAGGGATTTATGTCCCCATAAGCTACAACTCGAACTATGGTAACAAGTGGGGGTACTGAGCATGCATCGGAGCCTCCCTCTCCCATGTGCTCTCCTGGAGGTTCTTGTGCTGCCAGCGAACACGCACCAGAGGTATCGACCATCGACATAGGACCCACTCATATCAATATTTAATCTCCACTAGAACGTCCGTGAAATTCACCCCATCGTTGACATCCAGCTCTCCATGGTCGACAATGTGAGAAGGGTTATGCACGTATCTGCTCCGCTGAGATATGTGGAAGACGTCGTGTATCCAGTGCAACTGAGGTGGAAGAGCTAAGCGGTAAGCCACCTCACCAACTCTGCTGAGGACCTGGAAAGGTCCGATGAACCTTGGATATGAAATTCCGCCTCATCCAAATCTCTGTAGACCTTGTCAAGGTGAGTCCCATAGAAAGATGTGGTTACCATCCTTGAACTCCAGAGGTCTCAATCTCCTGTCAGCATACGACTTATGTCTGCTCTATATAGTCTTCATCCGCTCCTGGATGATCTTCACCTTCTATATGGTAGCTTGTACCATCTCTAATCTCACTAGTACTGACTCCCCAGGGTCAGTCCAGCAAAAGTATGATCTGTAAGGTTGCCCGTATAACACCTCAAAAGGTGCCATATTTCTGGTGGAGTGATAGCTGTTGTTATATTCAAACTCCACCAAAGGTAAGTGATCCTCCCAGCTGCAACCAAAGTCGAGGAGACAAGCATGCAGCATGTCCTGAAGGGTCTAAATGGTCCCCTCAGTCTGACTATCCATCCAAGGATGGAAGGTGGTGCTCAGACGAAGCTGCGTCCTGAAAGTCCCCTACAACCCCATCCATAGCTGGGAAGTAAACCGTGTATCCTGATCAGAGACAATAGAAGAATGTACTCTATGTAGTCGCACAATCTCCTGCACATAGAGGCATTCCATGCTCTCTACTATACCCTACTCTCTGATCAGTAGGAAGTGGGATGACTTGGTGAGTCGATCAACGATCTACCTAATCGAGTCGTGACCCTTGGATATATGTGGAAGTCCTGTCACGAAGTCCATTGATATCCCATCCCACTTCCACTCTGGGACCTCTAAAGGATGAACCAAGTTTGTTGTTACCTGGTGCTCCACCTTCACTTGCTGACAAGTGAGGCATCGAGAGACAAACTCCACTACTGCCATCTTCATACCTGGCCACCAGTGCTATCGTCTAAGGTCCTCGTATATCTTCACCACTCCTTGATGTACCTCTAAAAGGGAAGTGTGTAAATCCTTCAACACTTCCTTCTGAAGTGACAATGGCACCATAGTACGCCCTCTGAAGAGGATGACGTGCTCCCCACCTTCAGAAAATCCATCAGGTGTCTGCCCTGTGGATAATTGAGCACGTCATGTCTCACAGTCAGCGTCTCCATGTTGTGCCTCCCTGACTCGCTGAATAAGTTGAATGACTGTAAGAGAATGAAGGAAAGCTGCTCCATCTCATTCCACAAAGGATATATGTAAAGCAACCAGCTGCTCTATTTCCTCTATTAATAGATGTATACTAGATATCCTACTGAGTGAATCTACAACAACGTTCCCCTTTCTAGATGTATAGACTATTTCGTAGTCATAGTCTTGTTGGAACTCAATCCAACATCGATTTCTCAAGTTTAGGTCCTTCTGAGAGAATATATTCCTGATACTCTTTTGATCAATGTACACGATAAAACTTTCACCAATCAGATAGTGCTGCCACATCGTCAAGGCGAATACCACTGCTACTAACTCCATGTCATGGGTATCATAGTTCTGCTCATGTTGTCTCAGCTGTCAAGAACCATATGTGATCACTACTCGCTTTTGCATCAGGACACAATCGAGTCCGTAACCTGATGCGTCATAGTAGACTATATACTCTACGCCTTCCTCTGGAAGCCTCAAGATGGGGGCACTAGTCAGCCTCTGCCTCAGCTCCTAAAATATCTATTGGCATCTCTCCAACCACATGAAGGGTTTCCCCTTCTTCTTCAAGGCTAATAGTTTTGTTTTAACTCTGGAGAAGTAGGGAACGAACCTCCGGTAGTAACTAGCCAAACCGAGGAAACTTCGTACCTCTGTCATACTCCTAGGTGGCTCCTAAGAAAGTACCACCTCAATCTTCGTTGGATCCACTGAAACTCCAGCCTCCAAGATGACGTGTACCAAAAATTGAACCTCTAAGATCCAAAACTAGCACTTCAAAAGCATACCATAAATCTCGAGCTCTCGGAGTGTGTCCATTACTACCTGAAAATGGTTGGCATGCTCCTCCTCAGTAGTTGAGTAGATCAGAATGTCGTCAATGAAGACTATGACAAAGCGATCGAGGTAAGGCTGGAAAATCCGGTTCTGGAGTCCCAGGAACACTGTTGGAGTGTTGGTTACGCTGAATGGAATAACTAAGAACTCATAGTGGTCGTACTGACATCTGAAGGTTGTCTTCTATACATACTCATTTCGAACCTTGAGCTGGTGATAGCCTGATCTGAGGTCTATCTTCGAGAACCACCATTCTCCCTTCAGCTGATCAAAGAGGTCATCAATCCTCGTGAGTGGGTACTTGTTCTTCATGGTCACCTGGTTTAGGAAACAGTAGTTGACACAAATCCTCAAGCTCCCATCTTCCTTCTTGGTGAATAGAATCAGGGATGCCCAGGTTGAAACACTAGGTCGGATGAACCCCTTTCCCTACAAGTCCTCTAGTTGTACCCACAGCTCATGAAGCTCTGCGGGAGCCATCTGATACACTGGTGTAGATATTGTTATCGTCCCAGGGTATAGGTCAATGTAGAAGTACACCTCTCTTCAAGGAGGTAGACCTGGGACACCATCAGAGAAAACATCTGCGTACTGGTCCACCACTATAGGATAAGTCAGACTCTCCACATCAACTGGTTCAAGGGTAAGGAAATCCAACTAATGAGTGATTAGCTGTAATCTCCTCCGAGAAAGTCCATCCTGCACTACAAAGGCTCCCTTCTCACCAGTGAACGTGAAACTTGTACCATATGTGCAGACACACTGCCCATTCCACCCAATACAATCAATCTGAGCATGGACTGTAGATAACAATTCTATACCCAACATGACATCGTAAGGCCTCGACGCTTCTACGAGAAGATCCCAGCCAAAGCTCTAACCTCCTAGAGTAATCTCACACTAGTGGAACTAGTGCGTAATCATCGAGTATTCTTCTGTAGGATTCTCTAGCCGTAAGGATCGAGCCAACAACTCCATCAGAATCTCTGAGCTCTAAATGAGGACAGTGACAATGAAAGAGTGGTTGGAACCTAGGTCTATAAGAACTTTAGCTAAGGTGGAGTTGACACATATCATACCTTGAATCATCTCTAGAGCGCCATGATCGCAAGCCTCAGATGCCTGGAGTTGAGCTCTCCCCTATCCACCTGCTCCCTATGGTTGGGGTGGACCTCCTGGTGGTGGTGGCGATAACACCTCAAAATGTTGTCCACCACCAACTGCACAACCAGCTCCTCTGCCACGTCTGTTGATACTCCTTTCCATCATAGATTCTAACGAATGAAAAAGTGGAGTACTTTAAGCACAAAGAGATTCATCCTTTGAAGAAACATAAAAAATTGACAAAGGCATGAACAAGGATTTCTTTAAGCATGGGTCGTGCAAGTTTCACAATGGTCGCACAAGTATACTTGCGCACCACATATTGGTCATGAAGGTGACTTGAATGTCCTACTTTATTTTCACCCAAGGTCCCCTATGGCCAATAAGTACCCCTAGTGGGACCCCATTTAAAGGATGAAAAATTCCAAAAGATAGATTTAAGCTCTTAGTTAAAGTCTTCTGGACACTTCTAAGGCAATTTATTACCTATAATAGAAGATATAAAGAGGGGAAACAAGGCTTAAGTGTTGGAATTCCTCAACACTTGCATGCCTAAAGGTCCAACCCTTAAGGGAAATGGCCACACTTGCGCGCCGCCATATAACTTCAACAAAACTTATGTGCCACCCTTTTAGAAGCCTTTATGGATAATACTAAGGGCTTGAGTCAAGTCTCACCCAAGTATTACCCTATGGGTTAACCGTCTCCCATGTACACCCATGTCACGCAAGTACTTGCACGACTATGACTTGTGCACCCAAACAGGACTTGCACACCTACCTCTTTTTGGGTACCCCTCCTTCCTATTCACCTATTTTCTTTAAATCCACCTCTCCTCTTCAAGATTTAGCCTTCAATACCCTCTTCAAAGCCATTAATGGCATGGTTCTTTTATTGGCTTCCTTATCTGAAAGGAATTCTGTGGAACATCTCCCAAAACCTCATGATTTACCTACCCTCATGTCACTATGGTTAGAGATTTCATTCATTCCAACACCTCATCCTTTAAGATGAGAAGTTCTCAAATATGGGCATCCTCCATAGGAGTAACCCTTAAGTTCCCTAACCAGGGAATCCCCGTTATGAGTAACCCCCAAATCTCTAGTTCCCTATCCTGGGCCTCCTTTTTAGGAGTAATCCCTAGGCTTAATTTCTTTTGACATGGTTTTCCTTCTCGAAAATAAAACACAATCATAAGTCCCCCCTAATTTGGGAATACTCCTCAAGAGTAGTCTTTAAATTAGAGTATCCAAATCTCCATAAAGCACTAATATATTTATAGACCTTTATTCATGGCTTCTTTCCTAAACTAAGTCCTGATATTCATTTACTTGGGCAGTCACACATACATAAACCCCATATCATTCCTTGTGACCACATCTTTCATCATACAAATCATCAGGTTTACCAATAACTCTTATTTCTCACACCGAGCATGACTCAAGTGAGCTTAGAGTGTAAAAGTAACCAAAACACATCCCTTTGGGCCATTAATCATACGTAAGCCCGACATTTCATAATCGAACTATGTGGATTTTGATCACTACCTTAAAATTAGAGTACATAGGAAACCTTTCTAAGGTTCAAGCCCATCTCCCATTAATTCTCATCTATCCCATATGTTGTTAAACTATATCTTAATTCCCGAACTACATAGGTTCTAATTCCTTTTCTAAAAAGGATACGTAGGTAACCCATCTGTGGGTATGATCCCAACTATAAAATAATCCATGTTCTTCTGAATGACAATAAACTTCATGTGCCCCGTTGAGTGGCTTTAAAACCAGTATGGTTATCATAATGACCAAGAGATTTCTATATAATGTATTGAAGGATACCATTGACTAAGAATCTCAAATACATACGGATGATTCTCTATCGATGAAGAACCTATAATACATATAAAAGATTTTCTAAATCTCATACATATCAATCATTGATTGCCAAATATAAAGGAAAACTCATTTTAATACTTGGTAAATTAATAAGGATTCACGAACATATCTCAAATCTATAAAGAGAGTCCCAGAGTAAAAAATAATTCCCCCCAAAAATGTGTGATGAGTTCGACCTCCCATCCTCTCGACCAATGCAAATTCTTAAGCCTCATCGGTCCACAACTAATGAGAACCAACCTTTGGAAAGTATGTCCAAATTGATATAGAATCATTGGATGTTTCCAGTTCTATGAATAAACCCATTAGAAACTAATTGGAATGTTTGAACCTTAAACAAACAAGGTCATTCCCCAATTTCCATAAGAAACAAAAAATGGTTAACCCGACGTGAATCATTAACCAAGTTAAATGATGTTTTACTTATTTGTTAGGCCCCTATTTAACTCAATGTGTGGGCCAACAAAGCAATCAATAACATATGTGCTCATCTAAAATGTATAGTGGTCAAACTTATCTTGATTATGTCTGTTATATCAAATAGGAACTCTTTTCCAAGATCTCTCTGCATTACAGAAATGGCCTCTCTAAAATTCACACCTGTGAATGCCTCTGCCGCTACTCCTACTGGGTCCTAGTCTACTCTGAGGATGAAATCACCCACGCAGAATCTTCAACACTGGGTCTCAAATACACTGGTTAAGGAATACCAACAACATTGTACCATTCCGACTTTGGAGGCTGCTCGACAAACCCTCCAAGTCAATAATTCACCCTGGATGTCTGGACAGCGACGACCAGCGATCAAGAAGCAGGTTATGCTAACCACCGTCTCCAACCGTTTCAAGTCGTTATCCCCAGAACACAACAACCAGTCTCTCCCATATTATAGGGAGGTAAACAAAGATGTCAGTCAAGGCCTCTGTTCAGGAAGATATGAGTCCTTCTTGAGGGCTCCCATCAACAATCGCTGCCAGACTCGTGCGACAGTGCACCCTCAACATGATGAGGGTATCACCTTTAGAGGTTTGGCTCAGGTCCCTCAAACCCAAATCCTCAAGACGAACCACCATAGGCGATATCCGGTTAATAGGGAGCAGGTTCTTACTTCTGCCCCTTCTGGAGAAGTCCATCAAGCCAACTTGATGGCAAGTAATGAGCGAGCACGTACACTCGTCCACTCTAATACCGTTGTCCAGTAGACTCGTCTGGTAGCAACCCACCAATCCCACTAAGAAATTACAATGGAGTATTATAGGTAGGCATATACACCTGTTTATAACTCATCATCTAGTCCACAGGCTCGTTTGACTACAACCAAAGAAGCTCACCAATATAATATGGTGGTAGCTGATAAGTAGGGATATGCACCTATTTACAATCAAACATTATGTCAGCAATCTCATCAACCGATATTGAATGAAAATAGTCAACCATACTTGACTATAAATACACAGAAGGCACATACACCAGCCAATGTTCATTAGTCCTTCCAACATTCTCATTTGGTATCACTCGGAGAAGTCAGTCGGAAGCCCCGATGACAAATTTGGAGCAGACTCAACTCTCTTCCCCAATGCATAAGTACTGTCAGAATTCGATGACAGGAAAATGAGGACATGAGTAGGCACATACACCTACTCCAGAAATGGAATGGATGTATATTCCTATTCCGACAACTGAATTCACCAAGAACATTTTGACAATGGTGAAGTGAAGAAGCAAATCCCAGCCCATATTCTGGATGCCTGTCAGAATATTATAACAAATTCATCAGCATCACAAGGAAATAAACATAAATTTGTCCCTATCAGTTGAGTGACTCATCAACATGTCACTACGGAGCGATACACACCTCTGTTCCAGTCCAGGAGGGTCGTGGGGAAAACTCCCCCATGTCATGCGGACAATCAAGTTGGGCACATAAACACGGTTTGAATGGAGATAATCATCCTAACCTGACTATTTCTCCTGAGCAGGCACATACATCTGCCCATAATAACCAATTTGTTCAACAAGTGGTTTCCAAAGTGAGTAAGAAGATGTCTAAGAAAAAGACTCATTCAGCATAGTCAATAAATCAAGATCCAATCTATAATAAGGCCTTGCTCGATGCTGGAGTTCTTGATGCACTTAGAAAATTGTCTGTTGCAACTCAAGATTCTACTCTCTCATTTCCCAATAGTGGGAACATTAATTCTGAAGGTCCTCATCATACACTTCCTCATGAAGGCTTGCTTCATGACAGTTCAGTCGATCTCAAAGTATCATCTTCATATGAGATCCACAATAACCCTCTATGTGGTGAGAAGGCCAAGGAGCAAGAGGTTTCATCTTTTGTTGAAACCCACCATGGTGGTCCTCCCCATGATGGTGAATTTAGCTGTGAAATTACTCTCCGCAGTAGTAATACACATTTCCAATAAAATCCTCTAATGGGAAATGTAGTAACAAGAAATCCCTCTTTTCTCAAGGCACTTGAAAATGTGAATCCACTCATGTCTGATGCTTTACCGATAGCCAGTGAAATACTTTCTCAACCAGAAGATATCCCGGGGTGTAGGTCATTCTCTGAACCACCCCTGATTCATGCATCTTCTAATTTGATAAATGAATTCTCTACCAATATTGTTGAATCTGATGAAGCAACAAAGAAGAACCTGCTCTAGTCAAATCAGGTAGAATAATCATCATAAAATGATATAGAGGAAGTACTGAATATGAGAAAACAAATGGCGAAAGGTGAAGTACCAGTCATGTTTTGGACTTTGGCTGACTCTCAGTACGATATTCCAGAAATGTTGATGGAAGATTGTATTCATGATATTCATATCAACATGTGGAAAAATCTTTGTCAATTAAATAAGTAAATATTATCTTATGATGAATATGAAGATCATGTCAAGATAATAGAAGGGTTGAAATGCCAAATTGACTTGGCATATCTCTCAGTTTCTCAATATCCAAAGGTTGAAAAGCAGTAGAGGGCCCTTCAACATTCATGCCTTGGTGCACTAAAAAGATTGTGCCAGTTAATTACTAATGCCCCATCTGATATTCATACCAGGGGATGGGGTGTTCCTAGAGAACTAAATTTCACTCAACTCTCAAGTCAAAAAAGCCTGCCAAAAGTGGTCTCATGCAATATAATTTCCCATGGCTGGCCACATTGAAGTGGTTTTGTGTGTAATCAGATACTTTCTCAGGAACAAGCCTTAACAAGTTCTTCTCAAAGTCAGGCATACAAAGAACAAGCTGTCGAATTACTCTTGCATCAGGGAAATGAGAATATCGTACATGCTTCTCATTTAGAGCATACGCATCATCAAGTGACAGAAGTGTCAGAAATAATCCAATGGTCATCTGAGCCAGGTGATTTGAGTGGATGTGGGTTGATGCATCTGGCCAATTTCCAGACTAAAGTCCGCAAAATCAGGAGAGATTTTACGAAAGTATTATATGTAGAAGCTCAAGGGACACCTCAGCTTGCCATATTGGGGACTCTTTTAAACCAACCATCATAATCAACATATAGGATTCGAGGAGTTGATCAGGAACAATCCCAGTCCACCAGACTGGGGACTTTTTCAAATCCTCAATCTCTTCCTCAGCGAAAGTCAGTCTTCTCTCGATTAGGGAAGAAGCCACAAGAGGAATGCAGAGCCAAATTATCAGGAGACTCCAACCAAATTACGGTTCATCAGGAAGTTCCTAAGGGGCGACTCAACAAAAGGAAATGTCTCATCAAGGATGTGGAAGAAGAAAGTATCGTAGAAATACCGATAGAAGGGATGCAATACGTTATGCATCAATAAATGTCATCAATGTCATTGCTGCTGATCCTCTAGAACATGAGGCTCACTTAGGGAAATCAGATGAGGAAGTTCTTACTCAAGAGGTTGTACACACAGACATAAATGAAGAAGGTGTGCGTACACAAAATCAAAGGCTTACCCAGAATCTAGGTATTCCTTCAAACAAGAAACTCCCCCCTCTCCAAAAGACGTCCAAAAAGGGGAAAGGAAAAAAGTTAAGTTTCATCCCACCCTACCTCTGGATAAGGCCAATCACTCTCATTAAAGGAAAGGTTCGCACAACAAGAGGCGGAAATGAAGGAATTAAGGAGGTTGAATGCATAACTACTTCAATGTAGTCTTCCTCCTAAGCGTGCTGGAGTTAGTCATTCAATGGAATTTGTTGTAGCTACTAGGAAAGATAAAGAATATTCTCTTTTACCAGTAAAACCTCACAGGTCCAATCCTATGGGTTATATGCAACAACAACCAGCAATACTACAATCAGTGGCAGTCCCAGTCACCACACCCATCCAAATACCAGTTCTTGCACCTGCACAGGTCCAAGATCAACCTGATGTTTCTAAAAACTAATGACTACCATTGAGTCATTAATAGCTCAGTTGAAAGCTATGGATGTAAAGCGTGAACCAGTTCAACCGGAGAAGAGAGCTTACCCTGGATGGGTAGATGAAATTCCTCCCCCATCAAATTTTTCAAGTACCACTTTCCCAATTTTTGATGGTTTGGGAGATCCAGAACAACACTTCATGAATTTTTTTTTCTCATTGTGATCCCATGATGGTAACTCCCCAACAATAAGAAGCAGTTAAGCTCAAGTGTTTTGTACAGTCATTACAATTACCTACTTTTCTCTGGTATACAAGCTTGCAATCCTGGTTAATTACCAGGTGGGAGGATCTTTTTCAAAAGATCCTTCTTCAATTCAGTTTAACATTACCAAAGACAACAGATTTTGATCTTACAAATTGTATGAAAATGGAGAATGAAAGAGATTCAGATTTTGTTTCTCACTAGAAGGGATTAACATATTCCTTAAGCTTAGCACTCCCTCAAGAAGAATTATTTCCAATATGGGTGGTGAATTTTCGTGATGAATTATGCACACCTTTGATCTCTATGAAATACACAGGAGGGCTTAGAGACCTTACTTCAATCTCTCAGCATATTGAATACTCTCTTATACTGACAAAGGCTAAAACTTGTGTAATTCCACCAGTTCTAGGAAAGAGAATGGGGAAAGTAGAGACTACTACAGTTATTCTTAAACAAGCACCTGTACCTGCTTCCACTTCAAATCCTTCATCATATCGAAGGGCTCTGCCTCCTAAGCGTCAACAAAAGAGGTCGTTTCTTCAATATGATCAAAGAGATCAAAGACGGAAACAATTTTAGTAGTTAAAGAACAAAGTTTATTCTTTCCGAAATGAACAGGTTCTTGGCTACTTCATTTCAACTCTAGAAAATAATTTGGTTATGTTTCCAAGGCCTACCTAAAAAGGAAGGATATGAAGACATTACCAATTATTTCGACTTTCATTAGATGTTGGGGCATCCCATTCAGTAGTGTTTTGTTCTCAAAGACCTCCTACAAAAGATGTTGGATTCAGGACAGGTAAAACAAAAGGGTTTTTTAGCCCATGTAGCATGTGTTACTGCTACAGATCCAGAAGAATAAGGAAAGTGGAAAGAACTCAAAAGCAAAAATGTGTAGAAATATGATGATTGGATGGTCATAAAATGATCAACTAAACTCATGAAATTTTAAGAATGCAATTGAAGAAACCAATTGTGTCTTCTGCTATGAATTCCACAGAAAACCCCTCTTCATCATAGGGAAAATCCTCAAAGAAGTGGCATAATTCAAAGAAATAAGAGCAGTTAGATGAAGATGAACTCATGTCAAAGCCTAAATTGTCTTTGACTCTGGCAGATTTTATCCCATCTACCTCAAAAGTATGGGCACCGTCCCACCAAATGGCACAACCTAAACTAGCTAATCAGGCAGAGTCTTCATCAGATGAAGAGTTGATCTTTGGTTCTATTAACATGATTCATTTAACATATCCTTAAACTAATGCCAGATTCTTAAAAAGTATTTTGTGTAACACGAATAATTATGTCCCGCAAGATGTTAAACTATATAACCATTATTCGTCCTACATGAAGTTAAACTGTGAAAAAGTCCATAATACATCCAACATGACGTTAAACTAGGTCCCCCCTGTCCTCACTGCAATACATTAAACTGCATAGCCATACGTCCTAGATACATGATTCTAAACTGTACAGCACCCAACGTCCTACATGACATAAAACTATATTGTCCTACATGACATTAAAATGTTCACATATTCATCCTACATGACGTAAAACTGAAAAAAGTCCCTTAATACTTCCTATATGATAGTAAAACTAAGATTAGTTAAGGTTGTTGTTACCTCTTGTTTCTCACACCGAGTATGACTCACATGAGCTTAGAGTAAGCTTCAACCATAATACCCTCTTTGGGCCGCTAACTGTTTGTAAGTCCCAAAAACATTTTTAGGTTGTTTTCCTTAAATACAACTCAATCACCAATTCATTCTTAATTGAACTACACAGTCTTTGATCCTTGATTTCTAGGATGGGTACGTAGGCAACCTCCTGAGGTTCAAGGCCAAAACTAATCTCTTCATGCCGGTTCACCTTCGTCCCACATGACGTTGAACTATCTATGTCCCTTTTGTCCCAGCTACATGACACTAAACTGTGCAGCACCATCGTCCACACTATATGAAATTAAACTATATAGTCCCCCATTTTCCCTCGCTTGAGAGGGAATCATCATTGACATTGATATCCAATTATGTCATATTCCAAAGACTACGTGAATAAATGGCAATGCACGAACTTTTTACTTTGGGTCAACCCATCATTGTACTAAAGTCCCCATTCACCCTTCACTTGTACGAACCAAATCTGTACATAGGGAATTTTAAGAACTACGTACGTCTTGATTCCCATCCTTATGGGATAAATAAGAACATTCAAGCATCCCTCGAATCCGGCCCTAGGTCTTTAGGCCTAACCCCAAATTCCACTTTCAGTCCATTGGCTGAAAATTCCCCTTGTGAAAACATGAATGTGGTATGAAAACCCTAGTCTTCATTCACATTACGTTCTAAAAACACACACTGTATATTCCTTATCATGGTCTGAACTCTACGACCTTAAACTAATATCTTCTACATTCTCATCCCACATGACGTTAAACTGTATTTCAAGAACTAATTAAGGCATGATTCCCATCCTTATGGGATACGTAGTGAAGTCTATCATTTCAATTCAGGACTCAACCCCAACATGATTATGGTCAGAATTATTCTTTGTATCTCCTTCATGCATTGGACAATACCCATTCTCATGTATCATATACTCTTAACCTTAATTACTTCTAGATTACCATAACCATTTTCTTGACTTCTGGTCACAAAATTTATGATACCCGGGAATTATTTTGTCTAACTATATAGCATGTTCCCTTAGATGGCCTTGAATAAACAGTCTACATAACAGACTTATCAGACAAAGGATGCTATTATTTGACTGTGCACCCAATGATCTTAGGTGGACCTGCAAAATTCAACCCCCTAACGGGTTTGTCAAATAGTGGTAACTTAATTATTGGGAGAAAATCCTCTTTTCTCCTTATGGGTCTTAACAAAAATATGTAGGGATCCGCAAAAATAGCCATCCTTAACATATTTGTCCCATATTCATTTTCATGATCTGAAAGTATTCAGATCTATGGTTTATATTTCCCTTTCCTACGTTTGGATCAGACATTCGTAGGACCGACATTCATCCAATTCATTGACAATATTGATTGGGAATATCCTTTCCATATTCAAGTACCTCTCTCCATACAACAAACTATATGCTTTGGAAAATTTTAATCTCCATAAACTTCCACTAGATTTTATGCCGTAGAAAAGTAAAATTTCTGAGAGTTCTTTTTCCTGACTATACAGCTTGTGCCTCTAGGTTGCCTTGCATAAGTAGTCTACATAACAGACCTGTCATCCAAAAGATACTATTATTTGATTATGCATCCTATGCCCTTAAGCGACCCTGAAAAATTCAACCCCCTAACGGGGTTTGTTAAATAATGGTAACATTACTCTTAGGAAATACTTATTCTAATGTCTTTTAGACCTTTTTCATATCATTCCTCAGATTCAAAATTTCATAAGTTATAGTTTACATGTTTTCTTCCATACTTGACTATGGTAATATGTTTTCAGATAAATTATCAACGAATTGAGTCAATTTTAATCCATTCGGTCAACGATATTTGACCATAATCATTAGCCTTTTTATGTCCGACGTGCATAACTTTAAACTACCCACAAAAGACAAGGGAACTCTTAACAAAAGTCAAGTCCCAGCTCACTAAACATATATTTTGTATGATTTAGGTAATATTGGGCAATAAAAATATTCATGTTTTGTAGGGTTATTTTTATAATCCTAGCAAAAAAAATCAAACTATGCTTACTAGGACCATTGGCATAGGTAAAAATTTAAAGCAACAAGCAAGAGGATGCAGGAACAAATGATTGAAGATGAATGTGTTTTTCATTAATGCACAAGAGTTATAAGTACATCCACATACTGGAGTCTCTTCTCTTTTTCAGTAATTACAAAAGGCTTTCAACATAACTCATTATTTGATTTATGGCATCCCGAGCTTCATCAGTAGCCACTTGAAGTTCATGCACTTGACCGGCTTCACCCTTTTCATCTTGATGGAGTGCTTTATTGGCATCTGCAATGGCTTTCATAGCATTTGTTTGAACTCCTTCTAGTGAATTGTTAAGCTGGTCAAGTTCCCCGGTAACAACATCTAACTGTTGATGAAGGTGAATCTACTGGATAACTTTATCCTTGATCTTATGTTTCAGCTCCTTCAATTTTGCAGCATGATCAGCCTCAGCTCGGGACACCGCAGCCTCAAATTCACTGATATTGTCCAACAGCCTCACTCTGGTCAGGTCTTGACAGTACCTCTGCTCCTGTTCCATCTTTAAAATGACTTCTTCCACCGCGGTATGGATCTATTGATATCCAAAGCCGCCAAGTCCCAACATGACGAACAAGGATGAAACTCGCGGGATCTTCGAAGATAGCTCTTCAAAATGCACTTCAGATATAATCTTCCATATGTTCTGGCATGCCTTGCGTCATGAAAACCAGAGCGCCTTTTGTACCTCTGGGTCTGATTCAACATCACTATCGCAGCGGGGAATATAATCTGGAATTAATTCACTTAGATAAGTGCCATGTTCTTCTCCTTCCCCCCTGACCCATGGTACTTCACTTTCTATTCCCATTGGGGCTGAGGCTTCACCTCCAGATCTAACCATTGAATTTGATGGCCCTATATAGTCAATTGAAAGTTTTGGTTAGTTTAAAAGGATAAAAAAGTTGATTAAGTTGTCTTGAAAATTAATTGTAGCCATAAATATCATTATCTCTCACCCAACAATAGATCAGCAACATGAGAAGGCTCCCGCCTGTCTGTCCTAGCTTCAAAAGGATTTTCAGGACGAGTTTCAGGAAGATCTGCCAGGTTTAGCTCCACTTGAGCTAGTGTATCCGCAATAGTAGTGTTGTATATACCCCATTCAGGAATTGGTAGTTCAACAGCTTTCTTAGATGGAACTGCACATTTTATCCAATCAGGGTCAGAGATCTAATAAGAAATTTTTAACAGGACGAAGGATAACACTCATGTCCAAAATAATCTAAATTACATGGTCGTCTAACTTGATCTAAAATGTATTCAAAAGATGTGCCAAGTTTCATCATTTCATCCAATGATATCTCATATTCCTGATTAGTCTCACCAGTGGGAGCATTCGATGTATCTTCTTGGCGAACCTCATCCTACATCCTTTAACCCCAGACAGTTTCTTCAGAGAAAATTACGACATCAGTTGTAGTGGCCACCAAATGGTTTGGTGCAGGTGTTGAACCTAAAGTATCACAAAATGGAATTCATTTGATGTTTTTATTCAAAATTTAATGAAGTATTGTTAAATTAACAGAAGCAGGCTCTTCTCTCCTAGCAGTAGTAGCAGGAGCAGTACTCGGAACAAACGCTGGCTCTTCTTCAGGAGCAGCTATGTCAACATGAACTTGCGACTGTTCACCATCACCCTCTGTCTTCCTCGATAAAGGGTCAATCCTCTCCCTCAAAGGGGAAATTTATGAAGACCCTACAATTCAAAGAAGTATGAGCAATATTTTCATGAGATAAGATTCATGACTATCCGAAGAACTTACCACTATTGATGAAGCGTTTAGCTGTGGAATTCTTCCTTTGATGACTTTGCTTTTTAGATTTTTGGGATTTTTAGCATCATCATCTCCAAATACATGAATTCGACAATGAAAAGCCATGTATAACTCCTCATCCATTGCTTGATGTTTTGGAGATACCTCTCCTGGCTCACGAGGAGATTCATTAGCTCTGATGGCAGTACCACCAGGGCTATACTCTGGTGAAGGAACCTCAACAGTTCCTTTATTTTCAAGATGTAGGATGAAGAAAGTAATTTCCTTGAGTAACAAAGATTTAACTGAAATCAAGGTGAAAATCCAATAAGGAAAGAGACTTACATCTTCAGGAGCCACATAATCGTGCCACTCCTCATCTCTGGAAGCACTAGTCCACTCAGTGGTGCCACGATCTATCATTTCCTTCACCCACTTGGTGATAGGAATGGAATCATCAGTGGAATATATGAGCATCTCCAGCTCTTTGATGTAAGCTTTCACTTCATCAGGGTTATCCTTCAAATGAATATCAGTAGTAGCCTGAAGATTCCCTACTCCAGGGATGTGTATCCCTTCGCATAAGTCTAGCTAGGTGGTTTCAGCATCACTATATAAACTCTGCCATGTCTGAACATCCTCTGGTCATAGATATTTAGTATGTGCACCAGAAGGCTACGAGGAGGGTCCTACAATCTTGTACTTCAACTTTTTCCCAGCTCCTATAATCACAGATAAGGGATAAGAAAATGAAACTTGTTGCTCTATAAAATAATGGCGATTAAATTTCCTCAATAGTATAACTCACCGAGAGTCAATGGAATAGGTCTCTTAATTCTGACAGGAGGATTATATCTAGAATGAGGCCACATTGATACATGTCGTACCTTGTGCGGCTCCCACCTACGCGCCACTACCTGCACAGATCACACCTATACGCCGCTACATGCGCGCTCAACACCTTCACGCCCAAATTTCCTTGGTTTTCTCCTTTACCTCAGAGTCAAATTCTCTTTCCTTTTTCGGATGCAAATCTGAGGGGAGACTTTTTTTATTCTCCTTTCCATCACAGTGTCTAATGAATGAAAAAGGGGAATACCTTAAGCACAAATAGATTCATCTTTTGATGAAACATAAAAAATTGAAAAAGGTATGAACAAGGATTTCTATAAGCATGGGTCATGCAAGTTTCACCATGGTCACCCAAGTATACTTGCGCGCCACATATTGGTCACACAGGTGACTTGCTCTCCCTACTTTATTTTCCCCCAAGGTCCTCAATGCCCAATAAATACACCTAGTGGGCCCCCATTTAAAGGAAGAAAAATTCCAAAAGTCATATTTAAGATCTCAGTGCCCTATTCTTTGCTTGATGTCTTCCGGACACTTCTAGGTAATTTCTTACCTATAATGAAAGATCTAAAGAGGGGAAACAACGGCTTTGTGTTGGAATTCATCAACACTTGCACGCCTAAAGGTCCAACCCTTATGGGAAATGGCCACACTTGCGCACCGCCGTATCCCTTCAACAAAACTTGTGCACCACCCTTTTAGAAGCCTTTAGGGATAATACTAAGGGCTTGAGCCAAGTCTCGCCCAAGTATTACCCTATGGGTTAACCATCACCCAAGTTACACCCATGTCGCGCAAGTACTTGCGCGACCCGGACTTGGGTGCCCAAACAGGACTTGCGCGCCTGCCTCTTTTTGGGTGCCCCTCCTTCCTATTCAACTCTTTTCTTAAAATCCACCTCTCCACTTCAATATTCAGCCTTCAAAACCCTCTTCAAATCCATTTATGGCATGGTTCATTTATTAGATTCCTTATCTGAAAGAAATTATGTGGAACATCTCCCAAAACCTTGTGTTTTACATAACTTTATGTCACTAAGGTTAGATATTTCTTCATTTCAACACCTCATCCTTTAAGATGAGAAGTTATCAAATATGGGAATCCTCCTTAGGAGTAAGCCCCAAGTTCCCTAACCTAGGCATACTTTTTAGAAGTAAGCCCCAAATATCAAGTTCCCTAACCTGGGCCTCCTTTTTAGGAGTAAGCCCCAGGCTTAACTTATTTTGACTTGGGTTTACTTCTCTGGAATAAAACCCAATCATAATTCCCCCCTAATTTGGGAATCCTCTTCAGGATTAATCCCTACATTAGAGTATCAAAATCTCTATAAAGCACGAATATCTTTATGGACCTTGCTCCTGGGCTTCTTTCCTAAACTATATTCCGATCTTCATTTACTCTGGCAGTCACACATACATAAGCCGCATATCACTCCTTGTGACCACATCTTTCATGGAACAAATCATCAAGTTTACCAATACCTATTGTTTCTCACACAGATCATGACTCAAGTGATGTTAGAGTGTAAATGTAACCACAACTCATACCTTTGGTTGGTAAATCATATGTAAAACCCAAATTTCATAATCGAACTACGTATAATTTGATCTCTAACTTAAAAGTAGAGTACGTAGGAAAACTTTATAAGGTTCAATCCATCACCCATTAATTCTCATCCATCCCATATGATGTTAAAATATATCTTAGTTCCCAAATACATGGGTTCTAATTCCTTTTCTAACAATGATACGTAGGTAGCCCATCTGCGGGTATGATCCCAACTCTAAAATAATCCATGTCCTTCTGAATGAAAATAAACTTTAAGTGCCCCACTGAGTGGCTTTAAAACCAGTATGGTTTTCATAATGACTAAGATATTTCTATATAATTTATTGAAGGATACCATTGAATAAGAATCTCCCATACATACGGATGATTCTTTATCGATGATGAACCTAGAATACATATAGAAGACTCTCTAAATCTCATACATATCAATCTTTGATTGCAAAATCTAAAGGAAATCTCATTTTCATACTTGGTAAATTAATAAGGATTCACGAACATATCTCAAATCTATAAAGAGAGTCCCGTAGTAGACAATAATTCCCCCAAAAAGGTGTGATGAGTCCGACCTCCCATCCTCTCGACTAATGAAAATTATTAAGCCTCATTGGTCCACAACTATTGAGCACCTACCTTTGGAAAGTAGGTCCAAATGGATATAGAATCATTGGATGTTTCCGGTTCTACGAATAAACCCGTTAGAAACCGATTGGAATTTTTAAACTTTAAACAAACAAGGTCATTCTCCTATTTACATAAGAAACAACGTCCACCTGCTCCCTGCGGACCACCTCAATCGAATCTATGTCTCTGCTTGGGTGGTCCTTTGACCGTCTTCTGATCATCCAAATGGCGGGTCGGACAGTCATGAGCCATGTGACCCTGCCCACCTCATGAGTAACACTACCCACTATTGGCATGTATGTCTCTGCCCCGGGTGCCCCACACAACCGATCCTGAGTCATGCGGTCATCCACCCATGGGTATGGTCCTCTTGGGCCTTTTCAACATCTGTCTACTGCTAGCTGTAAAAGACTCTACTGCATGTCGACTAGTGCTAGGTCTCTCTACTGGAGACTACTCAGCAAGGAAACTCTCCACTAAGAGGGATAGCTCCAACACCTATGTCTGCGTCGGGATGCTAAGGAAGAATATCAAAGCCCCGATCTCACACCTGAGCCCCTGCTCTAAGGTCTGGGACCTGAATAATGGGTCTCGTACCATATATGTGGAGTAGTACGAGAGGTCAGTGAACCTCACTGAGTACTTTCATGTTTCCTGGCTGCAGATGAAGTAGCTCCCATATCCACACTACACGAAGGGTGGCTTGGACAAACTCCTCCTGAAATAGCTCTCAAAGTATGCCTAGAGAAGCGTCATCTCATCATGGACCTGGAGCATCAAGCTCCATTGTCTTCCCACTACTGCCTGTAGAATGCTGGCAACAAGAATCACCATAAAGTTAGCTGGTATCGTTACCAGTCGAAAAACTCTCACCACAGCCTCCGGCCAATACTCAGCTACCTGTGGGTCCATCTCTCCCCTAAACATGGGTGGCCTCTGGTGCTGGAACTTGTGAAATGCACTCTTGCAGCGTGCATCTTCTGCTACTGGGGAAGGTGGCATAAGTGGCCCAACTGAAAGTAGTACCGCTGGTGCCTTCGCTGGAAAAGGGCCATGTACCAAGGCCTCATCGCTCGGTGGGATATCTCTCCATACTACTCTCAGGACTCTAGTTGGTCATCCATGGGGAGGCATCCTGAATGAAATAGATGTGACACGGTCAAATATTATACCTGGTGAGATGAACTGGTTGAGATGACATAAAGAAAACTTTTGAAAACACACACGCAATCACTGTTTTCGTGCACTAAATCGGGAATCAGTAGTCAGGGTCCTGGTGCATGGATACGTCGGCCGGTGCACCAACACTGGACTCCATGAACTGAAAACCACACTCAGTACCCTTAACACTCTTACTTCATAGAAAATATAAGATTCCTAAGTTTTACAGTTGAATCGACTCCTCTAATACCAATTTGTCATGACCCGTCCCACGTGGCCCATGTCGTGACTACCCCAAGCCTGCCTTCCATAGGCCAGGGGCTGGCGAGTAGCACCAAAGGCGTAAATCCCTAAAACAGGGAAGGCATTGCTTTTAGATCCTAAAAGCACACACAATAGAGTACATGATGGAAGCAAACACTAAGTAAAACTGTATAACCAAAGAGTGCTGAAAAGTAAAAGGGGCCAGAAATACAAGCCCAACTGTAAAGTACTGGAAATGGGAAAATAGCTCTTGGATCATCCAACAGGAAATCCTACCCAAAGGGTAGGTATAAATAGCCTCTAAAATGCTCCACGTCTGTCTGGATCCTCCATGGACTGTCACGCCGTGTGGTCCACCTTCGGGTACTATATAGTCCAGGTACACTCATCCTCAGTTAGTGTTGTCTATTGTCTATATCCAACATAATGAGGTATGGGCATAACCCATGCAGGAGTCCCTACTGAGTATCATTATACTCACCCCTGCACTGGCTATGCCCAAACCTCGTTGTGTTGGATACAGATGACAGATAGTGCTAACCAAGGCTGAGTGTACCAAGACTGGACAGTTCTGGAGGTAGACCACATGACATGACGGTACACGAAGGAGCTGTACGAACGTGGAGCACTGTGGAGGCTATTTGTACCAACCCTTCGAGTAGGATTTACTAGTAGACAATCCAGGAGCTGTTTTCCCTTTTCCAGTATTAGTACTTTCAGTTTTCTTGTACTTTATAGTTGGTTTTGTATTTCCGGTCCTTTTACATTTCAACACTCTTTGTTTATACAGTTCTACTTAGTTTTTTGCTTCTATCTTGTACTCTGTTGTATGTGATTTCAAGATCTAAAGGCAATGCCTTCCTTATTTTAGGGATTTACGCCTTTGGTGCTAGTCTCCAGCCCCTAGCCTTTGGAATGAGGGCTTTGGGTAGTCACGACATGGGCCCCAGGGGACGGGTCGTGACATTTTTAAAATTCTTAGGAGTTATATTTGTTTTTATGTAATAAATGTTTTCTTATTTTTCTATAGGTTTTTATTAATCTTTAATAATTTAAGGATTTTAGGGATTTTTTATGTTTTCTTATTTTTTTAGGGTTTTAGGGTTTTTGATAGAATTTTATGGTTTTTGGGTTTTAATGAATTTTATTGTTTTTTGGGATTTTTTGTTTTTGTTTATTTTTTGGATATTTTTAGTGTTTTCAAGGTTTTTTATAGTTAACGTTATTAGGGGATTAAATGGATTTTAGATTTTTAATGGCTTTTTCAGGTTTTTTATTGGTTTTTAGGGACATTTGGGTATTTTAGGTGTTCTATGGTTTTTAGTGGTTTTATGTTTTTTATCATTTTTCAGTATTTTATGTTTTTTAGGGATAATTTATTATTTTTATGGTTATATATGGTTCTTAGGGATTTTGAGGGATTTTGAGGGATTTTGAGAATTTTAAGGGGCTTAGATTTTTTTAAGTTTTTTGGATGTTTTAATTATATTTTGGTTTAACTTTTTTTATAGTTGTCTAATTTTTTAGGGTTTTTATGTTTTTAGTGATCTATTGTAATTTTTTTGGAATTTTATTTATTTTTAGCATCTTTAGGGACTTTTATGGCTATTAAGGGTTTTATGTTTGTTTGTGTTTTTAGGGGTTTAAAGGGTTTTTAGAGTTTTTTATCATTTAAAGTGTTTAAATATTTTTTTGAGTTTTTAATGGGTTCTATGTTGTTTTATGGGTTTTTAAATTTTTTTAATTTTTTATGGATTTTATGATTTTTAGGCAGTTTTATGATTTTTATGAATTTTGAAGGGTTTTTATGTTTTTTAGCAATTTTTATATTTTTATGGGTATTAAGTGTTTTTAGATTTTTATGTTTTTCTTAGTAGTTTTTACAGTTTAGAGTGGTTTTTATGTTATTAGAAATTTTTTTAGATTTTATAGTATTTTTATGGTCTTTTAGGAATTTTAAGGATTTTTGAGTGTTTTTTGGGTTGTTTAGGGTTTTCATCATTTTTTTACATTTTTAGGGGGTTTATGTGTTTTTATGTTGTTTATGTTTTCTTTGGGGGTTTGGTATTTTTTAGGGTTTTATAATTTTCTCAATATTTTTGTGGTTTTGGGTTATTTTTTCTTGGTTTTTATCATTTTTATGAGTTTTGGGTTTTTTGGGTTTTAAGGATTTTTCGAGTTTTTTAGAAACATTAGGGGTTTAAAAGTTTTTTATAGTTCTTAGTGATTTTTTAGACTTTTTAGTACTTTTTAGTGTTTCTCAATGTTTTCTAGGGTTTTTAAGTTCATTAAAGAGTTTTTAGGGTTTAAGGGTATTTTTAGGGGTTTTAGGGTTCTTAGTGTTTTTAGATTTTTAGGGGTTTTAATTTTTATTATGTTTTTAAGTTTCTACATATTATTTTTTATGGTTTTCAGTGTTTTTGTACATTTTTTGATATTTTCAAGGATTCTTAAAATATTTATGGATTATAGGGTTTTTATGAATTTTGAGGGGGTTTGGGGTTTTTTAGGGTTTTAGCATTTTTTAGGTTTTAGGGGTTTTTAAATTTTTGGGGTTTTTAGTAATTTTTTATTTTTTTATTATTTTTTGGGTTTTACAGGATTTTGATTGTTTTTATGGTTTTTATGATTTTATGGTTTTTATTTTTTTTGGTTTTAAGGCTTTTTTAGTTTTTACGGTTTCATAGTTTTTAGCGTTTTTAACATTTTTAGGGGTCTAAATCATTTTTAGATTTTTAATGTTTTTAGGGTTTTTATTTGTTTTAGGTTTTTAATATATTTTGGGGTTATTACAGTTTTTAGGGTTTCTTATGATTTGTAGGGTCTTTTGGGGTTTTTAGGGGCTCTGTGTTTTTATTTTTTTGAGGGGATTTAAGTGTTTTTATATTTTTAGGGTTTACATAGGGTTTTTCTTAGGTTTTAGGGATTCTTTATGTTTTTAAGGAATTTTAAGGATTTTATTATTTTTATGGGTTTCTAGGGTTTTGGTATTTTTAGGGTTTTTGAGCTTTTATGGTTTTTTGGGTCTTTAGGGATTTTGTGTTTTTATAGTGTGTTAATGTTTTGTAGAGATATTTAAAAAAATTTGGGGATTAATGGGGTTTTGATTTATTTTACATTTTAGGGGATTCACGGGGTTTTAATTGTTTTTAGGTGGTTTCTATGTTTTTTGGGTTTTTTAGGATTTTTGTGTTTTTTTGGTTTTAGGGGATTTAAGGTTTTTTAGGGGTTTTAGAATTTTTAGCATTTTTTTAGATTATAAGGGTTTTAATTATTTTAAGGTTTTAGTGGTTTTACTAGGGTTTTATGGTTTTTTATTTTATTAGGGATTTATTGGGTTTGATTAAGATTTTATTTTGGTTTTAAGTTTTTTTGTGATTTTAAGGGTGTTTGGGTTTTTATGCTTTGTATAGTTTTTTTTTTGAGTTTTTATGGTTTTTTTATTTTTTCAGTATTTTATTGTTTTTTAGAGTTTTTAAAATTTTTGGGTCTTAAATGTTTTTTATATATTTTAGTTGTTTTCTGGATTTTATGTGTTTCTAGGGTGTTTAATGTTTTTAGTGGATTTATTTTCTTTCTGGTTTTTAGGGGTTTTAAGGTATTTTTAGGGGTTTTAAAGGTTTTTTTATCATTTTTAGGTTTTCTTAGGGGTTTCATGTGTTTTGAGGTTTTTAAGGTTTTCTTATTGTTTTTAGGGTTTTTATGGGTTTTTTAGTTCTTAGGGATTTCTTGGGAATTTTTGGGATTTCCGTGGGATTTCTGTGGTTTTTATGGGTTTTTTGGTTTTTTAGCATTTTTATGTTATTAGGGGTTTATGAGTTTTTATGTTTTTAAATTTCTCATATGGTAATTTTTTTACATTTTTTTGGATTTTTATGGTTTTTAGTGTTTTTAATGTTTTTAGGGTTTGATGGTTTTATTGAGTTTTTTTTGTTTTTTTTAATTTTTTTCAGGTTTTAAAGTTTTTTTAACAGTTTTAATGTTTTAGAAAATTAAATGGATTTTTTTGTCTACATATTTTTTATGGGGTTAATTGGGTATTGTATTTTTAATTGTTTTAGGGGTTTTTAGTGTGTTTAGGGTTTTTAGGGTGTTTAGGGTTTTTAGGGTTTTTTAGTGATTTTAGGTTTCTTCTGTGTTTTATGTGTTTTTAGATTTTTATGGTTTTCTTAGGGGTTTTGAGGGTTTTTAATTTTTTTTAATTTTATTATTTTTCAGGATTTTATGGGTTTTAGGGGTTTTATATATTTTGAGTGTTTTTTGGACTTTTGTTTTTTTAGGGGTTTTAGGGTTTTTAGTGTTTTTAGTTTTTTAGTGGTTTAAAGTATATTTAGGTTTTTATAGTTTTATCAGTGGTTTTTAGGGTTTTAGTATTATTTTGGGTTTTATTATTTTTTATGATTCTTTAGTATTTTTATGGTTTTTAGGGGTTTTAGAGATTTTGAGGGGTTTTTTGGATTTTGAGGCTTTTAGAGTCTTTTTAGGGTTTTAGTATTTTTAGTTTCATAAGGGTTTTAAGTGTTTTTATATTTTTAATATTTCCATAGTGTTTTTAGGGTTCTTATGGATTTTTATATTTTATAGATTTCTAGGTATTTTTGGTTTTTATGCTTTTTGTTGTATTTTTTGATTTTTAGGGTTTTTAGTGTTATTTAGGATTTTAGAGGTGTTCTGTTGGAGGGGAATGGTTTTTTATTATTTAGGGATTTTTGGTTTTTAAAATTTTTAATATTTTTTTAGGTTTAAATGGATTTTATAGTTATTATTGGTTTTATGGATTTTCTAGGTTTTTATGGGTTTTAAATGTTTATAGTGGTTTTTAGGGTTTAGGTATCTTTTTATGTGTTTTTAGTGTATTTAAATTTTTTATATTTTTTAGAGGGTTTAAGTGTTATTAGTTTTTAATGTTCTCTTAAATATTTTAATGGTTTTGTGGGTTTTTATCTTTTTAGTTATTTTATGGAATTTTATGAATTGTATGTTATTTAGGATATTTAAGGATTTTTAGGGTTTTAGAGTTTCTTTGGATATTATTAGGTTCTATTGGGTTTTTTTGGTTTTTTTGGTTTTTTTTTGTTTTTAGGGGTTTTGGTGTTTTTTAGGTTTTTATAAATTTTAGGTTATTTATTGGTTTTATGTTTTTTTGAGTTTCAAAGGATTTCTTGTTGGTTTTTTTGGTTTTTTCATGTTTTATTGATTTTTGGGGTTTTTATGGAAATTATGGATTTTGAGGGGTTTTTTGTGTATTTTTAGCGTTTTTAGTGTTTTTGATTTTAGTGGTTTTAAGTGTTTTAAGGGTTTTTCTATTTTCTTATGGATTTTTAGGGTTTCCAAGTGTTTTTATGTTTTTAGGGATTTGAGGGGTTGTTTTTATTTTTTATGGTTTTTAGGGTTATTTATTCTGAGGATTTTTAGTATTCTTTAATATTTTTAGAGTTATTTGGGTTTTGTTTTTCTGATTTAGGGTTATTTATTAATTTAAGGTTTTAAGGTTTTTTAGAGTTTTCAAACCTTTTGGGGGATTAAAGGGTTTTTCTAGTTTTCAGTGTGTTTTGTGGTTTTTATGGGATTTAAGGTTTTTGAGGTTTTAGGATTTTTTTATAGTTTAATAGGGATTTTTGGTTTTGGGTCTTTTTAGGGATTCTTAGGGTTTTTATCATTTATTAGTGTTTTTAGATTTCATTGTTTTCTTATGTTTTTTTGGGTTTTAGGGTTCTTACCTTTTAGGGCCTTTTCTGGATTTATTTGATTTTTATGGGGTTTTAGTGGTTTTTTAGTTTTTTTGGGTTTTTTACAGTTTTAATCACTTTTTGGTTTTTTAGGAGTTTTATGTGTTTTTAGGGTTTTACTGTTTTCCTAGGGGTTCTAGGGTTTTTAATTTTTTATGGATTTTTTTATGAATTTTCTGGGTTTCTAGGGATTTTGAGGGGTTTTAGAGTTTTTATTAATTTTATAGGTTTTTGGGTTCTTTTTGGTTTTTAGAAGTTTTTAGGGGTTTTTGGGTCTTTTGGGATTTTTGGCATATTTTTATTTTAGGGTTTATGTGTTTAATGGTTTTTTATGTTTTCTTATGTTATTTCAAGGTTTTTAGATTATTACTTTTTTCGGATGTTTATGGATTTTTTTGATTTTTTTGTGTTAATAAGGATTTTGAGGGGTTTATGGTTTTTAGGGTTTGGGTTTTTTTTATTGTATTAAGAATTTTTTGATTTTTTGTGGTTTTTGGTGTCATTATTTTATTAATATTTCCATATGTTATTTCATATGCTTAAATGATTTTTTATTTTTTTTTTTATTTTTAGAGTTTATTAGGATTTTTATAGGTTATAGGGTTGTTAGGGATTCTAGGGGGTTTAAGGTTTTTAGAGTTTTTAGGGTTTTAAGGGTTTTTTTTTTGAGTTTATAGGTTTTTATTTATTTTTATATATTCTAAATTTTTTTAGGGGTTTAAATCGTATTCTGAGTTTTTAGTGGTTTTTTGTTTATTATAGATTTTTTAGATTTTAAGGTTATTAGGGGATTTATGGTTTTTAGTATTTCTTCATTTTAGGGTTATTTAGGGATATTAGAATTTTTTGGTTTTTATGGATTTATATGGTTTTAGGTTTTAAATGTTTTCTTTGGGTTTTTCATGGCTTTAAGGGTTGTTTCTCATTTTCAGAAATTTTAGGGTTTTTTTTGAATTTTATGGTTTTTTGGGATTTTAAGGATTTTGAGGGGTTTTAGTTCTTATAGATGTTTATGGGTTTTAGAATCTTATTAGTTTTTTATGTGTTTTTAGTGTTTTTAGTTTTTTTATGGTTTTATTAGTGGTTTCTAGGGGTTTTATTTATTTTTAAGTTATTTTTCAATTTTTAGGGTTTCTATGGTTTTTAAGGGTTGTCTGGGTTTTTAGTGATTTATGTTTTTGTATGTTTTTTTATGTTTTTTCAATTTTAGGTGTTCTATAGTTTTTTTGAGTTTTTTAACATTTTAGGGATTTAAAGAGATTTTAGATATTTTAGGGAGTTTTATGTTTTTAATGGTTTTTGGGTTTTTATGGTTTTAGAGGTTTTTGGTTTTTTTGGGATTTTTATGTGTTTTTTGGACTTTTAGTATCTTTTATCATCTTTTAGGGTCTTTTAGGGTTTCCATCATTTTCATGTTTTTAGGGGTTTTATGTTTTTTATGTTTTTAAGGTATTATTAGGGGTTTTAAAGGGTTTTTATGTTTTTAGGAATTTTTAATTATTTTTTATAATTTTTAAGGGTTTTTAGTGTTTTTATGGATTTTGAGGGGTATTAGGGTTTCTTTGGGTATTTAGGGGGTTTTAGGGGTTTTATTAATTTTTTCTTTTTAGGGTTTCTTTATGTTATTAGTGGTTTTATGGATTTTAGAGTTTTTAACATTTTTAGTGGTAAAAAGGGTTTTTCTTGTTTTAATTGGTGTATATGGTTTTTATGCGTTTTTTGGGAATTTTATGTTTTTAGTGGTTTTGTGGGTTTTAGGGTTGTTTAGGGTTTTATAAGGATTTAATTTTTTTTAGTTTTTTAGGGGTTTTAAGTATTTTTAGATGTTTTATGGTTTTCTTAGGATATTTCAAGTTTCTCATGTTATTTTATGTTTTTCGGGATTTTTATTATTTTTAGTTTCTTTTTTTTCAGGGATTTTATTGTCTTTAGCATTTTTAGGTTTTTAGGGATTTTGATTATTTTTAGGTTTTTATAGTTGTCATATAAATTTCAGGTTTTTAGGTTTTTGTAGCGATTTTTAGGTGTTTTGATTATTTTTATGTTTTTACAGTTGTCATATAAATTTCAGGTTTTTAGGTTTTTTTAGGGATTTTTAGGGGTTTTCTAGAATTTTTATGGATTTCGGGATTTAGGAATTAAGAGGGGTTTTAGGGATTTTTAAGGGTTTGTAATTTCTTGGGGTGCTTTGGGGGTTGTTTCTGGTTTTCTAGTTTTTATGATTTTATTAAGTATTTAATGGTTTTAGGGGCTAAATGGGGTTTTAGAGTTTTTAGTGTGTTTTTAGGGTTTTTATATGGTTTTAGTGTTTTTAAGGTTTTTAGTGATTTTATGGTTTTTAAGGGTTTTGCAATGTTTGGGATATTTTATGGTTCTTGTTGGATTTTTTTGATTTTCTAGGTTTTTAGGGGTTTTAATTGTGTTTAGTTTTTTAAGGTTTTCCTTGGGATTTTCAAAATTTTAAGTATTTTTTATGTTTTTATAGATTTTATGACTTTTTAGGATTGTAAAAATTTTCTGGTGTTTTTAGCGTTCTTGAGGTGTTTTATGTTTTTAGAGTATTTGGGTTTTTAGGGGTTTTAGCATATGTATCCATTTTAATGGCATTAACTATTTTTTGGGGTTTTAAGGTTTTCTTTGGGTTTTTAGGGTTTTTAGTGTTTTATTTTTTAGCTATTTTTAGGGATTTTTGGATTTCTATGATTTTTTATCCTCTTTATTCTTTTGAGGGTTTTTGGAGTTTTTATTGTTTTTAGTTGTTTTATTATTTATTTTATTTTTAAGTGTTTCTTAAGTATTTACGGTTTTACATTTTTTTCTATTATTTTAAATTTTTTAGGGGTTTAAAGTATTTTTAGAGTTTTCAGGGTTTTTATGTTTTATTTATTTTTACGGCCTTCTTATTATTTTTATGTTTTAGATATTTTTAGGGATTTTATATTTCTTAGTATTTTTAAGGTTTTTACTTTTGTTAGTATTTTTTGGGTTATAGGGATTTTAAGTGTTTTAGAATTTTAATGATTTCGTAGGGTTTATTGTGGTTTTTTAGGTTTTTTATGTTTTTCAAAATTTTAGGTAATTTTTAGGATATTTATGGTTGTTTCGAGTTTCTAGTGTTTTTATGGGTTTTTTTTGATTTTTAGGTTTATTTTTGAGTTTTAGTGTTTTTAAGGTTTCTTAGAGTTTTTTAACATTTTAAAGGGTTTAAGAGGTTTTTAGAGATTTTAGTGGGGGTTTAGGTTTTTTATGGGGGTTTATGGTTTTTATGGATTTTATGGTTTTTAGTGATTTTATGGTTTTGGCGGTATTCTAAGGTTTTTTTTGGTTTTTAGATTTTTAGGGGGTTTAGGTGTTTAATGGTTTTAGGGGTTTTAAGGGGTTTTAAATTTTTAGTATTCATAGGGATTTTTTTACGATTTTTATAATTTTTTATGGGTTTTAGGGATTTTGAATTTTCTAGGTTTTTTGGGTTTTTTTCATTTTTAGGATTTTTTTTTGGTTTTTTCCAGATTTTTATAGATTTTAAGGTTTTAAAAATTTTAAGGGCTTTTAGGGTTTTATGGTTTATTTGGGTTTTTTGGGATTTTTGAGTTTTTAGGGATTTTAAGTTTTTTTAGAGTGGTTAATTTTCGGGAGTGTTTTTAGAGGTTTTAGTGTTTTTAGGGGTTTAGGATATTTAGTTCTTTTTATTTTTTAGGGATTTTTAGGTTCTTTTTATGTTTTAAAGGTTTTTAGTGTTTTTTAGATTTTTAGGGGTTGTAATTATTTTTAGGTTTGAAAATTTATATTGGTGGTTTTCACATTTTTTATGGTATTTTATTTTTTTTTACGGTTTTTAGGGGATTTTATCATTTTTTTGGGTTTTAAGTGTTTTACGTATTTTCATGTTTTTAAGGTTTTCTTAGGGGTTTTTAGGGTATTTATGGTTTTTTACATTTTTAGTGATTTTTATGGTTTTTAGTTTTTTTAGGGATTTTGAAGGTTTTTAGGGGTTTTTAGGGGTTTTTGGTTTTTTGGTTTTTTTTTTTATTTTTAGGGTTTAAAATGGTATTAAAATGTTTACGTAGGTTTTTAGGGTTTTTAATTTTTTTTATGTTTTTTAGATTTTTTATGCATTTTTTTGTTTTTAAGTTTTTTAGGTATTCTAATTTTTTTATGATTATAATTTTCTCATAGGGGTTTTCTTAGTTTTTTAGGGATTTTACATTTTTATGAATTTTTAGGAATTTTGTAGGATTTTTATGGGTTTTTGTTTTCCTAGGGACTTTATGGTTTTTTTGTTTTTAAGGATTTTTAGGGTTTTCTGGTATTTTTAGTGTTTTTTAGGTTTTTATGGATTATTTGGGTTTTGGGAGATTTTAGTTTTTTAGGGTTTTTTTATGTTTTTTAAGGGTTTTTTTTGAGTTTTTAAGGGTTTTAACGGGTTTAGAGTTTTTTTATCATTTTTAGGGGTATAAAGGTTTTTTAGAGTTTTTATTATTTTTTAGGGTTCTTATGGATTTTAGGGTTTCTTACGGTTTTAGGGGGTTGAATGGTTTCTCGGGGTTCATAGGGTTTTTAGAGACTTTGTTTGGGATTTTAAAATCTGTTAGGTTTTTATTGGTTTTGAGTGTTCTTAGGGTATTAAGGTTTTCATAGTGTTTTTATATATTTTTAGTTTTTTATGTTTTCTGGGATTTTAATGGATTTTGTTTTGTATTTTATGGTTTTTTGTGATTTTAGAGATTTTGAGGGGTTTTGGGGTTTTTTTAGGGTTTTTAGGATTTTTTGTATTTTTGGTTTCTTAGAGATTTTAAGTGGTTTTAGGTTTTTTCTGTTTTCCTTATAGTTTTTCAGGGTTCGTAGTGTTTTTTATGTGATTTAGGGATATTTAGAGAATTTTTATAATTTTTATTCATTATTAGAGTTTTTTTGGATGTTGAGGGTTTTAGGGGTTTTTAAGGCTTTTATTGTTATTACGGTTTTAGGGGTTTTAGGGTTTTTTCAGTTTTATAGTTCATTTTAATGTTTTTTAGAGATTCTTAACATTTTTAGGGGATTAAATAGTTTTAACATATTTTAGTGTTTTTACAGTTTTTTATGGGATTTTATAGTATTTTATGTTTTTAAAGATTATTATGGTTATTATGGGATTTTTGTGATTTTAGGTCTTTTTAAGGGTTTTTGGGGTTATAGAGTTTTTAGGATTTTTAGGTGTTTTTTATGTTTTAAGGTTATCATAGGGGTTTTCAATGCTTTTCGTGTTTTTATGTGTTTAGATATTTTAAGGTACTTTTTGGAATTTTTATGATTTCTTATAATTTTATGTATTTTCGGGGATTTTAGGTTTTATAGGGTTTTTAGTGTTTTTAGGTTTTTAGGGTTTTAATTGTTTTATGTGTATTATGGTTTTCTTATTGTTTTTCAATGTATTTATGTTTTTTTTACTTTCTTAGGGATTTTTATGGATATTTTTTTTTTTAGAAGTTATAAGGATTTTTTTGGGATTTTGATTTTTTTTTGTTGTTTTATGGGTTTTTAAGTTTATTTTAGTTTTTAACGTTTTTATGGGTTTAATGGGTTATATATTTTTAGCAGTTTTTTGGGTTTTTGGGTTTTTTAGGGTTTTTATAGTTTTAGGGGTTTTTAAGGTTTATAGGGGTTTTATGATTTTTGGGGGTTTTATGGTTTCTAATGTTTTTGTGTTTTTATTGTTTTTAGGTTTTAGGGGTTTAAAGTATTTTTACATTTTTCTATCTTATTAGTGGTTTCACATTTTTAGATATTTTTAGGATTTTTATGGTTTTTACAACTTTTAGGGATTTTGACGGTTTTTAGGTTTTTAGGTTTTATTTTATTTTAGGATTTTTAGGGTTTTTATGTGTTTTCAAGTTTTATAGTTTTCTTATGGTTTTTATGATTTTTAGGGTTTTTATATTTTTATGTATTCTTAGGTCTATTTAATTATTTTTATTTTTTTATGTTTATAAATATTTTTAGTTTTTTAGGGTGATATGGTATTTTATGGAGCTTTAGGGTTATTTTGAGTTTTTAGGGGTTTTAAGGGATGTTAGTGTTTTTTTTATTTTTTAAGTGTTTAAAGGTTTTTTAGTGTTTTTGTTGTTTTTTATCATTTTTAAGGGTTTTTTAGGATTTTTAATGTTCTAGGGAGTTTTTGGTTTAGTGTTTTAGTGTTTTTATGTTTTTTTGGTGTTTATAGTGGTTTATGGGGTTAAAAGTGTTTTCTGGATTTTGATGTTTTCTAAGTGTTTTCTTGGTTTTTTGGATTTTTAGATTTGTAGGTTTTTAGATCTTTTTAAGGATTTTTACGGGGTTTTAGTATTTTTTTGGGTTTTGGGGGTTTCAAGGTTTTTAGCATTTTTTTTATGGTTTTTAACATTTTTTAATATTTTTATGGTTTTATTTATTTTAATGATTTAAGGTTTCATTATTTTTTTTCAAATTTTCTAGGTTTTTTTTTTGGCTTGAATATATATTTTTTATGGTTTTAGTGTTTTAATGGGTTTTATGGTTTTATGTTTTTTGGGATTTTATTGTCTTTTTCTGAATTATTTAAGTGCTTTTCGGAATTTGTTATATTTTTTCAATGTTTTAGGGGCCTAAAGTGGTTTTATTATTTTTTGGGTGTTTTTTTGGGGGTTAGGTATTTTAAGGGGTTTTAGGGGTTTTATGGTTTTTACAGGTTTTGTGTTCTTAGGGTCATTGGGGGGGGGGGGTATATTTTTTATCATTTTTATGTTTTTAGTGGACTTAGGTTATTTTAATTTTAGGATTTTCATAGCAGTTTTAAGGGTTTTTTTTGTTTTTTCACATTTCAAATAATTATTAGGGGTTTTTAGGAAGTCTTTGGATTTTTATGATATTAGGGATTTGAAGGTTTTTATGTATTTTTTGGGGTGGGAGGTTAAGGATTTTAAGGAGTTTTTGGTGTTTTGGGTTTTATGTTTTTTAGGGGTGTTTTAGGTTTTGTTATGTTTTTAGGGTTTTTATGGTTTTTAGTGCATTTTAATTTTTTAGGGGTTTAACGGATTATTAGAGTTTTTACTTTATTTTTGGGTTTTTATGTGTTTTGTTTTTTAATTATTTTTGGGTTCTGAAGAATTTTTTGGGTGTTTGGGGGTTTTAGGGTCTTTTAGGGATTTTAGGGTTTTAGTGTTTTTTAGGTTTTTAGGGGTTTAAAGTGTTTTTGGGTTTTTAATGTTTTCTTAGGGATTTTCAGGGTTTTAGGGTTTTGACATTTTTAGTAATGTTTTGGATTTTTTTATTATTTTTATGGATTTTAGAATTTTTTGGGTGTTTAGGGTTTTTTATACTTTTTAGAGTTTTTTACAATTTTTAATGATTTTATGGTTTTTAGGGGTTGAAGTATTTTTATATTTTTAAGATATTTTAATGTTTTTAGAGTTTTAAGGGTTTTTAATTATTTATGGATTTTTAGAGTTTTTTGGATTTTTATTGTCTTTTAGGTGTTGTGGGGATTTGAGGGTTTTATGGTTTTTAAAGGTTTTATTCTTTTCCAGTTTTTGTTTTTTTAGATTTTTACAGTTTTAATGATTTTCAGAGTTTTTATTGTTTTCAGGGGATTGAAGGATTTTTTGAGTTTTTAGTGGTTTTAGGGGTTTTTTTGTTTTTAGGGTTTTTTATAGTCTCATGGGACTCTATAGTTTTTAGGGTTTTTTGGGTTTTAGTTTATTTTAATGTTTTTACAGAATTTAGATCTTTTTAGGTTTTTAGGGGTCTTAATGGTTTTTATGTTTTTAAGGATTTCTTAGGGTTTCATATCTTTATAGAGGTTTTACAATTTCATTATTTTTTAGGGAATTGTTAGGATTTGTATGATTATTTAAGGTTTATATGCTTTTTTAGATTTTTTAGGGTTTTGGCCATTTCAGGGGGGTTTGGTGTTTTTTTCATTTTTAGATTTATTAGGGGTTTTTATGTGTTTTTAAGTTTTAAGGTTTTCTTAGGGGTTTTTATCGATTTTAGATTTTTTTTGGTTTTCTTACGGGCTTTCAAGGGTTTTTATGTTTTTAGTGATTTTTATGGATTCTTTATGATTTTTATGGATTTTTTGTGATTTTTGAGATATTGTGGGTTTTTAGGATATCTTAGATTTTTAGTGTTTTTAGCGTTTTTTAGTTTTATTATGGTGTTTCTAAAAATTTTAAACTTTTTTTTGTGGTTTAAATTTTTTCTAGTTATTTAGTGGTCTTAGGGTTTTATGGGTATGTAGGGGTTTTTAATTTTCTTTCGTTTTATATTATTTTTTATTGGTTTTTTGGGATTTGGGTTATTTTTAGTGTTTTTTGTGTTGACCTTTTTAAGTTTTTTTGGGGTTTTAATTAACTTTTTTGTTTTTAAGGTTTTCTTAGGGGTTTTCAAGTTTTTAGGGTTATTTATGTTTTTAGTAATTTTAGTGATATTAATAATTTTATGGCCTTATGGATTTTAGAGATTTTAAGGGTCTTTGGATTTTATTACTATTTCTAGTGTTTTTTGTTTCTCAGGGGTGTTAAGTGTTTTTATGGTTTTATTGTTTTCTATGGTTTTTAAGTGTTTTTAGGTATTTTTATGGATTTTGAAGGATTTTTATGGTTTCTAGGGTATTTATGGATTTTTGGGTTTTTGGGTTTCTAGGGTTTTATGTCTATTTTGGGTTTTTATTGTATTTAAAGGTTTTAGGGATATTAAGTGTCTTTGGGTTTTATTACTATTTATAGTGTCTTTTTGTTTCTCAGTGGCATTAAGTGTTTTTAGGTTTTTATGTTTTTCTAAGGGGTCTTCAAGTTTTTTAGGTTTTCTATGGTTTTAGTGATTTTTGGGTTTTTATGGATTTGGATGGATTTAGGTATTTTTAGTGTTTTTAGAATTTGTAGTTATTAAGGGGTTTTATTTGTTTTTTTGGTTTTCTGGTTTTATTAATTATTTTAGGGTTTTTGGGATTTATTACCATTTCATTTTATATGGGGTTTTATGATTTTCATGGGGTTTTAGGGTTTTTATGGATTTTGAATATTTTATGGCTTTTTGGGGTTTTATATCTATTTTGGGTTTTTTTTCTATTTATTGGTTTTAGGGATTTTAAGGGTGTTTGGGTTTTATTACTATTTCTAGTTTTTTTTGTTTCTTAGGGGTGTTATGTGTTTTTAGGTTTTTATGTTTTTTAGGGTTTTTCAAGGTTTTTAGGTTTTTTATGGTTTTAGTGATTTTAGGTTTTTTATGGATTTGGATGGTTTTTAGGTAGTTTTAGGGTTTTCAGCATTTTTTGTTTTTATGGGGTTTTATGTGTTTTTTAGGTTTTATAGTTTTATTAATTAATTTAGGGTTTTTATTTTTTTTATTTTTTTATGGTTTTTATGGGTTTTAGTGCATTTTAATGTTTTTAGGGTTTTAACAGACTATTAGAGTTTTTACATTATTTTTGGGTATTTATGCGGTTTTTGTTTTTTAATGATTTTTGTGTTTTGAAATATTTTTTTGGTGTTTGGGGGTTTTAGGGTCTTTCATGGATTTTACAGTTTTAGTGTTTTTTAGGTTTTTAGGGGTTTAATGTGTTTTTGGGTTTTTAATGTTTTCTTAAGGATTTTTAGGGTTTTAGGGTTTTGACATTTATAGTAAACTTTATTATTTTATTATTATTTTTACGGCCCTTAGAATTTTTTGGGTGTTTAAAAGTTTTTAGAATTTTTACAGTTTTTTACAATTTTTATTGTTTCTACGGTTTTTAGGGGTTTAAGTATTTTTGTTTTTTTAGGATTTTTTAGTGTTTTTAGAGTTATTAAGGGTTCTTACATTTTTATGTATTTTTATACTTTTTTGGATGTTTTTGTTATTTTAGGTGTTGTGTGGATTTTTAGGGTTTTTAGGTTTTTATTGTTTTTGGGTTTTCGTTTTTTTATATTTTTACAGTTCTAAAGGTTTTCAGAGTTTTTATTATTTTTAGGGGTCTGAAGGGTGTTTTGAATTTTTAAGGGTTCTAGGGGTTTTTTTGTTTTCAGGGTTTTTTTTGGTTTTAGGTTATTTTAATTTTTTTAAGGGTTTTATATCTTTTTAGGTTTTTAGGGGTCTTAATTGTTTTTATATTTTTCCTAGGGTTTGATATCTTTTTAGTGTTTTTACAATTTCATAGTGTTTGTGGGAATTGTTAGAATTTGTATGAATTTTAGGGTTTTTATGGATTTTTATATTTTTTAGGGTTTTGGGGATTTCAGGGGGGTTCAGTGTTTTTTTGCGTTTTTAGATTTGTTAGGGGGTTTAAGTGTTTTTATGTTTTTGAGGTTTTGTTAGGGGTTTTTATTGATTTTTATCTTTTTATTGTTTTCTTATGGGATTTCAAGGGTTTTTATGTTTTTAGATATTTTTATGGCTTGTTTACAATTTTTATTGTTTTTTGCGATTTTTGGGATTTTGTGGGGTGTTAGGATTTTTTAGATTTTTAGGTGTTTTTTGTGTTTTAGTGTTTCTTGGTTTTTTAAATTTTATATAAAAAATTAGTGGTTTAAATCATTTTTAGTTTTTTAGTGGTTTTAAGGGTTTTTTATGGGTATTTAGGAGTTTTTATTATTTTTATTGGTTTTTTGGGATTGAGGGTATTTTTAGTGTTTTTGTGTTAACATTTTTAGGTTTGTAGGGGTTTTAATTAACTTTTTGTTTTTAAGGTTTTCTTAGGGGTTTTCAGGTTTTTAGGGTTATTTATGTATTTAGTAATTTTAGTGATATTTAGAATTTTATGGCCTTAGGTATTTTGGGGATTTTAAGGGTCTTTGGGTTTTATTACTATTTCTAGTGTTCTTTTGTTTCTCTGGGGTGTTATGTGTTTTTAGGGTTTTAATGTTTTCTTTGGTTTTTAAGTGTTTTTATTTGGAATTTTTATGGATTTTGTTTGATTTTTAAAGTTTATAGGTTATTTATGGTTTTTCATGTTTTTATGTTTTTTTAGGGTTTTATGTCTATTTTGGGTTTTTTGTGTATTTAGGGGTTTTAGGGATTTTAAGGGTATTTGGGTTTTATTACTATTTCTTGCATTTTTTTCCATAGGTGTTAAGTGTTTTTATGTTTTTATGTTTTTCTTAGGGATTTTCAAGGTTTTTAATTTTTCTATGGTTTTATTGTTTTGAGGGGTTTTATAGATTTGGATGGTTTTTAGGTATTTTTAGTGTTTTTAGCATTTGTAGTTTTAAGGGTTTTTTTGTGTTTTTTAGGTTTTATGGTTTTATTAATTATTTTAGGGTTTTTGAGATTTATTACATTTTCATTTTTATGGGGGTTTATGATTTTCTTGGGTTTTTATTGTATTTATGGATTTTGAGGTTTTTTGGTTTTTTGGGGTTTTATGACTATTTTGGGTTTTCTGTGTATTTACGGGTTTTAGGGATTTTAAGGGTCTTTGGGTTTTATTACTATTTCTTGTGTTTTTTTGTTTCTTAGGGGTGTTAACTGGTTTTAGGTTTGTATGTTTTTCTTAGGGGATTTCAAGGTTTTTATATTTTCTATAGTTTTAGTGATTTTAGTGTTTTTATGGATTTGGATGATTTTTAGGTGTTTTTAGTGTTTTTAGCCTTTATAGTTTTTAAGGGGTTTTATGTGTTTTTTAGGTTTTAGGGTTTTATTAATTATTTTAGGGTTTTAGGGTTTTTTAGTTTTTTAGGGTATTTATGGTTTTTAGTGCATTTTAATGTTTTTATGGGTTTAACAGATTATTAGAGTTTTAAGTTTACATTTGGGTTTTTATGTGTTTTTTTAATGATTTTTTGGTTTTGAAGGATTTTTTGAGTGTTTGGGGGGTTTTAGGGTCTTTTAGGGATTTTAGGATTTTTATGGTTTTTAGGGTTTTATGGGTTTAAAGTGTTTTTGGGTTTTTAATGTTTTCTTAGGGATTTTCTGTGTTTTAGGGTTTTTGACATTTTTAGTAAACTTTATGGATTTTTTAATTATTTTTATGAATTTTAAAAAAAAATTTGTGTTTAGGGTTTTTTATAGTTTTTAGAGTTTTTTACAATTTTTAATGTTTTTATGGTTTTTTGAGATTTATGTATTTTTATTTTATTTTATAATTTTTTATTATTTTTATATTTTTTAAGGGTTCTTACATTTCTATTGATTTTTAGATTTTTGGTGATTTTTTTGGTTTTTAGGTGTTGTGGGGATTTTGAGGGTTTTGTCGTTTTTAAGGGTTTTATTGTTTTTTGGTTTTAGTTTTTTTAGATTTTTAAAGTTCTAAAGGTTTTCAGAGTTTTTATTTTTTTCAGGGGTTTGAAGGGTTTTTTTAGTTTTTAGTGGTTTTAGGGGTTTTTTGTTTTTAGGGTTTTAAATCTTTTTAGGTATTTAGGAGTCTTAATTGTTTTTAATTTTTTCTAAGGGTTTTATATCTTTTTAGTGGTTTTACAATTTCATAGTATTTTAGAGAATTGTTAGTATTTGTTTTATTTTTTAGTGTTTTTATGAATTTTTATATTTTTTAGGTTTTTGGGGATCTCAGGTGGTTTGGTGCTTTTTTTTCATTTTTAGATTTGTTAGGGGATTTATGTGTTTTTATTTTTTTATGGTTTTCTTAGGGGTTTTTAGTGATTTTAGTTTTTTATGGTTTTATTACGGGATTTTAGGGGTTTTTATATTTTTAGTGAATTTTATGGAATATTTAGGATTTTTATGGTTTTTTAGGATTTTTGGGATTTTGTGGGTTTTTAGGATTTTTTTGATTTTTAGGGTTTTTTGTGTTTTTTAGTTTTTTATGGTTTTTTTCATTTTCTTAAACTTTGTTAGTAGTTTAGTTAATTTTTAGTTATTTAGTGGTTTTATGTGTTTTATTTGTATTTAGAGGCTTTAATTTTTTTAGGGGTTTTAATTTTTTTTATTGTTTTTTTGGGATTTAATGTATTTTTAGTGTATTTTGTGTTAACCTATTAAGGTTTTTTAAGAGTTTTAATTAGTTTTTTGTTTTTAATGTTTTCTTACGGGTTTTCAAGGTTTTGGGGTTATTTATGTTTTTAGTAATTTTAGTGATATTTAGAATTTTATGGCCTTGGGGATTTTAGGGATTTTAAGGGTCTTTGGGTTTTATTACAATTTCTAGTGTTTTTTGTTTCTCAGGGGTGTTATGTTTTTTTAGGGTTTCAATGTTTTCTGAGGTTTTTAAGTGTTTTTAGGTATTTTTATGTATTTTGTAGGATTTTTATGATTTTTTGGGTATTTATGGATTTTGATGTGTTTATGGTTTTTTGGGGTTTTATGTTAATTTTGTCTTTTTTGTGTATTTAGGGTGTTTTTAATTCGTTTTAATGATTTTTAGATTTTTTAACACTTTTAGGAATTAAAAGGGTCTTTAGAGTTTATATTGGTTTTAGTGTTTTATGGGTTTCTCAGATATTTTATGGTTTTTAGGGGTTTTATCGTTTCTATGATTTTAGGGTTGTCAGGGTCTATTTTGGGTTTTTTAGGGTATTTAGTGTTTTTAGTTTTCTTTCATTTTTCACATATTTTACAGGTTTTAATTTTTTTTGGTTTTTAAGGCTTTCCTACGATTTTTTAGTTTTTTATGGGGTTTTTTATTTCTTGGGGTTTTAGGGATTTTTTTTATTGTTGCGGGTTTTAGTGTTTTTAGGTATTTTTAGAGGATTTTGGGTTTTTGGGTTTTAGAGTTTTAAATTTTTTAGGTTTTTCATATTTTTAATTAATTTTAGGTTTTTATAGTTTCTAATTGTTTTTCGTTGTTTTATTTTTTTATGTTTGTAAGGATTTTTAGTTGTTTTTAGGATTTTTATGCATTTTAGGGTTTGTAGGGATTTTGTGTGGTTTTTTGGGGTTTTAATATTTTTTTAGTTTTTTGTGGGGTTTTATATGCTTTTATGTTTTTAATGTTTTCTTAAGGTTTTTAGGATTTATTGGGTTTTTTATATTTTTAATTATTTTTCTTATTTTTAGGATTTTTATGGTTTTTTGGGTTTTTAGGGGTTTTGGGGGTTTTATTGTATTATTGTTTTGTGGTTTTTTGTGTTTTTAGGGTTTTTTAGGGTTTTTAATGATTGTTATATTTTCATAAAAAATTTATTTTTTAAATGATTTTTATAGTTTTTTAGTGTTTTTAGTAATTTTGTGGGGATATAGGTTTTTTTGGGTTTTTATGGGTTTTATGGGTTTTATTGGTTTTATGGTTTTTCAGTGGATTTTAGTTTTTTTCATTTTCATGGGTTTTTATTTCTGGGGTTTAATGTCTATTTTGGTTTTTTGTGTATTTAGGGGTTTTAGGGATTTTAAGGGTCTTTGGGATTCATTACTATTTCTAGTGTTTTTTTGTTTCTCAGGGGTGTTATGTTTTTATAGGTTTTTATGTTTTTCTTAGTGTTTTTCAAGGTTTTTAGGTTTTCTATAGTTTTAGTTATTTTAGGGTTTTTATGGATTTGGATGGTTTTTAGGTATTTTCAGTGTTTTTAGCATTTGTAGTTTTTAAGGGGTTTTATATGTTTTATGGTTTTATTAATTATATTAGGGTATTTGGGATTTATTACATTTTCAATTATTTTTATGGGGGTTTATGATTTTCATCGGTTTTTAGGGTTATTAGATATTTTTGTTGTGTTAGGGTATTTTTAGTTTTTGGGGTTTTTGGGTTTTTGGGGGTTTTAGGTATTATTTTGAGTTTTTTGTTCATTACGGTTTTCTGTAGTTTTTATCATTTTCATTGGTTTAATGGGGTTTATATTATTTAGTGTGCTTTAAGGTTTTATGGTTTTTTAGGTTTTTCTAATGTTTTTAGGACTTTTTATACTTTTTAGGGTTTAAACTTTTTTAGTGTTTTAAGAATATTTAGGGTTTTACTGTTTTTAGGATTTTAAGGGTTTCTTTTTATTTTTTAGGGTGATATGGTTTTTAATGTTTTTAGGTTTTTAAGTAGTTATTTTGGGTTTACAGATATTTTGTGGTTTTTATGGTTTTTTGGGTTATTATAGTTTTTTGGGTTTTTAGGGGTTTTTTGAGTTTTTTTAGGGTTTTAAGTTATTTTAAAGTGTTTTAGCATACTTAAGGTTTTGAATATATTGTAGAGTTTCTTAGGATTTTTTAGGGTTTTTATGGTTTTTTATGCTTTTTATGGTTTTTAGGGGATTTATAATTTTAGGGGTTTCTTGGGTTTTTAGGGTTTTTAGTTTCCTTTTGGTTTCTTAGTGGATTTAAGTGTTTTTAGATTTTTAAGATTTTCCTAGGGGTTTATCAGGGTTTTATGGATGTTTAATTTTAATTTATTTTTAGGGAATTTTACAATTTTTATGTTTTATTATGGTTTTAAGTTTTTTAAAGTATTTTAGAGTTTTTATAATTTTTTAGTTATTTGAGTTTTAATTGTTTTTTGGTTTTAAAGGTTTTCTTAGGTTTTTTAGTTTTTTGGGTTTTTTAGGTGTTTTATAGTTTGTGGGAATTTTATGGTTTTTAAGGGGATTTGGTATTTTTATGGATTTTGAGTATTTATGGGTTTTTTGGAAAGTTAAGGTTTTTTTTATTTTTTAGGGTTTTAAAAGGTTTTTATAGCTTTTATTATTTTTAGGGTTTTAAAGGGTTTTGATTGTTTTTAGTGGTTTTTTGGGTTTTCTGTGTTTTTGAGGGTTTTATGGGTTTTATGAGTATTTTGGGTTTTGGGAACTTCTTAGGGTTTTTATGGTTTTTTACTTTCTTATAATTCTATGGGTTTTAAGGGTATTTATGTTGTTAAGGTTTTCTTAGGATTTATCTAGTTTTTAGGGTTCTTTAGTTTTTAAGGAGTTTTATGTCTTTTTTAGGATTTTTATGGATTTTATGTTTTTATGGTTTTTGAAGGTTTTTAGGGTTTTTATGGTTTTAATGGTTTTTTGGGGTTTTATTGAGTTTTTAACGGTTTAAAGGTTTTTTATAGTTTTTAAAAAAATTAGGGGTTTAAGGGTTTCTTGAGTATTAAGTGATTTTTTAGGTATTTTATGGGTTTTTATGATTTTTTAAGGTTTTTATTGGTTTTTTGGTTTTTAGGGGTTTTAGGGTTTTTAGGGTATGTTTAGGGGTTTCTAGGATATTTATCATTTATTTTGTTTTTAGAAGTTTTAAGTGTATTTATGTTTGTAATGTTTTCTTATAGTTTATAGGGTTTTTAGGGATTGTTTTTATTGAAAGTAATTTTAGGTATTTTTATGGTTTTTATTGTTCTTTGGTGTTATTATGATTTTTTTGGGGGTTTAATGTTTTTTCGTGTTTTAAGGTTTTTAGCTTTTTAGGTTTTTAGGTATTTCAAGTGTTTTTAGTTTTTTAATGTTTTTTTATCATATTTTTGAAAAAAAAAATTAAGTGATTTTATGGAATTTTTATGGTTTTTTTGGTTTTTTTTTTATTTGAAGGGTTCTTAGGGGTTTTTTGGGTTTTTTGGGTTATTTTATTATTTTTGGTGTTTTTGGGTTTTTTGTGTTTTAATGGGTATTTAGTGTTTTTAATGGGTTTTGGTGTCTAAAAGGTTTATAGAGTTTTTAGTTGGTTTTATAGTTTTTATGGGTTTCTGGGTTATTTTAATGTTAGTAGGAATTTTATGGTTTTTTTGGTTTTTAAATTTTATTAGGGTTTTAACCATTTTTTAGGTTTGTAGGGGTTTTATGTGATTTTAGTTATTTTAGGTTTTCTTAGTGTTTTAGGGTTTTTATGGGTTTTGATGTTTTTATGTATTTTTAAAGATTTTTTCGATTTTAATGTTTTTTAGGTTTTTTAATGATTTTGAGGGTTTTTTGTGCATTTTAGGTTTTATTTTTTATGGTTGTGTTGTGTTTGTAGTGCTTTTTGTACTTTTTATTATCATTTTTAAAGTTATTTTACAATTTTTTTGAGATTTATAGGTTTTTTTAATATCTTAGTGTTTTTTATGGTACTATGAATATTAGGGTTCTTTGTTTTAGGATTTTTTTGGGTTTTTAGGGATTTTTTTGGATTCCTAAGGTTTTTATTGTCTTTTTAGGTTTTAGGGGTTTTAGGTTATTTAAGTTTTTATGTTTTTCTTAGGGTTTTTTGGGTTATTATATTTCAAGGATTTTAAGGAATTTAATAGTATTTGTATTGTTTTTAAGGATTTTTGGAATTATTAGATGTTTTTGGGTTTTTTAGGTTGTTATGTTTTTTGGGGGTATTATGTTTTTTTTGAGTTTTTTCAGTGTCTGAAGGTTTTTTATATTTTTTTTAACATTTTAAGGGTTTAAAGGGGGTTTTATGTTTTTAGTAGTTTTTAGTGGTTCTTTGAGTTTTTAGGTGTTTTATGTTTTTTTAGTGTGTTGTGGTTTTTAGGTTCCTATGTTTTTTGGGTATGTAGTGGTTTTTTTGAGTTTTTTAGGGTTCAAAGGTTTTTTATAATTTTTAAACATTTTTAAGGTTTTAAATGGTTTTTAGAGTTTTTAGGGGTTTCATTGTTTTATTGTGTTTTATATTTTTTATGTTGTTAGAGGGTTTTATGGTTTTTATGGTTTTTTGTTCGTTTAGGGTTTTTATAGTTTTTTAGGTTTTAGGGGTTTTAAGTGTTTTTAGTTTTTTAATGTTATCTTAGGGGTTTTCAACATTTTATTTGGGTTTTTCTTCATTTTTATGGTTTTTATCGCATTTTTATGTTTTTATGCTTTTTTGGATTATTTAGGGATTTTGAGTTGTTTAGGGTTTTTATGTGTTTTTTGGTTTTTTTCGAGTTTTTGGGGTTTTGAAGGTTTTTCATAGTTTTTAAAAAAGATTAGTGGTTTAATGTTTATTCATATTTTTTAGTGGTTTCGAGGGTTTTTGTGGGTTTTAAGGGTATTTTATGATTTTTAGAGGGTTTTATAATTTTTTTGGGTTTTCATTGTTTTTTATTGTTTACATGGGATTTTAGAGTCTCTTAGGGTTTTAGGGGTTCAAAATGTTTTTAGGTTTCTGGGGTTTCTTATGGTTTTTTAGGATTCATGGTTTTTTATGTTTTTAGTAATTTTTAGGGAATTTTTTATTTTTTATTGTTTTTAGGGGTTTTAGGGTTTTTGAGGGATTAAGGGTTTTTAGGGTTTTTAGGTTTTTTTTGTTTTTTATGATTTTTGGGGATTTAATTGTTTTTATTTTTTAAAAGTTTTCTTAGGGTTTTTCTGGGTTTTTAGGGTATTTTACATTTTTAGGGCAGAGGAAGGTTCGGGGCCAGGCTATTCTTATCCCCTTAAAATTTATTATAAAAAAAGAGACGCAACAGGAAAAGGAGGGGCGGGGTCAATCAACCCACACCCAAAAACCCTAGACCCCCCCAAAAAATCCAAAAGTACCTGAAAACCCCAAAAGACATAGAAAACCATACAAAGAAAAAAAACCAAAGCATCTCAGACAGTATATCCCAGCCAAATAGAAACCAGCAGTAGTTCAAAATTAGCACCTCCCGTCGAAGAAAGAACCAGCACCCAGCTTCACTATCTCAAGCCTCCATCACATCCTCGCCAATCATATCCACCGCCAACATCATAGAACCAACACTAGAATCATAAAATTCATCATTATCAAAACATATACATATAGAACCAACATCCAACACCTCATTTTCAGACAACCAACTCCTCTTTCAAACAAACATCGCCCATCAGCCCGCTTCCACCTCAGCAACCAGCAGAACCAATTCAACTCAACCCCACCATAAAAAATTCCATCTCCCACCACCTCTAGTCCTCAAGGAAATCGGTAGCCAAATTCCTGTAGATTATCATCCAACAATTCAAGATCCAACCAAAAATCACCCGCAACTCATGGAAGAACCTACAACTAGTAGCAATAAACACAAAACAGCTTAGAAACTAGCAACCATCTCCTCCTGGCCATATAGGTTCTAGCATACAGCCATAGCCAAAAACACAAGACCACCAGCACCCACGCCTAAACCCATGTTGCACCACATAACTCCTTAAACTCATCCTTCATCAATAGCAACAACACAAAACCAATACAGCCACAAATCAAAAACCCACAGTCCAACAAATAAAAAAGAACACAACACAAAAAGACCAGACCTTCCTCAGTAGCTAGACCCAAGAGAAAGGAAGAGGAAACAGAAAAGAAAACCAGTATTTTCTCACTTTGCATCCACCATGTACCATCACGAAACCAGAAAAACTAGAAAGATCCTCCTCGGGTCCAAATGAGAAGTGCAGGTCTGAGCGCAGGACCGTGAACACCACCGCCAAGAAGCCACAAAGCCCCTCGTACCCACCATTCACCGAAGCGAAGCCAAAACTCACCCAGAAGAAGCCACCATATCATCTCACTACACCAGAGATGAGATCCAAAGCACTAAACACCAAGATACCTGGACATCCTAGAACAAACCTAGATTTGAAATGAAAACCAGAAATTTGGTCCAAGCACGCCTCTGCCCAGTCGTCGAAGCATTCGTCGCACCTGCCTTTCACCATCGCAAAACAAGAGGGACCTATGCAACTTTAGATTTGGAGCGGTCTTTGAGATTTTCTTAGTCGTCGACTGGGAAGGGGCCAACCAAGAATGCCAGGTCTTTCCACCAACTCACCAACATTAGTAGTCGCATCTAACCCTAAACCAAACGATCTACCAAGACTGCACCCAAGCCACCGAGAGATCAGCAATGCCGCTAAGGAGTAGCAACGATCCATCAGGGAGAGGGGTCGACGACGATAAATATCATGAAGTGAGAACACTCAAAGACTTATCCACCATCCTTCTTCTTTAAATGTTTAGGGATTTTAATGGTTTTTAGGCTTTTGTGGTTTTTAGTTATTTTAGGGACTTTGATGGTTTCTAAGGTTTTAAAGGGTTTTATGGTTTTATGGTTTTTTTGGTTTTTTGGGTATTTTGAGTTTTTAGTGTTTTTAATGTCTTTTAAAAATTTTATGTTTTGGGGATTTAAAGGGATCTTAGTGTTTTTTGTTGTATTTTAGGGTTTATTAATGTTTTTATAGGTTTTTATGGTTTTATGGTTTAGGGTTCTTAGAATTTTTTGGTTTTAAAAGGGTTTTAATTTATTTTATGTTTTTTAGTGTTTCATAGGTTTTTTAAGGTTTTTATGTGTTTTTTTGTATTTATATATTTTTAGGGTTTTTAGGATTTTATTCTTTTTAGGATTTTTATGGATTTTGATGGCTTTTAGAATTTTTTATGGTTTTTGGGATTTTAGGTTTTTTTATTTTTTTAGTTTTTTTTATGTTTTTAGAGAGGTTTTTAACATTTTTATAGGATTAAGGGTTTTTACTGATTTTAGTGGGTTTTAGGGTTTTCTAAGGGTTTTATGGGGTCTTATAGTTTTTAGGGGTTTATGGGTTTAAGCGTATTTTTCTTCATGATTTTTTATAGTTTTTAGTTTGTTATGGTTTTTTAGTGTTTTTATGTTTTAAGGATTTCTTAGGGGTTTTCAGGTTTTTTAGGGTTTTTACATTTATAAGTATTTTTAAGGTTTTTAAGTTTCTTTATGATTATTTAGGTTTTAAGGGATTTTGAGAGGTTTTAGGGGTTTTTAGGGTTTTTAGGGAAAGAAAGGTGCAGGTCCATGCTACTTCTAGCCCCCTAAAATTTCTAAGAAAAGGGAAAAAATCAGACTGGGGAGGGGCAGAGTCCATCGACCAATACCCAAAAACAAACCCAAAAAAATAAAAACCTAGGAAAGAAAAAAGAAAAAAAAACTTGAAATATCACTAGCTTCAGCACATCATAGCCAATGAACACCAACCTCAAGCAGCCCCGATCCTAATCACTATTATACCATTCCGTAGCATCCGAACTCAGCAATATACCATCAACAAACCATCACTATCAGCATTACACCATACATTGATAAGCCTTAATCCACCAAATATCAAGTATGATAGATAGTAGAAACACCAAAATCACAACTAATCAGAAAAAATAAACAATAATCATGGGTCTTATATTTTATTTATGGTTTTAATTTTTTTTATTGATTTTTTGGGGTTTTGGGGATTTTAAATTTTTAGGTATTTTTAGAGCTTTATTTTTATTGTTATGGTTTGTTAAGGTATTTATGGATTTTATGGGTTTTTCAGATTTTTTAGGGTTTTTATGGTTTTTAAGGATAATTTGGGTGTCTTGAGTATTTTTAGTTTTTATGGTTTTTTGGTTTTTTAATGCTTTTTAACATTATATGGGATTGAAGGGTCTTAAGAGTTTTTAGTGGGTTTTTAGGGTAATTAGGATTTTTAGGGTCTATAGGGTTTTATGGATTTTTAGGGTTTCTTTTGTTTTTCATGTGTTTTAATGGTTTTAAGGGTTTTAAGGGTTATCAGTGTCTTTTATGTATTTTAGAATTAGTTAGGTTTTTTAGTGTTTTTTTATTTTTTATGGTTTTATTAGAGGTTGCCAGGTTTTATATGTTTTTTAATATTTATAGTTATTTTTATGGTTTTTTTAATATTTTTATGGGTTTTATGGGTTTTAGTAATTTTGAGTGTTTTTAGGGTTTTTAAAATATTTGGTGTTTTTTGTATTTTTTGTGGTTTTAAGTGCTTTTAGTTTTTTACTTTTACTTAGAGTTTTTCATGGTTTTTTATGGTTTTTATGATTTCTACATTTTTAAGTATTTTTAAGAATTTTATAGGCTTTTTTAGTTTTTTAGGGTTTTCAAGGTTTTTATGTGCTATTAGGGTTCTTATGGTTTTGGCAGTTTTTATTGTTGTTTTGGTTTTTTTTGGTTTTTTGACTTTTTCGGTTTTAAAGGGTTTCTAGTGGTTTTTTAAAAAATTGGATTTTAAATGGTTTATTTAATTTTTTAGTGGGTTTTTATGATTTTATGTTGTTTTAGGGTTTTTATGGTTTTTATTGGTTTTTTAGGGGTTTTGGGGGTTTTAGTGTCTTTTAGTGATTTTAGTATTTCTTAACTTTTTTGGGATTTAATAATTTTTTAGTTTTTAATGTCCTATTTGGATATTTTTAGTGTGTATAGAGGTTTTTACATTTTTAGTGATTTTTATCTTATTTGGTTTTTTTGGATTTCGAGGGTTTTAGGTTTTTTAATGGGTTTTTAGAGTTTTTTATGTTTTTAGGGGTTTTATGGGTTTTTAGGCTTCTATATTTTTCTTTGTGTTTTCATGTTTATTAGTATTTTTTACATTTTTCTGAATTTTTAGGGCATTTTTAGGATTTTTATGTTTTTTTGGGTTATTAGGCACTCTGTGGGTTCTTTGGTTTTTTAGTTTTTTACGTTTTTTTGGGTTTTTTGAGTTTTTAGTGTTTTTCATGTTTTATAGGGGTTCAAATGTTTTTTATTGTTTTTATCATTTTTAGGGGCTTAATGGAATTTTAGATTTTTTAAGTTGTTTTTTGGGGTTTTATAGATTTTTAGGGATTTCTATGTAATTTAGGGGGTTTCATGGTTTTTAGGATTTTTTTGGTATTTTAGGGGTTTTATGTGATTTTAGGATTTCAAGGATTTCTTAGGGTTTTTTTGGGTTTTTAGGATTTTGTCATTTTTTTGTATTTTTGGATATTTTTTAATATTTTAATAGTTTCTTAGGGTTTTTTGGGATTTTGTGGAGTTTTAGTGGTTTTTTGGTTTTTATTTTTTTGGGGTATTTAGGTTTTCTTATGTTTTTGGTGTTTTTATGTTTTTTCAGGTTTTTTAAAGTTCTTGGGGATTTAAAGGGGTTTAGAGTTTTTAATGGGTTTTTATAGTTTTATGGTTTCTTAGTGTTTTAGGTTTTTATGATTCTTTATGTTTTGTATGGGTTTTTGGGATTTTGGTGTCATTTTCGGGTTTTTAGCATTTTTTTGTTTTTAGGGGTTTTATGTGTTATTATGTTTTTAAGGGTTGTGTAGTACTTTTTAGGGTTTTTAGCGATTTTTGCATTTTTTTAAGACTTTTATGGATTTTATAAGACTTTTTTGGATTTTTAACTTTTAAGGGTTTTTGAGGGTTATAGTTTTTTTTGGGTTTTTATGTTTTAGGGTTTTTCTGTGTTCAATTTGTTTTATTCGGTTTTTATGGTTTTAAAAGTTGTTTTCTAGTCTTTTAATTTTTTTATGGGTTTAAAGGTTTTTTATAGTTTTTAGTGGATTTTTAGGATTTTCTAGGTTTTGGGTTTTTAAAATATTTTAGGGGTTTAAATGTTTTTATAGTCTTTATATGAGTTATAAAAGTTTTTAGGGTTTTTGTATTTTCTTAGGGTTTTTAGGATTCTTAAAATTTTAATGATTTTTAGTGATATTTTAGGATTTTATGGTTTTTAGGGTTTAGGGATTTTAATGGTTTTAGGGTTTTTATGGTTTATAAGGTTTTCTGGTTTTTTGTGTTTTCTGGGTTTTCCAGTGTTGTTTAGTTCATTAGAGTTTTCTAAAAAATTAGGGGTTTAATGTGGTTTTAGATTTTTACTGTTTTTTTATTTTTTTTTGTTTTTTTTTGGATTTTTAATATTTTTTTTGGTTTTTTTAGTTTTAGAGGTTTTTTGGGGTTTTTTGGATCTTTCGGGATATGATCATTTTTTATGATTTTAAGGCTATGATGTGTTTTTAGGTTTTTAAGGGATTCATAGGGTATTTTGGGTTTTTAAAATTTTTAGGGATTTTAGGGATTCTTAAATATTTTTATGATTTTTATGTTTTTTTGGATTTTGAGGTTTTTTTGGTGTTTTAGGTCTTTACGATTTTTATGGTTTTATGGGGTTTTAGTGTTATTCTAGGATTTTTATGGTTTTTATGTTTTATAGATTTTCTAATTTTTTTAAGGATTTATAGGGTTTTAGTGTTTCTAATGTCTTTTATGGGTTTTATTGGTTTTTATAGTTTTTTATGGTTTTTTGGGGTTTTTGGGTTTTTGGGTTTTTTAGGGTTTTTAGCTGGTTTTAGGTTTTTTATGGGATTTAAATTTTCTTGTGTTTTTAAGGTTTTATTGGGGTTTTTAAGGTTTCTATTTTTTTAACATTTTATGTATTTTGGGTTCTTTATAGTAATTTTATGGGTTTTTATGGATTTCGAGCGGTTTTTTATGGTTTTTAGGTTTTTAGAACTTTTATGGTTTTTATGTTTTTTGGGTTTATATGTGTTTTTAGTATTTTTAATGTTTTATTACTGATTTTATGAGTTTTTATGGGCATTTTAATATTTTTAAGGATTTTTATGTTTTTTAGAATCTTTATAGTTTTATAGAGTTTTCTGGGATTTTGTGGGGTTTTTTGGGTTTATATATTTTTTTTGGATTTTCTTAGTTCTTTTTCATCTCTTTAGGGTTTTATAGTTTTTAAAATATTTTTCAATTTTATGGGTTTAGATGGTTCTTAAAGTTTTTTGTATATTTTATGGTTTTTTGGGTGTTTAGGTTTTTTAAGGGTTTTAGGGGATTTTTTGGTCTTAGGTGTTTTTAGGGTCTTTAGGGCCTGTAGGGTTTTGTAGGTTTTTAGGGGTTTAAATTGTTTTTATGTTTTTAGGGATTTTTTAGATATATTTTAGGATTTTTATGGGTTTTAGGGGATTCAGGGATTTTGAGTGGTTTTAGTGTTTTTAGGAATTTTTAGGTTTTTAGGGGTTTTATGTGTTTTTAGGTTTTTAAGGTTTTCTTCAGGTCTTTTACAGTTTTTGGGTTTTTCATGTTTTAGGCACCTTTTGGGATAGTTTTATTTTTAATTTATTTTTATTTATTTTTATATTCTGAGTGTTTTTAGGTTTTTTGGGATTTTAAATGTTTTTATTTGTTTCTAGGGGTTTTTTTAGTTTTTTATGGTTTTTATAGTTTTTTAGAAACTTTTAACGGTTTTAATGGATTAAATGGATTTTAATTTTTTTTAGGGTTTTTATGGGGTTTTTAGGGTTTTTAAAGGTTTTTAGTGATTTTACGTTTTCTAGAGTTTTGTGTATTTTTAGTGTTTTTATGGTTTTTTGTGATTATTAGTTTTTTAGGGGTTTAAAGTGCTTTTAGAATTTAAACCTTTTCTTAGCGGTTTTCTGTTTTTTTAGTGTTTTTTTACAAATTAAGGGATTTTTTGGCTATTTTATGATTTTTATTGTTTTTAGGGTTTTAGGGATTTTAATTGTCCTTAGTATTTTAGGGTTTTTAAGGTTTTTATAATTTTTTGTGCTTTTAGAGGTTTTTATGTTTTTAGGGATTCTATGGATCCTTATATTTTGCTAACATTTTTAGTGTTTTAAATGTATTTTATTGTTTTTATTGGATTTTAGGGTATTATTTGTTTTTATTTGCTTTATTGTTTTTACAGCTTTCTTTTTTTAGTGTTTTTTAAGGTTTTTTCGGTTTTATGTGTTTTTATGATTTTAGTTATTTTTATTGTTTCTATGTTTTTAAGTTTTTGTTAGTTTTTTTCATGATTTTTAGTGTTTTTATGTGTTTATGGGTTTTTAAATATTTTTTTTATGATTTTAATGGGTTTTATTTTTTTTAGATATTTTGATAGTTTTATGGTTATTTAGAGTTTTTAAGGTTTTTTTTGTTTTTTGGGTTTTTATCCTTGTTTTATTTTTTAGGTTTTTAAAGGTTTTCAATAGACTATTTATGTTTTTAGGGGTTTAATGGATTTTTATATTTTTTTAGAGGGTTTTTATTTTTTCTATTATCTGTTAGGGGTTTTTATATTTTTTCGGTTTTTTGGTATTTTGGTTTTTTGGGGTATTTAATTTTTTAGGTCATTTTACGAGTTTTTAGGGTTTTATCATTTTTTAGGGTTTTTTGTGTTTTATTGTTTTTATGGTTGTAATGTTTTCTTAGGGGTTTTTAGGGTTTTTTATTTTTTATGTTTTTATTTTTGATTTTTTTAAGATTTATAGAATTGTTATTATTTTTTATAGTATTTAGGTATATAGGGGATTTTTAGGTATATTATTGTTATTGGGGTTTTAATGGTTTTTTGGGTTTCTGTGGTTATTTCATTTTTTATGGGTTTTATGGTTTTTTAGAGTTTTTATCATATTTTAGGGTTTTAAAGTGTTTTTAGTTTTTTAGCAGTTTTAGAGAGTTTTATTGGTATTTAGGTTTTTAAAGGTTTTTATGGGTTTTTAGGGTTTTATAATATTTTAATAGTTTTTAGATTTTATAGTGGTTATAAGTTTTTTTAGATTTTTATGGTTTTCTTAGTATTTTTTAGGTTTAATAGGGTATTTTATTTTTAGGTATTTTGAGCGCTTTTTTCATATTCTTATAGTCTTTTATTATTTTTAGGGATTTTGAGGTTTTTTTGTGTTTATAGTTTTTAGGATTTTTTGTAGTTTTAACTTTTTTAATGTATTTTTTTTAAATTTCTTTGGGGTTTACAATGTTTTTATAGTACTTATGGGGTTTTATGGTGTTTAGGGGTTTTAGGATATTTTATGGGTTTTTGGGTTTTTGGTGTTTTTTAGGATTTTTAGGGGTTTTAAGTATTTTTTAGGTTTTTAAGGGTTTTTAAGGTGTTTATGGGTTTATTGGTTTTCATGGCTTTTTGAGTTTTTAGCCGTTTAATGTTTTTTATCCTCTTCCATGTTTCAAAGGGTTTTTAGAGTTTTTATTTGTTTCTTAATTTTTTTGGGTTTTTATGGCTTTCCGTGGTTTTAGGGTTTTTAGGGTTCGTAGGTTTTTATGGGTATTTTAGGGTTTTTAAATTTTTTTTAAATTTATTGAGGGTTTTAACTATTTTTATATTTTTAAGGATTTCATAGTTGTTTTCAGGTTTTTTAGGTTTTTATGGATTTTAATTGTATCTTTTTTATTTTTATGTGTTTTTTGGGTATTTAGGGAATTTGATGATTTTATGGTTTTTATCATTTTTAGTATTTTTAGTTTTCTTGGGGTCTTCTGTGTTTTTAGGTTTTTTAAGTTTTCTAAGGTTTTTTCATGTTTGAAGGGTTTTTTACATTTTTCGGGATTTTCACGGCTATTTTATGGTTTTAATTTTTTTATGATTTTTGTTTTTTAGGCTGTTTATAGTTTTTTAGTGTTTCTATGGTTTTTTGGGGATTTTAAGATGTTTTTAGTTTTATAGTATTTTAAGGGATTATATTTTTTAATTTGTTTAGGAGTTTAAAGGCTTTTATGAGTTTTTGTTGGGGTTTTAGGGTTTTTATGGGTTTTAAGGTCTTTTAAGGTTTTAGGTTTTTTAAGGATATTAGGTTTTTTAGATTTTAAGGTATTTTTTGGTATTTTAGGATTTTTATATTTTTTGTATTTTTCATATTTTTTATAGTTTTTAATCATTTTTATGTCTTTATGGTTTTCTTAAGCATTTTAGGGTTTTTATTTTTTTAGTTATTTTTATGTCTTTTGAAATATTTTTATGGTTTTTATGGGTTTTTGTTATTCTGGGGTTTTTTGCGGGTTCTTTGTATTTTTATAGTTTTTAGGTGTTTTAGAATTTCTAGGTAGTTTAGGTATTTTAAGTGTTTTTTGGTTTTTAAGGAATTATTAAGAGTCTTAAGGTTTTTAGTATTAATAATTTTTCTTGTATTTTTATGGATTTTTATGATTTTTTGTGTTTTTAGTGTTTTTATAAACTTTTAGGGTTTTGGGGTTTCCTGGTGTTTTAGGGTTTTATTATTTATTGGATTTTTAGGGTCTGTTTGAGTTTTTTTAGAATTTTAGTATTTTTTAGGTATTTTAGGGTTTTGGAGTGTTTCTAGATATTTATGATTTTCATAGAGTTTTTCATGGTTTTTAGGGTGTTTTATATTTTATGGTTTTTTAGGTATTTTTTTGGATTATATGGTTCTCTATGATTTTAGGGATTTTGAATGATTTTCGGCCTTTAGATTTTTAGTGTTTTAAGGGTTTTTAGTGTTGTTTAGGCTTTTATGAGTTTTATTTGTTTTTAGGTTTTGAATGTTTTGTTTGCATTTTTCAATGTTGTAGGGGTTTTTTACCTATTTATGGATTTTGAGAGAATTTTATTATTTTTATTATTTAGGGTTTTTATGTATTTTGTGGTTTTTTTTGTTTTTTTTTTGGGTTTTTTGTTTTTTAGGGGTTCTTGGAATATTTTTTTCAAAGGGTTTTTAATTTTTTTTAATGTTTTTAGGGGTTCAAAAGGTTTTTATATTTTTTAGGCTGTTTAGGGTATTTATAGGTTTTTAGGGTTTTTACTGTTTTTTGGTGTTTTATGGGTTTTATGTTATTAGGGTTTTTAGGGTCTTCAATTGTTTTATCAGGTTTTTAAAATTCTTAAGTTTTTAGGGGTTATAAGTTTTTTTAGGTTGTTAATGTTCTCTTTGGGTTTTTAGGGGCTTCTATGTTTTTAATGTTTTTAGTGACTTTTAGGTAATTTTATGATTTTTATCATTTTAAGATTTCTGTGTATTTTGAGGGTTCTAAGGTTTTTTTAGTTTTTCTTGTCTTTTTATGGTTTTTAGGTTTTTAGGGTTCTTTTGAGTTTTTTGGGTTATAAATATTTTTTTGTGTTTTTTATTATTTTTATAGATTTAAAGTGATTTTAGATTTTTGAGTGATTTTTTAGGGAATTTATGTGTTTTTAGGGGTTTTGAAGGTTTTTTGGGTTTTTATTTTTTTGGGGTTTTTGGGTTTTTATGGACTTTTTAGGGGGATTCGGGATTTTAGCAGTTTTTAATGTTTTTATGGGTTTTAGGTGTTTTATGTTTTTAATTGTTTCTTAAGGTATTTTGGGTTATTTAGGTTTTTATGGATTTTTTGGGATATTTTTTGGATTTTTAGGTTTTTTTGGGTTTTAGAAATATGGTGGTTATTTAAGGTTTTTTACGGTTTTTAGGGTATTTAGGGTATTTATCATTTTTTAGGTATTTATGGGTTTTAATTATGTTTGGGTTCTTCAGTTTTTATTATGTTTTTTCTAGGTTTTTTACATTTTTATGGATTTTTAGGGCCTTTGAGGGTTTTAGAGGTTTTAGTGTTTTTATGGATTTAAAGGGTTTTATGGGCTTTTATGGGTTTTTTGGTTATTTTATTTTTTAAGATTTTTTCAATGAAATTTTGGTTTTTATGGTTTTTATAGGTTTTTAAAAAAATTAGGGTTTTAAATGGGTTCTATTGTTTTTAGTTGGATTTTTGGGTTTTTATGTGTTTTAGGGTTTTTATGGTATTTTTGTATTTTTATGGTTTTATAAGTTTTTTTGGGATTTTAGTGAGTTTTTAGGGTTTTTTAGGGGTTTTACCATATTTTAGGTTTTTAGTGGTTTTATGTTTTTTTTGTTTTTAAGGTTTTATTAGGGTTTTTCAGGGTTTTTAGGGTTTTACATTTTTAGGGACTTTTAGGTATTTTTAGGATTTTTATGGGTTTTTAGGTTTTTTATGGATTTTGATATTTTTCAATGTTTTTTTTTGATTTTAAGGATTTTGTGTGGTTTTAGTATTTTTTAGGTTTTTATGGGTTTTAAGTGTTTTAGGTTTTTAATCACTCCTTAGTGTATTTATTTTTTTAGGGTTTTTAGGTTTTAGGATTTTTTGGGCTTTTTTAGGAATTCTATTGCGATTAGGGTTTTTAGAAATTATGAAGGTTTTTATGGGTTTTAGGGGTTTTAGGGTTATTATGGTTTTTTGGGTTTTGAGTTTTTTGATTATTTTAGGGTTTTTAAAGGTTTTTTATCATTATTTAATATTTTTGCGGTTTTAAGGGTTTTTAGAGGTTATATTAGCATTTTATTGATTTATGGGTTTTTAGGGTTTTTTATGGTTTTAGGGGGTTTTATTGTTTTTTTGGGTTTTAGGATATTTTGGGTCTTTTATGGGGTTTTTTGGGGTTTCATCTTTTTTTTGGATTTTTAGGGGTTTTACGTGTTTTTAGGTTATTAAGGTTTTGTTAGGGTTTTTCTAGGTTTTTTGTTTTTTTTAATTTTTAGGTATTTTTAGTGATTTTGTTAGATTTGTTGGGGTTTTAAAGTTTTTTATGTATTTTTATGGGATTTAGTGTTTTTAGGCTTTTAAGGGTTTTATGTTTTTATTGTTTTATTGTTTTTTAGGTTTTTTGGAATTTTTAAATTTTTTTAAGGATTTTTAGAGTTTTTAAAGTTTTCATAGTTTTAAAAGAGTTTTAGAGTTTTAATATTTTGTAGGGGTTTGTATGGGGGATTAAGGATTTTTATGGTTTTTTAGGGTTTTTTGGTTTTTTGGGGTTTTAGATTTTTTAGTTCCATTTATGGTTTTTATCATTTTTTATGTTTTTTATCATTTTTATATTTTATAGGGGTTTTAATTCTTTTTAGTTTTTTAATTTTTCTTTAATATTATTTTAAGGGTTTGGGGTTTTTATGATTTTATTTATTTTTATGGTTTTTATGGTTTTTATAGTTTTTTATTGTTTTTAGGTATTTTCAATTTTTTAAGGTGTTTAGCCTTTTTTTAAAAGTTTTTTTTGGTATTTTTAACATTATTAGGATTTATAGGTGTTTAAATTTTTTTGTTTTTTTATGGTTTTCATAGATATTTTAGGGTTTTTATTGTTATTTAGTGTTTTTTATTATTTTTAGTGATTTTATGGATTTTATGGGTTTTTAGGGTTTTAAAAGTTTGAATTTTTTTGTGTTTTTAGGGTCTTTTGATTTTTTTATGGTTTTAAAGATTTTATAGAGTTTTTAACAATTTTATGGGTTTAATTGGTTTTTATAGTTTTTATTGGGTTTTTAGTGTTTTTATGGGCTTATAGTTTTGTATATTTTTTAGGGGTTTTATGATTTTTGTTGGTTTTTAGGGTTTTGTGTTTTTCGGTTTTTAGAGTTTTACAGTTTTTAGGGGTTTTAAGTGTTTTTTGGTATGTAATGTTTTCTTGTGGATGTTTAGGATTATTTTTTAATTTTTATGAATTTTTAAAGGATTTTTTATGATTTTTATGGTTTTTAAAGGTTTAATGGTTTTTTCTGGGTTTTAGGGGTTTTAGGGTTTTTTAGCATCTTTAATGGTATTTAGGTTTTTAGTGGTTTTAAGTGTTTTTTAATGTCTTATTAAGGGTTATCATGGTTTTTAGAGTTTTTTTTATTTTAGGGATGTTTAGGGTATTTAATTTTTTAGGGGTTTTAAGGTTTTTTTGGATTTTTTCAGTTTTTATGGTTTTTTAGGTATTTAGGGATTTTAGAGATTTTAGTGGATTTTAGGGTTTTTGTCCATTTATATAGTTTTTAAATGTTTTTATGGGTTTTATTCTTTTTAGGGGTTTTAGGGCCTCTAGGGAATTTAGGGGTTTTAGTGTTTTTATGTTTTTAGAGGTTTAAAGTGTTTTTATATTTTTAATGATTTCATAGGGTTATTCATGGTTTTAGGATTTTTTATGTTTTTATGAATTTTTAGTTCTTTTTTAGTTTTTTCATTTATTATGGATTTTTAGGGTTTCTATGATTTTTATGTTTCTAGGGATTTTTAGGGTTTCTATGGTTTTGGGATTTTAGAGGGTTGTTTGAGTGTTTTTGGGTTTTTATGGATCTTTAGAGTTTTCTAACATTTTTAGTAGTTTAATGGATTTTTTGGGTTTTTCATGGGTCTTATGGTTTTTAAAGGATTTTATGGTTTTTAGGGGTTTTTTGGTTTTAGTTGTTTTTATGGTTTTAAATGTTTTTTTAAGGTTTTCTTTGGGGTTTTGATTGTTATTGGGGTTTTGAAATACTTAGGGATTTTTAAGTATTTTTAAGGATTTTATGTTTTTATAGTATTTAGGGATTTTGAAGGTTTTTTTTGGGTTTTTTAGGATTTTAGAGTTTTTTATTTTTAGGGTTTTTTTAAATTTTCTATGTTTTTATGGTTTTTTATTTATATATCATTTTTATGGATTTAAATTGTTTTAGAGTTTTTAATGTTTTTATGAATTTTTTGGGTTCTTAGAGTTTTTTAGTTTTTTCTAGGGATTTTAAAGATTTTTGGGGGTTTTAAGAGTTTAGGGCCTTTAGGGTTTTTACCATTTTTAGGTGTTTTACAGATTTTAATTATTATTATATTTTGATGATTCTCTTTGTGTTTTTATGGTTTTTATTATTTTTACATTTTTATGTATTTTTAGGGGGATTTTATTTTTTAGGGGTTTTTGGGATACTGAGTTTTTTTTTTATGATTTTTTGGTTTTTTATGGGGTTTAGTGTTTTTCTTGTTTTTTGGTTTTATAAGGGTTTTATGTGTTTTTAGGTTTTAAGGTTTTCTTAGGGTTTATCATGGATTTTATGGTTTTTTTAATTTCTAGTGTGTTTAATTATTTTTATTATTATTTGGGTTTTTATTGTTTTACTTATTTTTATGGTTTTATGGTTTTTTACAGTTTTAAGATTTTATTGATTTATTTCATTTTTCCATGTTTTTTCATTTTTTAGTGTTTTAATTTATTTTAGATTCTTTTAATGATTTATGGGTCTAAAAGGTTTTTTAGAGTTTTTAGTGGTTTATATGGTTTTATTGGATTTTAGAGTTCTTTAAGGTTCTTAGGGGTTTATGGTTTTTTGGGGGATTTAGGTTTTTATGAGTTTTAAGTGGTTTTAGAATTTTAGGTTTTTATGTTTTTCTATGTTAATTTCAAGGTTTCTATGATTTATTATATTTTAAAGTAATTTTAAGGATTTTAAGAGTTTTATTATTTTTTATGGTTTTTATGGATATTTAGGGTTTTATGATTTTTTAGGGTATTTACGTGTTTTAGGGTTTTATGTGTTTTTTAGGTTTCTTGCGGGTTTATTTGTCTTTTCATTTTAATGTTATGTTAGAGATTTTTTTTCTTTGTATGGGTCTTGATTTTTTTAGATTTTAGAGGTTTTTTATGGATTTTTTTTGAGTTTAACGGATTTTGAGGGGTTTTAGGGTTTTTACGGTTTCTATGGTTTTTTGGGGAATTTATGATTTTTTATCTTTTCAGGGATCTTAATGCATTTAGAAAATTTTAATATTTTTATGGGATTAATGGGTATTTAGCATTTTTAGTGTTTCTTTATGGTTATTTTGGATTTTAAGTTTTTAAAGGTTTTTAGGGGTTTTAATTGTTTTTAGGGGTTTTAGGGTATTTTTATTATTTTTATGGTTTTTATAATTTTTTTTGGTATTTAGTGTTTTTTAGTGTTTTTAGGTTTATAATGTTTTCCTATGGTTTTTATGTTCTTATGGTTTTTATGGATATTTTAGGATTTTTATAGTCTTTATAAGTTTTTAGGGATTTTTAGGGGTTTAGAGTTTTTAGGGTTTTAGGTGATATTATGTTTTTATGGTTTTTATGGGTTTTTTGAGTTTTTAATGTTGTTAGGGGTTTAAATGGTTTTTATTGTTTTTTGTGTCTTTTATGTTTTTATTGGTTTTTAGGGTATGTAATTTTTTTAGAGGTTTTGTGGTTTTTATGGGTTTTAACGGTTTTACTATATATTTAATTTTTTTTAGGGTTTTTATCATTTTTTAGGTTTTTTAGGGTTCCTAAGTTTTTTTAGATTTTTTATGTTTTCCTTCATTTTTTCAGAGGTTTTATATTTTTTAGGGTTTTAGGTATTTTTTGAGATTTTTTGGGATTTTTAATGTTTTTAGGGTTTTAAGGGATTTTTAGGGTTGAGGGTTTTTTGATTTGTTTAGGGGTTTTAATGTTTCTTATAGTTTTTAAATGTTTTTATGGAAAGGAAGATGTGAGGTCAGGCTATTCGTGACCCACCAAAATTTATTAGAAAAAAGATACAGTAGACAAGGGAGGGAATGGGTCAATCAACCCACACCCAAAAACCCAGGACACCCCCACAAAACCCAAAAGTCCCCACAAAACCCAAAAGACACAAAAACCAGAAAAAATAGAAAATCGGAAGCATTTCTAATAGAATCTCTCATCAAAACAGAAACCAGAATCCCACATCACTATTTTCATCAATCATTGCCTACTTTACATGAATATCCACCGCCAGCATCACAGAACCACCAGCAATAAAGTCATAAGTCTCACATTCACCACCTCACAGCGAAGTAGAAACTGTCACAAAACACTGGCATCTATCATCACGTCCCAGCCAAGAATCAACCATAAACCAAAAACATAGATTCCATCAATCCTCACCTTCAATCCAATAAGCGTCCAAAAACTCACACTTAGTATCACACCCAAGAACACATCCGTATCACCCAAAGGCAGGACAACATCTAGCACCACTCAACAGAACCAATATCCAGCATCCACATCGATTCACAACCAAACCGACTACAACACAGAAGACCATAGTCTAATGTAGCAGCCATAACGCAACACAAATTAGCATTCCCTTCATCGATTTCTTGAGGGCAAACCAGAACCCATGCCCAGAACCCAACCGCAACACCCATAGCAGCATCTAGTGCCACTCAACAGAACCAAAATCAAGCAACTGCAATGATTCACAACCAACCCAACCACAAACCAAAAGACCACAGACCAACATAGAAGCAAAAAATCACCATAACATAATGAGACCTTCAGAAATAGCATGAAAAATATCCAAAAGAGATAAATCAGAAATTCGAACATTCATCTTCGGCACAAAACAATGCCAAGTCGATCTCATCCGTGCCTCCCATAGCCTCTAAGCAGATTTGAAAGCCTTGACTTGACTACTCACAATCTACCTGATTCCGAGTAATGCAAGAAGTTGTGACACCATCTGCTTCAACGCCCTCCACATCCACCTTAACCCATCATGAAGCCATAAGAACCAAAAAAATCCTTCATGACTCAGATCAAGAAGTACAGGTCCAAGAGTAACATCATGCATGCCACTACCAAGAAGTCTCAAAGCCCATCGCACCCACATATTACCAATGCGAAGCTTGATCCCTCCCAAATCTAGAACCAGCCACCTCACTGGAAACTGAAATGGGACCGTACAAACCTGTCGGATCATCTCGCCCCTCCTTCGATGGGAACCGAATCACCAAACACCATGAGATCCGAACATTCAAGACCAAACCCATATCTGAAAAACAGATCAGATGTTTGGGATGAGCACACCACTTCCCAAACGTCGGGATGCCTGTCACACCCTTCTTTCACCATCACAAGACCATAGAGACCACCACAACCTTATATTTGGATCTGGTTTTGAGGGTCACTTCATCATTGACTGAGAAGGGACAAATCGAACCCATCAGAACATCCCACTACCTCACCAATGAGAGAATATGCATCTAACACTAACTCACTCGATCTATCGAGATCTCTCCCAAACCACCGAGAGATCGATGACGCCACCAAGGAGCCATGGAGATTCATTGAGGTGTGGGGTAGCAGCGATGGGAATCAAAAAGGGAGAGATCCTGGAGACTCGACCATCATCCTTGAGTTCTACTTGTTTTTAATTTTTGGGGGGGGGGGTATAGGGGTTTTACGGTCTTTTAGGGATTTTAGTGTTTTTTATGTCTTTATGGGTTTAAAGTTTTTTTATGTTTTTATTGTTCCCATAGAGTTTCTCAGGGATTTTATGGCTTTCTTGGTATTTAGTTATTTTTATTGATTATTATTATTTTACTGGGTTTTTAGGGTTTTTAGGGATTTAAGGGGTTTTTTGGGTTTCAAGGGGTTTTATGTTTTTTAATGTTTTAATGCTTTTTATAGATTGTAAGGTTTTCATTGTTTTTAATGGTTTTTATAGTTTTATGGGTTTTTATTGTTTCTATGTTTTTATGGGGTTTTAGGGTTTTTTGGGGTTTTTTGGTTTTTTATTATTTTTATCATTTTTTTTCTTTTTAGGTATTTTAAGTGTTTTTATCTTGTAAGGTTTTATTATGTGATTTTTGTTATTTTTAGGGTTTTCAAAAAAATTCGGTATTTTTAAAACTTTTTTAGGATTTTTAATGTTTTTATGGTTTTATGGATTTGGAGGGGTTGTAGGGTTTTATGGAATTTATTGTTTTTTATGTATTTGGGGTTTACGAGTTTTTAATGTTTTAAAATATTTTTTAGAGTTTTTAATATTTAAGGGGTTTAATGGGTTTTTAGAGTTTTTAGTGGGTTAATAGGGATTTTATGTTTTTAGTTTTTTCTAAGATTTTCATGGGTAGTAGTGTATTTTAGATGTTTTGGGGACTCTTTAGGGTATTATGGTTTTTTTGTGTTTTGAATTTTTAGAGTATTAAAGTGTTTTTTGTTTTTAAAGGTTTTCTAAAAGTATATAAAGGAATTTGGGTTTTTAGATTTTTAGATATTTTTAGATATTTATTAGGATTTTTATTGTTTTTACAGTGTTTAGGGATTTTGAGGTGTTTTCGTTTTTTCAGGGTCTTTAAGGGTTTCTGAGAATTTTTATTATTTTTAGGTTTCTCAAGATTTTAAGTGTTTTTAGGTTTTTTTAAGGTTTTATTAGGGATTATTAGGGTTTATATTTTTGTATGATTTTAAGTATTTTATATATATTTTAGGATTATATGGGTATTTAGTGTTTTTAGGGATTTTTAGTGGTTTTTTGGTCTATCGGTTTTTTAGGGTTCTTATGGTTTTTTGGAGTTTTAGGATTTTTTATTTGTTTTTTTATTTCAGTTTTTAGTGTTTTTTAATGTTTTTAGAGGTTTAAAGGGCTTTTATCAGTATTTTAGAGTTTTATGTTTTTTTTAAAAAAAAATTTATTTTTAGGGGTTTTATGGTTAATGGGGGGTGTGGATTTTAGGGTCCTATAGGGTTTTCTATGGTATTTGGAATCTTTTATGTTTTTAGGGGTTTTAAGTGTTGTTTGGTTTTTAAGGATTTCCTATGGTTTTTTTGGGTTTTTAGGAGTGTTTAGATCTTTTGGATTTTTTTGATTTTTAGTGTTTTTATGGATTTTTAGGGTATTAAGTGTTTTTTTATTTTTTAAGTATTTTAGTGTTTTTAGGTTTTTAGGGGTTTTGAGAGTGTTTAGGGTTTTATTATTTTCTTATGGGGTTTCAATGGTTTTAGGGTTATTATATTTTTAATGATTTTTAGTGTTTTTTAGGATTTTTATGGGATTTAGAGTTTTTATGTATTATTAATGTTTTTGTGGTTTCTAGGGTTTTTATGGACTTTATGGTTTTTTGAGTTTTTAGGGTTTTTTTGAGTTGTTTAGGGTTTCATGGGTTTTTATATTTTTTAACGTTTTAGGGGTTTAATCTATTTTAATAGTTTTTTTTGGTTTTTAGGTGTTTTATGGGTTTTTAAGGTTTGTATGGTTTTTAGTGGTTTTATGTTTGTTAGAGGGTTTTAGGAAATTTATTGTATTTTTACTATTTTTAGTGTTTTTTTAATTTTTTAGGTTTTTTAGTAGTTTTATATTTTTAGGTTTTTTATGTTTTCTTAGGGGTTTTTTAGTTTTTTATGGTTTTTAGGGGATTTTAGGGTTTTTATGCTTTTAAGGATCTTTTTGTGATTTTTTGGATTTTTATGGTTTTTGGGTTTTTAGGGACTTTGACAGATTTGAGATTTTTAATATTTGTATGTTTTTTCATGTTTTTGTGCTTTTATTAGTTTTTAACGTTTTTGTGTTTTTATGAATTTTTAGGGTTATATGATTTCTTAGGGATTTTTAGAGTTTTTAAAAACATTTTGGATTTTATAGTTTTTATGTTTTTATACGATTTAAGTGTTTTACATTTTTAAAGGTCTTATTCTGTTTTTATGATTTTTAGGTATTTTTCATTTTTAGGGATTTTCTTGATTTTTCTTTATTTATATTGGTTTTTAGGATTTTTATAGATTTTGAGGGGTTTAATGTTTTTAGGGTATTTTAGAGTTTTTTTAAATTTTGTAGTATTTTTTAGGTTTTTTAGGTGATTTAATTATATTTAGGTTTTATGGTTTTCTTAGGGTTTTTAGGTTTTTCAGGGTTTTTATTTTTCTATAGATTTTTTTTCTTTTTTAGGATTTAGGGGTTTTAGGTATTTGATAGTTTTTTGTGTTTTATAGGGTTTTTTGAGTTTTTATTGTCTTTTAGTGGTTTTAGGGTTTTTTTAGTTTTCTAGGGCTTTAATATTTTTTATAGTTATTCATCATTTTTTCATTTTAATGAGTTTTTATAGTTTTTAGTGTTTTTATGGGTTTTTTGACTTTTCCAGTTCTTATGGTTTTTAGGGGTTTTATGGTTTTTTTGGGGGGGGGGGGTTTGTTTTTAGGGTAATTTAGTTTTTTTAGTGATTTTTGAGGTTTTTAAGGGTTTTATATTTCTTTATGTTTTTAAGGTTTTCTAGTGTTTATTCTGGTGTCTTAGGGTTTTTATGGTTTCTTAGGATTTTTTGGTTTTTTAGTGTTTTTGGAGTTTTTAGGTTTTAAAGGGTTTAAATTTATTTTTGTTTTTAAAATTTATCTTAGGGTTTTTTTGGTTTTTATGATTTTTTATATTTTTATGAATTTTTAGGATTTTTATTGTCTTTAGGTATTTTAGTGATTTTGAGGTGTTCTAGGAAATTTAGGGGTTTTTTGGTTTATTTCAATTTTTTTGGATTTTTTGGTTTTTTGGGCGTTTGGTCTTTCAAATGGTTTTATGGTTTTTGGATTTTTTTTGCAATTTTTTGTGTTTTAATGTTTTTAGAGGTTTTTTTAGGTTTTATGTTGTTTTAAGGGTTTTAGGGTTTTTATGATTTTTATCAATTTTTTGAATTTTTAGTGGTTTTATTAGTTTTTATGTTTTTAATTATTTTTTTAAGGGTTTTAGGGTTTTTTATGTTTTAGTATTTATTTTTTATTTTTTATGATTTTTATAGTTTTTTATGGTTTTTACATATTTTCAGGTTTTTTTGGGTTTTCTAAGGTTTTAGGATTTTTTAATGTTTTTTTGGGTTTTGGGATTCTTTTTTGTTTTTTTAGGTTTTTAAGGTTTTTTTGACCTTTTTTAACATATTTAGGGGCTTGATGGGTTTTTTACAGTTTTTAGTGTTATTTTGGATTTTTGGGTTTTTTGGGATTTTTTTGGCTTTTAGGGGATTTATGGTTTTTGGATGGTTTTAGGGTTTTACGGTCTCTTAGGGTTTTTTATGGTTTTTAGCGATTTTTAGGTTTTTAGGGGTTTTAAGTATTTTTAGGGATTTTATGTATTTTTAGGGTTTTAATGTTTTCTTTGGGGGTTTTAGTGTTTTTAAGGGTTTTTATGTTTTTAGTGATTTTTAGTGTTTTTAAAAAAAAATTATGTTTTATAAGTTTTTTTATTTTGAGGGTATTCGGGGTTTTTTTGGTATTTTGGGTTTTTTGTGGTTTTTTGGGGGTTTAAGAGGTTTTTTAATCGTTTCGTGTTTTTATGTTATTAGACTTTTTTATTGTTTATTGGATTATAAAGGGTTTGTAGTGTTTTAGTGGTTCTAAGGTTTTTATGGGTTTTATGGTTTTTTAAAAAAATTTATTATTTTTATGGCTTTTAGGGTTTTTTGTGTTTTTATAGACTTTTAGGGTTTTTAGCATTATTAATAATTTTAATGGGTTTTAAGTTTTTTATCCTTTTAAGGCTTTCTTAGGGTTATTTAGGTTTGTGAGGGTTATTATTATTATTATTAGTATTATTATTTATGATATTTATTGTTTTGTTGGGATTTTAGGTATTTTGATGGGTTTTAGGTTACATTAGTTTTTTTATGGGTTTTTAGGGGTTTTAGGGTTTTTAGTGTTTCATATATTTTTTAGGTTTTTAGAGGATTTAAGTGTTTTTAGGTTTTAAGGTTTTATTAGGGGATTTCAGGTTTTTAAGGTTATTTTATGTTTTTAGTAATTCTAGGGTATTTTTTCTTATTTTTATGTATTTTTACGATATTTAGGGTTTTTGATAGGTTTTGCGTTTTTAGGGTTATTAGGGGTTTTTTTGGTTTTTTGGGGGTTTTCGGTTATTTTGGTTTTCATGGTTTTTATGTTTTTTACTGTTTTTAAGAGTATTTTTATGTTTTGAAGTGTTTAAAAGGGTTTTTATAATTTTTTTAGTTTATATTTTTTAGGGTTTTTAGGTTTTTTAATGTTTTTGGGTTTTTATATTTTATGATGGTTTTAGGGTTTTTAGTATTTTTTAGGATTTTATGGTTTTCTTAGGGGTTTTCTGGAATTTTAGGGTTTTAAGTGTTTTTAAGTTTTTTATGGTTTTTTTGAGTTTTTAATGTTATTAGGGGTCTAAATGGTTTTTATTGTTTTTTGTGTTTTTTATTTTTTTATTGGTTTTTAGGATATGAAAGTTTTTTAGGGGTTTTGTGGTTTTTATGGGTTTTAACGGTTTTAGTATATATTTAATTTTTTTAGGTTTTTTATCATTTTTTTGGTTTTTTAGGGTTCTTATGTTTTTTTAGTTTTTTTATGTTTTCCTTCATTTTTTCAGAGGATTTATATTTTTTAGGTTTTTAGGTATTTTTTGAGATTTTTTAGGATTTTTAATGTTTTTAGGATTTTAAGGGATTTTTAGGGTTGAGGGTTTTTTGAGTGTTTTAGGGTTTTTAATGTTTCTGATAGTTTTTAAAAGTTTTTATGGAAAATAAGATGTGAGGCCTGGCTATTCGTGACTCGCCAAAATTTATTTGAAAAAAGTCACAGCAGACAAGGGAGGGAATGGGTCAATCAACCCGCACCCAAAAACCCAGGACACCCCCACAAAACCCAAAAGTCCCCAAAAAACCCAAAAGACACAAAAACCAGAAAAAATAGAAAATTAGAAACATTTCCAATAGCATCTCTCATCCAAACAGAAACCAGCATCCCACATCATTGTTTTCAACAATCATTGCCTACTTTCCAAGAATATCCTCTGCCAACATCACAGAACCACCAGCAACAAAGTCATAAGTCTCACTTTCGTCACCTCACAGAGAAGTAGAAACCGTCACAAAACACCAGCATCTATCATCACTTCCCAGCCAAGAATCATCCATAAACCAAAAACATAGATCCCAACAATCCTCACCTTCAATCTAATAAGCTTTCAACAACTCACACCTAGTATCATACCCAAGAACACATCTATATCACCCAAAGGAAGGACAATATCGAGCACCACTCAACAAAACCAATATCCAGCATCCACATCGATTCACAACCGAACCGGCTACAACACAGAAGACCATAGTCCAATGTAGTATCCATAACGCAACAAAAATTAACATTCCCTTCATCAATTTCTTGAGGGGAAACTAGAACCCATGCCCAAAACCCAACCACAGCACCCAAAGAAGCATCTAGTGTCACTCAACAGAACCAAAATCAAGCAACTGCAATGATTCACAACCAACCCAACCACAAACCAAAAGACCACAAACCAATATAGAAGCAAAAAATCACCATAACGTAATTCACCCTTCATAAACAGCATGAAACATATCCAAAAGAGATAAATCAGAAATTCGAACATGCATCTTCTGCACAAAACGATGCCAAGTCGATCTCATCCGTGCCTCCCATAGCCTCTAAGAAGATCTGAAAGCCTTGACTTGACTTATCACAATCTACCTGAATCAGAGTAATGCAAGAAACGGTGACACCGTCTGCTTCAACGCCCTCCATGTCCACCATAACCCGTCGTGAAGCCATAAGAACCAAAAATATCCTTCATGACTCAGATCAAGAACCACAGGTCCAAGCGTAACAACATGCACGCCACCACCAAGAAGTCTCAAAGCCCATCGCACCCATATATTACCAATGTGAAGCCTGATCCCTCCCAGATCTAGAACCATCCACCTCACTGGAAACTGATATGGGCCCATCCAAACCTTCCAGATCGTCTCGCCACTCCTTCAATGAGAATTAAAGCACCAGACACCATGAGATCTGAACATCCAAGACCAAACCCATATCTGACAAACAGATTTGATGTTTGGGACGAGCACACCACTTCCCAAATGTCGGGATGCCTGTCACACCCTTCTTTCCCCATCGCAAGACCAGAGAGACCACCACAACCTCATATTTGGATTCGGCATTTAGGGACACTTCATCATTGACTGAGAAGGGATAAATCGAACCCATCAGACCATCCCACTACCTCACCAATGAGAGAATATGCATCTAACACTAACTCACTCGATCTATCGAGATCTCTCCCAAACCACTGAGATATCGATGACGCTGCCAAGGATCCGTGGAGATTCATCGAGGTAAGGTGTATCATCGATGGTAATCAAAAAGGGAGAGATCCTAGAGACTCAGCCACCATCCTTTAATTTTACTTGTTTTTAATTGTTTTTTGGGGGGATTTTGGGGTTTTGGAGTCTTTTAGTGATTTTAGGGTTTTTATGTCTTTATGGGTTAATGTTTTTTAATTTTTTTATTAATCTCATAGATTTTTTCAGGGATTTTAGGTATTTCATGGTTTTTAGTTATTTGTATTCATTTTTATTATTTTCATGGGTTTTTAGTGTTTTTAGGGATTTAAGGGGTTTTTTGTGTTTCAAGGGGTTTTATGTTTTTTAATGTTTTTAATGATTTTTATAGTTTATAAGGTTTTCATTGTTTTTAATGGTTTTTATGGTTTTATGGGTTTTTATTATTTCTATGTATTTTATGGGGTTTTAGGGTTTTTTGGGGTTTTTTGGTTTTTTATTACTTTTATCATTTTTTTCTTTTTAAGTATTTTAAGTGTTTTTATATTGTAAGGTTTTCTTATGTGATGTTTTTGTCTTTAGGGTTTTCAAAAAAATTAGGGATTTTTTAAAAAAATTAGGATTTTTAATGTTTTTTATGGTTTTATGGATTTGGAGGGGTTTTAGCGTTTTTAGTGTTTTAGGGAATTTATGGTTTTTTAGGTATTTGGGTTTTACGAGTTTTTAATGTTTTAAAATATTTTTTAGAGTTTTTTATATTTAAGGGGTTTAATGGGTTTTCAGAATTTTTAGTGGGTTAATTATCATATTAGTTTTTTAGTGTTTTTTAAGATTTTCATGGGTAATAGTGTATTTTAAAAGTTTTGGGGACTGTTTAGGGTATTTATGGTTTTTTTGTGTTTTGAAAAGTTTAGGGTATTAAAGTGTTTTTTGTTTTTAAAGGTTTTCTAAGGGTATATCAAGGATTTTTGGGTTTTTACAATTTTAGATATTTTTAGATATTTTTTAATATTTTTATTGTTTTTTACAGTGTTTAGGGATTTTGAGGGGTTTTGGTTTTTTCAGGGTCTTTAAGGGTTTCTGAGGGTTTTTATTGTTTTTAGGTTTCTCAAGATTTTATGTGTTTTTAGGTTTTTTATGGTTTTATTAGATATTATTAAGGTTTATATTTTTGTATGATTTTAGGGAATTTATATATTTTTTAGGATTTTATGGGTATTTAGTGTTTTTAGGGATTTTCAGTGGTTTTTTGGTCTATTGGCTTTTAGGGTTGTTAGGGTTTTAGGATTTTTTTTAATTTGTTTTTTTATTACAGTTTTTAGTGTTTTTTAATATTTTTAGAGGTTTAAAGGGTTTTTATCAGTATTTTGGAGTTTTATGGGTTTTTGCAAATTTTTTATTTTCTAGGGGTTTTATGGTTAATGGGGGGGTTGGATTTTAGGGTCCTATATGTTATTATATGGTATTTAGAATCTTTTATGTTTTTAGGTGTTTTAAGTGTTGTGTGGTTTTTAAGGATTTCCTATAGTTTTTTGGGTTTTTATGAGACTTTAGATCTTTTGTATTTTTTGGATTTTTAGTGTTTTTATGGATTTTGAGGGTTTTAAGGGTTTTTTCATTTTTTAAGTATTTTAGTGTTTTTTGGTTTTTAGGGGTTTTGAGAGTTCTTAGGGTTTTATTATTTTCTTAGGGGGTTTCAACGGTTTTAGGGTTTTTCAATTTTTAATGATATTTAGTGATTTTTAGGATTTTATGGGTTTTAGAGTTTTTATGGATTCTTAATGTTTTTGTGTTTTCTAGGGTATGTATGGTCTTTATGGTTTTTTTGAGTTGTTTAGGGTTTTATGGGTTTTTATATTTTTTAACATTTTAGGGGTTTAATCTATTTTTAGAGTTTTTTTTTGTTAGGTGTTTTATGGGTTTTTAGGGTTTATATGGTTTTTAGTGGTTTTATGTTTGTTAGAGGGTTTTAGGAAATTTAGGGTTTTTTTAGTATTTTTAGTGTTTTTAGAATTTTTTAGGTTTCTTAGTATTTTTATATTTTTTAGGGTTTTTTTTGTTTTCTTAGGGTTTTTTAGTTTTTTAGGGGATTTTGGGGTTTTTTATGTTTTTAAGGTTCTTTTTTTGATTTTTTGGATTTTTATGGTTTTTGGGTTTTTATGGACTTTGATGGGATTGAGTTATTTAATATTTGTATGGTTTTTCATGTTTTTGTGCATTTATTGGTTTTCAGGGGTTTTTGTGTTTTAGTGCATTTTTAGGGTTATAAGATTTTTAAGGTTTTTTAGAGTTTTTAAAAACTTTTAGGATTTTATAGTTTTTATGTTTTTATACGATTTAAGTGTTATAAACTTTTTAAGGTCTTATTGTGATTTTTATGATTTTTAGGTATTTTTCATTTTTAGGAATTTTCATGATTTTTATTTATTTTTATTGGTTTTTAAGATTTTTATAGATTTTGAGGGGTTTAATGTTTTTAGGTTATTTTAGTGTTTTTTTAAAAAAATCATAATTTTTTAGGTTTTTTAGGTGATTTAATTTTATTTAGGTTTTATGGTTTTCTTAGGGTTTTTAGATTTTTTAGGGTTTTTATTTTTCTATAGATTTTTAGACTTTTTTAGGATTTAGGGGTTTTATGTATTTGATAGTTTTTTGTGTTTTATAGGGTTTTTGGGTTTTTATATTCTTTTGGTGGTTTTATGGTTTTTTTAGTTTTCTAGGGCTTTAATGTTTTTTATAGTTTTTCATCATTTTTTTCATTTTAAAGATTTTTTATAGTTTTTAGTGTTTTTATGGGTTTTTTGGATTTTTTAGTTTTTTATGGTTTTTAGGATTTTTATGACTTTTTGGGGGTTTGTGGGTTTTTTATGTTTTTATGGGTTTTGAGTTTTTTTAGATTTTTTAATTTTATTAGAGTTTAAAAGTTGTTTTATAGTTTCTAGTATTTTTTAGGTTTTTAATGGGTTTTATGGGTTTTTAATGTTTTTAGAGGTTTTATTATTTTTATGGCTTTTAAGGGTTTTAAGCTCTTTTTAAGGATTTTAACATTTTTTCATTTTTAATGTTTTTGGGGCATTCATTATTTTTTTCTTTTTAAGGTTTCTTAGGATATTAAGGGGTTTTAACATTCTTAGTGATTATTAAATATTTTTTAGGGTTTTTATATTTTTTTTATTTTAGGTATTTTGAGGGTTTTTAGAGATTTTTTGGGTTTTTAGGGTTTTTTAGGGTTTTTTCATTTTTATGTTTTTTGGGGGGTTAAAGTGTTTTTAGGTCTTAATGGTTTTATTATGGGTTTTCAACGTTTTTACAGTTTTTTACAGTTTTAGATATTTTTATGGATTTTTTTAAAAAATTTATTGTTTTTATGGTTTCTTCAGATTTTGAGTGTTTTTAAGGTTTTTCGGGTATTTTGAGTTTTATGTTTTATTTGGTTTATTAGGGTTTTTTTATATATTTAGGGTTTTTAAAGGGTTTTTTTAGTTTTTTTAAATTTTTTTGGTGTTTTTTTGTGATTTTTAATTTCTTTAGTGGTTTTATGGTTTTTAGGGGTTTTATGGGTTTATATGGTTTTTAAGGGTTTTATAATTTAAAGGTGTATTTTAGGTTCTTATGATGTTTTTAGGGTTTTAAACAAATTTTATGTTTTTAGGGGTTTAATTTTCATTTAGTTTTTTAATGTTTTCTTAGGAATTTTAAATTTTTAAAGGTTTTTTAAATTTTTAGTGAATTTTTAGTTTTGTTATGGTTTTTAAGGATTTTAAGGATTTTGATCTTTTTGAATGTTTTTAGGTGTTGAGGGTATTTATCATTTTTTAGGATTTTAAGGGATTTTAATTGCTTTTAGGATTTTAAATTTTTCTTAGGGTTTTTGATATTTTTTAGAGTTTTTATCTATTAAGGTATTTTTAGGTATTTTTAGGATTTTTATGGTTTTTAGGATTTCTAAGAACTTTGAGGGTGTTTAGGGTTTTTATAGTTTTTTTTGTTTTTAGGGGTTTTTTAGTTTTTTTTATCATTTTTATGTTTTTATAGAGTTTTTATAAATTTTAGGGTTTTTATGGTTTTTTATATTTTAATGGGTTTTAGGGGGTTTTATGGTTTTTAGGGGTTTTTAGGGGTTTTTAGGGTTGTATGGATTTTAGCATTTTTTTGGGTTTTAAGGCGTTTTATTTGTTTTTAGTTTTTAATGTTTTCCTTTCATTTTTATGGTGTTTAGGGTTTTTTGTGTTTTTGGATATTTTTAGGGATTTTTTAAGATTTTTATGGTTTTTTAGGTTTTTAAGTATTTTCAGGGTTTTTAGGGTTTTTTTTGGATTTTTATTTTTAGTGATTTTTTTTTTGTGTTTTTAGGGGTTTTTGAGTTTTTAGGGGTTTTATAATTTGATAATATTTTTTGGGCTTTGAAGGGGTTTGATTGTTATTAAGATTTTTAGAGGTATTTGGTTTTTTGGGTTTTTTGGATTTTTATACTTTTAGGCTTTTAGGGAAATATAGGTGTAGGGCCAGGCTATTACTGACCCCCCCCCCAATTTTAATAGAAGATAAGACATAGCAGACAAGGGAGGGGTGGTGTCAATCAACCCACACCAAAAACCCATGACAACTCACACAATCCAAAAGACCCAAAAAACAAAGAAACCCAAAAGACACCCAAAACCAGAAAAAGGAGAAAAGAAGCAGCATCTCCAGCATCCAACAACACACCTGACCATCAATCCAAATAGCAGCAAACATCAATCATCACCAAAACCAGCAATCATCCACAATCATCCTGTAACATCAAAACCATATTTTGCAATTTCATCAGCCCAGTTTCAGTATCACAAAGTCCCAACCATCATCGTCCGCTAGCCCCATGTCAAACACCATCAATGCAGAACCCATCAAACGGAGGCATCATCACGGCGGCCAAAAGCCAGCAGCAGCCACAACCAAAGAACGCAAACCACAGCAGATAACCAACATCAAGAGAAATTCAGCGTAGAGAAAAGAAACGAGACCCCGAGCCTCCCCCTCCAGGCCACAGGTGCCGAACCTTAGAAGACCAAAGCATACCAGAACCGCCGGTGGGATGAGAAGAAGTAGGGAGGGGAGACCACTCCATGACCACAACCGGAACCTGAACCTTAGGAGGAGACAACCGCAGCCTGCAACCATCAGCTCGGAGGAATAAACAGACACGCGCGAGCCGCAACAAGATCCCTGTGATGGGGGAGTGCCAAAAATGACATCAGGAACACCACGCCCAACGCCAAGCTCTCAAAGCCACATATATACCCAGATCTGGAAGGGAAGACACGGAATCAGAGGAGCTGGTGCCAACCAAATCTAGATAAGGGTCCTAGAGCCTTGAGATTTAGGTTCATCGATGCACGAGCCAGAGCCAGTAGAGATCGAATGAAAACCGAAGCTAAAAATTGGAGCCACCAGCGCGACGAGGCCACCACCAGAACATGATCGAAGCTGGGACTCGTGGGAGCAACTTCCATTGGTGTAGAACTAGATAGAAGCTACGATCACCAAGGCCAGACCATGCCGGAGGGGGAAGGAAGAAGAAGTGAGGAGGAACCCTTGTGGTGCAAGGGGATAGGACAGCCACCGCTCTGAGGCCTTTTCAAGTAGGCTTAAGATTTAAAGGGTTTTAAGTGTTTTAGGTTTTTAAGGGTTTTATAAGATTTTCAAGGTTTTTAGGATTTTTTACATTTATAGGTATTTTTTGGGTTTCTTTGGATTTTATGGTTTTTAGGGTTTCTGATAAGTTTTTGGTTTTTGTGTTTTTATGGTGTTTTGACTTTTTAGCATGTTTTAGGTTTTTTGGTGGTTCTATGTGTTTTTATGTCTTTATGGTTTTATTGTGGTTTTTATCGATTTTTAGGTTTTTTTACATTTTTTAAGAATTTTTATGGAATTATTAGTATTTAATGGTTTCTATGTATTTTGTGTATTTTTAAGGTTTTTACAGGTTTTAGGGTTTTAATAGTTTTTTTGGTTTTTAGGGGTTTTTTGAGTTTTTTTAAATGTTTTTTACAATTCTTACTATTTTTATGGGTTTAAATAATTTTTTAAGTTTTTAATTGTTTTTAGGTTTTGAATGGGTTTGTATTGGTATTAATTTTTTTAGAGGTTTTTATAGTTTCTAGGGTTTTTAGTATTTTTTGGGTTTTATGATTTTTAGAGTTTTTTAGGTTTTTTGGGGTTTTATGTTTTTTTAGGTTTTTATGGTTTTCTTAGGGTTTTTATTATTTTTTGGGTTTTTTATATTTATTGGGATGTTTAGGAGTTTTAGGGTTTTTAGGGGTTATTTTATTTTATTAGTTCTTAAGTGTTTTAATGGTTTTTTAGAGTTTTTTATAAGGAAAACAGAAACGATTATAAAAAAGATATGGAATTTTAGTAAAACATAGTCACCACAAAATGAAATGAAGAAAATGCCGAAGAAACCCTAGGAAAACAATCATTATAAATACCAAAAAACCATATTAATCCTACCTAAACCAATACAACGACAATGGGATCTGAACCCTCACAAGTCCCAACCAACCCATAACCTGAAAAAGCATCCAAATAAACCTTAAGAATCTCATCTAAAACATTGCCTTTAATGTGGATACAAAAATCCTCATGAAGTTGATCCAAAACATTGCTCAGAGACGGCCAGAGAAAACTCACGTAGCCCATCTAAACCATTGCCCATAAAAGGACCAAAAACCTCACAAAGCCCAATGAACATGAAATTCCAACTTTTAGGACACTGGATCCAACTTCTAGAAACCATCTCCAAGAAGCCAAAAACACCTCCCCCACACCATCTCCCTACATAAAAGTCCCAACAACCACTACACCCCCAATACAACAAGCTCAATAGCACCCAAAGAAACGCGGGCTCTCAAGTTCCAAAAAAACAGTCAACCCTTAGCGAAAAAAAACATGGTTATTAGAAATGGGAGAACCAGTTGCATCCCACTACACTCCAGCAACAATTCCCACTAAGAGGCATCTCACTCCACTCCAAAAGCAGTAACAAATAACACCTTCACCAATAAATATCCCCTATGACAACCAGTGATGCAAAAGTAACTTTCTCAACAACAACAGATTTAGAACCGCTTATCCAAACAACACCAACAAAACTAACCAAACTATATCCTTTTCTAGCCACCAACAAAGGACCCAAACTAGTAACTCCATCCACCAGAACTAGTCTACTCCACTCTTGTAGAACTCCCCAACAAAGTAGAATCCCACACTCCAATATAACCAAACCATCCACACCTAAATCATGTTCACCCCTCCCCCACCAACCAGTCCTCATCATAATCCACAACTCTATCCTGCCAACCAGTAATAGCCACACTAATGAGCCCAAAAGGACATAGCATCCCAACCAACCTACAAAACCTGAATCTAATCAAGACTTACTACTTGAATACAAACATCTTGTTCCCTCTCCCTACACTATCACCCAACAGATAAAACACCCTACAACAGGAAGCACCGTCCCATGTACTACCTTCAACTCTCAATCTCCCAGCTCTAGTGATAACCAACTCTGTCACCTAGCTCCCAAACTAGCCCCATCACCAATGTGTACATATAAGTATCAACAAACATAAAAGTCCAGAAACACTTCCCACCACCAATCAAAAAACTCCACCGACCATCAATCCCAAAGAAGCCATAGCATAGCAAGAGATCCTCAAGAAATCCAAGATAACAACATGAAGTAACCGAGCAAACCAGCAGACCACTCCAACCCCATCACCACTAAACCCTAAACTATCACCAGTAAAACCCAAGATCACATATTTTAATCAATAGTTATCCCTCAATAGAATTTTTCAATAGAAATAACAGTAGGACACTTCACACCAGCATCACTGCCTACCATGTAGAATCCAACTCCACACCACCAGCACTATCCAACAGCACCTATACTAGTGAAAAGCCTTAAAAAAATATGGAATTATAAGAAACTATCTCAAAAACAATAATACCAATACCTCCCATCAAAAAATAGTATCCATAAACCATAAATCGACACAAAATAGAAACACCATCCTCTATGATTAACTTTTTCCACTCCAATAACACACCCCATTAAAGTAGAAACCCACACCACACAAGTAGAACCAGCCAATATCCCCTACAACAGATCACGTACACCAAAAAAACTAGGATCTCGAAACAAATTAGTTAATATGAAAATTACCTATAGGACTTCCAAGAAAAAACTAGTCACACATGTAGCCCATACACTCATCCAGAACAAACCATCCCTTTTCATATTCCCTCCCATCAGCTCCCAACACCTCTCAAAAACATATCCCAGCAACTCCAGCGCCCAAAATAATCACCGAAAATCCTGAAAATCCACTAGCAATGACACCACATCCTATCACCCAAAACATCACCCAAGACCCTGTTGCATGGTCTCCAAGTAGCACACCATCCCCGGACCAACATCAGGACCTAAAAACAGCAACAAAAACAACATCCACCTGCACCACACCAACATCACTCCAAAACCCAAGAGAAATAGCACCAACACTCTCCTTCCAAATGCCAATATCCATCATCCTCACCCTCATAAGAAAGATGAATTAATCCACCCCATCACTAGTATTATACCACCCCATAAAATCAACTAACATAGACATTCTGTAGCACCGGCATCTCCAAACCAAATCCCCAGAAGTTGACTACACCCATCCATCTAAGAGAGATCCAACCCCTGAATGCAACCAATATCAACCCACACCCCATGAAAAATGATAATCTCCACTAGAACAGGGAAACCTAACATCACCCAATAAAATTAACCTACAACTCTAGAAAGGCTCATGACAACTAAGGACCACAACATGTAGAAGCAGCAGAGAACACCAGCCAAGAAAACCTCTAAGAGAAAATCCCCCAACAGTGTTTCTATTTCTAAATAAGTATAAACATAAAATTATCCATGTTGTTAACCACTATGAAGGAATATATGATAAATCAACCAAGCATACTAACGAGCTTCACTATCCTTCTAACCAAATCTAGTAACCAACGAACTAGTAAACATCTACCAATGGACTATAAACCTATAAAACTAAAATAGAAGTGATGTCGGGAAACAAGACCTTAGTTAGTAAAATTAAGAAAGATAAATTTCGATCAATGAAATATTAGATGAATAAGAAACACTGATCATGAACCAAGCACTGATTAGAATTTGATGAACTTAGATGGAACCACCACAGAATAAGAAGCTGGGAAACCGCCACCCTGGATTACTATGACCATTGAACTGGAGTAGTGATAAATCTAAAGAGCCAATGAATCATTAAAAAAACCATCAATAAAGGAACACCAATGAACACTATCAAACTCACATTTCCAAATAATACACAACATCTTGGAAGACCCACCCCTATGACAGAAAATGAATTTTCCTCAGTCCACATAACCTCAAGCCAACAACCCTTGAAAGAATAAGAATATGTTACATGTTACAACATGGGGAAAAATATAACACTAACACCAACCCCAAATTCCGAAAATTAAAACACATGGCTCTAAGGAAAACTGATCTAAAATCCCCACACAAATCCAAAAAAAATCCATTAAAAAAGAAAATTTTCCAGAAAATGAATCCACAGCAAGCAATCGATGAACCTAAAACCGGCTGACGGGCAAAAATGGAGCACTAATGAGCAACTCTTCTTACCTGACACAAGCATGAAACCCATTATTCCTACATTCTCATGAAGAACCATCAATATGGAGAACACATCTATAAAACCAAAACACCCATAAAACCATCGAAAAACCATAAAAATTTTCCACCACCCCCTAAAACCAGAGGAATAATAGTGGCCTATAAACCAACATCCAATTAAACCCTATATGATTCTACCGAAACAACTAAAAAAATAAACTAAAAGATTTTATAGATACAAAGGTTATAGTGAATGAAAACTATGATCTCTACCACTGATTTCAAACCAACAATGAATAGAAACCATCTTGACCAAAAACCTCCTCCAAAGAGACCATCGAAGAACCCTTCAACAAAGGAAAGAAAGATAAATCCACCAAGAAACATGGTTACAAAAACATGGTTGTTAATATAATGCGGGCATGGGGATCCCAATATCTATGTGATCTAAGTCGACATCCCTTTGGGGGTTTAGTGCTCTTTTGTGTTTTTTGTGTTTTTAATGGTTTTTGTAGTTTTTTTTATCATTTTTAAGAGTTTAATGGGAATTTAGAATCTCTAGTGGGTTTTAGGGGTTTAATGGATTGTAATTATTTTTATGGTTTTTAGGGATTTTATGGTTTTAGTGGTTTTAGGGTCTTTATAGGGTTTTTGGGTATTTGTTAATTTTTATGGCCTTTTGCGGTTTTAATTGTTTTAAGATTTTTAAGGGTTTTACTATTTTCATTGAATTTTTCATGGTTTTTATTTTTTTTAAGTTTTAGGGATTTTAGGGATTTTTTATAATTTTTAGGGTTCTTTAGGTTTTTATTTATAATGGGGGGTTTTACAGTTTTTTGGGTCTTAGAGGGTTTTTTGTGTTTTTTGTTTTTAGGGGTTTTATGATTTTTTTACGTATTTTAGGTTTTATTACAGTTTTCATGGTTTTTGAGGGATTTTATATTTTTAGAAATTTCATGGATTCTTTAGGATTTTTAGGGTTTTTTATGGTTTTAGTGATTTTGATAGTTTTAGGTTTTTGTAGGTTTTTAGCATTTTTTAGGTTTTTAGGGGTTTTGTGTTTTAGGTTTTTATGGTATCCTTAGGGTTTTTATTGTTATTACGGTATTTTATGTTTTTAGGGATTTTTAGGGTTTTGTTGGGATTTTATTATTTTTTTGGTTTTTTATGGTTTTTTAGGTTTTTAGGTTTTTTATGGTTTTAGGAGTTTTAGTGTTTTTTATGTTATTTAGTAGTTTTATATATTTTTAGTGTTTTAATGTATTATTAGGGTTTTTTAGGGTTCTTATAGTTTTTTATGTTTGATGGTTTTTAGGTCATTTTTAGCATTCTTATGCTTTTTGGGTTTTTATAGTTTTTACTGTTGTTGGGTTTTTAGGTTTTTATAGTTTTTTTGTTATTTAAGGTTTTTTTGAGTTTTTTAGGGGTTTAAATGTTTTTTGTGTTTTTTAATGTTTTAGGGGATTAAAGTTTTTATATATTTTTTAGTATTTGTTGGTTTTTATGGGTTATAGGGTTTTTACTGTTTTTAAGGGTTTTTATTTTTTTATGGTTTTTAGGGTTTTCATCATTTTTAGCTCTTTACGGGTTTTAAGTGTTTTTTGTTCTTCAAGTATTTATTATATTTTTCAATGTTTTTAGTTATTTTTAAGAATTTTTTGGAATTTTTTTGGTTTTTAATGGTTTTTAGTGATTTTTAGGGGCTTTTATATTTTTGTGTTTTTCCTGTTTTGTGGGTGTTTAGTTATTTTTTTAGTTTTTTGGGGCTTTTTTGGGGTTTCAGGGTTGTTAAAATTTTTATGGGTTTAATATTTTTTATCTTTTTTAGAAGTTTTAATTTTTTTATTAATTTTTATGGTTTTTAATGATTTTTGGTGGTTTTAGGGTTTTTAGGATTTATATGGTTTTTTTATTTTTATTGATTTTTACGGTTTTAATAGTTTTTCAGTGTTTATGGTTTTTTTGGATTTGAGAGTTTTATTTTTGTGTTTTTTATGTTTTTAGATTTTTTTATATTTTATACCATTTTTGATGGTTTAAAGTGGTTTTAGAGTTCCTAAATTATTTTTAGGGGTTTTGTGGGTTTTTAGGGTTTTTTAAGGTTTATATGGGTTTTATAGTTTTTGGATTTTTAGGGGTTTTATCATTTCTTAAGTTATTTTAGGGTTTTATGTATGTTTCCGTTTTAATATTTTTAGTGTTTTTTAGGGTTTTTAGGGTTTTTTTATTTTTTGGGATTTCATAGTAATTTTTTTGGATTTTTATTTTTTTAGGTTTTTTAGGGATTTTTAGGGTTTTATAGTTTTTTGTTTCTATGTGTTTTAAAAAAAATTTAGGGGTTTTAATATTTTTTAGAGTTTTTAAATGTTTTAGGGATTTAAATAATTTTTATAGTTTTTGTGTCTTTGGGTTTTTATGGGGGTTATGGTTTTTAAGGTTTTTAAGTGTTTATGGTTTTTACAGTTTTTAGAGGTTTTACAGTTTTTTTTCATTTTTTATGATTTTTATGGGTTTTAAGTGTTTTTTGGTTACTAATGTTTTCTGATTATTTTAAGGTTTTTAGGTATTTTTTATGTATTTTTAGGTATTTTAAATGGTTTTTATGGTTTCTAGGGTTTTTAGGGGTTGTGAGGGGTTTCACAATTTTGTAGGGTTTTTAGGCAAGGAAGGCTCGGGGCCAGGCTATTCCTGACCGCCCCCAAAAATTTATTTAAAAAAGACATGAAGAAACTGAAGACAAGGGAGCGGAGGGGTTAATCAACCCACACCCAAAAACCCTTAACAAACACACACAAAAGCCCAAAAAAAGAAAAGCAAAGAAAGAAAAAGATACGAAAACCAGACACAACAGCAGCATCATCACATCACATCCAGCCAATACTAGCGTTCATCAGCACCACATCCAAGCAGAAACCAATATCCAACAACATCCCTCAGTAGCATCTCCAAATCATCCCCCAGCCAAACAGAACCAGCATCCCATAGCACCAACCAGCCCTCAGCCTCCAGTAACTCTTCTTCTATAACAACAGTCATCACCATCAGAAGTCCATTACCAAACCAGCCGCAACAAACCAGCCCCAACAGAAACATATAGCCAAACATCCAGCCACATCCAGCATTACAACCAACCAAGAACCAATACCTGTAGTATCTCACAAACAGACCAGTCACAACCAATAAACACCATCAGTTCACAACCACAACAACACCTCCAACACCTCTTCTATAGGCAGCAAACAACAACTAGCAGCCCATTGTCCAGCATCCATCATCCTCAATCCAGAAAAAAACAAACATCTAGCAAATCACATCCAACAGCTCCCAGCCAACAACATAGAAAATCATAGCAATGAACATTTGATAGCGGCTCTCGCTTCCGCCAAAATCATGATTCAGCTTCAACATTATGTGAGAAAAATCCACCTCAGTTGAATCACTCCAGAACCTCATCATACCATAAGATCGGAACTAGAAAACATACCTCATGACACATCCTAGGAGAAGCAGCCCACCAGATACATCCACCATAAAATAAGACACGAAGCTACAGGAACGTACCATCCATGAAGGAAGCCATGGGTAGGCCTAGAGACTAAGCTATCGGTGTACCTTTCTAAGAGAATGAAGCCCTCATCCCTATTGACCCGTCTGCAGATGCATCAAATCTGAAGAATTGGCCCCGATCTGTGGCTACATCTCTCCATCCCAAAGCCAGAAAAGTCATCGTCGCACCTATCAAAAGTCTTCATGAATCCAAGGAAACCACTTCATATTCAGATCTGGATCCAGGGTTGACTTCGTCGTCGACTTAGAAACCCACCATTCTTTCACACCACATCACCAACAGGAGTCTCCATGACTATTTCCAAGACCTTCAATCCTCCGAGATCACACCCAGGCCACTGAGAAGCCATGGATGCTGCTGCTAAAGAGAAATGAAGATCCATCGGAAAGCACCAGCGCTAAGGATCGAGAGAGAGCACTAAGAGACTTGGCCGCCATCTTCCTCTCTCTATGTGTTCTTTCTTTGTAGGTTTTTTAGGGTTTTATGGTTTTTCTAGGGTTTTAGCGTATTTTCAGACTTTTTTCATTTTTAATCTTTTTTAAAGTTTTAGGGGTTTAAATGGTTTGTAGAGTATTTAGTGTTTTTTGGGTTTTAATGGTTTTTTAGGGTTTTATTGTTTTTATGTGGTTTAGGTTTTTAGGGTCTTTTATGGTTGTTAGCATTTTTTAGGTATTTTAGGGGTTGTGAGTGTTTTTTACAAATTTCATATGGATTTTAGTGTTTTTTATGGTTTCATGTTTGTGTATGTTTTTAGGGATTTTTATGATTTTTATAGATTTTATGGTTTTGGGGAGTTTGGAGGGTTTTAATGTTTTCTAGTGTTTTTAGGTTTTTATGGGTTTTTTTAGTTTTTATGATTTTTTTAGTTTTTTTCAGTTTTTTTATATTTTTTTAACATTTTTGGGTGTCTTAAAGGGTTTTTGGTGTTTTTATTTTTTTAGGGTTTTTTGGTTTTTTTTCAAGGAAAATAAATCATAATATGTTAATGAAGAAATTGAAGTATAACTTAATCACCCAAATGGTGTACTAATTTTCTAAAAGGTCCCAACAACAGAAAAATTAGAAAGTGGTCCCAAGAACCCTTATAAAGACCAATCAACCAAACTGTGGAAAACAAGCTAGAGAAACATCACTAAGCCCATCCAAGCCATTAGCTAGAAAATGGGCCTGATAAACATCATGAAGACTAAATAGAAATTTTTTTGGAAAAGGGTCTGAGAACCCTAAAGAATCCCAACCAACCATCACAATAAAGATATCATGAGAAACATCATGAAGCATGTCGAGAACAATTCCTTAAAAGGATTGAGAAAACTCATGATACCAAATGATTCCAACACCCAATGCACACCACCCACATCCCAACACCATCACTTTCCCAAGAAGAAAACATCTCCCAACAACACCCAAAACCCCAAAAGATCTACCAGAACATTTCATAGATCTCATAGAACTAGAATCTCCTAGTAGCCAAATAGATTCCATCACCCCTCTTTAATTCCCATCACAACATCTAGTAGCCGTATCAAGTGTAGCACCCTGTAACATCACCTAGCACAACTCCCATTAGTCTCAGCCCCATATCCTGTATAAAACAATAGTGTGACAACCACAACAACCAGCCAACCCCCTCTCCCCATTACTTTGTGTTTAGCACCAAAAACTAGACCACACAGCAAACAAATCCCATCACCCATAACCATTCCATGTCCCATAAATTGAATCACTTGAACCAACTCTAGAAAAACAAATCACATGCAACACTTTTAGCACCAACAACCATAACTAAATTTGCCTCAAACTCTAGCCTCACTAGAATCCCTAGAGTCCCTATATCTCTGCATCCCAGCTGCTTCCCACCTATAGCAACAAACCTCCAATCAAACCTTCCACTACTCTATCATTCCGAACACCAATCCAACTTACAAGTCCAAAAATCCCAAATTTGTAACAATAAAATGTCTTAAAAATCTACAACCAAGGAAAATATCCACCCAACCACCTCTCTTCCATGTGCAACCACATATCTCCACCAGCACCTTGTCTAAATAACAACATGGTTCATGTACAATCAAAAACACTATGAGCCCATCGGCCAACAAGCCTCACTGAAACCAACCAAAAACTAGATCCTACAATGATAGAAATGAATTCCAATCCAAATAAAGAACTAGTCCAACATAAAACAAAGCATCCCAACATCATTGTTTGATAATACCACAAAATCTATGGACACCACCAACCCAAATCCATTCAAGATAAATGATCACCCAGTCACCATCCATCAAACCATTAACCATCAGACTAAAACAAAACACTGACCAATGGGTAGAATAAAACTATAAGGCATTGAAAAAAAGGGATGTTGAGGTCTGTATCATTCCAACACCAGATAATTTTGACAAAACTAGAATCACCGGTGAGGGAAACCAAATTAAATAGTGAAATATTAAAAAATCATTCATCCTCCATGAACACAAAAGGTGTAGTTGTTCGATGAACATTCTACTAGAAAACTGATGAAATAGGAGTGACACCGACCAATGTGAAAAAAAAATCAGTTTCACTATAGAAGCATTAGATGAAGGTGAAGGCCAATACACCCAATGCAGAACACATGATCAACCAGAAAATTCCTCCAACCAAGAAAATATGTAACAACAAACCATGGTCCTAAAAGGCAACGACCAAATCCACAGGATCATTCTAAGAATTAGAAAAAAGAAATGAAATCAAACCCACCATCGATTGAAATGAATCCCATGATTCCCTATATACACCTATCCTAGAAAATGATTTCAAACCCTACCAATGTCAATAGTAATGAGATTACCATAAAACCAATGTTAATGGTTGAAAAAACATTTGAACTAGAGAATTATACCTCTACCCAACATATTGTATGAAATAACACTAGACAACAAACAAACATCCCTCAAAGAACCAGAAAACCCTCTAACAAATACATTTATGAAATAAAACTACAACTAAACCCCAATAACCATCAAAATTACCATGTTAAAATTTTTCCAATAAACCAAAAGTCCACCTCTGACCCAAATAATCAGAATCCACAAAATGAAAAAAAAATTATGAGTAATAAAATTCAAAAAAATCAAGTGCATCTACCAATCACCCACAACCCACATCATCCCATACACACTTCCTTGATAACTTTGACAAAAAAATCAACAATGATGTTTGGAAAACCATCAATTGATAAATAAAATTTCCCCATTTCCACCAATTTGATAATGAAAACCAAACCTCCATAAACCTGAAGAACCCTTAACTTTAGTGATTGACATAACCTAGCCCATAATCTATTAAAATAGAAGTAACATCATCGATAAAAGGTTCCCATCACTAAAATATGGTTAATATGAGCTCCTCTAACTAAGAATATAAGACTAACACCCTCGGTCTCGAAGAAAGAACACCCATAATGAGGAAAAATTCATAAAAACCCCTAAGAAAATTTTCTACTTTCCATAACCAATCAAGATAACCCCTAATTTTAACAACAATATTGAACACAAAAACCATCCATCTATGATCCCCAATGAAAAAAAAAATTCAATAAAGGAATCCTTCAGAAACAATAGAATAACTATTTCAAAATCATAGCACTGAATCCACCACAAGCATGGGGCTCCCAAGAGCTTCAATAGCTCAATAAAGAAACCCCTAGGGCCCTTAGGAATTATGTAGTTTCATGTTTTTATGTATTTTAATGATATTTTGGGTTTTTTGATTTTTAGGGTCTTTTATTGTTTTTAACATTTTTTTTGTTTTTTTGGTGTTTTAAGTGTTTTAGGTTATTAAGATTTTTTTAGGGATTTTCATTCGTTTGGGGTTTTCAAATTATTAGGGATTTTTAGGTATTTTTTATAGTTTTATGGGTTTTTGTTTTCTTTGGTTATTATGTGGATTTTTAAGGGATTTTTGGGTTTTAGGGTTTTTTAGGATTTTTATCATATTTTATGTATTTAGTATTTTAAAGTGTTTTTAGGTATTTAAGGATTTCATAGGTTTTCAGGGTTTTTAGGTTTTTTTATATTTTAATGTATTTTTAGTGAATTTTTAGGACTTATGTTGGGTTTTTATGGTTTTTAGGGATTTTTAGGGTTTATAAAGTTTTTTTAGTTTTTTTAGGTTTTTTATGATTTTTTATTGTTTTTTGTTGTTTTAAGGTTATATGATATATTGAATTTTTAGGATTTTAAATTTTTTTGGATATTTTCAATGTATTATTGTGTATTTTATGTTTTTTTATGTTTTTTATGTTTTTTATGGGTTTTTTGGTTCTTATGGTCTTTAGGGGTTTTAAGGGCTTTAGGTTTTTTTTATCAGTGTTCTTGTTATTTTGGGTTTTATGTGCTTTTAGGTATTTGTGGTTTGATTAGGGTTTTTAGGATTTTTTGTATTTTTTATGTTTTTATATATTTTAGTTATTTTATGGTTTTTATAGTTTTGGGGGATTTTGATATTTTTTAGTGTTTTGTATGGGTTTTTTGGGTTTTTTGGGTTCTAGGGTTATTTTAATCATTTTGTTTTTTAATGTTTGTTAGAGTTTTTTAACATTTTTAATGATTTAAAGGGTTTTAGAATTTTTCTTTTGTGTTTAGATTATTTATGGGTTTTTAAATTTTTAAAGGTTTTTATTGTTTTTAGGGGTTTTAATGTCTTTTAGGGATTTTTTTGGTTTTTACTGTTTTATAGGTTTTTTATTAGTTTAATTTTTTTTATGTTTTTAAGGATTAATATGGTGTTCTTTATTATATTTTAGGGGGTTTTTTAATGTTTTTATGGGTTTTAGGGTGTTTTAGGATTTCTAGGATATTTATGGTTTTTAGAGATTTTGAGGGTTTTTGGGGTTTTAAGGGTTTTAGGGTTTTAAGTGGTTTTTAGGTGTTCTGGGGCTCTTATGATATTTCTATTTTTCATGTATTTCTTATGGGTTTTCAGGGTTTTTAGTGTTTTTTTCATTTTTAATTATTTTTAATGTTTTTTATGATTTTTATCATTTTTAGGGGTTTTATGTATTTTGAGGGTATTAAAGCTTTTAGGTTTTTATGATTTGGGGGGGATTTTATGGTTTTTGGACGTTTTCAGGGTTTTAAAAAAAATTTAGAGTTTTTTAATGTTTTGTGTAGTTTAAAGGGTTTTAAGATATTATAGATTATCTATAGAGTTTTTATAGGTTTTGGGGTATTTTATGTTTTTTTGGGGGTTTGATATTTTTAGGGATAATTATGGTTTTAGCATTATTTATTTTGTTTCAGGGTTTTCTGGGTATTTAGGTTTTTATGGTTTTCTTAGGGGTTTTTTGGGTTTTTGGGAGTTTTTCCATTTTTAGGGATTTTACAGATTTTTTAGGATTTTATGGTTTTTTTGGTTTTATAGGGATTTTGAAGGTTTTAGGGTTTTAAAGTTTTTTAGTGTTTTCAAATTTTCTAGTTTTTGGGTTTTAAATATTTTTTAGGTTTTTAATGTTATAGGGGTTTTTAGGGTTTTAGGGGTTTTATGTTTTTAGGGAATTTTAGGATTTTCATAGTTTTTAGGGTTTGTAGGTATTTTTTGGGTTTTTAGTGTTTTTTATGATTTTTAATGTTTTTTTAGTTTTTTTTAGTTTTTTTGGTATTTTTAGTTTTTTAGGGTTTGATTGTTTTTAGATTTTTTTTAACATTTTTAGTAGATCAATGGGTTTTTTGAGTTATTTGTTGTTTTATAAGGTTTTTATGTATTTTATGGTTATAAATAAATTTAGGGGTTTTAAAGTAATTTAGGGGTTTTATAGTTTTTGGAGGTTTTTATGTTTTTAGGGTCTTTTAAGGTTTTTTATGGTATAAGGTTGTTTGGGGTTTTAGGGGTTTAATGTGTTTTTTGGTTATAAGGTGTTATTCTGTGTTTTCACATTCTTTAGGGTTTTAAATTTTTTTGTGATTCTTGGGATTTTTAGGTTTTTATTATTCTTTAGGGTTTTTAGGGATCTTGAGGGTTTTAGGGTTTTTTAGGGGTTTTCATGTTTTCTAGTATTTTTTGCATTTTTATGTTTTTTAGGGTTTTTATGTGTTTTTAAGTTTTTATGATTTACTTAGGGTTTTTATGGGTTTTAGGGTTTTTCATATTTTAGGTCTTTTTAGGTCTTTTTTAAGATTTTTATGGGTTTTACTGTTTATCTAGATTTTGGCAGTTTTTTATGGTTTTTACCGGTTTTTTTATTTTAGGGTTATTTTAGAGTTTTTTAGGGTTTTATGTTTGTTTATATTTTTTAATGCTATTAGGGTTTTATAGTGTATATATTGTTTTTAGTGGTTTTTAGGGTTTTATATGTTTTTAGTATTTTTTAAATTTTTAGAGGTTTTTTATTTTTATTGTATTTAGGGTTTTTTAGGGTTTTATTGGTTTTTTATTTTTTAAGGGATTTACAAGATTTTAGCTTTCTAATTTTTTCTTTTGAATTTTTAGGATTTTTAGGGATATTTTATATTTTTAGGCTTTTTAGGTTTTTTTGTATTTTTATGTGTTTTTGGGGATTTTTTGGGTTTTAGGGGTTTTTAGGGTTTATAGAGTTTTTAGTATTTTTTCCGTTTTTTGGGTTTTTATGTTTTTTCATATTTTTAAGTTTTTTATGGTTTTTATGTGTTTTCAGGGTTTTTAGGGTTTTTTAACATTTTATGAATTTTAATGATTTTATAAGATTTTAATTTTTTTTGGGTGTTTAAGGATTTTAGGGGTTTTAATGGATTTAGGGCTTTTAGGGTGTTTATGAATTTTATTGGTATCTTGGATTTTTAGGGTTTTTTAGTTTTTTTTTGGGTTTTATGGTATTTAATGTTTATTAACATTTAATTTTTTTAATGGGGTTTTAGTGTTTTTCATGGTTTTTATGGGTTTTTATGGGTTTTAGTGTTTTTATGGTTTTTATGGAGTTGTACAGTTTTTATGGTTTTTGGGTTTTTTAGTGTTTTTTAGTATTTTTACCATTTTTTTTGTTTTTTAGGGGTTTAAGTGTTTTTAGGTTTTTATGATTCTCTTATGGTTTTCATGGTTTTAGGTTTTTTACATTTTTTAGTATTTTAAGGCTTTTTAGAATTTTTATGGTTTTTATAGATTTTAGGGATATTTAGGGTATTTAGGGTTTTTTTTGGTTTTTTGGGTTTTATGGATTTTTTTGTTTTCAGGTATTTTTTGTTTTTTAGGAGTTTTAAAATTTATAACATTTTTTGGGATATAAAGGGTTTTAGTTTTTTTTTGTAGTTTTTTAGGTCTTTATAGGTTTTAGGTTTTTAAATGGGTTTTAGGGGTTTTGTGGTTTTTTATTATTTTTAGCAGTTTTTATGTTTTTCGGGGCTTAAAGTTTTTTTGTGTTATTTATGTTTTCTTAGTTTTTTTATAATTTTTAGGGTGTTTATTTTTTTAGGTATTTTTTGGGATTTTTTATTATTTTTATGTGTTTTTAGGGGTTTTAAGTAATTTTTGTGTTCTTTAGGGTTTTTGGGTTTTTTAAGGATTTTAGCTTTTTTAGGGTTTTTAGGGGTTTTAACTGTTTTTATGTTTTTAAGGTTTTCTTGGGTATTTTTTTCTTTTTATGGTTTTTTACATTTTTTGGTATTTTAAGAATTTTTAGGATTCTTATGGTTTTTAGGGTTATAGGGATTTTGATGATTTTTAGGGTTTTGGGGTTTTAATCATTTTGTGTTTTTATAGGTTTTTAGAATTTTTTTATTTTGTTATGTTTTTAATTAATTTTAGAGTTTTTTAATGTTTTTAGGGATTTAAAGGATTTTTAGAGTTTGATATGAAACCAGTGGATTCAATTACTTGATGGTATGCGAAGAGTTGTATTTTTAATGACTAATGATGCAATGAAAATTAAAGAGACTATAAGTAGTAACCAGATCCCTTCCTATCCCATTAAAAGGCCTAGACCCAGGGTCTATGCATAGAAGTGGAAAATGGGCTTATTATCACTCTTATTTATGCCCAAATAAGATGCATGAATCCCATGACACATGGTTTCATGAATTTGTCGAGCCTTGCCCTCATGGAGATTCTGGAATAGCATATTTGGAATCTAAAGTCAAATCCAGTGGGCTAGGTACTCAAAGATGAAACTGGTGTTCTATGGGTGGAAATACATCAGCTACTTTTTTCAAAAGTCATTATTAGACATTTACTTTTTTTTGAATTTAAGCGGAAATGGTAGGAATATGATTTATGACAATAGGGTATTATACCCAAGACCTTTTATGTCACGCCTCAACTATATATAGACTCCCAATTGATTTGTGTTCTCATTAAAGTTTTCATTAGTGAAACTTTGTGAGTTTATTGACTCCATTATGAGAATTTTTACTTTATTCTCTTACTCTTATTTATTCTTTCCTTATTAATGTACAAGTTCAATTTTTGATCTAAGATCGTAAATCCCCCAATTTTGTGTCTCAACCCAAGTGAGTTGTTTTTTGGATTGGCCATTGCATCCCTCCCTTGATATTGTTGTCTAAGTAGTAGTTCATCCTCCATATATAGTTGGTTGACTACTTGATTCCACTATCCAAACCCATCATCTGCAACTTATCACAAAATATATCCTCTATCTTCCACCCTAAGCCGTGAAGATTAGTCCACCTAGAGCCTCTCGCATCATTTGGTATCAGAGAAGTAGTTTACATGGTTGGAATATATCACCATTTTTATCCCATATATTGATTTCTCTTATTATATTTCTTTATTATCTGCCCCTTCAAAAAATTTAAAAAAACCCTTCTTATTTGAAAACCTCTATAATTGTTCTATAATTTACAGGATTGATTTATTTTACATTGATCCAATTATTCATCCATATTATTTTAGCATTTAACTCATACTATGTGATTTACTTCCTGAAAAAAAAATATCTCACATAATTATTTTGTTCTTTTCAAAACAAAGAAAATCCTTTATTTGAGATATTTAAAAAAACTTCTTTCTCTCCATTCATCATCTTATGATTTAAAACACTGAGAACAAGTATTTTATAGATATTTGATTAAAAATAAAATAAAATAAAACGGGATACAATTACATATTTTTTCTTTAAATTATTATCACTTTAAAATTCATTACATCACTTTCTCCATCATTTTATGACATCTCTATATCATATTAGGATCATTTTTTATTAATTTTTCTTATATTTCATAATTAAAAAAACCCCACATACCCCACCTTTATACCCCTCTTCCCTTATTTACCCATTTTTACCACCTTTTCCACCCTTTTCCATTTATTTTACCCTTTACCACTCCAATGGGTTGTGTTAATCCATTCCACTTCACCATATTGGTTGGGTGAGGATCGGTGGATCATGATCTACACAAATGAGGTATTATATTTCATAAGAGCAAGCGATGTTAATTGTGTGTTATGAATTCGAGAGAAATAAAACATGAAAAAACATTCTTGAGTGTGTATACTTATGTGTGTGAGTTTGTACATATTATGATTGTGATTCTATATCCCTGTGTGTGTGAGTGAATAAATATTGTGTGTGTGTGTGTGTATTTAGTTTGTGTAGTGTGTATCCTTGTGTATGTGAGTGTGCACATCCTATTTGTCTGCGTGAACATCTTTTCATGTGTGTGTCTGTATCTATGTGTGTGTGAGTGTGTGTACATTTTGGGTGCGTGTGTGTGTGTGTGTCATTATGTTTGTTTCTCTACATGTGTGTTCTTGATCATGTTAATTATCAGGGAAGACGATCAGTGTATAATAATCATTCATTCTAGTGATAAAGGAACCAGTATAGACATCATATGATGAAAGCTACTCAAATACAAATAAAATATTTGGTGAGCCATTTTGGGAAGATTCTTGATAGGAAGTTGGTGGTTCTACATGAGAGGATTGATAACTTAGTGAATCAACCAAACATGAGGATGATCTATGATAACCCATGGCGCATTCCGGCACCACATAATCCCCAAATCATAGAGGATGAGATAGAGAAATCTAATGATGATTTTGAGGATGTTATACAAAGAATAAGGATGTTCCAAAAACCTAGAGGATTCCAAAGTAGACAACATGATGATTACATCCTTGGAGGTATTAATGTGAAGGTTCATTATTTTCAAGGAAAAATATATCTATAAACATACTTTGAGTTGAATATGTGTATTGATCAAGTTTTTTTACCATTCTTATTCTGAGGTGAAAAGGGTAAAACATTATTTCTTGGATTTTTTTATAATTCTATAATTAGGAGGGAGAAAATTTTAAAGGAGAGATATATATATTGTGGAAATATCATCGAAACTTCAGAAGACATGAATTATTCCATGTGTAGGAAATTTTTTCCCTCACTTTACCATACATATATCAATAAATAAACTTTATTTCCTCACCTAATGGAGTAAGGGTGTTCAATATTACTAAAAGGGGACACAAATTTTCATGATTCAAGAAAAAATTTAGTTTGATATGAAAGTTACCATGGGGGATTTTTTACACGGACACAATCATGAAATTGCCAATCAAGTTGACATGTACCATCAGGTGGAGATACAAGATATGATCCACTATGAAACCAAAGTTGATCAAAAAATAACAAGGAGGAGTAACATGATGAAACCCACCACCCCTTTCAATCCACGGAAAAATTTGAGGAAGAATATTAGAGAATAGTTAATGCTTAAGGAGGTAGTCGATTTCAAAAGAAACAAGGAAATTATTCCAACTTAGAAATCTACTTTAGAGGCTAACCAAATGAAAAATTAGAACATTCAATCCTTAAAATTTCAAGAAAGGGGTCGCATTTCCATTTAATTCCCAAACTAATGTATCATGACCATCACCAAATTTTTAGAATGGGAGACTAATGGAGAGAGATCAAAGGAAGAGGTAGAAGATTCCTTTAAAGTTTATAATGGATAATTTTCTAAAGAAGGTTAGATTCTCATAAAAATAAGGGTTTCATGTTCTCAAATTATATCCAATGATAAGGAGCAAAGGGAGAACCTTTTACATAACCAGTGAAAATTCAAGGTGAATGTTTGTAATTCCATCATTTATTGGGGAAGTTGTAACAATGTAGATAGCATTGAGTTGGTGAAGAAGGTGGGTCTTCCAACATTGAAGCACATATATCCATAAAAATTTCTATGGTTGAACGAATTTGGATATATTAAGGTCACAAACAGGTAAATTTATTATTCACCATTAAGAAGTATAATGATGTGGTATTATGTGATGTGATACCAATGAAGGTTTGTAACTTAATTATAGGTTTACCATGGAAATCTGATCGACATGTAACACATTATGGTTTTCTAAATAATAATTATTTTGTATTCAAAGGGGAACCTATAACCATTATCCCAATGTCTCACAAAAAATTTTTGAAAATCACATTTTTCGAGATAAAAAAAAGAGGGAGAAAAAAATATATGAAAATGAGGGGTGACGTGAGAATGAGAGAATAAAAGATATCAAGTTTAAATGAACATAAAGAGAGAAAATAGAATTCAATGAGAGGGAAAATGTGACGATGATAGAGAATAGAGATGTTAAGAATGATTTTATTTCATGTAAAAACCTCAAAGAACTAATATAAAAATAGGAAATGCTAAACACTAAAAACTTAATACATTATTTGTCAAATATTGTGTAATCTTTGTCATAGTTGTAACATGATGTCATTATTAAGAAGGTCCTACCATTTTTTCTACTTAATATAGATGGAAAATATTTTCAAATATCTATTAAAAACATCATGAGTCTAAAGGTGTGCTAAAGGTGGTGGATTAGTGGTCCACCACCTTCTATACTGCATCTAAATCGGGGGTTCAATCACTTGCATACCCTTAATTTGGAAGTGGTATCAACTTGTTCTTACAAGGATGAAGTTTTCATACCTAGGTGATGATGCACAAGGGATAATAGTAGAGTAATTGGGATGATGGCTATCCTAGGTGACATAGGAGCAATGGGACATGATGGTAAGACTCCTATCTGACACTATAGAAATTGGAGGATGGTGATGGAAGGTGAGGTGTCTCCTAGTAACATGATATGTATGAAATGGTGGTGATATTTGGGTGGGTTCTATTGGATGATGCTAGTTTGTGGGGAGGCTATGATCCTAGTGTCGTGCTAACCTATGAAAACAAAGATTATGGCCTTTATATTCATAGTCGATCCATACCATGGGTTAGAGAATTAGAGTCATCTATTTATTAATTTGTGTTTCTATGATATATTAGATGTTTAATAGGTTAATCCCCTACCTATAAAAAAGATAGTTCCCTTCCTTTAATAAAAATAGGTTTATTTCCTAAAATATTAAAATATCATGAGTTAAAAGGACTGGAGGGGTGTTTACCACATGTGGAGTGTTCATACCAAAAGAAATATTACTACATAAATCAATTTTATCCATATGGATCTCCTTTGGGATGTATCCTACTTACCCCTGTCGATCGTGTTTTATGGACTTTGGAGGAAATTATAAACACTGAAGGAAAACATAGTGTTAAGAAACACTGTGAGGAAACAAAGAAGTTGGGGAGGATTCAAAAGAAACTGAAGTTAAAGATAAAGATACATGAAGATGAACCATACTTAGTGATTGACATGATTGGCATTCACAGGTGAGTATGAAGTTATTTTTAAAGTCAAATTTTCTAACCTATATTCATATTTGGATGCATACAATATAGAGTCAAGGATGAATCCTTTTCAAGAGGGGGGATGATATGAAATCAGTGGATGAAAATTTTTTATGGCTTGTGTGGAGTTGGAGCTTCAAGGCCACATGATGTATGTAAAATTAAAGAGAATACAAGTGGAAATAAGATCCCATATAATAGAATTAAAATGACTAAACCCAATGTGCATGAATTGATGTAGAAAATGGGATTAGGATCACCATTATTTAAACCCAAATGAGATGCATGAATCCGAAGACACGTGGTTTCATTAATTTATTAATCCTTTCCCACATGGATATTATATAATGGAATACTTGGACACCAAATTCAAATCATGTGGGATAGGTACTCAAAGTCAAATTAGATGGGCTATGGGCGGAAAGACATGCGCTACATTTTAAAAAAGTCAATGGTGGTTTTTAACTTCTTTAATTTAAGGGGAAAATGTAAGAATATGATTTATAAATTAGGGTATTAGAACCTTGAACTTTTTGTGTCACCACTTTGATATAAATAACCACTCCATGTAATTGTATTCTCATTCAAGTTTTCATTAGTGTAACTCTACTGATTTATTCACTCCCTTTTTAGGATTGTCACTTTCATCTTCTGATATTGTTTATTCTTTCCTTATTAATCTAAAAGTTAGATTGGTGATCTTAGATTCAAAATCCACCAATTTCATGCATTAACCCAAGTGAGTTTTTTCATGGATTGTTCATCACATCCCTCCCTAGATCGTATTGTCTATATAATAGGTCACACTCAATATAACATTGGTAGACTACAAACTTCCACTATACAAACCCATCATCTTCCACTAAGCCCCAATCTATATTTTACATCTGACACCCTACGCCATGAAGATCAGGCTACCCCTAGAATATTACATCATATTTCTAGTGGTATATAGTGTTTTTAGGGGTTTAAAATGTTTTTATGGATGTTTATGGTTTTTTTGTTTTTAGGGATTTTTAGGGTTTTTACTGTATTTTCAGTTTTTTTTTGGTTTTTAGGAGATTAAACTATTTCTAGGATTTTAACATTTTTTGGGGGTATTTAGGTTTTTAAAATGTTTTTTATGTTTTTAGTTATTTTTAGGGATTTTTTAGGATTTTAATGGTTTTTTAGGGTTTCCTAGGGATTTTGAGGGTTCTTAGGGTTTAAAGGGTTTTATGGTTTTTATACTTTTTTTGGTTTTAGGGGTTTTAATTGTTTTTAGGTTTTTGTGTTTTTATTTTTTTCTATGGATTTTTCTTGTTTTTATGGGTTTTTATATTTTTAGGGATTTATAAGGCCTTTTTATGAATTTTATGGTTTCTAGGGATTTTGAGTTTTCTTAGGGGTTTTAGTGTTTTTATGGTTTTTTTGGGGGTGGGGGGTTAGGGGGTTTTAGAATTTTTTAGTGTTTTTAATGATTTTTAGATTATTTAAATATTTTAAGGGATTTAAACAGTTTATATATTTTTAGTGGGTTTTTGGGTTTTTTGGGTTTTAAGCTTATTAACAGTATTTATGGTTTTTAGGGATTTTTTATGTTTTTAAGGTCTTTTAGGGTTTTCAAAAAAAATAGGGATTTTAGGGTTTTATGTGTTTCTATGTTTTTAATGTTTATTTTGGGGTTTTGAATATTTTTAGGGTTTTTTACATTTTTAGGGTTTTATTAGAATTTTTATGAGTTTTAGGGTTTTTGGGATTTTCAGGGTTTTTAGGGTTTTTGGGTTTTGTTTAGTGTTTTTAGTATTTTTTATTTTCTTAGGGGTTTTAAGCGTTTTTATGTTTTAAGCTGTTCTTAGAGGGATTTAAGGTTATAGGGTTTTTTGTGTTTGTCTGTATTTTTAAGGATTTTTATGATATTTAGGGTTTTTAGGGATGTTTAGGGTTGTATGGTTTTTAAGGGGTTTTATAGTTTTTATGTTTTCTTGCGGTTTTATGTATTTTTTGTTTTTTTTTTTGGTTTTAAGGTTTTTTATATTGTTTTAATATTTTTATGGGTTTAAAGGGTTTTTTGAGCTTTTATTGGGTTTTTATGATTTTTATGTGTTTATAGAATTTTTATGGTTTTTTAGGACATCGCTGGGTTTTTAGAAATTTCTACGGTTTTTTGGGGTTTTAGGGTTTTACTATTTTTTGATTTTTTCGATTTTTTAGGATTTTTAGGTATTTTAAGTGTTTTTAAGTTTTTAATGATTTCTTAGTGTTTTTTGATTTTTAGGGATTTTCATATATTTTTTGGTATTTTTAGAACTTTTGTATGATTTTTATGGGTTTTAATGTTTTTAGGGACTTTGAAGGATTTTTGGGGTCTTAGGTTTTTTATTGTTTTTATTATTTTTTGGCATTTTGTGGTTTTTTTCAGTTTTCATAGGGTTTTTGAGGTTATTTGGAGTTTTTAATTTTTTTAGGGTTTAAATAGTTTTTATTGTTTTTAGTGGGTTTTATGGTTTTTATTGGGTTTTATTGATTATAAATTTTTTGGTGACTTTTTGGGTTTTAGGGGTTTTAGAGGTTTTTAGGGTTTTCTTGGGGTTTTTATAATCTTTCTCTTTTAATGGGTTTTTAGTTTTTTTAGTTTTTATAATTTTCAAAGGTTTTTCTAGGTTTTTAGGTTTCTTATTTTTTTAGGAATTATTAGTGCTCCATTTTTTTTGGTTTTTAGGGTTTTTAGGGATTTTGAGGGGTTTTAGGAGTTTTAGGGGTTTTAGGGTTTTTATGGATTTTTGGGGTTTTAGGGGATTGTTGATTTTTTTGTGTTTTTAATTTTTTTTAGAGTTTTTAAGAAAATGGAGGGTTTAAAAGGGTTTTCAGAGTTATTAGTTCTTGTTAGGTTTTCTATAGGTTTTTAGGGTTTTTTAGGATTTCATGAGTTTTAGGGTTTTTAGGGTTTTAGAGGCTTTTAGGGGTTTTAATATTTTGACCGTTTTTAGGTTTTTAAGGGTTTAAGTGTTATTAGGATTCAAAGGTATTCTTTGGGATTTTCACAGTTTTTATCCTTTTTTATTTTTTAGGGATTTTTATGGTTTTTATAATTTGTATGGTTTTTTGAGATTTTAGGGATTTTGTGGGTTTTTTAGGCTTTTGGGATTTTTAAGTATTTTGGGGTTCTAAGTATTTTTAGGTTTTTATGTTTTTAATTGAATTTTTTAGGTGTTTTTACATTTTTGGTATTTTTAGAGATTTTTAGAATTTTTAAAGTTTTTTAGGATTTTTAGGGATTTAGTTGGTTTTTACTATTTTTTTTATGGTTGTAGGTTTTTTGTTATTTTTTTGGGATTTTAAGGTTTTTTTGAGTTTTTAGAGGATTTGAGGTTTTCTATAGTTTTTAAAAATTTATGGGTTTAAATAATTTTGATATTTTCTAGTAATTTTTTTAGATTTTAATGGTTTTTTATGATTTTTTAATGTTTTTAGGCGTTTTTTATTTTTTTATGGTTTTTTTATTTTTTATGGTTTTTTGGGTTTTTTATGTTTTTAGGGGTTTTTTTGGTTTTATGTTTTGTAGGGTTTTTAATGTTTTCTTAGGGTTTTTAATGGTTTTTAGGGTTTTTTACAATTTTAAAGATTTTTATGGGTTTTGTATGATTTTTATGGATTTAGGGTTTTTATAGATTTTGACAGTTTTTAAGGTTTTCTAGGGGTTTTAGGATTTTTTAGAGTTTTTAGCATTTTTCATGTTTTGGGGGGTTCTATGTGTTTTTACATTTTTAAGTTTTTCTTGGGGTTTTTTATGGTTTTAAAGGTTTTTAACACTTTTAGGTATTTTTAGTTGGTTTTTAGAATTTTTACAGTTTTCAGTTCTTTTAGGGATTTTGATGGTTTTTATGGTTTTTAAGGTTTTATAGGGTTTTAGGGTTTTTTATTTTTTTATGATCTTTTATATATTTTTAACATTTTATTGGTTTAAAGAGTTTTCAGATGTTTTAGTTGTTTTTAGGATTTTTATGGTATTTCGCGGGTTTTAATGTTTTTAGGCGTTTTTATGGTTTTTAATATTTTTACGTATTTTATTATTATTATATTTTTAGGTTTTTTGTATGTTTATAGGTTTCTAAAGTTTTATAATTCCTTTTTAGTGTTTTTAGGTTTTTAAAATTTTTAGGGATTTTTAAGGGGTTTTCGGATTTTTATGGGTTTTAGAGTTTTTAGGGATTTTGAGGTTTTTTAGTTTTTTTAGGGTTTTTTTATTATTTTTTGTGTTGTGTGGTTTTTGTAGTTTTTAGGGTTTTTAATGTTTTTGGAGTTTTTTAATGTTTTTATGTTTTTTAAGGGATTTTATAGTTTTTATTGGTTTTTTAGGATTTTTATTTGTTTCTTTGTTATTTTAGGGTTTTAGGGGTTTTTTGGTTTTTAGGGTTCATTGGATTTTTTAGGTTTTTAGGGTTTTTAGGTGTTTTATCATTTTTAGGTTTTTTAGGGTTCTTAAGTGTTTTAGGTTTTTAAGTTTTCATAGGTTTTTTTCTAGTGTTTTTTATATTTTTTGGGGTTTTTTCGGGCATTTTTAGGTTTTTTGGTGTTTTAGGGTTTTCTTGGGATTTTAATGTTTTAGGGGGTTTAGGGTTTCTAGGGGTTTTAGGGTTTTTCAAGTATTAATGGTGTTTTTTAGTTTTTATGGTTTTTATGGTTGTTTATAGTTTTTTAATGATTTTTGGAGTTTAAAGGGGTTTTAATGTTTTAGTGGTTTTTTTGGTTTTTTGGTTTTTTTGGGTTTTTAAATGTTTTTAGGGTTTTTTTTCATTTTTTATGGTTTTTAGGATTCTTATCATTTATTAGGTTTTGTTAGGGTTTTGAAATTTTTCTAGTTTTTAATTTTTTCTATGGTTTTTAATGTACTTTAGTGTTTTTACATTTTTTGTGATTTTTTGGATATTTATGTTTCTTAGGGTTTTTACAGATTTTGATGGTTTTTTGGGGTTTTTAGGGTTTTTATGGTTAAAGATGGTTTTTTTGGGTTTTAGGGGTTTTTATTATTTTTTATGATTTATATGGATTTTTAAATTTTCTTAAGGTTTTGGGGGATAAAAGGGGTTTTTTGAGTTTCTAGTAGTTTTTTATTTTTTATGGGTTTTAGGGGTGTTTTATGGTTTTTCTGGGTTTTTGTGGGTTTTTATTGGGTTTTATTGGTTTTTAGGGTTTTATGGATTTTAGGGTTTTTAACATTTTTATTGTTTTTAGGGATTTTAATTTCTTTTAGGTTTTTAGTTTTTTCTTAGGTTTTTTTGGTTTTTTGGGTTTTTGGGTGTTTTACCTTTTTAGTGATTTTTTGTTATTTTTTAGGTTTTTTATTATTCTTTAGAGATTTTAGGGATTTTCATTGTTTTCAGTGTTTTTTGGGTTTTTTGGTTTTCTGAGGTTTTATTTGTTTTTATTTTTTAGATATTTTCTTAGGGGTTTCCATGGTTCTTAGGGGTTTTTACATTTTTTTGTATATTTTAGTTATGTTTTATGATTTTTATGATTTTTTAGTGTTTTAGGGATCTTGATTGTTGTTTAGGTTTTTATGGTTTTTATGGGTTTTCTGAGTTTTAGATGTTTTTTGAGTTTTTTTTTAAAAATTTTTTTCATTGATTTTACCATTTTTAGGAGTTTATAGGGTTCTAAAAGTTTTTAGTGGGTTTTAGGGTTTTAGGGTTTTATGGGTTTTTAGGTTATTTTAAGGTTTCTAGGGGTTTTATGGTTTTTGGGTATTTACGGTATTTTCAGTATTTTTATGTTTTTTAGGTTTTTTATAGGTGTTAAGTGGTTTTAGGTTTTAAATTTTTGTTTGTGGTTTTTAGGTGTTTAAGGGTTTTGTAAATTTTTTGGGATTTTTATGGGGTTTTTTAATATTTTTTTGGTTTTGTGGAATTTGAGGGTTTTAGGGTTTTTATCATTTTTTAGGTTTTTAGGGGTTTCAAGTGAATTTGATTCTTAAGGGTTCCTTTTAAGGGTTATTGGGTTTTTTTTAGTTTTTTTGGATTTTAATGGATTTTTTAGGATTTTTATGGTTTTTTATGATTTTAAAGAGTTTTGAAGGTTTTTAATAGTTTTAGGGGTTTAAAGGTTTTTATTGAGTTATTAGGATTTTTATGATTTTTTGGGTGTTTAAGGTATTATATAATTTTTAACATTTTTAGGGGTATAAAGGTATTTTAGCGTTTTAGTGGTGTTTTATGGGTTTTATAGTTTTTAGGGGATTATGGAATTTATGCTTTTTAGGGGTTTTAGTTTTTTTAGGTTTTTAGGGGTTTTAAGTGTTTTATTGTTTTTAATAGTTTCATAGGGTTTTTAAGAATTTTTATGGTTTTTTATGTTTTTAGGTATTTTTTTATTTTTACGGGATTTTATGGTTTTTAGGGTTTTTGATGGTTTTTAGGGATTTTAGGTATTTATGTTGTTTTGGGTTTTTAGAGTTTTTTTAGTTTTTTAGGGTTTTTAGTGTTTTTAAATTATTTTGGGGGTTAAATGGGTTTTAGAGTTTTTTGTGGGTTTTTGATGTTTTATTAGTTTTTAGGTTTTAAGGTTTTTATGGGGTTTTATGATTTTTATGATTTTTTCAGGTTTTTAGGTGTTTTTACACTTTTGTGCTTTTTAGGAATTTTTTAGGAATTTTTTGTTCTTTAGTGATTTTTAAGGTTTTTTATTTTTTAGGGGTTTTGAGGTTTTGTAATGTTTTTAGCGTTTTTAGGTTTTTAGGGGTTTTTAGGTGTTTTTTAGGTTTTCAAGGTTTTCTTAGGGGTTTTATGGGTTTTTTATTTTTACATCCTTAGGGTTTTTAGGGGTTTTTTGGGTTTATGGGTTTTTAAGGACATTCAGGATTTTCGAGATTTCATAGTTTTTAGGTTTTTTGGTTTTCTGGGGATTTAGGGATTTTTCTAGCCTTTTAGGGGTTTTAAGGTTTTTAGATATTTTTTACATTTTTAATGGGTTTATAGGATTTTATAGTATTTATTGGGACCTTACGGTTTTTATGGGTTTTAAGGGGTTTTAATATTTTTAGGGGTTTTATGGTTTCAAGGGATTTTAGCATTTTTGGTGTCTTCATCATTTTTATGTTTTTAGAGATTTTAAGTAATTCTATGTTTTTATGGTTTTCATAGGGGTTTTAGGGTTTTTTTTGTTTTTCTGGATTTTGATGGGTTTAAGGATCTTTGGGTTTGTAGGGTTCTTATGGTTTTCTTGCGGGAGTCAATTTTTTAGGGTTTTATGGTTTTTCAGAGTTTCTTTATGGGGAAAATAGAAATTAGTATATAAAATAAATGTAATTTATGTACAATACTATCACACAAGGGTGAGATAAATAAAAATACCAAGCAACCTCAGGTAAGAAACCGGTAGAAAGACCCGAGAAACCCCATAAAGCCTATCAAAACCAATACATGGAAAATGGGTTGGAGAACCCTCATGAAACCAAACTAATGAATAATATAAAACATGGATAGAGAAACCGCAGGAAGCCTATCCAAACCATTTCCCGAAAAGTGGGATCAAGAACCCTCATGAAGCTGATCCAAACCATATCCTGAAAATGGACCTACAAAACTCTTGAGGCCCATCCAAACCATTTCCTAGAAAAGGACTCAGAACCTCATGAACCCAAATAAATCCAAAATCCCAACATCCAACACAACAAATCCAGCTCAAAAAACCCATATCCTAGTGCCCCAAAACCCCTTCCCTAGCATGATCTCCTAGTAACCCCTACACCCCACAAGCGATCCAGATCCTCAGCACCCAAAGAAACACTAGCTCTTAGTTTCCAAATAACAGTTATCCCTTAGCAATAAAACCTGGTCATTAGCAACCCAAACACCATTAGTCTTCCACACTAATCCACCATCACTCCCCCACCATGTAGAATCCCACTCCAATCCAATATTAATATACAACATCACCTACAATAGGGAAAATCCCCAAAGACAAACATATCTCCAGTAGAAAACCCAATCCATAGAAATGTCTTCATCACCTCCTAGACCAATAGAGCATGCACCACCACGAAATCTGTCTCCTTCTCCATCCACCAGAAATGGATCCAAACCAATAACTACAGCCACCAGAACTATCTGGATCCACTCCCACAACACTCCCTACCAAATAAATATCCCACTCTCCAACATAACCAAACAAAATCCCATGCACCATCTCATAATCCCGAACAACAACCGAGCTCTAGAAGCATCCCACTCTAGGGGAACACGGTCATCGACACCTCCTAACCAACACCATCCACACATGTAGCTCATACTACCCTCTAGAACCAATGATCCATTATAATACTTTACGACTCCATCCAACAAGTAGTAGCCAAATCAATCAGCCAAATTACACCCACCAGCACCACCAACTCAAAACCCCTACACCAGCCCAGGACCCACAACCATAATTCCCACACCAAATGACCTCTCCCCCATACCAACACCCCATAGATGAAGCACCCCCCAGAAGAAAACACTAGCCCCTGCAATGCCTTGAGTTCTCAATCACCCATCTCTAACAACAAAATAATTCATCACCCAACTACCAAACCATATCCCCCACCCCTTCCCACATGAGAGAATCAATAAAAATCAAAGGATAGCACAAATTCCTACCACTAAAAAGATGGTGCCTCCAACCAGCATTCCCAAATAAGTCAAATCATAGCAATCTAGCATCAAGAAATCCTAGGGAACAACTCGAATCCACTAAGAAAACTAGAAGAAAACTCCATTCCCATTACCACTATGCCACAATATCACACCAAAAAACATCAATCTCCCAACTTTTAATCAGTAGCCATCCCTCAGCAAAACCATCTCCCAAGAAACAATTATAGCCTGCTCCAAACCACCAGCACTCCTCACAAACCAGAATCCTTCTCCACTAAAACAATACCATACTATAACACCTGTACAATCAAAAATCACTAAAACAACTAGATCATCATATGAAACACTCTCAATTGCAATAGCACCAACACCTCAAATCCAACAAAAGTGTCTAGGGACCAGTAATGGACCAAAACCAGTAACACTATCCACTACCACCAACCTGTCCTACTCCTGCTGCACAACCCATCAGAGCAGTATCCCACACCACACAAATAGAACTAGCCAATAGTCCTTACACCAGCTCGTAGCCCCAATAAAAACCAGGATCAAGCAGCAACAAATCCACAACAACATTACCTCTAGAACCTCCAAGACAACACCAGCCACACCTGTAGTCCCTTCACCCAGCCATTACTATTTAACCATCATCCTATTCCCTCCCAGTATCTCCAATAACCCCCAATAAAATATTTTGGTATCTCTAGTACCCCATATAATTACCCAACATCCTAGAAAACCCACAACAGTCTCACTACCTCCTGTCACCCACATCTTCACCTAGAACCCTACTTCACCAGCTCAAAGAAGTACACCAACCCTGCACTAGCATCAAGAACCAGAACTAGAAATAAAAATATTAGTGGCCTCCTCTACACCAGTATCACTCCAAACACCCAAGATCCATAACACCAACACCCATCTTCTAAATTTATCATTCAGTTTCATCATAACCCCAAGAAGGAATTCTCAATCCACCCAGCTCCAATATTAGTCCATGCCAAAAAATAGACAAGAAAATATACCCCATAGATCCAGAATCTCCAAACCAATTCCCAATAAGCATTACACACCCCACTATATAAGACATATCGAATCCATTAAAGCAACCATAATAAACCCACACCCCACCATAAAGGATAATATCTTATGGAATAAGGCCAAAAGACATCAACGAATAGAATGCATCCTATAACTCTATAGTGACCCCTGACAACCAAGGACCCCGACATGCATTAGAAGAAGAGAACATTTGTCAGGAAACACTCTAAGAGTGAATCCCCCTATCATTAAATCATATCCAAATCAACAGAATGATTAAGGTTTACATGTATTCAACCCCATGATTTGAAGATATGATAAACTAGTCGAGAATACTAAGGTGTTCTACTGGTATATGAACCAAATCTGGTAACCAAGTAACCAGGAAACATCATTTGATTGACCATCAATCTGTAAATCGAAAATATGAGTGACACCAAACAATAAACAGTCATCTAATAAAATGAAGTACTGTGAATGCCAATATTTTACAAAAACTATAATGAAGGATTTCCAATTTTGAATTCAATTCCAAACAAAATTTTACAAAATCATGTGGAACCACTACAGAATAAGAAGTTTGGAAATAATCAACCCACGAGATGAGGATCACTGAACTAGAGCACCAGGGAACCTGAAGCACTGATGAAACATTGTAAACATCATTGATGAAGGCCCAATGAAAAACCACAGTAACCTAGAATCACCAAATAAGTCGAAAAAGTTTGGTATTCCCACCTATGTGATAGAAAATCAAGATTCATATGTCCATACGACCTCAAACCATGATCCTTTGAAAGGTTAAGAACTCATCACATGTGTAGTCATAAGGAACATCCCAGTCCCAACACTAACCTCACACACCAACCATGAACCCATGAACAATGGATTCAAACCAACCACAAAACCCCACACTAAGCTGAAAAAATCTATTGAACCAGAAAACTCACTAGCACATGAATCCACCACAAGAAACAGACGCACCTCAAATCATCGTATGGGAGAACATGGAGCACCACTAAACAACACATCTGACCTAAAAAAGGAATGAAACCCACTACAACCATGTGCTATTGAATAACTATATGGAAGGAGAATGTGGTATAAATACTACAACTCCCAGAAAACGATTGACAAACCAGAAAAACCGGCCACCATCCACCAAAACCAAAGGAATGATAGTATCCAAGTAACCAACAGCCAACTAAACCTAAGGTGACCCTAAATAAAAATCCAAAACCTTGAAAAAAACTAGGAGTACTAATAGAGGAACAACCGATGATTAAGGAAAATTGTGATCCCCACCAATGAACACAAACCATCCACAAATCCGAACCATCTTGACCAAAAACCTCCATCAAAGAGACTATCACATAATCCTTAAATGAATATAGGCAAACTAAAGCCACCAAAAAACCTAGTTCCAAAACACATCAGTGAATCACTGTAAACATGGGGCTTATGAGTGATATGAGAGCTCAATCAAGAGCCCCTTGGGTTATAGGGTTTTTTTAAAAAAATTATGCTTATTTATATTTTTAAGGTTATCATATGTTTTTTAACGGTTTTAAGGATTTTTACATTTGAGGGACTTTTAGGTATTTTTTTGTGTTTTTAGGGATTTTAGGGTTTTTGGGATTTTAGGGATTTTGAGGGTTTTAAGGGTTTTTAGAGTTGATAGGGCATTTACATTTTTTTGGTTTTTGAGGGGTTTTTTTAGTTTTTTTGGTGTTTTATGGTTTTTAATAGTTTTCTAACATTTTTATGGTTTTAATAGGTTTTTATAGTTTTCAAGGGTTCTTTGGGTTTTTTGGGTTTTTTGGTATTTTACGATTTATAAGGTTTTCGGAGTTTTATGGTTTTTATGATTTTTAGGGGTTTTATCATTTTAATGGGTTTTAAGTTTTATTATGTTTTTAATTTTTCCTTAGGGGTTTTCATTTTTATTTTACCTTTTTAGCGATTTTATAGGATTTTTATGGGGTTTAAAGGTTTTTAAGGATTTTGAGGGTTTTTGGGGTTTTTGGGTTTTTATGAATTTTTTTTGGTTTTTATGGATTTTTGAGGTTTTTAGGGTTTTAAATGTTTTTATATTTTTCTCATTTGTTTTGGGTTTAATGGGTTTTTAGAGATTTTGTGGGGTTTAAAGGTTTTTATGGGTTTAGGGGTTTTTAATGTTTTTATGGGTTTTTATGGTTTTAGGGGTTTTATGGATTTTAGAGTATTTTAATTATTTTTAGGGTTTTTAGTGTTTTTAGGTTTTTTAGGGGTATTAAGTGTTTTATGTTTTTAATTTTTTCAGAGAGGTTATCAGGGTGTTTACATTTGAAGGTATTTTATTGATTTTAAGGATTTTTATGTTCTTTTAGTTTTTTATGGATTTTGAGGGCTTTTAGGTATTTGAGGATCACTTAAGGTTTTTTAGAATTTTTATGGTTTTTTGGGTTTTTTTTTGTTTTTAGGGTTTTACGGTTTTCATAGGGGGTTTCATGGATTATGGGTTTTTTTAGATTTTATGGATTATAGGGATTTTTTATTCATTTTATGGGTTTTTTGTTTTTTAGTTATTTTGAATGTTTTTATTTTTTTTATTGTTTTTTGGGATTTTATGGTTTATTGGGTTTATTTTGGGGGGGGGGGTTGATTTTCATAGTGTTTTTAATTTTTTTTTTTGTATTTTTTTATCATTTTTCGGGGTTTAAAGAGTTTTTAGAATGTTTAGTGGGGGTTTTAGGTGTTTTTGGGTTTTTAGGGGCCTTAGGGTTTTTAGTGTTTTTATGTTTTAGGGGTTTGAACTGTTTTTAGGATTTTATGGGTTTTTATGGTTTTTATGGTATTATATATTTTTAGGTAATTGAGGGATTTTTAAGTATTTTTATAGTTTTTTAGTGTCTTATGGGTTTTTTGGGTTTTTAGTGGTTTATGTGTTTTCGGGGGTTTTATGGTATTTATATTTTTCAGGGTTTTATGGTTTTTAGTGATTTAATGTTTTTAGGGGTTTAAAGGGTGTTTATGGATTTTAGTGGGGATTTAAGAGTTTTATGAGTTTTTATGGTTTTTTACTATTTTTAGAGTTTCTTAGGGTTTTAGGGTTTTTATGGTTTTTAAAATTTATAGATTTTTATAGGTTTTATGTGTTTTTAGTTTTTTAAGGGTTTTCTTGGTTTTTAGGTGTTTTTAAATTTTTAGGGTTTTTTTGGATTTTTATGGTTTATAGGGTTTCCGAGATTTTTAGAGTTTTTATTGTTTTATGGTTTTACTATTTTTTGGGTATTCAGGGTTTTGTTGAGTTTTATAGTGTTTTATAAAAAAAATTATTTTTTCGGAATTTGTAGGAGATTAAAGTGGTTTTAGAGTTTTTAGTTGGTTTTTAGGGTTTTATGGATTATTATATGTTTTTATGGTTTTAGGGGTTTTTATGGGTTTTAGGGTTTTTTGGGTTTTTTGGGGTTTTAAGTGTTTTTTTATTTTTATCATTTTCTTAATGTTTTTTAGGGTTTTATGGTTTTTTACATTTTTAAGGCTTTTAAGTATTCTTTTATAAATTTTATGGTTTTTAGGGTTTTTTGGGTTTTTTGGGTTTTTTGGGTTTTATGGTTTATGGTTATTTTGGAGTTTTAGGGTTTCTTACAATGAAAATTTATGTAGTATATATAATAGAAGATGAATTATAGGAAATTCACCAAAGGGTGAGACTACGGTTGTTCTAGGGGAAAAAAGTTCCAAGATCAAACCATACACAAGAGCACCATGGAAGGAACCCAAAATGATAAAGCAAATAAGAAAATAAAAACAGGCTGAGAATCTCATGAATCCACTCTAGGAGGAATCAAAATGGTAGGATAGAACTACCACCATATGGATAGAACATCACATCCACGAAGAAACAGGATAAAAACTAGCAGTAAATGACACTATCAACCAACATCGCATGAGTCTAGCAAGGAGCCGAACTTGAGAGATGCCAGCAGAAATGAATACTACAACCAGGGCCACCAGTCAGCCACCAAAAGAACACCGGTTAACCACTAACTAAACATGATCCCAGCACACATACCCCTTTTGACCTAGAAAAAGGAACCCCAATAGATCCTAGTCATAAATCTAGTATGCAATGTAATGAGTAGCACAACCAAAGAAAAAACAGCCAAGGCGGAAATAGAAGAACCTAACAAGGAGTAGCCACAAACATCAATAACCAGCTACTCATGCACACACATACACACCACCACTCTTAAACACGCATGCACGCATGCACCACCCACACAAATGAATGTACACATGAAACACCAACCGCACACACACAAAACCAAAAACGCCCACCAAAATAGTATAACCAGCACACAAGAAGACAAGGCCTAACAGAAACACCAGCCATAACATCACTACAAGTCAAAAAATGACACCACCAATCTACAAGATGAAATGAATCTATAGAAACCAACCAAACTGGTCCCAACATAGCAGTATTTGAAAAAGAATCCAAGCTTCCTACCACACCAGCCCTGAACCAAAGAGTCCATGCCTAAGAACCATGAAGAAAATAGTAGAAACCACTAAAAGACCCGAAGAACAACTGACCAACAACCACGTGAATCCCATCTGAAGTATCCTCTAGTAAAACCAATATACCAGCAACATCTTCAACATCCAAGAAAATAAAGGCCTTGACTTCCCCTAATCCAAGACAACAACGTATCCTATGAGAAGCACCTCTAAAACCCCACCAATATTCATCTAAGGTTAGAAGTATCTAACCATCACCAGAATTATATAATCCCTATAGCAGACCACTCAGAACACCTATAATAAAAAGCAACAAGCCATCCCACTTCACTTCACCCTCACCGAGCCTCAAAACATCCACCCATCACCCAGCCACAACACCGCTCCCTTGAACACTAGTAATTGAAATCTTCGTACCCATTACCAAACACATCCAATCCCTATAATCCACTCAGATCAACTCAACTTCTACAACCCAAGATGTTTCAATCACCACCCAACTAGAAAATAAAACCTACTTTTAAGAACCATGACACCATCCATTTCACAGGAAGAACCACCATTCTCCTCACGAACCCAGTATCCAAGGAACCACTATACAATATCAAGGCACCAAACCACCACATGTGGCAACCCAAATACCCCCAAAAAAAGATACCCAAAATAACCACATGAAAAAGACCTTCCACCAACAACACACCCAAATGTTCAACCACAAACCTTGTTGTAACCATCCACAAAAAATCCCCCACATGTGGTTAAGTAGTAAGTAGACCACAACCCAAACATAAACTAGTCAACCAAAATCATGCAAGACCATCCTAAAGCACTGACAAGATGAAACCCATCCTCTATAACATAACCCGTAAGAATAGAATGTGACTCTATCCTCACCACTTTAGAATCCCCTCTAGCTACATCCCCACACACCAGAACTAGGTAGCAACTGTACCATCACCTTTCTCACCAAACATTTTGCACCCACCCAGCACCATAAAAACATCAATATCCATAACAATATCACATTCATGACCCTCATAAACAATATAATATAAAAAATACATTATACATTAATAGAACTTTTTGAAATACAAACATAACACCAAAAACCACAATGGACCCAAAGACACTGCAATAAAAACCCAATCCTTCAAAAGAAATCAACAACCACCCCTAAGAAAAGAACTTGGAAATTTCCATCTTCAAACTAAATTTTTTTCCCTATAATTGGAAAATCACATGAAAGAAGCAATCCTGGAAAGGATGGTCAATTCAAACTTGATCTAGATATAATTGCCATAGTGGCTGGAATATCCATGTAACCAAGAGTTCATTTCCTTCCAAATAAATTACACCAAGGTGTCCACCCCCAATATTCCAAGACACCCCTTAAGGAATCCTCAGTAAATAGACAAGGGAACCAATAAATAATGGTGGAGAAGGATCTATCATTTAAATAAACATTTAAGAGGTTAAAAATAGAAGTCTAGAGCTTCCTAGTGAACTTACAACTGAAAAAAATAATATCAATACTTTAAGAATCCAGCTCAAAATGAAGGCATTGGTTTGGAAAATTCAGACCCCATCACTATAACCTATCTTGAGTGACCATCCGATTTACAATCCCTAACCATAATATGAAGAAAAATATGGAAGGGATGGGATTAATACATACCATATAATAATAGTAAATAGTGTTAGATTTCACTCTTAATTCATCCCAAGACAATCAAATGGAGAACCCAGCCTGGCCATACTAAAGAATCCTATCATAGCCTCATACAAGACCAATGAAATAAAAAATTTCCTACCTTAAAACCCAAATATCATCAGAGATAAAAAGATCTGGATTCCAAGATCCAACCAAAATTATGTCTGCAAGCAGGGAAAATTTATTTAACCTAGAATCATATATGAAACAATCATCCATAGAGGGGAAAATAGAATATCTAGGTTTCCATGAATCAAACCATAAGAAGATTATCAATACATTTTCCACTAAAAAGTAAATATGATTTATAATAAAATTACAATGAACCAACAATTTCATATAGGTCTATGACCAGTTCCAAGGAACTTTAGCCACCCAAAAATGAGATCTTCCATGAATGAAAACCTTTCCCAATACTCCCAAATTGAAGAAAAGTATGGGTTAAAAATTATCAACCATGTTTAACCAAATCCTCTTTATTCCAGTCCCCTACTTGATTATCCCCTAATCCTACATCCTCTTTAGTCATAGTCACTAAATATCAATCCACTATAGCCCTAGAGGTTGAAAGTGAAGGCCCTTTCAAGAGAAATATTCAAATTTTCACATCAATATACTTAAAAAATTTCTTAGAAAATATAAATTTATAGCACCAAAAAGATTTCTTAATAAGTAAAATTGATATAAAAAGTTGTAAATGACCCGTAAACAAGAGAAAAAAAATATTTTTTAAAACTTTTATCCTTATAAAAATTATATCCTCCAAAGACACATAGTTAACTACTATAACCTTAGAAGTAATTAGAAGAACCCCATGACAACAAATAGAAATGAACCCTACCCTGATAACCATAGGTTCCTCGATACTATCACAAATATAAGAAGAAGTTTCAACCAAGAAAATCAGATATTATGAATGGTTAAAATTAAAACTAGACAAGGAAGATAAATTATCAAGATCATGATTCAAAACTAAAAATGAGTTCAAATTACCAAACGAGAGTAGTAAAAGATCTTATACAAAGTAAATATTAGAGATAGAAGTCCTACCGCACTACCAATGAAATATTTAAGAGATTGAGAAATAAATAATAGAATATAGAATATGAGAAAATACCTCCATAAAAATCACAAAAATTTAGGTGAAAGAGGATCACATTGCCTCAACCCTCTATTCCATGGAAAGTAACCTTGCATGCAACAATTAATATTCAGTGTATACATCGGGGAAGAGAAACACCTTTCAATCCAAGAGAAGAATATAGATGCAAATCCAAGATGGTACATGGAATCCCAAATGAAATCACATTTGATATAATCAAAATCATTAACAAAATAAATCTTAAAGGTACATCTTTGAGCCGTAGAATTAAGATGATAACCCCACATAAATTCTGGGTGTATCAAAATGTTATTAGAGATTCTTTTTCCTTGTATAAAGGATTAATGAGCATTATTGATGAAATAAGGAATAACTAATATCAATATAGTTGTTAAGGTCTTATAAATACACTTGTATATTGTGTTATTACATGAAATTATCTTGAAATATATAAGGGAATAATCATGTGACACCTTATGAATCATAAAAATGATTGTGCCATCATCTTCCCACAACATCTTCCTAGTACTATATAATTACAAAATAACTTCATTCCTATAAGGTCCAACCACAAGCCAATCCTTACAGAAGAAAAAATATTTAAAATCATCCATCCCTAGTTCTTTATTGGGATTTAGGGAAAATAAGGCCCTATGGACTTCCACTAGATCCATGGTCTTGTCCATCACATCACAACCATCCCTATCAACAGAGTAAACCAAAAAGGACTCCATAATAGCTCTCCTAGATTAAGAAGTATCATGAGAGGATACAATCAGGACTTATAAAAACTTAAATGTCTCATGAATAATAATTCTAGGATTAGTGATAATAAAAGCATCAGATATATGAAGAAGGACCATCTTGGGAGAATTAAATTGAGTTTTAACTAAATTGAAAAATAATTTGGTATTGAGATCTCCCTAGTTTAGCCATTGGATCCTACACTTCTATTTGGCCGAGAGATATTCCTTAAATTTTAAGGTATTTATCATATCTTTACATCTAACATCCTTTTGAATAATGAATTAATAGGGGCATTGTATATAGTTTCATCTTGACACTCATATAATTATAACTTAATGGAAGCAACTTTAGAATTATTCAGTTTGTTAACCTGAGTATACAATTTATAGAGTGAAATTTTGACCATATTATTCTTATTATAAAACTATAACATTTTACAACATTTGAAACCAAAATTACAGGACAAGGTCACTGATTTGAGAAGGTGATCATAAATAAACCAAGGATTAAAAAATTTAAATAGTAACTTTCAATAGTGCAACCCATATCTACCTCTAATAAAAAAAGTATTATGATTAGAGATACCCAAAGTTATAAAATATTCACTAAAAAAGGGAAATATGAAAATACAGGAAGAGTTAACTAAGTATTTATAGATATTTCTCAAAACACTAGAATTACCCTACCTTTAAAAGAACCTCATCCCTGAATATCAAAGGTTCATCAAATTATAATTCATAATTTTGGAATTGCAGCCCTACATATAATAATTACAGTAAGAAAACTACTATGTCTCACCAACAAAAAAATAAATGCATTAAAATCCCCAATAAAATTACAAGGACCATCATTAGTATAAGTATCATAGAAGTTCAAATTATCCAAAAAAAATTCTTTGATCAGTAATAGAATTAGGGCCATAAATGAAAGAAATGAAATAATACAATTCCACCTTAACAATCAATAATCAACATTCCAAGAGTTGGGAGGATTTAAAATGAGCATCCTCAACTAACAACCATGGATTCCATAAGACTAGAATATTCCTTGAAGGGGAATAATAGTGATTAGAAAGATAGTTCCAACCCAAATTATATTATTCACATTAGATTCATGATTATCCATTTTAACTTGGTTTACACAAGTCCCAAACAAACCAACTGGTAAGAAAAAATGAGATCATGTACCCCCCTCCCTTTACGTACTATGGGATTGATACAAAAAACATTCCACACTCTAAAATTAAACATTGGAAATAATGGGGGTTTCATAAATAACCATATTTAGTCAAATTTTGATAGGAGACATATTTTTGTCATATTTATCCACTATAACCAATTTATCCATAAGTTATTAATCACATAAGATGAAATATGTGGGACTAACCTAATCATGGGGTTCTAAAAATGGAGAGGAAGGTCTAACATCAACTCCACCAGAAGAACTCAATGAATGAAAAACATATTACTCAGACCCAATCATTAAGACCTCCATTTCATCGAAACCATTATTCTCATTAAATGATGAAGAAAAATTAATAACATAACTATAATTCCAAGACATGGGTGCTAAATCCTATAAACTCTTAGAAACCATCTACAAAACTAGATAGGAATAATCCTTGGGAAAAAATCCAATGCATAACCAAAAATTAGATACCCATAAGAAGGAACCTTGGCGAGTCGTTTCACCAAAGGTATGTTTTTGTAGTCCCAAATTATTTTTACCCTAACAAGTATAGCACCAGTAAGGGGTCGATCCCAGGTAACTATGAAGTTATTTTATCTTTCTTAATTTAGTTTGTATTTTTCTTTTTAGAGAAGTATGCTGAATTTAGAATCGATTTTGGGTGGTTGTTTGGGTAAAAAGAACCATTTTTTTAATCTTATTTTAACAAATTCCTTAATGAAATGAAAGTAAGTATGATAATATTTGTTTTGATGTAAATAGAATGAGAAACGTGCATTGGGGTTATGGATTAATGAGAAGTTGATTATTAAATTAGATTGCTTATGAGGTTGTGTTGTTCATGATAACCAAACACTCTGGGTTCAGTTTGTAATAAAGTTTCCTTGGTTCGGTAAACATTATATTTAGAGCTGAAGAAACTAACTCGTTGTTCTGGTAGCTATTGTTGAACAGATATTTATTTGGCTTAGTCCATTTTGAGTCGGCGAATACTTTCAATGGTCATGTATTTATTCTTCGGTATTCTTCTTTTGAATCCCTAAAAATTATTCCCTTGATCTGGTATAGAATTTCTAGTGATAATATAATGTTATTTAAGAAGAATAAAAAGAATTTATTAGAACAAACACATTCATAGAAACTTAATTCAAATTTCAACTCAACATCTCCCACAACCCAAACACACTGGGTGTTTAGTTACACATATAGAAAATAGAAAACATAAAACTATATATACCTTATGAAATCATGCTTGGAAATTTAAAAAGGGAATGGTTCTTTGGCAGATGGAATGATGGTAGTACGGTGGTAGAGCGTCTTTCATTCAGAGATTCAACCCTTTCTCCACAAAATACGTTACACACACCACCCCTTGGTCCAGAGGCTAAGGCCTCTTTTTATAGAAATAATAAGTACACTGCGTGTATTAAAAGTACACATCATGTACTTTCGTCAACACGTTTTTGGCATCATTTTCTCCACTTGTAGGTGGCCTAACATGCTATCTTTGACTTAGAACATGGCGCCACCTAGTAGGTGAATGTACATGGAATGTAGCGCAGCCATACATGGAGTGTAGTCTCAACATTTGGCCACCAACCGCTTCTATAAATGCATACACGACATGTAGAAATGTCACACGACGTTCCCCCTTCAACTGGCCACATGGGCATGTAGACTCTTCTCGACCACCAACTACTTCTAAAATGTCTTACACGGCGTGTAGAAATGTGAACACGGCGTGTACTGCCTTCTAGTTACTTGGGCATGTATTTGTCCTGGTGAAACCCTGTTTGAACTGGAATGTACACGACGTGTATATAAGTACACGCCGTGTAGTGGTAAATTTTTACTCTATTATTCTCCATTTTGTGTACTTAGCCACAAACCTCTTGAAAATGAACAAGATCACCAAAATCAATGTATTTTTTCTCTATGAAGATGGTAATTACTGAAGAATTCTTCTTATTTTTCAATAGAGTACATGAAAATGATGACACAAATTAGGTGTATCAAACTCCCCCATACATAGTCATTTGATTGACCTCAAGAAAATCTCAATATCTAATTAAAAGAATCTATATTATAAAATGAATAAATGTAATTAATCATAAATGTAAATAATATGTAACAGGAGAAAATTTCACAAAGAATACAAAGCGGTTTTAATCCCAGAGATATCCTAATCATGCCTCATATATAATTCAATTAACTACTTTCATCCTCTTTTAACACATGTTTCAACCTTTCAAATATAATCAATCCACTTGATCATTTAACTCAACAAAAATATGCTCAACACTCAAGATGTTTTTAAAAAAATTTATTCTCAATCAAATATATATACACTCTATCCATAGGTTTGCAAGAATTTTAATTCTCCATGTTAGAAAATTTAACATAAAAAAATCAAGAGGGATTTTCAATAAGGATCAGATGTTTATGTGGATAAAGGTTATAGGTAATGATGTGAAAAATAACCCTGAGGCTTGAAAAAGGAGTCTAAATTCTTAAATAACAATGAATGATATTCAAAATTAATCTCAATGTAAAAATTTCCTCAACAAGATTTTTCAAATGATCTCATCACCTCCATCTCCTTTAGTTTATTAGGAGTCACAAACCAACAAGTGTGTATAAGGCCCCTTTGTTTATACCATTTTTTTACTAGAAAGGGAACCTTTTTGAATGTCCAAAATAGATGTTTGGAACTCTTTTCACCCCAAATGATCAAGAGGCTCTCCCCCATACTTAATGTCATGATAATTCAGGAATTTATACCTTGTTTTTTCTAATCCCTTATTTTAAGTTCAAATAAATAATCATGTGAAATAATAAAAGAATTAGGGTAGGAAGGGAAATAGGCTTGTAATATGGATTCATATAAAGGCTATTCACGGTCTCTAGGGGCTTCATGAAGATAAGATGTAGGTTAGGCTCAAGAAAAAGGGGTTAAAACAATCTTATTCCTTAATAATTTTAATTTAATTCATGAATTCTTCATGTTTCGAAAAGAAAACATGAAAATTCTGGTAGTTATGTATATTCTAAGAATCTCTCAAGAAAGAGGATATTAGAAAGAATATGACAAGGGGGTTTAGAATACCTCTAGGGAGTGGAAAAATAAATAAAGATAAAATCAGGTTATGACTTGCAAAATAATTGATTAGTCTAATCGATGTAATTATCCAAGGATTACAAGTAGTAATTTAAATTATATCATTAATCATTTTAAAATACCTATGAATCAAAATAATCATGTAACTTGAAAAATTTTCCACTTTCAGCTTTATTATTTTTAAAAATATGGTTAACCAAAATGTCTTCACATTTGAAAATATATCTTCTAATAATTATGTCTCTTAGAATCTAAAAAGGGAAAAGACTAAATTGGTAAAGAGACACCCCCATACTTAATATCGCATGTGGTCCTTCAATTTCCCATAAATAAGAACAAGGAAAAGTTGGGACATAATAGTGGACCATACCAGAGGGAAGTAAGGAAAGAAATATAACGGAAAACGAATACTCCACTCATGTCTAGGTGGAGGAAAATGGTATGTGATGTAAAATTGCAGCCCAAAACATGCCAAAGTACCTATGAGGGGGAGAATAAAGAGAACACTACAAGTAGTAATAACCAAAACATGCATAATATATCACAAAAATATATATACAATGAAAAACATGTGTCCCATAACCAGTCATGGGGTCGCCTTAGAAGAGGCATCATCTAGTACAGAACTAGCGAGTAGAGATGAAACTGGAGCCTCGAAATCAGCACTGGGAAGGGAAGCTGATGAAGTAGGAGCTATAGGGACTGGACTCGGTAAAGGAAGCTCGGAAGCCCCCTTGGACCTTCAGCAGTAGTGGTAGTGGCAGTAGCAGCAGTTGGGTCCATAGTAGATAGGAGAACAGAATCCATGGCCAGTGTAGTGAAGGGCGGTGGAGCTGCAGTAGAAGGACCAAGAACCGAGGTAGAGGCAGGTGGTAGGGGCTATTGAATACCAAGATGCTGAACAATAATACAAAAAAGTTGCTCCATGCGGTCCTGGGGGAAGTCGATATGAACTAGGTGATGAGCCATCATATCGAGGCGGAGGGAAAGGGAGAGACTGACCGAGGGTGTAGGGGTAGGTGGGATATGGTGGTGGTATAGAAAAAGGAAGGCTAGAAGAAGTGGGGTAGTAGGAAGGGGTGTAGTGGGGAAACTAGAGGGGGTGGGGAAGGAGGAGCAGGTGCATCATCAGGGGTAGGAGGGTAAGCATGTGGGTGGGGGAGAGCCTGGGAAAGGATATAGGCACCCCCTTCTTCAGGACCAATCCCATGTGAATAAGCATGAGATAGTCCATCCGCTGGGGAGAACCTAACAAGTCATTGGGTAAAGAAGGCTCGAAAACTGCAAGGTGATGAGTAAGGCGAGTGGCGTAAAACCCGCAGTTCAGGTTTCCTTAATGGCTGGTAAACAGAGCATAGAAATTGGAGGCAGCTAGGCAATGGAGGTCCGGGTAGTCCTGCCGTATGACACAGGTAAGGAGATCCATGTCATGACCGGTCATGACCCCGATATCCTCATGGAAGTGGAAAAGAATGGCGCTGAAGCACTGGTGGGTAAAACAAAGGATGGGGTTGATGATAAGAATACTCTTCTACGAGGTAGGGGTATAGCAGTGGTCAGGCCCAACAATCTCCTGCCACATGGCAACGAGCTCAGAGCACTCAGGCCTGGTCAGGGAAGAAACAGAGGGTGGTTGATGGGATGGGGGTAGAAACCGCACCCTTGGCCAAACTATGTCATGTTGAGGAAAAATCGTCATCCGCCCAACTGGAACCGAACGATGGGCACCGCATCACCAGGTGCCTCATGGTACTCAGCTCCATCAAACTCGAACAAGGCCGCGAACTCCAAAAATAAATCACGTAATATAGGAGTGCTGACCTTGAAAATAGAGAGCAGGGGAGTGAGTCCAAGGAGATCCCCTAACACTCCCCAAATACCGTGCTACTGTTGAATGCTACTATCAAGGTAGCAGCCACTCAACAGAATCAGCTGGTGAGAGAAGCGCCGGACCCAGTATGTGCCACGTAGGTGACCAGGAATACCATGCATGGGTAGGTAACACCTGCAGGTCCTAGTCTAAGTGCAGGTGCAGCAGCATGATCTGGCTCTAGGGGTGGATCTGCTAAAGTGGATGGAGGCCCACTGGATGAAGTGGCTGATGTGGGGCTAGCAGCTACTGGAGAGGGCTCAATAAGTGTGTCAGCTAGTGGAGAACTATCTATGGTTCTCGGAGTCTCCGAATTGGATGGTGGAGGACCAACTATTCTAGGCCCAACCTCTGCTGAGGTAGTGGGTGGCGGAAGGATTTCCATCGTAGGGAGCTCGTAGACCAGAGCGTCTGGATCTGGCTGCGTCGGAGGCCGGAGTTGAATCCGCCGATAAATGGGTATCTCTCCCTCAGTGGCGGAGGCCGGACAATTCCCACGGGAAGGATCTCAATCTTCCATAACCTGAAATAGAAAGAATAAAGAAAAAGAAAAAGAAAAGAAAACAAAGAAAATGTGAGAAATTTGGAAAATAAATGTACACGGAATGTAAATCCAGATTACATGGCATGTAGTACAAGCTGTGTAGCATCCCAAGTTCTCTGGATAAACATTCCTAAGGAGAAGAAGATAGACCATGTAAAGGTACACGGCGTGTACCGAACATACACGCCATGTTCATACAATGTGGACATGGTCATGTATCAGAAATGACACGACCATGATTTTAACAGTTCTAAGAATAAAGGACATGTCGTGTATGCGACAGACACAGAGTGTTCATTACTCGAGGAACATGGTCATGTGGGAGCTAGATATGGGTCCAGCTGAAAGAAATAGACTACATGGTGTATACCGAACACATACACCGTGTATATAAACATGGGGTGAGAGTCTGTGTCAAGTGCTACACACATAGGGGCCAAAAGAAATGACATACACACCGTGTACCGAACACACACACTGTGTATGTGAAAATGGTGTGTGAGGCCGTGTGAAAAAATATACCTGGGAATGATGGCTAACGTACATGGTGTGTACTGAACATACACACCATGTATTTTCAAATTGCGAAGCATTTTATGTGTGGTCATGTACAAAAGTACACGACTTGTGTTCTTCTTTTTGTAGCCATGTATCACTCAAGACGAATGGTCAGAAGATCCTAAAACACCCTAAACGCATCTAATAACTGGAAATAGAGGAGATAGAAGGGCGTACCTTGACTGAGGATTCTAATTCAAGAAGAATCAGAACCCGAAACTCCCTGAATTGACGAATTTGAGAGTGGGGCATTCGGGTCTCGTTCGGGAGAAGAAATAGGAAGATGAGGAGGCACCACACGACACGACGTGAAGCCGGGTGGCCGCGGATTATATAGCTGAGGTACACGGCATGTACATCTGGACTACACATCGTGTATCTCAATTTTTTTTATAGAACAAATATATATATATATATAATTATTATAATAAACTATAGAATAATTAATATTAATTAATTAAAATAATAAAAGTAGATATATATATATATATATGTATATAGATGGGTTTTAAAAATAAAACCATACACATAATGTATCGGGAAATACATGTCGTGTGTTTTAAAATTGTAAAAAGAGAAGTACAACCTTTGGTCTGGTATTTGGGGCGAGGCTCGAACCGGTGATCGTCTATTCTGAACGAAAACCCTCAACAACTAGAGCAAAGGTTGTACTGCTGCCCATATTTATTATTTATATACATTTAATCTATACAGCTTATATACATGAGAAGAAAGAAAATTCACGATGTGGGGTTTTTAATTATACAAGAAGGGGATGGAGTAGGGAGATTAGTCGAGTTCTAACCCGGTTTTTGGATCCAGGGCGGAGACTTTTCCAATCTGCCAACTTCATCCACATGTATAACTTTATATGGAAAATTTTTTATTCTAGTTTTAAAAATAAAGCAGGTCACACACGACGTATATTGGAAGACACGCCATGTGGTTTTATTAAAATGGTAAATGATGGGAATGGGGCGGTTTTCAGGATTCAAACCTGGGTCTTTTCGAGCCAGGTTTCGATCGTGGACAACCGAACCATCCCCATCATGAGTTTTATTATATGCAAATAGATATATGACATTTACTACACATGCCTTGTAAGAGAATATAAAAAGGAGGAACCCCGTGCCGAAGGTTGGTCGGGAGGATTCGAACCGGGGATGGCTCAGATAAACTCCAGTGACTTTAGCATTAGCACCGACATCATCCCTGATTATTTTGTAGTTACTCTATAGATTTATAAAATCTAGATAAATGAAAAGAAAAGAGTACACACCGTGTGTATAGCTGGTACATGATGTGTATCCTCTAGGTTGCCTCCCTGGAAGTGCCTTTGTTTTTGGTAGTTGGCTCGACCTACTTACCTTTGCTTACCTGAGCTATACCGTGGACAATGTTCCTACCATGTCGTCTATGTTATGGTAAGCATTCAAACATTGCCCGTTAACATTGAATGGTTGACTATCCTCTTTAGAAATTTCCACTACTCCGTGATGGAATAACCGTATGACTTGGAATGGTCCCAGCCATCGTGATTTTAACTTTCCTGGAAATAAGTGAAGATGAGAGTTAAAGAGAAGTACATGATCACCAGGCTGGAAATATTTTCATGAAATCATCCGGTCCTGAATAGCTCTCGTCTTCTCCTTGTAAAGCTTGGAATTTTCATATTCCTCTAATATGATTTCATCAAGTTCTGATAGTTGTAACGTTTTCTTCTCTTCGAATACCTTCAGATCAAAATTCTGGGCCTTGACAGCCCAGTAGGATTTGTGTTCCAATTCCATTGTCAAATGACATGGCATGACATTGATGAGGCGGAATGGGGACATTCCTAATGGTGTTTTGAAAGTAGTCTGATATTCCCTTAAAGAATCATCTAACTTCTTAGAACATTCTATCCTTGAAGTGTTTATTAGTTTTCTCTAGGATCTGCTTGATCTCAAGATTAGAGAGCTCCACTTTTCCACTGGACTAGGATGTTATGGATTCCCCATCTAATGTTTTACTCCATACTTCGATAGTATTCCTCTCATCAGTGAGTTGTAGATGTGGCTCCCTCTATCACTGATCAGTACTCGTGGAACTCCAAACCTGCTAAAAATATTTTTCTTTACAAAACTAATGACTACATTGGTTGTGTCGTGTGCTGTAGCAGTGGTTTCCACCCACTTGGAGATGTAGTCGATGTATATGAGGATGTATGTGTTCCCAAAGTATGGGGGAAAAGAACCCATGAAATATATGCCCCACATTTTTAAAATCTCAACCTCTAGGATTGGGTTCTAGGGAATTATAGCTCTACATCCCACATTACAGGTCCTCTGGCACCAATTGCAACAGGAAATAATGGCCCGATCATTTTTATGCATGGTGGGCCAAAAGAACCTAGACTGTAGGAGATTTTATATCATACGGTTGGGCCCATGAAGTACCCCAACTAGTGAAGCGTGACAGAACTCCAGGATGCTGTGAACTTTATGCTCAAGAATGCAACGGTGGATTACACTATGCAACAATGTTATAATAGCAGAGGATCTTCCTAGAAGTATCTATTCCCATTAGAGAAAATCTCTTCCTTTGCTAGAAAGAGAGGTCGGAGTGAATGACACCTGTAACCAACAAATTAGCAATATCAACATACCATGGTCTAGGTGTTTCGTTGACTGAAAAGAGGTGTTCATCAGGGAAATATTCCCTGATCTCCCAATATTCCTCCCTCTCTAAATGAGGTAGCTCAAGCCAGGAGAGATGGTCAGAAACAACATTCTCACTCCCTTTCTTATATCAGATATCCAGATAAAATTCTTGTAAAAGGAGTACTCAGCGGATCAATCGGGGCTTCACATATTTCTTTTTCAGAAGGTACTTTAGTGCTGCATGGTCAGGATAAACAATAACTTTAGACAACAGTAAGTAAGAACAGAACTTGTCAAATGCGAAAACCACTGCAAGCATATCCTTCTCTGTGGTGGTGTAGTTGATTTAAGCCTTATTGAGCATCCTGCTGGAATAATATATAGGTCGGAAAATCCAATCAAGCCACTATCCCAGGACTGTTCCCACTGCATAGTCACTGGAATCACACATCACCTCAAACTGTTCCTCTTAGTTGGGAGAAATCATCACCAAAGCTTCCACCAGACGCTGCTTCAGATGATCAAAAGCTATGGCGCATAACTCATCAAACTCAAATTTGGAATCCTTAGTTAGAAGATTGGTGAGGGGATGAGCTGTTTTAGAGAAGTCGCGGACAAACCGCCTGTAGAAACCGACAAGCCCTAGGAAGCTGCAGATGGCTTTGATAGAAGTTGGAATAGGTATTCCTGAAATGACTTCTATCTTTGCCAGATGCACCCCTATCCCCTTTGCTGAGATTCTTTGGCCAAGGACAATGCCACTTTCACCATGAAATGACACTTTTCATATTTCAAAACTAGGTTAGTGTTATCACAACGTTCCAAAACTTTCTCCAGGTGCCGTAAGCAAGTGGAAAACGATTTCCCATAAATGGAAAAATAATCCAAAAATACCTCTAGGATTTGTTCCGCCATGTCATGGAAAATAGCCAACATGTAGCTCTGGAAGGTGGTGGGATCATTGCACATGTCAAAATACATCCTCCGATAATAAAATGTACCATAGGGGCAAGTGAATATGTTATTCTCCTAATCCTCCAGAGCAATGGAAATCTGGTTATAGCCTGAATAACCGTCAAGGAAGCAATAGAAGTTGTGCCCTGCTAGCCTTTCCAGCATTTGATCCATGAAATGCAGGGGGAAATGATCCTTCCTTGTGGCATCGTTTAGCTTTCGGTAATCCATACAGAATTGCTAGCCCATGACAGTGCGTGTAGGGATGAGCTTGTTCTTTTCATTTGAAATTACAGTGATACCCCCTTTTTGGGCACCACATGGAGAGGACTCACCCATAGACTATCCAAGATGGGATAGATGATGCCAGAATCCAACAATTTAATTAGTTTTTTTTAACCTTCTTTCATGGGGGGATTCAGGCGCCACTGTGGTTACTGTGATTGCTTGGAAGCTTCTTCAAGTAGCACCTTGTGGGTGGAAATGGTAGGGATGATGCCCTTTAAATCAACTACTATCCACCCAATAGCATGTGACCATTGTTTCAAAACTTGTAGAAGTGCATCTTCTTGATCCTGTGACAGTTCTGCATTAATTATGACAGGAAAAGTTTTATTGGGTCCCAAATTCCCATACTTAAGAGAAGATAGAAGAGGTTTCAGTTTGAGTTCAGGTGCCTTCAAAAACAAAGGTACAAGTAGTTGCACCTTTTCCTGTTCTAGACTATCAGGATTAATCGTACATTTCCAATAGTGTCTGCGTTGGCCTTCTAGGAATTGCAAGTCCTCTGGCGCTTCATCTAGAATGTCTGAAAAAATAAAGGTATCTATAAAAGAACATACCAGATCATTCCATTTTTCACTCAAATGATCTTCCATGGGGGTTATAGCATAACAATCCTCATGCTCAAGCAATGATGTATGTTTAACAGCCTTGAGGACATTATAGGAGACTCTCTCATCTCCTTCCAAAAAAATAAACTCTCATTGGTGCACATCAATCAGTACATTTCCAGTGGCTAGGAAAGGTCTTCCAAGTATAAGAGGTGCCTACTGGTCATCCTCCATGTCGAGGATGATGAAATCAGCTAGAAGGATCATTCGACCCACCTTGACGATCATGTCCTCTAGTAGTCCCTTCGGATGTTTGATGGATCGATCATCATGTTGAAGGGCTATTTGGGTAGGCTTCAAATCATGGAACCCAAGCTTCTTGAAAACTCCAAGGTGCATGAGGTTCACGCTGGCCCCCAATTCATAGAGAGACTTCCCAAACTCACATGGTCCAATGGTACAGGGAATAGTGAAACTATCTGGATCCTGGAGTTTCGGAGGAATTGAGTGTTGGATGACTGCAGAACACTCCTTGGTTAGGGAAATGATGCACAGGTCCTCCATCTTTCTTCTATTGGAGAGTATTTCCTTCATGAATTTGGCATAAGTAGGCATCTGCATCAGTGCCTCTACAAATGGGATATTTATGTGTAGATTCGTGAACACATCCATGAATTTTCTGAACTGGTGGTCTAGCTTTCTCTATTTCAATATCTCTAGGAAGGGTAAGGCAGGTACAAAAGGTTTGAAATCCTCCTTCCCTTTAGTTTGAGAAGCCTCCTTCTGTGGGATTTTGGATGTAGAGGGGCTATTATTGGTACCTTATTCATCATTAGGGGTGTAGATACACCTAGCTGTGCTGTTTGGTTCTACTGGAGCTCTTTTCCACTCTAGAGTATTACAGTATGGGATTCCTCTCTTGGGTTCTTTTCTGTATTGTCCGGTAAAGTACTGGGTTTCCTTCTTGAGAGTTGGTTCGCCAACTGGCCAATTTGGTTCTCTAGACCTTGAATTAATGCCTCCTGATTTTGTAACCTGGTCTCAGTAGTAGATATGAATTTGGTCATAATATCCTCTAACCTTGAGGTGTTCACCTGCAGAGGAGGATGTTGATCTGGTAGAGGTGGTGGTTGTCGTGGCTGCTGTGGGCGAGAGTTATGACACCCTTGTGGGTGATAAGGGCCTTGTTGGGGCTGTTGTTGACTCTAGTATTTATTTTTATAATGAGGTTGGTTTTAGTGAGGTGGTCGTTGGGGCGTCAGATTTTGCTGTTGTTGGCCCCAACCTGTGTTTTTCTGATCATGCCATGCCAGGTTTTGGTACTACTGATACTTGTCGGGCCCTCAGTTTTGTGCAACATAACTTACCTCATTTGTTGATGGGCCTCCAGCAGAACCCTGACATTCTCCCATTATGTGTTTATCACCACATTCACTACACGTCGGATGGTTTGCCACATGTACTTGGGACGTGCCCTTCAGATTGAGCGCATCAATTTTCTTGGACACAACGTCCAACTGGATAGCTAGAATAGTAGTGGAATCTATATTATGCATACCTCATTTCTATATTCCCCATTCGTAATTCCACTGGAAGCTTTTGGCAGACATATCTTCCAGCATTTCGATGAGTTCTTCAGGGGAATTCCTCATTACCGTACCTCCAGCAGTAGCATCCACCACAGACTTGGTATTAGTTGTCAACCCTCTATATAAGGTTTGTACTTACATCAAAAGTTGAAGTCCATGGTGTGGGAATTTGCACAACATCTCCTTGGATCACTCCCAGGATTCGTACAAAAATTCAGCGTCATGCTTCTGGAAATTGTGGATCTCGTTCCGTAGTGTCACCGTCTTTGAGGGTGGGAAGTATTTGGATAGGAACGCTTGGGATAGCTCCTCCCAGGTGAGGATGGATCATTGCAAAAATCCTTTGATCCAATATTTCTCCTTATCACTTAGAGAGAAGTGTAAAAGGCGAAGATATATGGCATCTGTAGACACTCCGTGGTAGCAGAATGTGTTGCAGACCTCCAGAAAATTGGATATATGGGCATTGGGATACTCACTGGGTAGGCCGCTGAATTGAACGGTGTTTTGGATCAACTGCATGATAGCAGGCTTGATCTTGAAGTGTTGGGCCTGCACCGGAGGTCGGATGATACCCATGTCAGCTCCATGGATTGATGGTAGACCGTACTCCATGATAATACGACGTGGAGGTGGCTGCTGAGGAAGGGAAACCGGCATGAATTTTTGGTCTTGAGGAGCGTATAACGGCCCTTGACCTTGGATGAAATACGGTATCCGTTATTGTTGGAATTGTTGGAGTTGTTGCAGATTGTATTCTAGAGCATGTGGAGCTTGTTGGTTTCAGTTTTCATCCAGACCTAACTATTGTCCAGCTACTTGGACAACATCTGGATTTCCTTCTTCATTCTGCGCTAGTGGAGTGGTTTGGTTGTGTTCAGCCATTAGTTCTTGTTGGTGCCTCAAAAACTTCTTTTCGATCTCCAGGTCAGTTGGGGAAAACCTTGCTGACTTAGTGCTCTTGGAACGTTTGAGGTGGCCGCTCATACACTTAAATGCCTGCACAAAACAAAACAAAACACCAAGCGTAAACAAGGAAAAAGATAAAGAAACATAAATGAGAATATACAAGATATTTTTATGAATTTATGTTTTTTATTTTCACTAAACTTTGATATAAATTTTAATTAAAACAAGTATAAAATTAACTCTAATTTTCCCAAACAATGGTGCCAAAATTTGGCGATTCGTTTCACCAATGGTATGTTTTTAGTGTCCCAAATTATATTTACCCTAAAAATTATAGCACCAGAAAGGGGTCAATCTACAAGGAACTATGAAGATATTTTATCTTTCTTAATTTTGTTTGTATTTTTGTTTTTTGTGAAGTCAGCTGAATTTAGAATTGATTTTGGTTAGTTGTTTGGGTAAAAAGAACAATTGGTTTTTAAGCTTCTTTTAACAAATTCCTTAATGAAATGAAAGTAAGTATGAGAAGATTGGTTTTGATTTAAATATAAAGAGAAACATGCATTGGGGTTATGGATTAATGGGAAGTTGATTATTAAATCAGATTGCTTATGAGGCTGTGTTGTTCATGATAACCCAACACTCATGGTTCAATTTGAAATAAAGTTTCCTTGGTCCGGTAAACATTATATTTAGATCTAAAGAGACTAAATCCTTGGTCCGGTAGCTAGTGTTGAACAGATATTTATTTAGCTTAGTCTATTTTGGGCCGGCGAATACTTTCAATGGTCATGAAATTATTCTTCGGTATTCTTCTTTTGAATCCCTAAAAATTATTCCCTTGGTCTGGTATAGAATTTCCAGTGATAATATAGAGTGATTTAAGAAGAATAAAAAGAGGTTATTAGAAAAACACATTCATATAAACTTAATTAAAATTACAACTCAACATCTCCCACAACCCCAACTCAGTGGGAGTTTAGTTACACATATAGAAAATGGAAAACACAAAACTATTGATACCTGATGAAATCATGCTTGGAACTTTGAAAAAGGAAAGGTTCTTCGGTAGAAGGAATGACGGTAGTAGGATGGCAGAGCGTCTTTCCTTTAGAGCTTCAACCCTTTGTCTACAAAATACTACACACACACCACCCCTTGGTCCAGAGGCCAAGGCCTCTTTTTATAGAAAAAATAAGTACACAGCGTGTATCAAAATCACACATCGTGTACTTTCATCAACGCATTTTTTGCATCATTTTCTCCACTGGTAGGTGGGCTAACACACCATCTTTGACTTGGAACACATCGATTCCTGGTATGTGAATGTACACGTCATGTAGCACTTCCATACATAGCCTGGAGTATCATAATTTGTCCACCAACTGCTTCTAGAAATGCATACATGGCGTGTAGAAATTGCACACATCGTGCCCCCTTCAGCTTGCCACATGGGCGTGTAGAATCTTCTCGACCACAAAATACTTCTAGACTGTCTTACATGGCATGTAAAAATGTTTACACAGTGTGTACTGCCTTATGGTTACATGGGAATGTATTTTTCCTGGTCAACCCATGTCTAAACTGGAATGTACACGGCGTGTATATAAGTATACACCGTGCAGTTGAAAATTTTTGCTCTGTTCTTCTCTGTTTTGTGTACTTCTCCACAAACCTCCTGGAAATGAACAAGATCACCAAAATCAAAGTATTTGTTCTCTAAGCAGTAGGTAATTTCTGAAAACTTGTTCTTATTTTTCAATAGAGTACATGAAAATATTGACAGAAATTGGTTGTATCAATCATACTCCTTTGAGGTAGCTAATTTATAACAGGCATGAATAACAAAATATGTACCAAAACAAACATCTTCCTGAAAGGGAATCCTCCATAAGACAATCAAAGGATTTGTGAACTAGAATTCTAAAATTCTTCTTAGGATTGAATTTTTTTCATGGAAAAGGAACATAAATAATACACTACAGAAGAACCATAAGTCCCCATGGGAAGACACTTAGGTATCCCTAAAGTGGAAGCCATCCTAAGATCCAAGATCTTCTTTATATAAAAAGGATTCATCATAACACCCTCTAACATAAAAGATGTAACATGATGTAGAAACTTCTTCTAATAAATCCTCTCCTTGGGGGTAACTTTGGTCCAACCAATAATAATATCTTCCTAAGGATTATCCTTTCACTGATTAAAATGGTTCCCAAAGATTTTTCAAATCATAAAAGTTTTAGTAACCAAAATATATTCAAATTGGATGTACAAGGAATATTTTTATCCCAATTCCACTGTAATTTCATTTGTATGGTCCTTCTCAGATGAGATTTTGACATAAATGCACAAAAAAAATAATTCTTTTCATTTCAACCGTGGCGTGCTCTATAAAGAGAGGCTTTTTAATCACACATTCAAGGTAGTTTAGGCCCTATGTGGACCAAGATTCAAGAGGAACATTATGAAAATATACCTAAACTAGAAAAATGGAAAAGGATTCCTTAATAATAGAAATAATTGGGTTCCAAGATCTAAGAATCATTAATATAACTGTAAATAACCGAGGGACACTCGAAAATAGTTTCAGGAATTTCACAGAAAGGAAAAAATCTAAAGATGTAAAATCATTTATAATTGTACAATGTCTCAATGAAATTCTTCCCCCAAAATTAATAGGAGATTATGAAAACCAATTCTAATAGAATCTTCTTCTCTAAAATATAAAGCACCAAGGTGTTATTACACATTAATGCTACCTTCCAAAGGTCAAAGGGGGAAGAAAAACCTTAGAAATTTTTACTCTATCCAAAGGGGGATGTGAAATCAAATCCATGAATTTAACAACATGGATCATGTCTACAAAAACCAATTTAGTTGCTGAGGGAGATATACCACCTTCTATAGATCCCCTAGAAACACTGACCTTTGATAATACCCCATTCAAAGTAGGCTACGAATGATCTATAACCTAGTTCACTAGAGAAGACCCACTCTCTTTTCCAATCAATAGAGATTAATACACAATAACCACTATCACAATGTTAGGAGAATATTCCACTTCCACTGAGCCCCTTGAGACATCTCTATCTGAAATAACCACAGTAACCCCAACTGAAGCATCCAAGTGATCTTTAACATTAGAGATATCAATAAAACCATCACTCCATGACAAGATAGATTCCTTCACCATTCCTTCATAAAAGGATGAATCCCTCCAGGTATTAAATAAATTAAGGAAATAATTAGACACATTCCAAAAATCCCCCACCACCCTAGAACCCGAGAACAAGGATTCATACTATACTAGAGATGATCTTTTAACAATTTGAACCATAGTAATTGAAACTTCCAAACCTACATTGAAAATATTTACGAATGCTTTATATGAGGCCTCCATGTGCATCTCCTAATAGATTTTGTAACTCACCTTTTTATCTGAAGAATAATTGAAGGATCTAAAGTGCACCGCATATGAATAGGACCAATCTATTAAACATTAGATTGAGAGAGATAAACCAGAAGGCTGCTCACCACCTCTACAGATGCACCCTATATCTATCATGAGGGAAGAAGAGGACCTCAAATGAAAAGAGGTAGATGGGTTTTTAGGTTTTTTTTGAGTTTTTAGGTGTTTTAGGTTTTAAATTTTTTTAATGTTTTTCGGGGATTAAAGTGTTTTTAGAGTTTTTAGAGGGATTTCAGGATTTTTAAGGGTTTTGAAGGTTTTTAAGGGTTTTAGGGACTTTAGAGTTTTATACTTTTTTAGTTATTTAGGAGTTTTAAATGATTTTAGGTTTTTAATATTTTATTATGGTTTTTACGGTTTTTAATGTTTTTTATATTTTAGAATTTTTTTGGGTTTTTTCATATTTTTTGGTTTTAGGGTATTTAGGTATTTTGAGTGGTTTTAGGGGTTTTTTGGGGTTTTGGGGTTTTGGGGTTTTGGGGTTTTTTTGTTTATTTTTGGGTTTTAGGAATATATTTTGTTTTTTAGTATTTATAAGGGTTTTGGATAATTTTTAACATCTTAGGGGTTCAAAGGGGTTTTAGATTGTTTAGTGGTTTTTTGGTTTTTATGGGGTTTTAAGGGTTTTTATGAGCTTTATGGTGTTTTAGGGTTTCTTGTATTTTTACGGTAATTTAAGGTTTTTATATTTTTTTAGGGTTTTAGGGGTTTTTAGTGTTTTTAGGGTTTTAAGGTGTTATTATGGGTTTTCAGGGTTTTTAAGGTTTATTTAGGGATTTTAGGATTTTTTTTGGATTATTATCATTTTTATGGTTTTTAGGGATTTTGAGGGGTTTGTGGGTTTGTATGGATTTTCTAGGTTTTCAGGGACTTTTTAGTTTTTTAGGATTTTAACGAGTTTTTAGAATTCTTTAATTTTTTTAGTGTTTTTAGAGGTTTCAATAATTTTTTTGGGTTTTTATGGTTTTTAGGGTTTGTATAATTTTTTAGGTTTTTTAGGGGTTTAACCATTTTTTGTTTTTAAGGTTTTCTTAGATTTTTTTACAGTTTTTAGGGTTTTTTACATTTAAAAAAATCATGTCTTCTTATGATTTTTTTTGTTTTTTAGGGTTTTTTGAATTTTGAGATTTTATGTTTTTTTTGGGATTTTTATAGTTTTTATGGTTTTTATTGGGTTTTTAGGTTTTTTTTAGTTTTTAGATATTTTAAGTATTTTTATAGTGTTTTAATGTTTTTAGAATTTTAAAGGGTTTTTAGAGTTTTTGGTGGTTTTAGTGTTTTTATGGGTTTAAGGTTTTTAATTTTTTTTATGGTTTTTGGGGATTTTCAGGGTTATTAGGGTTTTTGGAGTTTCTAGAATTTTTTTTATATTTTTAGGAGTATTAAGTGTATTTAGGCTTCTAATGTTTTCTTATAGGGTTTTAAGGTTTTTAAGGTTTATTGGGATTTATAGGGGTTTTATGGTTTTTTTTGGTTTTTAGGGTTCTATGGATTTTTAGTGTTTTTAGGGGTTTTATAGTTTTTATAATTTTGGGGGTTTTGGGGGTTTTAATGAGTTTTTTGGGTTTTGATGTGAGATAATTTGGGTGGCCTTATCTTCAGAGCATAGGGAGGTTAATGATGGATATGGTTTGAGGCTATGTATCAGATTATGGGTTTGTATAGTAGATGATAGTAGTTAACCAACATTTTATAGAGTGTGTCCTATAACTTAGTCAACACACTTACGGGAGGGATGTGATGGCCAATCCACACAATAATGTACTTGGGATGAGTCACATAATTGTGGGAATTCAGATATTGGATGAGCAATATAACTTATATATTGACAAGTAAAGAAGAGACAAGGGAAAAGAAAGAAAGTTGTAATCCTCAGAATGGGGAGAATAAAATTGTAGGGTTTCAATAATACAAACTTGAATAAGAATACAATGTCATGGGGGTGCCTATTTAAATCCAAGGGGTGATACAATAGACAAGGGTATAATACCCTAAATTCACAAAGTAAAACCTATCACGGCCCGTCCCCTAGGGCCAGTGTTGTGACTACTCCAAGCCCACCTTCCATAGGCCAGGGGCTGGTGACTAGCACCAAAGGCACAAATCCCTAAACTGGGAAGGCATTGCCTTTATAACTTGAAAACGCACACAATAGAGTACAACCTAGAAACAAAACACTAAATAAAACTGTATACAAAAGGGGTGCTGAAAAGTAAAATGGGGCCAGAAATACAAGCCCAACTATAAAGTACAAGGAAACAAAAGGTACAAGTACTGGAAAAAGGTAAAATAGCTCATAGATCATCCACCGAGAAATCATACCAGAAGGGTAGGTATAGATAGGCTCTGAACCACTCCATATCTGTCTGTCACCTCCATGTACCATCACGCTGTGTGGTCCACCTCTGAGTACCATCCAGTCTTGGTGCCCTCAGCCTTATTCAACGATGTCCTTTATCTGCATCCAACACAATGAGGTGCGAGTATAGCACGTGCATGGGTGAGTATAACGATACTCAGTAGGGACCCTGATACCTTCAAGGTCTCTCAAAATCCAACAAGGATATACCAAAAAGTATGAAATCAACAGATAACCCCACATAGGTATATTATCATACATATACCTAAGTTATCAATTAATACATCACAATCATGATGTAAACACAAAATTTACTGACTTAGCTCAAACCAGGATTTTATTCTAGGGGTAGTATCAAATAACATCCCCAGTCACATTGTCGAAACCTCATCTACTGGAGAACTCCTCCTCTATCGATTATAGTGGGCCTGTCGCGACACCAAGGCGCTTCCAACTAACCTTGGACTGCTGAGGCACTCCTCTTATCGAGTACCATGGGTCTGTCGCGTCACACAGAGGCACTCCCCACCATGGGTCTGCTACATCAAACAGAGGCGCTCCCCATCGTAGCCTACTGAGGTACTCCTCCTGTTTAGTATCGTGGGTCTGTCGCATCACACAGAGGCGATCCCCGCTATGGGTTTTCCGTGACACCAAGGATCTCCCCACTAGGCTAGTCAAGTCACTCCGAGTCGAATCGGTCAGCAGTCGTCAGGTCTCAGCAAGCCACTAGGTCTATGCGCTATGGTTTCTCATCTCCAGGAGGATCTTCTCCATGAGATACTAGTCGATACTCCAACTATCACGAAGTACCACAAAGAATTATCCCAAAGGTCCGACACATCATAGGAGTCTCAACGCAACAGACGGCGCGTCAATCAGACGCTCGGTCTGTGAGTTATTAGCCTTTTAGTCCCAAGGGCCCGATTGTATTTGTGCATGATCCAACTTGACCGTAACTCAACATTACCCTGAACTCCAGCGGGGTATACTCAAAGGGACTATCGTGCTCAAAGAAAACTAGTGTTGCTGACGATTCGTCAAACGGTCGTCCTGTTCCAAACATATGGCCAAAGAAAATTAAGGGTCGGTAGTGGGCCCGGGTCTGATCTAACCTGGTCAGTCCTACCGAGTCTGGGATGACCCTGTCTGAGTCAACCCGATTAGACCTGTTGGGTCTGGCCCGACATATTGGACATGCCATCCTGTTAGGTTCGGCTTGGCCCCCTGGGTCCTGCCCAACCGGCCACGTGGGCAGTTCGGCCTGGGCTCAGGGCTAGTTTATCCTGGAGCACCGCGATGGTGCGACCCAGCATGGCTCGGCCTGGAGGGCGTGACCAGGACAGTTCGTCCAGGGCGCTGTGAGGGGGTGCTGCGGATCTGGTGGCACGGGGCGTGCGGGGCGTCCGGGGTTCGGCCTGGCGCACGGGAGGCGGTCAGGCAGGGTGTCCGGCTGGCGGCCGGGCAGGCCGGTGGGTAGCCAGGAGGTCGGGAGGCCGGGGCAGCGCAGTTCGGTATAGCTCAGGCCGGCGTGGTTCAGCATAGCTCGGGCCACTGTGGGCCGGTGCAGTTTGGCTAGGGCAGGCGGGAGGCCGACGGCGGTGCGGGATGGGGTGTCTCGGCCGGGGGGCCGCCGTTTGGCCTAGAGCATAGCACCTCTAGGGCGCAGCGTGGTTCACGGAGGCCGTGTGATGTGTGGCCTTTGATAGTTTCCTTCGTCACCTTCAACACTGCTTTGTTACTACATCTCCATGCTGAAGATTATCATAAACAAGAACGACGGAGGGGTCGGGCAATGTTAGTTTGGCCCGCACCCTCCTTGTTTAGGGTTGTAACACTTGGCTCATCAAGAAGGAGAATGATGAAAAACAACTCACCCTTTAAAGAAAACATATCCTCGTTCTTTGTTTTGAAAGAAAAGAAGAACATGGAACATAAAAGAAAACAAACCCTACCTGTGTTCATTGATCATCGATCGAGTCACGGGGAAGAATACGGTGTTTTCGTCATTAGTCATGTTCGCCTCACAGTTCCAATCCCGAGCTCAGACATCGGTTTTGGAAGACACTCCATGTTGGTAGGTGTCTGGGGGAAGATGTTTGAAGAAGATCGTTGCCGGCGTTCTTCATTGGAAGAACGCGTTATTCATTCTCCGTTAGACGATGAGGTTCTTCGTTGGAGAACATATTTTCATCCAAGTTCTCTTCTCCCCAAAAATAATAGATGTGCCAAATAATAGATTATAAAATATATTATTTCATTGGCAATATTTCAAAATGAAAACTAAATATTTTTTTGGCACAATCAAATTAATGGGAGGATTTGGCCCCATTAATTGGGTGTGTGTTGGTGACTTTAATGTGGAGGAAGCTCAAGAGTCTCCTCCACATTAAAGAGGGGATTGAGAGGTTTTCCTCTCCTCCCATTTAATATGGGGTTGGGTGGTCCCCACCCCTAATATTCAAATTGGGAGGTTATGTGGTCTTGGGTGGTCCTTACAACATTTACCATGAAGAGGAGGTTGAAGAGTGGTTGTCCCCACTACCATAACCTCTCATGGGAGGTTATGGCCTGGTGGTCCCCACATCCAACATCCAAAAGGCGGTTATAGGTATAATGGGACCCACCTCTAAACACAGACATGGCAGCTCAAATAAAAATAATGTGAAACTCACTTTATTTTATTATTTTCCACATAAACCCAAAAACTGACTTTTTTCATAACCCACTGCCATTGAAGTGAATGTTTCCTTAAGCGAATACTAGCACTGGGAGTTCAACAGTGTCCTTAGATTTCAATTTTGATCACCTGTTCCAAATTTATAAAAACCCACACGTACATTTTCTGAACGTACCCAAAAAAAACTTTAGAAATTGATTTCAGGCAAACAGGGCATCAGAATCATGCACTGTCAATTTTAGCAGACTCGTAAAATTCCCATGTATTTAAGAAAAATATTTCCATGTAATTTAAGGGTCTTTACATTCTCCCCACCTTAGGGATTTACTTCCCTGTAAGCTTCAACTCGAACTAAGGGAACAAGTGGGGGGTATTGAGCACGCATCTGAGCCTCCCGCTCCCATGTGCTCTCCTGGAGGTTCTCGTGCTACCAGAAAACATGCACCAGAGGTATCCACCGTCCACATAGGACCTGCTCCTTTCGATCCTAAATATCCACTAGAACCTTCTTGATAGTCACCCCATCATCGACGTCCAGCTCTCTATGGTCGATGATGTGAGAAGGGTCGTGCACGTATCTCATTAGCTGAGATACGTGGAAGACATTGTGCACCTACTGAAACTGAGGTGGAAGAGCTAAGTGGTAATCCACCTCACCAACTCTGCTGAGGACCTGCAAAGATCTGATGAACCTTGGAGATAACTTGTCGTCTCATCCAAATCTCCATAGACCTCATCGAGGTGAGACCCATAGAAATATGTGGACGCCATCCTCGAACTCTAGAGGTCTCCGTCTCCTATCAGCATACAACTTCTATCTGCTCTGTGCAGTCTTCATCCACTCCTGGATGATTTTCACCTTCTTTTTGGTATCTCATACCTTCTCTGGTCCCACCAGTACTGACTCCCTAGGGTCAGTCCAATATAAGGGTGATCTGCAAGGTCGCTCATATAACGCCTCAAAAGGTGTCATCCTTATAGTGGAGTGATAGCTGTTTTTATATAAAAACTCCACCAAAGGTAAGTGGTCCTCCTAGCTGCAACTGAAGTCGAGGACACAAGCACGTAGCATGTCCTCGAGGGACCAAATGGTCAGCTAAGTCTGACCATCCATCTGAGGATGGAAGTCAGTGATCAAATGAAGCTGTGTCCTGAAAGCCTCCTGCAACCCCTTCCATATCCGAGATGTAAACCGTGCGTCTTGATTAGAGACAATAGAATAATTTACTCCATGTAGCCACACAATCTTCTTCACATAGAGGCATCCCAAGATATTTACTGAACCCTAATCTCTTATCAATAGGAAGTGAGCCGACTTGGTGAGTCAGTCGACGATAACCCAAATCAAGTCATGACCCCTGGATGTACTTGGAAGTCCTGTCACAAAGTCCATGGATATCCTATCCCACTTCCACTCTGGGACCTCTAAAGGCTGAACCAAGCCTGCTGGGACCTAGTGCTCTGCATTCACTTTCTGACAAGTGAGGTATCATGAGACAAACCCCACTACTTCCTTCTTTATACCTGGACATCAGTGTTGTCATCGAAGGTCCTGTTACATCTTCACCACTCCTGGATGTACCACTAAAGGGGATGTGTGGAACTCCGTCAACAATTCCTACTGAAGTGAAACCGGTACCATAGTACATCCTCAGAAAAAGATGACGTGATCCCCACCTTCAGAAAATCTATCAGGTGCTTGCCCTGTGGATATCTGAGCATGTTGTGTCATGCAGTCAACACCCCCATGTTGTGCCTCCCTGACTCACTGAAGAAGTGGGGGAGTGACTGTAAGGGACTGAACGAAAAATGCTCCATATCTATCCACAAAGGATATCTGTGAAGCATCTAGCTACTCTGCCGCCTCACCTAGCAACTGTATACCAGACCTCATACTGAAATCATATCCTAACACATTCCCCTTTCCAATAGTATAGACTATATTGAAGTCATAGTCCTGGAGGAACTCAAGACATCGCCAATATCTCCGGTTCAGGTCCTTCTGAGAGAATATATACCTGAGACCCTTGTGATCAGAGTACACTGTAAGACATTCGTCCATCAGATAGTGTCACCACATCTTCAAGGAAAATACCACTACTTCTAACACTAGGTCATGGGTAGCATAGTTCTTCTTATGTTGTCTCAGCTATCGAGAACCATATGTGATCACTGCTCGCTCCTACATCAGGACACACCCGAGTCCCTTACTTGATGCGTCACAGTAGACTATGTACCCTACGCCTTTTTCTGAAAACTTCAAGATGGGGCACTCTTCAGCCTCTACCTCAGCTCCTGAAAGCTCTGATGGCATCTCTATGACCACACGAAGGTTTTCCCCTTCTTTTTCAAGGCTGATAGTGATGCTACAACTCTGGAGAAGTCTAGAATGAACCTCTGGTAGTAACCATCCAAACCCAAGAAACTTCTTCCCTCCGTCACACTCCTGGGTGACTCCCAAGAAAGTATCGCCTCAATCTTCGCTGAATCCATAGTAACTCCAGGCTCCAAGATGACGTGTCCCAAAAATTAAACCACTAAGATCCAAAACCGGCACTTCAAGATCTTACGATAAAGATGGTGCTCTCAGAGTGTGTCTAGTACTACCTTCAAATGATAGGCATGCTCCCCCTCAGTATTCAAGTAGATCAGAATGTCGTCGATGTCGACTACGACAAAGAGATCAAGGTATGGCTAGAAGATCCTATTCATGAGTCCCATGAACACTACTGGTGTGTTGGTTATACCAAAAGGAATAACCAAGAACTTGTAGTGTCCATAATGACATCTGAAATTAATCTTCTGTGCATCCTCGTCTCAAACTCTTAGTTGGTGATATCCTGATCTGAGGTCTATATTTTAGAACTACCATGCTCCCTCAACTAATCAAAGATATCATCAATCCTTGGGAGTGGGTACTTTTTCTTCACGATCACATGGTTCAGGAGACGATAGTTGACACAGTGCCTCAAGCTTTCATCCATTTTCTCGTTGAACAGAATCGAGGCAGCCTAGAGAAAAACACTGGTCCAGATGAATCCCTTCCCCTACAAGTCCTCCAACTATACCCACATCTCACAAAGCTCGGCAGGAGTGATCTGATATGCTATTGTAGAAATTGGTGTCATCCTGGGGTATAGGTGAATGTATAAGTCCACCTCTCCGTGAGGAGGTGTCCTGGAACATTGTCAGGGGAAACATCTATGTACTAATCCACCACTACAGGATAGATCAGACTCTCCACATCAACTACTTTGAGGGTAAGGCAGGACAACTAATGAATGATCGGATGAACCCCTCTTCGAGTAAGTATGTCCTATGCTGTAAAGGCACCCTTCTAGCCAGAGAAGGTAAACCTGGTCCCATCCATGCGGACACACCGTGCTTTTCACCAAATATAGTCGATATGAGAATGGACTGTAGATAACCAGTCCATAGCCAAGATGACGTCGTAAGGTGTTGACGCCACTACTAGGAGATTCTAGCCAAAACTCTCTCCTCCTAGAGTAAGCTCACACTACCGGCCCCAGTGCTTAATCGCCGAGTCTTCTCCTGTAGGAGTCTCTAGTCATAAGGATTGATCCAATGGATCCATTGGAATCTACGAGCTCCGAACAAGGGTAGTGGAAATGAAAGAGTGAATGACACATGTTTTTATAAGAACAACAACTATGGTGGAGTAGACACAGATTTTACCTCAAATAATCTCTAGAGTGCCATGATCGTAAGCCTCAGCTTCCTGGAGCTGATCTCTCCCATGTCCACCTGCTCCCTGTGGTCAGGGTGGACCTTCTGGTGGTGGTGGTGGTAACACCTCGAAACGTCATCCACCGCCAGCAGCATGGCCCACTCCTCTGCCAAGTCTACCTGTTCCCTGCAGACCACCTCGATCGAATATATGTCTCTGCCTGGGTGGTCCTTCGACCGTTTGATGATCATCTGAATGGAGGGTCAGACAGTCACGAGCCATATGACCCTGGCCACCACATGATTAACACTTCCCACTCTTGGCATGTTTGTCTCTACCCTGGGTACCCCGCACAATTGATCATGAGTCATGCGGTCATCCACCCGTGGGTCTGGTCCTCTTGGACATCTGCGACATCTATCTACTGCCAGCAGCAGAAGACTCCACTGCTTGTTGACTTATGGTGGGTCACTAGAGACTGCTCAGCAAGGAAAATCTCCACCAGGAGGGCTCTCTCTAGAACCCAAGCCTACGTTGGGATGTTGAGTGAGATCATCGAAGCCCTGATCTCTCTCCTGATCCCCTGCTCAAAGGTCCATGCCCTAAATAATGGTTCGCATACCATATCAGTGGAGTAGTGTGAGAGGTCGGTGAACCTTGCTGAGTACTATTCCACCATCATGATGCCCTGCTGTAGGTTAAGTAGCTTCTGTATCTGCACTGCAGGTAGGGTGGTCGGGACAAACTCCACCCGAAATAGGCTCTCAAAGTCTGCCTAGAGAAGTTTCGCCTCAACATGCACCTAGAGCATCAGGCTCCACCATCTACCTGCAACTGCTTGAAGGAGACTCACGACAAGGATCACCATAAGGTCTGCAAGTGTCCCTACTAGTCTGAAGACTCTCACAACTGCCTCCAGATAATCCTCAGCTGCCTGTGGGTCTGTCTTTCCCTTGACCCTGGGCAGCCTCTGGCACTGGAACTCGTGCAACATGCTCAAGTAGCGTGCATCGTTTGCTACTGGGGATGGTGGCATCAGTGGCCCAACAGGAAGTAGTGCCTCCACTGGAAAAGGGCCATGCACTGAGGCCTCATCGCTCGGTGGGATATCTGTGTGTACTGATCTTGGGACTCTCACTGGTCGTCCGCAAGGAGGAATCCTGAAAGAAACAGATGCGACATGGTCAAATATTTATACCTGGTGAGATGGCCTGTTTGAGATGACATGAAGAAAACTTCTGAAAACACACACGCAATCTGTGTTTTCATGCACTGAGTCAGAAAACAGTAGTCAGGGTCCTGGTGTATGGATACTACAGTGGCCGCACCAACACTAGACTCTCTAAACTGGAAACCACACTTAGTACCCTCAACACTACTGCTTCACAGAAAATATCAGAGTCCTATATTCTGTGGTATAACTGACTCCTCTAATACCAATTTTTCATGACCCGTCCCCCAGGGCCCATGTCGTGACTACCCCAAGCCCACCATCCATAGGATAGGGGCTGGAGACTATCACCAAAGGCTTAAATCCCTAAACTGTGAAGACATTTCCTTTATAACTTTAAAATTCACACAACAGAGTATGAGATGTAAACAAAACATGAAATAAAATTATATACAAAAGGAGTGTTGAAAAGTATAAGGGGGCAAGAAATACAAGACCATCTGTAAAGTACAAGGAAACTAAAAGTAAAAAATCACTAGAAAAATTTAAAAGGCTCCTGGATCATCCTCCAAGAAATCCTACCTAAAGGGTAGGCACAGATAGGCTCCGCAGCACTCCATGTTCATCTGTCACCTCTGTGTACTGTCGCGCCATGTGGTCCACCTCCGGGTACCGTCTAGTCCTGGTGCCATTAGCCTCGGTCAATGTTGTCTGTCATCTTCATCCAACACAACGTGGTGTGGGCATAGCCCGTGCAGGGGTGAGTATAAGGATACTTAGTAGGGACCCCGTGACCCTCAAGGTCTCTCAAAATCCCACAATGATATACCACAAAGTATGAAATCAACAGATAACCCCACTTATGTATATTCCCATACATATACATAAGTTATCAAGTAATCCTTCTCAATCATGAGGTAAACACAAAAGTTACTCACTTAGCTCAAACCAGGATTTTATTCTAGGGGTAGTATCAAATAACATCCATAGTCACATTGTCGAAACATCGGCTGCTGGAGAACTCCTTCTCTATCGAGTACAGTGGGCCTGCCACGACACCAAGGTTCTTCCCACTAGCCTTGGACTACTGAGGTACTCTTCTTGTCTAGTACTGAGGGCCTTCCGTGTCACACAGAGGCACTCCCCACCATGGGTCAACCACGTCGCAGAGAGGCACTCCCCCTCGTAGCCTGCTAAGGTACTCATACTGTCGAGTACTGTGGGTCTACCGTGTCCCACAGAGGCGCCCCCCACTGTGGGTCTACCACGACACCAAGGAACTCCCCACTGGGAAAGTCGAGTCACTCCGAGTTGAATCGGTCAGTAGTTGTCACTTTTCAGCCAGCTAATAGGTCTCTGCGCTATGCTCACTTGTCTCCGGGAGTATCCACTCCATGAGCTACTGGTCGATACTCCAACTATCACAAAGTCCCATGAAGAAGTATCCCAAAGGTCCCCCATATCGTAGAAGTCTCAACACAACATATGACGCGTCAATCAGACTCCCGGTCTGAGGGTTATTATCCAATTAGTCCCGAGGGCATGGTTGGATTCATGCACAATCCAACCTAGCCTTAACTCAACATTACCCCATACTCTAGTGGGGTATACTCAAAGGGACCATCGCAGTCGAAGAAAACTAGCACCGATGATGGTTCTTCAAATGGTCTTCTAGTGCCAATGATATCGTCAAAGATAGTAAGGGGTCGGTAGTGGGCCCGGGTCTGGCCTGACCCGGTCGGACCGACTCGGTCTGGGTCGACCCGGTCAGGCCGACTCGGTCTGGGTCGACCCGGTTAGAACTGTTGGGTCTGGTCTGACCCATTGGATGGGCCAACCTGTTAGGTTCGGCCCGGCCTACTGGGCCACGCCTAGTAGGTCACGTGGGCAGTTCGGCCTGGACTTGGGGCCAGTTAGGCCCAGAGCGCTACGAGGGCGTGGCCCGACGCAGCTCGGCCCGGAGGGGATGGTCTGGACAGTTCAGCCAGGAAGCCATGAGGGGGGGGGGGGCATGGCTCGGGCGGCACAGGGCACGTGGGGCATGGGGGTTCAGCCGGGTGCATGGGAGGTGGCCGGGTAGGGCGCCAGTCAAGCCAGTGGGAGGTTGGGAGGCCGGGCTAGTGCTGTTTGGCAAGGCTCGGGCCAGTGCGGGCCGGTGCGGTTTGGCTAGGGTGATCGGGAGGCTGGCGATGGTGCGAGCCAGGGGGGATCGGCTGGTGGGCCGCGGTTCGGCCCAGAGCGCAGCACAGTCGGGGAATGGTGCGGTTCGCAGAGGCCGCGAGAAGAGCGACCTTTTCCTATTTCCTTCGTCACCATCAACGCCACTTCATTGTTATGTCGCCATGTTGAATATTATCACAAAAAATAATGGTGTATGGATCGGTCCATGTTAGTTTGGCCCGCACCCTCCATGTTTAGGGTGGTAACACTTGGCTCATCAAGAAGGAGAATGATGAACAACAACTCACCCATCAAAGGAAACATATCCTCGTTCTTCGTTTTGAAATAAAATAAGATCATGGAACATAAAAGAAAACAACCCCTACCTTTGTTTGTTGATCATCAATGGAGTCGCGTGGAGGAAGACGGTGTTGTCTCCGTTCGTCACATCCACTGCACAATTCCAATCCTGAGCTCACACGTCGGTTCTGGAAGGTGGTCCATGTCGGTATGTGTCTGGGGGAAAATGTTTGAAGAAGATCGTTGCCGGTTTTCTTCATTGGAAGAACACGTTCTTCAATCTCTGTTGGAAGATGAGGTTCTTCATTGGAGAACTCTTTTTCTTCCAATCTCTTTTCTCCCCAAAAAGAATAGATGTGCCAAATAATATATTATTAAATCTATTATTTCATTGGCAAGATTTCAAAATGAAAACTAAACATCTGTTGGCACAATAAAATTAATGGGAGGATTTGGCCCCATTAATTGGGTGTGTGTTGGAAACATTAATGTGGAGGAAGCTCAAGACGCTCCTCCACATTAAAGAGGGGGTTTAGAGGTTTTCCTCTCCTCCCATTTAATAGGGGGTCAGGTGGTCCCTACCCCTAATATTCAAATTGGGTGGTTATGTGGTCTTGGGTGGTCACCACCACATTTACCATGAAGAGGGGGTTCAGGAGTGGTGGTCCCCACCACCATAACCTCTCATGGGAGGTTATGGCCCAGTGGTCCTCACTTGCAACCTCAACAAAGAGGTTATAGATCCAGTGGGACCTACCTCCAAACACCCACATGGAGGCTCAAATAAAAATAAACTGAAGCGCACTTTATTTTATTATTTTCCACAAAAACCCAAAAGCTAACTTTTATTCTCGACCCAATGCTGTCGAAGTGAAAGTCCCCTAAAGAAAATATCGACACTGAGAGTTCAACGGTGTCCTTAGATTTCAATTCTGAATACCAATTCAAAAGTTACAAAAACCTGATCATACGTTTACCGAACGTACCTGAAAAAAACTTCAAAAATTGATTTCGGGCACAGTAGGCCTCAGAATCATGCGTCGTCAATTATCACAGACTCATAAAATTCCCATGTATTTAAGAAAAAATTTCCATGGAATTTTTGAGTCTTTAAAAAACCTACCTTGTTCCCTTAAATTCAAAAATATAAATTCTATTAATGAATTTTTGGAAAATTACCACACAACATTCAAACTATAGCCCATCATATTTGATTTTGTCTGTCTAACCCACCTGATTTGACTTTAGTGTCCAAAGATTCTATTCTAGAATTGTCTATGTGGGTAAGGATTCCAAAATTCATGCACCCATGTGGGATAAGATTTACATATCATGTTTGGGATTAAATAATATAGATAATAGGACCATTTCCTCCATCCCTACAGGGATTGATCCATTTGTCCTTTAAAGAAGTGGGATGAGAACCCATTTTGCATTAAACCACATTAATCTCCCTCGTGTCATTATGACATGAAAATTGAAATCCTCCCCTGGTCAATCGACTTGGTATCTTACATAATGATCTCATAATCCTCACCCTCTTAAAAAGGATTCAACCTCTACTCTTCATCCTTTACACCCAAAAATGAGAAAGATCGGAAACATTTAAAGTCGCTTACACCATACTCACCTTTAAAATATATCTTATAAGATTTTTTTAATATTCCCAATCACTCAGAAATGTCTATCTCTTCATGTCATGAGTTTTTATTTCCTCATGTTAGGAAATGTATCTTTTCTCATCTGAATCCAAAATAATTCATTGGACTTGAAAAAAACTTGCATGAAACCCTTGTTTTAACAATCACATTTTTTCTGGGTCATTTTATCGATATTTTTCCTTAACTATTCATGGTATTCTTGATGAATCCTGCATGAGCTTTTTCATCCATATTAACTGATTCTTTCATTGGAAAAGGGACTATATCAATAAGAAAAATGGGTTTAAAGGCATAAAAAATTTCAAATAGAGAATGTTGAGTAGTGGAATGTTTTTCCCTTTTATATAAAAATTCAAAATGTGGCATTCACTCCAATGAATTCATGAGATTTCTATTATGAGTTATCCACAAAAGGGATGATAATGTATGATTCACCACCTTTTGTTTTCCCATTGGTTTGTGGATAACAAGTAATGGAAAATATTAACTTGGTAATAAATTTTATCCACAAGGTCTTACAGAGTAATTGAGAAATTTTATGTCTCTATCTGATACAACCATCTTAGCCATTCCATGTACATTGACTAATAACTGAATGAAAATTGTTTCAATGTTAGTGGAATCATATATTTTGTGATAAATAATAAAATTTTCCATTATTAAAAACATACCCGCCATAAAAAAATTGAATATATCTCCAACTTTTTCATTGGTAACCCCATAATAAAGTCAATTTGTATATCCTCCCATGGGGTGTTGGGGATTGGTATAAGAAGATACAATCCATGTGGGTTAAATTTCGATTTGTCTTTATAAAGAAAAATTAACTTTCAAACACTTTTTCCAACATCTCTAGACATAATATAATAATAAAAATAATCAATAAGAACACATGGAGATTTTGAAACACTAAAATTTCCATGTAACCGACCAAAATGTGACTCATTTATTAAAATTAAATATATAGTGCAATTGGATATAAAAATATTATCAATCCAAAATAATAAAACATTATCTAAACAAAACATTTCCCAAATAAATATAGGTTTAAAATGACCATAAGTTTCATCAAAATTTCTATTAGTGGTATATAAATCCTTAATATATTCAAATCCAAAAATTTTAGAACCTGTACAGGATAAAAGATAATATATTTTCCATTTTTATTCTTGATGGAGTATAGATATGACTTAATTATTTCCTACCATATAACATGAATCATATTTAGTTTATTTTTTATTCTAAGGTATTTATGATCCCCTTGATTTGAATGGATCAAAAATTTTTTAGGCCCAAGATAATGATTCTATTTTTCTTATACTATAAAAAAATGAAAACAACTATTTATCATATTTGGAATAGTTTAGAGTTGTTCCATTTAATTTCTCACTAAATAAATAAATAGTCTTACCTTTTTTTATAATTACTCCTCTTATGTCAATTTCATTTTCAACACATTCTATTTAAATGGTCTTAAAAAGTATAGGAGAGGAACCACATGTTTGTGGGTGAGTCCCTCATTGAGTTCTTGTAAATCCTTCTCTTTATTTGTCCCTCATTTGAAAAGAAGATTCTTATTTTTCAAGTCATTCATTGGTGCTTCTAGTGTGTTTAATTCCTTCACAAATCTTCTATAAAAACTAGAAATCACATGGAAACGTAGTACCTATCCAATAGCGGTGGGAGTTGACAACTCCTAAATGCAATTGATCTTATCAATATCTACACGAACACCATCATCGATTTCCATTAATCCAAGAAAAATATTTTTATTGCGAAAAAATTAACTCTTTTTAATGATTCCAAACAAATATTATTTTCTTAACACCTCTTGGAATTTTCTTTAGTAATATATATATATATATATATTATTTTAAAGTCTTATTATACACTAAAATATTATCAAAGTAAACTAACACTAATTTTATGATATATGCACATAAGACATGATTCATTAAACTCATTAATGATCTAGGAGTATTAGTGATACCAAAGAGAATTAATAACCATTATTAAATTCTATGTTTTTTTCTCAAATGTAGTTTTATACTTATCTCATTCTTTTATCCTAATGTAACAGTATACATTTCTTAAATCTATTTTGGAGAAAATAGTAGATCCATTTCACCCATATATCATATCATCTAACTTAAGGATAATTTGATGATACCTAACATTGATGTTATTGATGTCATTGCATTCAATGAACATTCTCCATGTTCTGTCCTTCTTGGGCATCGAAAGAAGTAGTACAATATAGGGACTAAGGATCTCTCTAATATAGACCACATCCACCAAATCTTGGACATGCCTTTGAATTTATTTTCTCTCTCCCAGGTTGCTGAAATATGAAGGGTGGTTTGGTAATGATTCTCTAGGTATGAGGTAAATTTGATGATAAGTTAATTCATCAGTGTTCAACATCACCTTTTTTTAGATAATTACTAAAAGGTTTTTCTAATAAATCAAATATCACTTAAACTAACTCCTTTTCTTAAAAATAATAAATTTCTCTCTTCTAAAATATTTTTTCCTTCTTGATTTTTATTTTCTTATGCCCTTTTATCATTTTCCCTCATTAATTTTTTTTTCATTTTCTCTATTTTTCCCTCATCACTCAAATTTTTCTTTTCTCTCAGAATATGATCTTAATTTTTTTTGGTGACATGGGGTTGAGGGTTATATGTTACACTTAGAGTAAAAAAGAGCGACGGTTCAAAACCCCATCATGAGTAACATTCCAATCATACCACCATGGTTGACGTAATAGTAAATGACACTCCTTTATAGTAACAACATAACACAATACCTCATCCTTGTATTTAACAGTGAATAATAATACATTCACCGATTTTTTAACCTTCAACTCTCCAAAATCATTCAACCATTGAAGCTGATATGGACATTTATGCTTAAAAGTTTGAAGTCCCAACTTCTCCACAAACTCAACTCTTGCTATGTTTCTGCAACATCCACCATTAATAATAACACTACATACCTTCCTATAGATCCTGAACTATGTATGGAAAAGTTACACCTGCTTATCTTTCTCTCTAATGGTCATTTATGTACTTAGGAATCTCCTAGTAACAAGAATTTCACCATATTCTAAAAATTGTCCTTTATAAATTTTAGGGTATTCCTTCTCTTCCTCCTTCAAGTTATCTAAATCGGTCTCCCATTTTCCATACACGTTGATGGTCATGGTGCACTGGTTTGGGAATTAACTAGTGATGTGAACACTTACTTAACATTTTAATAATCGAATATCCTGGTTCCTTTTTTTGGTTAATCACAACAATAGGTTTCTTGGGTGGATGAATTACATTGTCACTTTTTGGATAAATCACCTCTTTTTACTTTGATGATTCTAAAATATATTCCCTTGAATTTCTCATGGAGTGAAAGGGGTAGTGGGTTTCCTCATGTTCCTACTCATATTGATTTATTTATTGATCTTGGTGGATTGGTGGATCATATATTTTATCTCCACATAGTGGTATATCTCAACATGATCAGAAATACCCCGATTGAGCCCATATAAGAACCACCGAATGTTTAGATATATACCCTCATCAATGTTTTCTCAAATCATGGAAATCGTCATATCCTTATAGTAATCTTGAACACTCTTACTCCCTTCTGTGAGGAGTTGAATCTTATTGTAGAGATATATATCGTTGTGTGAGGGAACAAATTTCTTCCTCATAAAAAACGTAATGTCTTCCCAAGTGATAATAGGACATCCTCTGTATTGACCAATATCTTTTTTAACATGATCCCATCAAATTAATGAATAATCATTGAATTCAATGGCTGTATGTTTAAATTTTTTATCCCTGGAATAACTATGACGTGGGAAGAATTGATCGATCTACATATCCCATTACAAGTATTCTTATAGATAAATTTTCCCTTTAAATGAAGGGATCATAACCTTGATACCTCTAAAGATTTCATCCTCATGAGTTCTCCCTTGGAATCTGAAAAGTTATTGGAACCTCCTACTCTTTTGTGGGACATCCTTAAAATCATCATCAAAGTTCTCTTTCTCCTCCTACATGATGTGGGGTAGACATGGTACTAGATCACATTGTGGGTTTCAAGGATCATCCTCAGTATTGGTTAATTCTCTAGGTTTTCAATCCCCTCATGTAGCACCTCCAACTTTATATGTAGAAGCTTCTCAAAATGGATTAACAAATCTTCTTTTGGAGTGGATGGGATTTTGGTGTGGGTGATCTATTTTGAATTCCTTCATCACTAACATGAGTAATTGTCTTATTATAATCTTCTTTCATGATATGTAATACAAAAACAAACATACATAGGGATAAACACACATAGTGATACCCAAAGACTCACACATGTTAAGACACACTCACACACACATAGAAGATACACACACACACACACATAAGATGTTCACTCTCATAAACATAAGGATACACACTCCCACACGAAATATAAACACACTCACACACACAATAATGCACACTCACACAAGAAAGATATATACACTCATGAAAACAAGGATACAAACCGATACAAAAAATATATACACACTCATACACACAATGATACACAATCATTAGTATTTTTTCTTATTTCTCTTCACTCTCAATACTAAATTAAAATCCAAAGATATTATGAAATATAATACCTTATTTATGGCTATCATATTCCTCTGGTCCATACAAAATAATGATTTTGTTAAGGGTTGGTTTAATACATCCTATTTGAGTGGTAAATGTTAAAAAAATGGTGTAGAGAGAAAAAGAGGGTAGAAAATATGGGTAAATAGTGAGAAATAGTGGATGGGTGTAATAAATGGGGTTTTTTTATTATAAAAATTACGAAAAATTAATAAAAATATAATCCAAATATGATATGGTGATGAAGTAAAATTTTGGACAAAGTGATTTATGGAAATGAAATGTGCGAATAATGTAAAGGAAAAATATGAATTAATATTATACAACATTTTTAGGGAAATATCTCCAATATATTTTTGCTTATTGTTTTATAGAATAATATGATTAAGAGAGAGTAAGATGATTTTTTTAAATATCTCAATGTAAGGATGTGCTTAGTTTTGAAAATGAATGAAATGATTTGGTTAGACAATTTCATTTTTATTTATGAATAAAAATCACATATATCAAATTAAATGAGAAAACAATGTGGATGAATAATTGGATCAATGTATAATATTTCAATCTTGAACAACATTAGCCAATTCTAGAGGTTTTATAATAAAAAATGGGTTTTTAATGGTTGGGTAATAAGTAAATATCATATGGGTAATAGTATATTGGATATAAAAATAGTCATATATTCCTACTAAGTTAACCGTAGCTCTGATATCAACTAATTCAAGATGCTTGGGGTGGCCCGGTCTTCACCTAATATGGAGAAAAATGAACCATACAGTCTGGGGATAAATGGGGGATGATGATTTTAGATAGTGGAAGCAAGTATTCAACCAACATTATATAAAGGGTGACATAATACATAGAAAACACCCTCAAGGGAGTGATGTGATGGTTAATCCACACTACAACACACTTGGTTTGAGTCATGAAATTGGGGGATTTCTTACATGGATCACCAATCTAACTTCTATATTGATAAGTAATAAAAACACTAGAGAATAAGAAGAAAGTAATAATACTCACAATGGGGTGAGTAAACCAATATATTTTCACTAATCCAAACTAGAATGATAATACAATGTCATGGGGTGGATATTTATCACCAAGTGGTGATACAATAGTCAAGGGTCCAGTACAAAGAAGTCATAAAGGAAAAAACCTACTTTTCCCCTTAAATTAAATAGATAAATTATACCAAATATTTTTTTGTAAAATTATCACATAACATTACAACTATATCCCACCAGATTTTACTTTTACTTCCCAACCCACAGGATTTGACTATGGTGTCCAAATGTTACATTATAGAATTCTCCATGTGGGAAATGCTTCCAAAACTCATTAAACCATATGGGATAAGATTTAAAAATCATTTTTGGGTGTGAATAAGTGAGATGATAGTCCAATAATACCAATCCATGTAAGGTGAGACCCATTAGGCCTTTAATTAAGTGATAGAGGGACCCATTGTAGCATTCAACCCCTTTAATTTCCCTCGCATCATTGGGCCTTGGAAATCTAATTAATCCTCCTGTGGAATCAACTTGGTGTTTTTGACATGGTTCTCACAAGGTTTTTATGGTTTTTAGAGTCTTTTAACATTAATAATATTTTAAAGGGGTTTTAGAGTTTGTATTGGATATTTATAATTTTTATACATTTTTATGGATTTTAATGATTTTAGGGGTTTTTTCATTTTAGGGTTTTATGGTTTTTAGCATTTTTAGGTATTGTGATGGATTTTAAGTATTTAAGGGATTTAAGGTTTTCTTAAGGGTTTTCAAGGTTTTTTGTGTTTTAAGTTTTTTTGGATTCGTTTGGATTTTAGGATTTTTATAATTTTCTAAGGTTTTTTCAGATTTTGATGGTTTTTTATGATTTTAGGGGTTTTATTATTTTTTTTGGGTTTTTAGGGTTTGCTTTTGTTTTTTAGGGGTTTTATGTTTTTCTATAATTATTTTAATTTTTTTTCTGGTTTAAAGGGGTTTTAGGGTTTTTAGTAGTTTTTATGGTTTTAATGGGTGTTTAGTGTTTTTAAGGTTTTTAGGGGTTTTATTATTTTTAAGGGTTTTTTGGTTTTTACGGTTTTTAGCGTTTTTAGGTTTCTTAGGGATTTTATGTACTTTTATGCTTTTAATGTTTTCTTAGGGTCTTTAGGTTTTTTTATGTATTTATGTAATTTTTGGGATTTTTTAGTATTTTTATGGTTTTTGGGTTTTTATGGTTTTTTGGAGTTTTTTAATATTTTTAGGGGTTTAAAGGGTTTTTAGAATATTTAGTGGTATTTTAGGGCCTTTATGGTTTTAGGGCTTTTTATGTTGTTTTTGAATTTTTAGGGTTTTAGCATTTTTAGGTGTTTTATGGGTTTTTAGGTTTTTAAGGTTTTCTCATAGGTTTTCAGGGTTTTTATAGATTTTTAGGGCTTTTAGGATTTTTATGATTTTTAGTGTTTTTAGGTTTTTTATGTTTTTTTAAATTTTTAGGGTTTTATTGGGTTTTTAGAGTTTTTAGTGTGTTTTTTGGGTTTTATGGGGATTTTAGTGTATTTAAACATTTTTAGGGGTTTTAAAAATTTTAAGGTTTTTATGGTTTTTTCAGTTTTTAAGGATTATTAGGGTTTTTACATTTTTAAGGATTTAGGGTTTTTATGTGTTTTTTGGTTTTTAATGTTTTCTTATGGTTTTAGGGTTTATTTCGTTTTTAGTTTTTTATCGATTTTTAGGGTTTTTAGGAATTTTATGGTTTTTAGGGATGTTGAGGGTTTTAATGTTTTTACGGATTTTATGGGGTTTTAGGGTTTCCTTGTGTTTTTAGGGTCTTTATGGTTTTTTATGTTTTTAATATTTTAGGGGATTAAAGGTTTTTTTATAGTGTTTAGTAGTTTTTAGGGTTTTTATGGGGTTTTAGGGATATAATGGTTTTTAGGTTTTTTTTATGTTTTTAGGATTTTTAGGGTGTTAATTATTATTTAAGTTGGTAAGGATTTTTAGGTTTTTTAGGTTTTCTTAGTATTAATTCAAGGTTTTTAGGGTATTTAATATTTTATGGATTTTGAGGGGGTTTTCAAGTTTTTATGGGTTTTTATAATTTTTAGGGATTTTGAGGGGGTTTGGGGATTTATAAAAAAAATTATTCTTAGGGTTTTTAATGTTTTAAGTGTATTTTAGGTTTTTTATAGTATTTTAAAATTTTTTGGATTTTAGAGGGTTTTTAGAGTTTTTGTTTCTTTTTAGGATTTGTTTAGATTTGAGGGGGTTTTATAGTTTTTATGTTTTTTTGTTTCTATGGGTTTTTTTGGTTTTAGCGTTTTTTGGGTTTTCAAGTTTTTTATGTATTTCTTAGTTTTAAAAGTTTTATTATGATTTTCATGGTTTTATTGGGTTTTTACATATATTTAGAGATTTAGATATTTTTTAGGATTTTTATGGTTTTAAAGGGTGTTTGAGGGATTTTTTTGGATTTCAAGGGTTTTATGGTCTTTTGGGAATTTTTGGTTTTTAGGGTTTTTGAGTTCATTTTGTGTTTTTAAGGTTTTTAAGAGTTTTTAACATTTTTAGGGTTTTAAGGGTTTTTAGAGTTTTTTTTGGTTTTTCATAAGTCAGATAGGTTTTTAAGGATTTTACGGGCTTTATTATTTTTAGGGTTTTCTTGGGTTTTTTTATTTTTTTTCTTTTTTTGGTGATTAAGTATTTTTTTGGTTATAATGGTTTCCTTATGGGGTTTTAGGTTTTTAGGGGTTATTACATTTTAAGCGTTTTTTTCATTTTTTAGATATTTTTAGGGATATTTTTGGGGATTTTAAGGTTTTTAGGGCTTTAGGAATTTTGAGAAGTTTTAGTGTTTTTATGGTATTTGTGGTTTTTTTGGATTTTTAGTGTTTTTTTTGAGTTTTTTTACTGTTTTGTGGTTTTTATAAATTTTTAACATTTTTAGGGGTTTAAAGGGTTTTTATAGTATTTATTGGGTTTATAGGGTTTTTATGGGTTTTAAAGGTTTTTAGGGGTTTATGGTTTTTAGGTGTTTAGGGTATTTTTTAATTTTTAGGGTATTAGCTTTTTTTAGGTTTTTAGAGGTTTGATTTGTTTTTTAATTTTTAATATTTTATTAGGATTTTTTCGAGAATTTTTGGAGTTTTTACATTTTTAGGGATTTATAGATATTTTTTATGAATTTTATTTATTTTTAGTGGTTTTAGAGATTCTGAGTGGTTTTAGGGTTTTCTTGGGTTTTTAGGGGGTTTTATGGTTTTTTTTTGGGTTTTAGAGTTTTTTTAGTTTGAAGTATTTTTAATGTTTTTTTATTTTTAAAGGGTTTTGGGTGTTTTTAGGTAGATTTTATGGTTTTCATGTGTCTTTAGTGTTTTTAAGGATTTCAGGGATTTATAGGGTTATTAGGATTTTTAGGGGGTTTGAGGAATTTTTTTGGAATTTTAGAAAATTTTTAATTTTTTTGGATTTTGAGAGATTTTAGATTTTAATTGATTTCTTATGGTTTTTAGGGTTTTACAGTTTTTTAAATTTTTATTGACTTTAAGGATTTGTTTTGGATTTTTATGGGTTTTTTTGGGTTTTGAGGGAATTTAAGGTTTTTTAGAGATGTTATAGTTTTTAGGGGTTTTGATGTTTTCATATGTTCTTTTTTGGTTTTTTAGTTTTTTTGAGTTTATGTGAGTTATAATGGTTTTTACAGTTCTTTAACATTTTTGGGGTTTAAATCGTTTTTTTAGTTTTTAAAAGTTTTTAGGGTTTAAGTGTTTTATATATTTTTTAGGGGTTTTTATTGTTTTTAGGGTTTTGATAGGGTTTTTTGGTATTTAGGGTTTTTATGATTTTTAGGATTTTTATGGGGTTTAAGAATTTTTAGGATTTTAAGGTTTTACTAGGGGGTTTCATAGTTTTTAGGTATTTTTTGGTATTTAGTGATTTTATGGTTTTATGGATTTTTTGTTTTTAGGGGTCTTTTGGATTTAGAGGGTTTTATGTTTTTTAGGGTTTATATGTTTTTTTGGGGTTTTATTGTTTTTTTGAGTTTTAGGGATTTTATATTTTTTTAGATATTTAAAAATTCTTAAGGTATTAAAGGGATTTTATAGTTTTTAGTGGGGTTTCTTGGGTTTTTATGGGTTTTTATGGTTTTTAACATTTTTAGGGATTTTAAGGGTTTTTGTTTTAATTTTATGGGTTTTTAGGATTTTTTTGGGTTTTTATAGGTTTTAGGTTTTTAGGAGTTTTAATAATTTTTAGGTTTTTATAGTTTTCTTAAGGTTTTTTTGGGTTCTTAGTGTTTTTTATGTATTTAGGGATTTTTAGGGAATTTTTAGGATTTTTATAGTTTTTAAGGATTTTGAGGGTCCTTAAGGTTTTTAGGTTTTGGGGGTTTTTAGGGTTTCTGAACATTTTAGGTGTTTTAATGTTTTTTTGAGTTTTTAATTTTTTTTGTTGTTTAAATGGTGTTTAGAGTTTTTTTTGTGTTAGGATTTTTATGGGTTTTAAGGTTATTTTATGGTTTTATGGGTTTTCATGGTTTTTAGGGGTTCTAGGATTTTTTCATTTTTAGATTTTTTAAGTTTTTTAGTGTTTTTTGGTTTTAGGGTTTTCTTATAGGTTTTTAGGGTTTTTTATTTTTTTTTCCATTTTCATAATTTATAGAGATTTTTCAAGACTTTTATGGTTTTTAGGGTTTCTAGGGATTTTGAGGGTTTTTATGGTTTTTATATTTTTTATGGTATTTGGGTTTTTATTATTTTTTTAAATTTTAGTGCTCTTATTTTTTTAGAGTGTTTTAAATTTTTTACGTGTTTAAGGTGTTTTTACAATAATTAGTGGGTTTTTTGGGTTTTTATGGGTTTTAGGTGTTTTATGTTTTTTAGGGGTTTTATGTTTTGAGAGGTTTTAGGGGTTTTATGTGTTTCTTGATATTTAATTCCTTCCTAGGGGTCTTTACAATTTTTATAGTTTTATAAATTTTTAGGGATTTATTGGTTCTTTTTATGATTTTGATGGTTTTTTGGGGTTTTATGGATTTTGAGGGTTTTTTTGGGTTCTTAGGTTTTTTTATATTTTAGGGTGTTTATGTTTTTAGTGTTTTAAAAATATTTTTATGTTTTTAAAGGGTTTTATAGTTTTAGTGGTTTTTATGGGGTTTTTTGGTTTTCTAGTTTTATGGGGTTTTGTGGATTTTACAGTTTTTTGGGGTTTTGGGTGTTAATGCTTTTTTGGTTTTTTAGTGGTTATTATGTTTTTTTAGTGTTTTTAGGGTTTTTAGGGGTATTCAGAGTTTTGGTGTCTTTTTTACGTTTTTATGGATTTTTAGGGATTTTAATGATTTGTATGGTTTTTAGGGATTTTAAGGGATTTTACAATTTATAAAGATTATATTATTATTTTTTTGGGATTTTAAGGGTTTTAGATTTTTTATTCATTTTTAGGGGTTAAATGGGTTTTAGGTGTTTTTAGTTTTTTTGGGGGTTTTATGGATTTTTTGGGTTTTTAAGGTTTTAGGGGTTTTATGGTTTTTATGGGTTTTATGGTTTTTATGGTTTTTAAGGTTTTTAATATGTTTTATATTTTTTATTGGTTTTAAGTATTTTTAGATTTTCAAGGTTTTCTTTGGCGTTTTTAGGGTTTTGAAATTTTTAAGGATTATTGGCTTCTTTTTAGGAATTTTATGGTATTTTAGTGTTCTTTGGGATTTTGAGGATTTTTTAGTGTTTTATAGGGTTTTAATTGTGTTTTTGTTTTTTTTGAGTTGTTATGGGTTTTTTAGTTTTTTTTTGTATTTTTTGTTTTTTATAATTTTTAATGCATTTTTTGCGTTTAAATAGTTTTTAGAGTTTTTAGTTGTTTGGTGGGGGGGTTGGTTTTTAGGTATTTTTATGAATTTTATAGATTTTATGGTTATTAAGATTTTTATGGTTTTTATAATTTCTATTTTATTTTGGGGTTTTAAGTGTTGTGGGGATTTTAAGGTTATCTTTGGGGTTTTAATTTTTTTTATGTTTTAAATTTTTAGGGATTCTCAAGGGTTTTTGAGGATTTGAAAGGTTTATAGAGTTTTTAGGGATTTTGAGTGGGTTAGGTGTTCTTTTTCAATAATTATATAGTTTTTATGTGTTTTTGGGGTTTTTTGACATTTTTAGGGGTTTAAAGGGTTTTTAGAGTTTTCAGTGGGGTTTTATGTTTTTCATTGGGGTTTAGGGTTTCTACAGTTTTAGGGGCTTTTTCATTTTTTGGGTTTTTTGAGGATTTATGTTATTAGGTGTTTTAAGTGTTTTTAGGTTTGTACGTTTTTCTTAGGGGTTTTTAGGGGTTTTAGTCTATGTTTTTAGGGGTTTTTAGGTAATTTTTTTACGATTTTTATTGTTTTTATGGTTTTAGGATTTTTAGAGATTTTAGGGTTTATTTGGACTTATAAGGTTTTTTTGAGTTTTAGGGGGTTTAGGTTTTTTTGAGTTTTATGTCATTTTTAGGGACTTAAAGTGTATTTAGAGTTTTTATGGGTTTTAGGGTTTTTATGGGGTTTTAAGGTATTTAAATTTTTAAGGATTTTTATGGTTTTTATGGTTTTTATGGTTTTTATCATTTTTTATATTTTTAAGGTTTTAAATTAATTTTAGGTTTTTAAGGTTTTCCTAGGGTATTTCTGAGTATTTAGATTTTTTTTATGTTTTTAGGAATTTTTATGCATTTTTTAAGGTTTCTATGGTTTTTGGTAGTTTTATGTACATAGAGTGTTTTAGTGTTGTTGAGTTTTTATAGTCTTTTTGTGGTTTTAGTGTTTTTTTGAGTGTTTTAAGACATTTATTCTTTTTAACATTTTATAATTTTTTTAGGGGTTTAATGTGATTTTAGAGTTTTTAGGGATTTTTTATGGTTTTATGGGTTAATAGGGGGTTTTCATGTTTTTATGGGTTTTTAGGGTTTTTATGTTTTTTAGTGTTTTTTTATTTCTTATGTTTTTCGGGGTTTTAAGAGTTTTTAGGTTCTTATGGTTTTCCTAGGGGTTTTTAGGGATTTTATCCTTTTATGGGTTTTATGGGTTTTTTAGAATTTGTATGGATTTTAGAGTTTTAAGGAGTTTTAGGGTGTTTCGGGTTTTATAGGGTTCTATGTTTTTTAAGATTTTAAGGGACTTTAAAGTTTTTAGAGTGCGTCTAATGTTTTTAAGGGTTTAATGGGTTTTCTTATTTTTTTGTGGTTTTAATGTTTTTATGGGTTTCTAGTGTTTATTAAGGTTTTAGGGGTTTTTTATGGTTTTTCTGGTAATTATGGATTTTTAGGGTCTTTTTAAGGGTTTTGGGGTTTTTATCATTATTAGGAATTTAATGGGTTTTTAGAGTTTTTAGGTGTTTAATGTTTTCTTTCGGGTTTTTAGTGTTTTTAGGTTTTCTAGAATTTTTAGTGATTTTTAAGGATTGTTTTTGGGTTTTTTATTGATTTTTATGGTTTTTAGGGATCTTGAGGGTTTTTAGGTTTTTATGGGTTTTTTCATTTTTTGGGTTTTTAGAGCTTTTAGGGGTTTTAATAGATTTTTAATGTTTTTTGGGTTTAAAACTGAGTTAGATTTTTTGGTGGATTTTTAGATTTTATAGGTTTTTAATGGTTTTATGGTTTTTTTTGGTTTTAGGGGTTTTGGGTCTTCTAGTTTATTCTAGTGTTTTTATGTTTTAGGGGTTTTAAGTGTTTTTAGGTTTTTACGGTTTTTTGGGGTTTTCATGATTTTTATGGGATTTTAAATTTTTAGGGATTTTCAGGTCCTTTTTATTTTTTTATGGTTTTTAAGGTTTTTTTTTTATTTTTATTGTTTCTAGGATTTTTATAGTTTTTTGGGGTTTTTAGGTTTTTATCATTTTTATATTTTTTGGGGGTTTTAAGAGTTTTTAGGGTTTTAATTTTTTCGTATAGTCGTATTGGGTTTTAGGTTTTTTATGTTTTTAGGATTTTTTAGGTTTTCGTCACATATTTATGATTTTTTGGTTTCTTATGTATATTGATCTTTTGTGGTTATAAGGTTTTTATGGTTGTTCTAGGTTTTAGGTTTTTTTCTATTTCTTAGGATTCTAATTGGTTTTAGAGTTTTTTAACAATTTTTGGGGTTTAAAGGGGTTTTAGAGTTTTTAGTGGTTTTAGGGGATTATGGGTTTTTAGGGGTTTTAAGGATTTAGCGGTTTTATGGTTTTCTTAGTTTTTAGGGCTTTTATAGTTTTTTAGATTTTCAAGTGGTTTTATGATTTTTAGGTTCTCTAGTGTTTGTTAGCAGGTTTCATCATTTTAATGGACCTTTTAGGGTTTATTTTTATTTTTATGGGTTTTAATGTTTTTTATAGTTTTTAACATTTTAGGGTTTTAAAGGGTTTTTTAGAGCTTTTAATGTTTTTTGGGTTTGTATGGGTTTTTATGAGTTTTAGTGGTTTTATGGTTTTTAGGTTTTTTTGGGTTTATGTTTTTTTAGTTTTTTATGTGATTTAAGTGTTTTTTATTTTTTTATGTTTTCTTCATACTTTTCATGGTTTTTCTAGGTTTTTATCTATTTATGGATTTTAAGGCATTTTAAGGGTCTTATGATTTATGTGGAGTTTTAGGGATTTTTATGGGTTTTTGGTTTTTTTAGGGTTATAGGGATTTTTGAGATTTCTAGGGGTTTTAATTGGTTTTTGAGTTTTTTAATATTTTTAGTGATTTAAAGGGTTTTTAGAGTTTTTAGTTACTTTTTAGGGTTTTATGGGTTTTTTGGATTTTTTTAAGGTTGTTTTAATTTTTTAGGGTTTTAGGGGTTTCTGATGTTTTTATTTTTCTTATGTTTTCATAGGGTTTCTCACAGTTTTAGGGTTTCTACATTTTTAAGGATTTTTGAGATTTTTAGGGTTTTTATGGTTTTTAGTGATTTTAGTGATTCTGAGGGTTTTTTTATTTTTAATTTTTTTGGGTTTTTCTGGGTTTTTAGAGTTATTAGGGGTTTTAATTATTTTTAGTGTTCTTAACATTTTTAGGGTTCTATAGGATTTTTACAGTTTTTAGTTGTTTATTTGGGTTTTTAGTGTTTTTAAAGGATTTCATGTTTTTAGGGGTTAAAGTGATTTTATGTTTTTAAGGTTTTATTAGGGTTTTTTGTGGTTTTAGACATTTTTACTTTTTTGGGGTTTATAGTTTTTAGAGTTTTTTTAACACATATAAAACTTTAAAGGGTTTCAGAGTTATAGTGGTTTTTATGGTTTTATGGGGTTTTATATATTTTTTTATGGTGTTAGGGGTTTTAATGGTTTTTAGGTTTATTTAGGGTTTTTACTATTTTAAGATTTTTGGGGTTTTAAGTGTTTTAAGATTTTTAATGTTTTATTTTGGGTCTTCAAGGATTTTATCTTTTTTACATTTTATGGATTTTAATAATTTTAAAGGATTTTTATTTGTTTTTCGGGGTTTTAGGGATTTGGAGGGTTTTTTGGGATTTTAGTTTTTTTGTGTTTTTTCGGGGTTTTATGTTTTTTTATTTTTTATTTACCATTTTAGGCATTTAAATGGGTTTTAATGTTTTTAGTGTTTCATTAGGGGTTTTATGGGGTTTTAGGTTTCGGAAAGTTTTTAAGGGTGTTTTATGGTTTTAGGGTTTTTAGTGACATTTAGGGTTTTTCTCGTTTTTAGTGTTTATTAATTCTAAGTGTTTTCATGTTTTCTATGGTTTTATTACATTTTTTCCGGTTTTTCCTTGTTTTTATATTTAAAAGGATTTTTATCCTTTTTAATATTTTTATGGTTTTTAGGGTTTTAAGGACTTTGAGGGTTTTAGGGTTTTATGGGTTTTTAGGGTTTTGAGGTTTTTTGACTTATTTATCGATTTTAAGGGGTTTTCAAGTTTCTTAGTGTTTTTAGGGGTTTAAATTGTTTTTAGGGGTTTTAGTAGTTTCAGGGTTTTATGGGATTTTGGGGGGTTTTAGCAAGTTGAGGGGGTTTTTTTGGGTTTTTAGCTTTTTTAGGGGGTTTAGTGGTTTTAAGTGTTTTTATGTTTTTAAGGTTTTCATAGGGATTCTTAAGGTTTTAAGAATTTTTTACGTATTTAGGTATTTTATTAGGATTTTTATCATATATTTGTTTTTTAGGGATTTTGAGGGGTTTTAGAGTTTTAGGGGGTTTTTAGGGTTTTAGGGGTTTTTCTGTTTTATAGGGTTCTAATGGTTTTTAGTGTTTTTTTAATGTTTTTGTGGTTTAATGGGTTTTTTGAGGTTTTAGTGGTTTTTTAGGATTCTTATGTGGGTTTTGGCTATTTTATTTAGGAGTATCATATTTTTTAGGCTTTTTAGAGTTTTAGGATTTTTTGGGTAGTTAGTTTTTTTAGATTTTTAGGGGTTTAACTATTTTTAGGGTTTTAAGGGTTTCATATTTTTTCAGGTTTTTTTGTTTTTTATGTTTTTAGGGGTTTTTAGGGGTTTTTTTACTTTTATGGTTTTTATGTTTTTTATGGATTTTGAGGGTTATTAGAATTATTAGGGTTTTAGGGGTGTTCTTATTTTTGGGGTTTTGTAGAGTTTTTTAGGATTTTGATTTTTTTTAATGTTTTTAACGTTTTTATGGGTTGAAAGGGGTTTAAAATATTTTAGTAGTTTTTAGAAGTTTTTTGGGTTTTTGGGTTTTTTGGGACTTAGTGGTTTTTATGGTTTTTTATTGTTTTTTAGAATTTTTTTGATTTCTATGGGTTTCATGTGTTTTTATGTTGTTTAGGTTGTCTTAATTTTTTTGGGGTTTTTTACATTTTTAAGAATTATTAGGTCCCTTTTAAAAATTTTATGGTTTTTAGGATTTTTAGGGATTTAGAGGGTTTTTAGGGTTTTATTGTTTTTTTTTTGGGTTTTTAAATTTTGAAGTTGTTTAATGGTTTTTATATATTTTAACATTTTTAGGTGTTTAAGAGTTTTTATATTCTTAGTTTAGGGTTTTATGGGGGTTTAGGATTTTTTAATTATTTTTGGGTTTTATGGATTTTAGGGTTTTTATGCAGTTTTAATGTTTTTAACTTTTTAATATTTTCTTATATAATTTTGGTTTTTTTATTATTTTAGGTATTTTTAGGCATTTTTTATGTTTTTATGGGTTTTTAATAGTTTTTTGGGTTTTTGAGGAGTTTTAAGGGTTTTTAGTGTTTTTTTTGAGTATTTAGGGTTTTTATGGATTTTTAGAATTTTTTTTATCATTTTTAGGGATCTAAAGGGATTTTTGAGTTTTTAGTGGTTTGTAGGGTTTTATAGATTTTTAGGTTTTTAAATATTTTTATGGGTTTTTGTGGGTTTTTACGGTTTTTAGGGGTTTTATGATCTTTTTAATGTATTTATGTGTTTTAGTGTTTTTATGTTTTTAGGGGTTTTAAGGGTTTTATGTTTTTAAGGTTTTATTAGGGGTATTCAATGTTTTTGTTTTTTTATGTTAATTGGATTTTTAGGGGGTTTTTATGATTTTTATGGTTTTTATTGATGTTAGGGTTTTTAGGGGTTTTGGGTTTTTAGTTGTTTTAGATTTTCTAATGGGTTTTTTGAGTTTTTATTGGTTTTTTACGTTTTTTGTGTTTTAAAGGATTTTAGATTTTTTAACGTTTTAGGGGTTTATAGGGGTTTTAGATTTTTTATTAATTTTAGGGGTTTTTAATGTTTTTAGGGATTTTATATTTTTTCGTGTTTTTAGGGTTTTTACTGATTTTTTGTGGGGTTTTAGGGGTTTTAAGTGTTTTATTATTTTAAAGGTTTTATTAGGTTTTTTATGTTTTAATTTATTTTTTGGGGGTTTTTATCATTTTTATGGTTTTATGGGTTTTATGTATTTGGATGATTTTTAGTCGTTTTAGGATTTTTATTGTTTTTTGGGGGTTTTATGGATTTTTTGTGTTTTTAGGGTTTTTATGGTTTTTAGATTTTTTTATCCCTTTTGGGTTTTAAAGGGTTTTTAGAGTTTCTAGTGGTTTTATGGGTTTCATGGGTTTCCATGGTTTTTTAGGTTTTTAGGTTTTTCTTATTTTTAGGGTTTTGAGGGGTTTCTATGGTTTTTATCGTTTTTAGGTTTTTATGGGTTTTATGTTTTTTAGGGTTGTAAGGTTTACTTTGGGTTTTAAAGGGTTTTTTAGGGGTTTTTCGGTTTTAATCATTTTTTAGGGTTTTTTAGGTTTTTTATGCTTTTTGGGTTTTAGGGATTTTGAGGGTAGTTAGAGGTGTATAAGGTTTTAGGGTTTTTTTGAGTTTTTTGTGTTTTTATGTTTTTTTAATGTTTTTAACATTTTATGATGTTTACATGGTTTTTTTAGTGTTTAGGGGGTTTAAAGGTTTTAATGTGTTTTAGGGTTTTTAAGGTTTTTAGGGGTTTTACAATTTTTTGGTTTCTAGGGGGTTTTAGTGTTTCTGTGTTTCTAAGCTTTTCTTAGGGGTTTTAGGGTTTTTAGGTTTATTTATTTATTTGGGTATTTTTATGGACTTTTAAGACATTTATTGGTTTTAGGGGTTTAGGGATTTTTGGGTTTTTAGGGCTTTTATGGTTTTTAGGACTTTTTTGGTTTTAGTGGTTTTTTATGGTTTTAGGTTTTTTAATGTTTTTAGAGTCTTTTAACATTTTTTGGGGTTTAAATGGTTTTTAATGTTTTCATTGGTTTTTAGGGATTTTTGGTGTTTTTAGGCTTTTTAATGTTTTATGTTTTTAGTGGTTTATGAATTTTAAGGTTTTTGTGGTTTCTTAAGGATTTCAGGGTTTTTGGTGTCCTATACATATCAATGTATTTTTTTTGAATTTTTTAGGATATTTATGGGTTTTTAGTGTTTTTGAGTGGTTTTGGATTTTTTACGTTTTTTGGGGTTTTATGGTTTTTGTTTTTATTTTTTGGGTTTTTGGGTTCTAAAATTTTTATAGGGGGTTTTAATGTTATAAGGGGTTTAAAGGGGTTATTTTAGTTTTTAGTGTTTTTTATTGTTTTTTTGGGTTATTAATATTTTTAAGGTTTTACAGGTGTTTGTGTTTTTTATGTTTTTAGGATTTTTAAGTGTTTTTAGGTTTTTAATTTTCTTTTAGGATTTTTCAATGTTTTTAGGTGGTTTTTACAATTTTAGGTATTTTTAGATATATTTTTTAGATTTATATGGTTATTAGGGTATTTAGGGTTTTTTAAGATTTTGAGGGTTTTGTGGTATTTTAGTGTTTTTAGGGATTTTATGGTTTCATAGTTTTTTGGGTTTTATGGCTTTTATAATTTTTTTAAAAATTTAATGGTTTAATGGTTTTTCGAGTTTTAGTGGGTTTTTTGGGTTTTATGGGTTTTTATGAGTTTTTAAGCTTTTTTCGTATTTTTAAAAATTTATGGTTTTTAGGTTTATTTTTGTTTTTAGGGGTTTTAAGTAGATTTTGGTTTTTAATGTTTTATTGTTGTTTTTTAGAGATTTTATGGTTTTTTACGTTTTTAGGCTTTTTTGGGATTTGTTTTTTGATTTTTTTTGGTTATTTGGGATTATTAGGGATTTTGAGGGGTTTTGGGATATTTTTGGTTTTTTGGGGTTTTTTATTTTTTGGGGGGTTTTAAGCGTCTTTAGTGTTTACAACATTTCAAGGGGTTAATTATTTTTGAATATTTTTTGTGTTTTAGGGTTTTTATTGGTTTTTATGGTTTTAAGGGTTTTTTTGTTTTTCTGATTTTTAAGAGTTCTAAGGTTTTCTATGGTCTTTAGCATTTTTTAAATTTTTAGGGGTTTTAAATGTTTTTATATTTTTAATTTTTTCTTTTGTTTTTTTAGGGTTTTGAGATTTTTTACATTTTTCCAAGATATTTAGGGATTTTTTGGATATTTATGGTTTTTAGTGTTATAGAAATTTTGAGGGTTTTTTGGGTTTTTGGGTTTTGGGGGTTTTAAGGTTTTGATGCATCACCAGAATCCCAAAATGAGTAAGTAATAATGAAGCTGCGAAATTTAGCCTAAATGACCAAGCCATAAAGGAGATAAAACTTACCAATTATTCTCCAACATTAAATAGAAATTCACTAGCAATGGGGATGCACCAACAATTCTTAGCAAAGGGAAGTTTCTAAATTAGGAATGATGCACATCAAGCTTCAATAATTCGTCAAATTCATTATCCCGCTTTACAAAAAATTGAAAACACATTATAAAGACAAATTAAAGAGTGTAAAATGACCCAAATTGAATTACAAGTCATGGGGAACTCATAAGGAGCATAAAAAGAAAAAAAAAACAAAATTCCCCATTCAATTTAATGACCCCACTAAATAAGTAGTGAAATTAATTCTTAGTGATTATTTTTTCCAGGTTCTATCTTTTCTTTAGGGTGCTTCCTTGAATTTATATACTCTCCCATGTGGGTAAGTCATTTTTTGACCCAAATATGTTGGTTGTAGACCACCATGGTACTGGATGTCAAAAAATTCAGGTTGGACCAGTTTGAATAACAATTGGGCTTAGAATTTAGGTCAAGCCCAAAATTATTATCCTTTAGGGGTTTTTAATGATTTTTAAGGTTTTTATAGATGTTTAGGGGTATTAATGTTTTTATGTTTTGAGGGATTTTATGTTTTTTATTGTTTTTACGGGTTTTAAGTGTTTTTATGTTTTTATTGTTTTATTTGGGTTTTTAGGATTTTTAGAATTTTTTTCATTTTTAAGGATTTTTATGGATTTCTATGATTTTATCGTTTTTATTATTTTAGGTATTATAGAGTTATTTTGGTTTTTTGGGGTTTTATTTGGGGGGTGGGTTAAGGTTTTTTGGGATTTTTTCATGTTTTAAGGTTTTCTAGATATTTTTTTAGTTTTTATGGGTTTAAAGGGTTTTTTAGGGATTTTTGTGGTTTATAGTTTTTTATTGGTTTTTGGGTATTTTAGGATTTTAGGGGTTTTTAGGGTTTTTATGTGTTTTAGTGTTTTTATTTTATTTTAGGGGTTTTAGGGTTTGTTTACAAATTTTAGGGTTTTAGGGGTATTATGTGTTTTTATCATTTTATGGTTTTCTAAGGGTATTTATGTGTTTTGGGGGGGTTTACATTTTTATGGTTTATTAGGTATTTATAAGGATTTTTATTGTTTTTTAATATTTTGAAAAAAATTAGAGTTTTAGGGTTTTTGTGGGGTTAATGGGTATTATTATTTTTATGGTTTTTTGGTCATTTAGGTTTTTATTTTATTTTTTTAGTATTTTAATTGTTTTTTAGATTTTTTCAACATTTCTAGGGTTTAAAAAGGGTTTTATACTTTTTATTGATTTTAGGGGTTTTATGGTTTTTAGAGGTTTTTACGAATTTTAGATGGTGTTATGGTATCAATGGTTTTTAAGGGGTTTTAATGTATTTTTGGTTTTTATGGGTTCAACTACTTTTTTGTTTTCATGGTTTTCTTAGGGATTTTTGGGGTTTTTATGTTTTTAGGGAGTTTTTGGGCATTTTTTGGTTTTTTATAGTTTTTAATGTTTTTAAGGATTTGGATAGTTTTAATGGTTTTAGGATTTTTTGTGTTTTTAGGGTTTTTATAATTTTTAGGTTTTTAGTTTTTTAGATGATTTATGATTTTTTAGGTTTTAAGTTTTTTATATGGTTTTTAAGGATTTATAGGGTTTTTTAGGTTTTATGTATTGTTTTTGGTGTTTTTAGGATTTTATGGTTTTTAGGGTTTTAGGTATTTTGTGGTCATTTTTTGGTTTTTTATGGGTCTTATAGTTTTTTTTTAATTTTGAGATAATAGGGTTATTTATAGTTTTAAAGTTTGTAGGGGTTTAATGGGATTTTAGAGTTCTTAGTGTTTTTGAGGTTTTATGGTTTTTTAGGTTTTTAGGGATATTTATAGTTTTTATTGGTTGTTAGGGGTTTTTGAGACTTTTTAATATTTTTAACATATTTTAGGTTTTTGGGGGTTTCTATGTGTTTTGAGGTATTAATGTTTTTATACGGTTTTTTCATGGTTTTAGAAGTTTTTAAATTTTATGGATTTTAGGGATTTTGTTTCGTATTTTGGGTTTGGGGGGATTTTGATGGTTTTATATGGGTATTTAGGTTTTTTAGGGGTTTATCAATTCATAGGTTTTAGGGTTTTTACATATTTTTAGGGTTTTAAGGTTTTCTTAGGGTGATTAGAGTTTTTTATTTTTAGGGATTTTTAATTTTTTAATTTTTATTGGTTTTTAGGGTTTTAGGGTTTTTAATTTTTTTAGGGTTTTTATTATTTTCGCTGGTTTTATTGTTTTTTGGGGTTTAGGGTTTTTTTGTGTTTTTTATGCTTTTAAGGGGTTTTAGTGTTTTTTTTAAAAATTTGGGTTTAAAGGGTTTTTAGCGTATATGTTAGTTTTTAGGGTTTTATTAGTTATGGGTTTTAGTGGGTTTTATGGTTTTAGAGTTTTAGAGTTTTTAGGTGTTTTTTATTTTTATGTTTTTAGAGGTTTTATGTGTCATTAGGTATTTAATTTTTTATTAGGGTTTTTAGGGATTTTGAGGGTTTTAGGTATTTTTGGGTTTTTATTGGTTTATGTTTTTTTTAGATTTTTGGGGTTTTAGTTTTTTATTGTTTCTAATGATTTTTATATTTTATAATGTTTTTAATTTTTTAAAGGTTTCGTATATTTTTTAGTTATTTTTAGTGTTTTTATGTGGTTTTACATCTTTTTAAGGTCTTTAAGGGTTTCTATGCGTCTCAGAGTGTTTTTAAGGTTTTTAGTGGTTTTAAAGTTTTTAGGTTTTTTGGGGTTTTAAGTGTTTTTAATTTTTCTATGTTTTCTTAGTGGTTTTTAGAGTTTAATAGGTTTTTATGTTTTTAGGTATTTTTTTTCTATTTTTAGGATTTTTATAGTTTTAAGGGTTTTTAGGGATTTGAAGGGGTTTAGGGTTTTTTAGGTTTTTAGGGTTTTTTTGCGTTTTTAGATCATTTATGGGATTTTTTTAGGTTTATATTTTTTTTATTAAGGTATTATAGGTTTTTATGAAATTTTATATTTTTAGTGTTTTTTTTTATTTGTTAGGATTTTTATGTATTTTAGAGTTTTTATGGATTTTTGAGGATTTTTATGGTTTTTAGGATTTTTATGGTTTCTTTTGATTTTATCTTTTTTTAAGAGTTTTATGTTTTCAAAGTGTTTTTATATTTTTAGTGGGTTTTTAGTCATTTTATGGTTGTTAAGGTTTTTAGGTTTTTATGGGGTTTTATGATTTTTATGGATGTTTAGGGTTTTAGGGTGTGTTATGGATTTTACTGTTTTTATCTTTTCTTTAGGTTTTTTAGGGTTTTAAATGTTTTAGGTTTTTATGGGTTTCATATGGGTTTTCAGGGTTTTAGTGTTTTTTTTGTTTTAGGGAGAAGGTAGGTGCATGGCCAGGCTATTCCTACCCCACCCCCCCAAGTTTATTAAAGGAAAAGAAAATTTGAACAGGGCGGGGTGGGGCCAATCAACCCACAACCAAAAATCCATGGACCCTCTATTACACCAAAACCCCAAAAGACCCGAAAAGCTGGAAGGAAAATAGTAGGATCTAAAAATCCACATCCTCCATAAAAGGGTCCCCATCAGCACCATAACCATAGGAAGCATCTGATTCCACCGACTCCCATTCAGAAGGATCATATTCCTTTAAGAAGGTCGTGCAATACTCCCTGAGATGTTGCAATTCCACATTCAGTTGTGCCTTGCTAGACTGACTTCCCCTACCAGAGTCAACCTCCTTTGCTTTGCAAGAGGCTCTGGTGGACATAGTCCTCGACAAATCCAAATAATCCCTCCATGGTTTCCTCCTACAGGGACCTGAAGAGACCTCCGCATATTTGTTTTCCTTCCCATAAGAAATTTCCATCTCCAGCAGGGCCCTCTCCTTGATGACCATATTCATGTTCTGCTTCGTCCTTCTATGATCCTCCTGGATAAAATCATGGTCCGGAATGAAAAATTATTCCTGATTAAGGGAACATACAGCAAGAACCCCACCTTGCAGCACGTTAGGAGCCACCGTAGGTTCCTAAGAAGCCAGAAAAAGATGGGGAACCCCACCAGCCAGGGCCAGCTGCATGTGCCCCTCCCCCCTAGGCAGCTCGCTTTCATCCCCCTGGACAGAGCGAGCAGTCTCCAGCCCTTGAATTTCCCTTGTTGCCTACTCCCTAGCTCCATCGAAGGGCCCAAGAGTATCCAACATCGACTCAACTTTACCAGTATTAAGGACCACATAGCCTCCACCGCGCCTAGAACCAACAAACTGCTCTTCACTTGGCATCTGTACATCTAGCCTTACATTTCCAGCATCATCAAATAGAGACCCTTGCCCCTCTTTCCCAAGAGTATTGTTCACCTTCCCCTCATTCACATTATAATCATCACAATTGTGACCAAGAGCCTGTAACTCCCTAATCTCCTGCTCTTCAACACCACCCAATTTCCCAGTGAGGTCTAATAGTAGCTCATCTTCACAAGCCTTCTAGGCCACACTCCCTCCATCCCCCTCAATAGTAATGGCCTATACCCCACTCTTCTGTGCATCAGACCTCTCACTCCCATCAATAAGTGGAGACCCTTTCACCTCTCCTTCTAGCTCTATCCCCTCAAAGCGATTGAAGATTAGGACGACTTTCCACCTCTTCTTAACACTGCTATCAAATGAGACTAACTTCCCATCAACAGCAACCTCCCTGCATAAGGAACTTCCAGCATCCAATATCTTCAAGTCACTCCTCAATCACTTGAAAATTTCAGTCACCTTAGGTTCCGGTTATAGATGAAAACCCACTTTCCCACCATCAGCTTCAGATCCATGACCCCTCGACACTACCAGGGGGCCCTCCGACACAATCATTGCATCCAGGGACCCAGAACCAAGCCCAGATGTAGGATCCACTCCCACAGAAGCATTCCTTCCAAGCCCGATTGAAGCAGTCGTTGATACCTCCACCATATTCATCCCCACCTGAGCCTTCCCCCCTTCACCAGACTCAACTTGAGCATGATGATCCTTATGGACAACCTCCTGCACCTCGCCTCGATTCTGCTTCTCCTCACCAGTCACCTCCTAAGATTAGTTCAAAGAACAACAATTCCTTTCGCTACACCTGCAAGCCTGAACATTATGACCCAAAAGCTAACAGGAGGAGCAGTAGATCATCCATGACTCAAAGATAATAGGATTCTTCCACTGAAGCTCCTCACTAACAACAATCCACAAAAAATCAACCGGTCCTTTAGAAGCATCACTCTTCCCTAAGACCCTTGGAGATACCGGGTGGCAAAGGGCCCTTGTTCTACTATCGACGCATAAGAACCTTCCCACCAGATTCCCCAACATTGAGATAATGGAGAAATTTTGAAAAGGTAGGGATGTTCTAGAAATCTATCCCACGTTACCACCATCGGTGAATCAGGTTTAGGTGCAGATCAAAGCTCCACCTGGAAAGGGAAAAGCAAGTGCCATTTCATCTTCTTGTAGCCACCGAACATGCATTAACCAAATCCTCTTTCGAAACAAAGCGAGTCAAAATGTGACTGATATCAAGAATAATTATCATATCATGGTCTTGGAGGTCCCATTTTTCGAACACAAATCTATCGAAAACGTCCACTGGGGATCGCCAGTTCAAGAAATGAGAAACCAAGGATAGCCTATATAGGGAAGAGGCCTCATTGAACTCCAAAATCGATAACCGAAGCTCTGAAAATCCTTCATGTAAGTGAGGAACCTTAGGGAATATCTCAATCTGCGGAAAAGGAGGAAGAAAATCAGGAACCAAGAATGGGACAATAGGACGCCCATCGTCAAGAATCAGCGGAGGCTCCTCCCCCGCAGAGGGGGGAGGGAAAGGTGTAAGAGCAGTCGTTGTCTTCAAGTATGACGTGGGAGAAGATAATCACCATTGTGAGAGAGCCAAGCCACCATATTCTTTTTTGTTTTTGGTATTTTTATAGTTTTTCGAATTTTAATTGGTTTTTAGGCTTTTTGGATATTTTTATAGGTTTATATTTTTTTTAGGTTTTTAGGGGTTTAAATTTTTTAATGTTTTTATGGTTTTGGTCAGGGTTTTCAAGGTTTTTATGGTTTTTTAGATTTTTTTATTCTTTAGGTTATTTAAAGATGCTATGGGATTTAATAGTTTTTAGAGGTTTTAGGATTTTAATGATTTTTTTGGTTTTTTGGGTTTTTAGGAGTTCTTTTAGTGTTTTTATTGTTTTTCTAGTTTTTTTAAACATTTTATGGGTCTAAAATGTTTTTAGAGTTTTTAGTGGTTTTATGGTTTTTATTGGGTTTAGGTTTATTAATGGGTTTAATGAGTTTTATGGATTTTAGGTTTTTAGGGATTTTTAGAGTGTTTATATTTTTTTGTGGTATTCTTGGGTTTTAATATTTTTAAGCATTTATAGATTTTTAAGATTTTCATAGGGGTTTTTGGGGGATTTAGGAATTTTTATGTTTTTTTATGTTTTTATATATTTTTTTGGGAATTATTATTTTAAGGGTTTTTAGGGATTTTGGGGAGTTTTAGGGGTTTAGTGTTTTTTGGGTTTTTTTCAAGTATTTAGGGTTTTTATAGTTTTTATCATTTTGTAAAACTTTTTTTATATTAAATGATTTTTAGATATTTTAGTTGTTTTAGGGGTTTTATGTTATTTTAGGTTTTTAAGGTTTTTTTTGGTTTTTATAGTTTTTAAGATTATTCAGGGTCTTCTTTGGGTTTTTAGGGTTTCTAGGGTTTTTAACAGTTTTTTGGTTTTTTGGGTTTTTATATAATTTTATTTTGTATGGTTTTCATTGGATCCTTTATTGGTTTTATATGATTTTACATTTTTAGTGTTTTTAGTGATTTTTAAGAGTTTAATGGTTGTTTTTTTATTTTATGAATTTTTTACTTTTTAGGGTTTTAGTGTTTTAGTGTTTTTTTGGGTTTTTAGAATGTTTTGTGTTTTTTAGGGGTTTTAACCATTTTTAGTGTTTTTAAAAATTTAGGGGTTTAATATTTTTAGAATTCTAGTGGTTTTTAGGATTTTTTATTGGTTTTTATGAGTTTTAAGGGGTTTTACGGGTTTTTAGGGGGGTTTAGGGTTTTTAGGGGTTTAAAGGTTTTTATGGTTTTAGGGGTTTTTTATGGGTTTTATGGGTTTTAGGGTCTTTTATGGTTTTTAGCCTTCTTAGGTTTTTGAGGGTGTTTATTTTTCTTGAGGTTTTTTAGGTTTTCTTAGGGGATTCATGGTTTTTTACATTTTTATGAATATTTAGGTTTTTTAGGATTTTTATGGTTTTTTGGTTTTAGGGATTTTGAGGGTTTTAGGGTTTTTTAGGTTTTTAGTTTTTTTAGGTTTCTTGGGTTTTATGTTTTTTAGGTTCTTACAGTTTTCCTATGGGTTTTTATGGTTTTTTGGGGTTTTATTTTTTTTTATGGATTTTTAGGGATTTTTTGGAATTTTATGTTTATTAGGGATTTTAAAGGGTTTTGTGGTTTTTATGGTTTATTTCAAATTTTCGGATTTCTTTGAGTTATTTTGGGGTCTAAGGTTTTTTAAAGCATTTAACTTTTCTAAGGGGTCTGAAGGGTTTTTACATTTTTTAGTGGTTTATGGGTTTCAGTGGTTTTGGGAGTTTTATGGTTTTAGGGGTTTTATATTCTTTTTTCGGTTTATATGGTTTTGATATTTCTTAGGTGTTAAGGTGTTTTAATTGTTTTTATATTTTAAAAATTTTATAAGGGACTTTTACCATTTTTGTGGTTTTTACATTTTTTGGGATTTCTAGGGATTTTTTTTTATTTTTTATGTTTTTTCGGGTTTAAAAGGATTTTGAGGTTTTTTAGAGTTTTATAGGGATTTTAGGGTTTTTGGTGGTTTAAACCTTTTTGGTTTTTAGATTTTTTTAAGTGTTTTCGCATGTTTATGGTTATTCTATTAGTTTTATGGTCTATAGATTTTTACGTTTTATGGATTTTTAGGGATTTTTTGGATTCTTTTGGGGTTTATTGTATCTTTTGAGGATTTTAGAATTTTAATGGTTTTACGGTCTTGATGATTTTTTGAGGTTTTTAGTTAATTTTTGATTATTTAAGGTTTTAATTTTTTTTTATTTTTTTTAATTTTTTTAAACATTTGTAGGGTTTCAAAGGGGTTTTAGAGTTTTTTGTGGGTTTTTAGGTGTTTTTATGTGTTTTTAGGCTTTTGAATGTTCTTAGGGGTTTATGGTTTTTAGCTGGTTTTAAAATTTTAGTGTTTTTTCTATTTTTAGATTTTTTTAGTGTTTTTAGGTTTTTATGATTTTCTTTGGAGTTTTTAGGGTATTTAGAAAGTTTTACATTTTTTGGTATTTTTATGCATTTTTTATGTTTTTTATGATTTTTAATGTTTTTTGTAAATTTGAGGGTTTTAGGGTTCTTTTGGGTTTTTAGGGGGGTTAAGTGTTTTTTACGGTTTTGATTTTTTAAGTGTTTTCTGGTTTTTATGGTTTTTATAGTTTTTTAGGGTTTTAATTATATTTTTATATTTTTATGGCATTTTTTGGCATTTTTTAGTATTTTTTGGGTTTTTAGGAATTTGAAGGGTTTGTAATTTTTTTGTATTTTTAAGGTTTTTTTATTTTTTGGGTTTAAATTTTTTTATAGTTTTTTTTATTTTTCAATGTTTTAAATGGTTTTTATATTTTTTAGTGGGGTTTGGGGTTTTATTGGGTTTTAGGGTTTTTAAAGTTTTTAAGTGTGTTTTTATGGTTTTTTAGTGGGGGTATAGATTTTATTATTTTTTAGTGTTTTTGGGGTTTTATGTGTTTTTAGGGTTTTAATGTTATCTTAAAGATTTTCCGGGTTTTTAATAATTTTTTAAATTTTAAGGGGTTTTTGGATTTTTATATTTTTTTGGGTTTTGTGTGAATTTGATATTTTTTTGGATATTTTTATTTTAGGGTTTTTTGAGTTATTTTTTGTTTTTAACGGTTTTTTCAAGTTTTTTAATTTTTTTTTGCTTTAAATGGGTTTTTAATGTTTTTAGTGGGGTTTTAGGGATTTTATGGGGTATTAATTGTTTTTAGGTGTTTTTTATGATTTTTAGGGGTTTTAGGGTTTTAGGATCTTTTTAGGGGTTTTAACATTTTTTATGTTATTAATTGTTTTATATTTTTTGGACTTTTATTGTTTCCTTAAGGATTTTCACAGTTTTAGGGTTTTTTATTTTTTAATGGATTTTAGTGCATTTTTTGAATTTTTATGGGTTTTGAAGTTTTAATAGATTTTGATGAGTTATTGTGTTTTTAGGGGTTATATGGGTTTTAGGGTTTTTAAGATTTTTAGGTAATTTAGGTGTTTTTTTTTTGTTTTTGGTTTTAATGTTATATTAAGATTTTTCAGATTTTTTGGGGATTTTTTTTTTGTTTTTGGATACTTTAATTATTTTTATTATTTTTAGGGATTTATGGGGTTTTAGTCATTTAGGCTTTATTAGGATATTTATGGTTTTTTGGAATTTTTTTCAAGGTTTTTAATGTTTTTAAATATTTTTAACATTTTTAAGTGTTTAAAAAATTCTTAGAGTTTTTATTGGTTTTTTGTGTTTTTTGTTTTTTATGGATTTTTATGGGATTAAGGGGTTTTTAGGGGTTTTAGTGTTTTTATGGTTTTAGGGGTTTTATGTGATTTTTGGTTTTTAATATTTTCTTAGCGGTTTTTAGGGTTTATATGTTTTTTAGGTTTTATGGATTTTTTGAGATTTTATCATTTTGAAGGTTTTTTACGATTTTTAGGGATTGTGTGTTTTTAGGGGGGTTTTAAAGTTTTTAGAGTTAATAGGGTTTTTAGGTTTTTTTAAGGGATCTATGTTTTTTTCGGTTTTTATGTTTTTATTATGGGTTTTCATTGTTTTTAGATTTTTCCCATATTTACTGATTTTGAGGGATTTTTTACAATTTTTATGGCTTTAGGGTCATCAAGGATTTTGAGGGTTTTTAGGGGTTTAAGGGTTTTTCTACTTTATTTGGTTTTCAGGTTTTTATTTGATTTTTTGGGTGTTTTTAAGCATATTTATATTTTTTAAAAGTTTTTAGGGATTTAAAGGGGTTTTAGAGTATTTAGTGGGATTTTATGGTTTTGATGGGATTTTAGTATTTTTATAAGTTTTAAGAGAGTTTTACAATTTTTTTTGGGTTTTTAGGGCCATTTTATGGTTTTCATACTCTTTATGTTTTTAGGGGTTTTAAGTGTTTTTAGGTTATTAATGTTTTCTTAGGGTTTTTTACATTTTTTCTATTTTTTTCAATTTTTTTGATTTTTATATATTTTTAGTGTTTTAGGGATTATGATGGTCTTTAGGGATTTTTATTGTTTAATGGGTTTTATGTGTTTTAAAAAAAATTAGGTCTTTTAGGGGTTTTAATAGTTAATATTTTTTTAAGGATATCTTAGGGGTTTTAAGGGTATCTAGCGGTATCTATGTTTTTATGGATTTTTAGGTATTTTTTATAATTTTTATGGTTTTTAGGGGTTTTAGGGATTTTGTTGATTTTTAAGGGTTTTATCATCTTTTAGGTTTTTATGGGTTTTATGTGTTTTTAGGTTTTATGGATTCTATGGGTTTCCAGGGTTTTTAGGGTATTTTTTTTTAAATTATTTTTAAGGATTTTTTAGTATTTCTATGGGTTTTTATGTTTTTTATGGATTTTTAAGGTTTTTTTTACAGTTTTATGGTTTTTATAGTTTTCGGGGTTTTCAGGTTTGCAGGTTTTTTAGAAATTTCTAGGGTTTTAATGTTTTTATATTTTTTTAATGTTTTTAGGAGTTTAAATGGTCTTCATATTTTTTTTTGTTATTAGAATTTTTATAGGTTTTTAAGGTTTTCTATGGTTTTTATGGTTTTATGGGTTTTAAGAGTTTTAGGGGTTTTAGGGATTTTGATATTTTTTGTGTTTTTCTATTTTTTGGTCAATTTAAGTGTTTTTTCATTTTTAAGGTTTTCATGTGGGTTTTTAGGTTTTTTAGGTTTTTTTATGATTTTAGGAATTTTTTTTTGGATTTTAATGGCTTCGTAAGGTTTTTAGGGATTTTGAGAGTTTTTTAGATATATAGTTATTTTATGGTTTTCATGGGTTTTAAAGTTTTTTTTCAAGTTTATAGGTTTTTAATGGGTTTTTTTAAGATTTTTTAGGGGTTGAATGGGTTATTGAGTTTGTAGTTTTTTTGGGTGTTTATGATTTTTTATGGTTTTAGGATTTTTTTGGTTTTATGCGTTTTTATTATATTTAGGGTTTTTATAGTTTTTTAGGGTTTTTAGGGGTTTTATGTGTTTTTATGTTTTTAAGGTTTTCTTAGAGGTTTTCAAGGTTTTAGGGTTTTTTATGATTTTAAAGAATTTTTGGGATTTTTTAAATTTTTATAGTATTTAGGGTTTTAAGGATTTTTTAATGATTTTAGGGTTTTTAGTGGTTTTAGAGTTTTATGGTTTTTTGAGTTTTTAAAGATTTTTTGAGTTTTTAGACGTTTTTTGTTTTTTATGGGGTTTTATGGTTTTTAAGGGTTTTTAGGATATTTTATGGGGGTATCAGGGATATTGTTATATTTTAGATGTTTATGTGTTTTAAGTGTTTTTTTCTTGTTTTTATGGTTTTCTTAGGATTTTTCATGGTTTTAGGGTACTTAATGTTTTGTTGATTTTTTGGGATTTTTTTGGATTTTACGGGTTTTAGGAATTTGTATTTTTTTAGGTATTTTTAGGTGTTTCAGGGTTTTTAGCAATTTTTATGTTTTTTATAGTTTTATGTGTTTCTTGGGTTTTAAGGTTTTCCTACAGTTTTTATGTTTTTAGGGGTTTTTTAAGTTTTTAGGCATTTTAAGGGATTTTTATAATATTTATGTATTCTTTCGGGGTTTTAGTTATTTTGAGGGGTTTTAGGGTTTTTATTTTTGTGGGGTTTTAGGATTTTTGAGTTTATTAGGGGTTTTAATTTTTTTTAGGATTTTTTAATTTTTTTTATTTTTTGAAGGGTTTTTATTGTTTTAGGGGATTTTATGGTATTTAAGGGAATTTAGGGTTTTTAGAGAATTTTAGGTATTTTAGAGTTTTAAAGTTTTTTAGGAGTTTTATGTTTTTTAGGTTTTTAAGGTTTTTTTGGGATTTTAGGTTTTTTACATTTTTCACATTTTTTGGATTTTTTAGGGATTTTTGAGTGTTTTGGGTATTTTGAGAGTTTTAGGGTTTTTAATGGTTTTAGAGGTTTTCCTTTTTTTATTTTCTAGGGATTTTAATTATTTTTAGGTTTTGATGTTTTTATTAGGGGTTTTCCATGTTTTTGGGGATTTTAGGATTTTAGTGATTTTTAGGGTTTTTCAATTTATGGTATTTGGAGGGTTTTAATGGGTTTTTTATTTATTTATGTTATTTTTTTTGTTTTGTTTTGTTTTTATTTGAGTTTTTTGTGTTTTTAATGTTTTAGAGTTTTTTTATTCTTTTAGGTGTTCAAATCATTTGATAGTTTTCAATGGTTTTAGGATTTTATGGGTTTTTAGGTGTTTTTACGGGTTTTATGTGGTTTTTAGGTGGGTTTTAGGGGTTAAAGAGCCTTTTGTGTTTTTCTTTTTTTTAGCATTTTTTATTTTTCTAGGTGTTTTGATTGTGTTTATGATTTTATGTTTTTCTTAAGGTTCTTATAGGTCTTAAGGTTTGTATATTTTTAGATATTTTTAGGGTTTTTTAGTATTTTTAAGGTTTTTATGGGTTTTAGGGGCTTCGAGTGTTTTTTGGAATTTTTTGGGTTTTAGGTTTTTTCAGGTTTTAGGGGTTTTTTGTTTTTTTATGTTTTAAGGTTATCTTATGGGTTTTCTTAAATTTTAGTGATTTTTACATATTTAGGGATTTAAAGGATTTTTTATAGTTTTTAGGGAATTAAAGGTTGTCTAGAATGTTTTATTTTTTTAGTAGTTAAAGTGTTTTTAGTAGATTTTTATGTTTTTATTTTTTTATGGTTTTAGGGTTTATGAGGATTTTTTATGTTTTTAGGGTATTTTCAGTGTTTAGGGCTTTTAGAATTTTTTGATTTTTAAGAGATTTTAAGTGTTTTTAGGTTTTTAAGGGTTTATTTATATTTTTTAGGTTTTTGGGTCTGTTATGTTTTTTGGATTTTAGGGTTATCTTATAAATTTATGGGGTTTGGGGTTTTTATGAATTTTGATCTTTTTTAGGGTTTTGGGTGGTTTTAGGATTTTTAGTGTTTTTTTGGGTTTTATTTTCTTAGGTTTTTAAGGTTTTTAAGTATTTTTAAGTTTTTAAGGATTTTTAATGTTTTTTATGGTTTTTATGAGTTTTTAAATTTTTGTGGATTTTTTGTTAAATTAAAGATTTTATGGTTTTTAGGGGTTTTAGGGATTTTGAGGGGTTTTTTGGTTTCTAGGATAACTTTTTTTAGTTTTTAGGGGGTTTTAGATCTTTATAGGATTTTACAATTTTTAATATTTTTAACATTTTCAGGAGTTTAATTGTTTTTTATATTTTTAGTGATTTTTAGGGTTTTTATGTGATTTTACGTTTTCTCATGTTTTAGGTTTATTTGGGGGGAGGGGTGGGTTTGGTTTTTAAATGTTTTAAGGGTCTTTAGGTTTTTAGGATTTTCATAGTGATTTTCAATATTTCAAGGGTTTTTCTGTTTTATGGGTCTCTAGTTATTTTTTAGGAATTTTATGGTTTTTAGAGGTTTTAGGGATTTGGATGGTTTTAGGGATTTTCTATTTTCTTTGGATTTATTGAGTTTTTTTGAGGTCTTGAGCTTTTTAATTTTTTTAGAGGTTTTAAAGTTTTTAGGTGTTTAAGGTATTTTTAGAGTTTTTAGTGAAATTTAGGGTTTTTATTGGTTTTTAGAGTTTTAATGTTTTTAGGGGTGTTATTGTTTTTAGGGGGTTTTAGGTGTTTTATGTTATTTTAGAGTATTTTAGGGTTTTTAGTATGTTTTTGGTTTTTGGGGTATTAAGTGTTTTTATATTTTTAAGGTTTTCTTAAGAGTTTTCAGGGTTTTTTTGGGTTTTTATGTATTTAATTAATTTTAGGTATTTTTTAGGATTATTATTGGTTTTTTGGTTTTTAGGGTTTTTGAGGGTTCTTATGCTTTTTAGTGTTTCTATGGGTTTTAGTGTTTTTTATTTGCTTAGGATTTTTTGGTTTTTTTATGTTTTTATGGTTTTCATATGGTTTTACAAGGTTTTTATCAATTTTTACTTTTTATGGACTTTTAGACATTTTAGGGGATTATCGTTTTTAGGGAATTTAATGATTTTGGGGGTTTTGGAGTTTTTTATGGTTTTTTTGGTTTTTTTGGTTTTTGGGTTTTTTTTAGTTTTATTGGGATTTTAATTGTTTTATAGTTTTTATAGTTTTAAGGTTTTAAAGGGGTTTTATATTTTTTATTAGGTTTTTATATTTTTTTTTGTATTTTTAATGTTTTTAGGGGTTTTATGGAATTTAGTGTTTTAGAGTCATTTGATGGTTTTTGGGGGTTTTAGTATATTTTAGGATTTTTGAGTTTCAAGTGTTTTTATGTTTTTATGGTTTTCTAAGGGGTTTTATGGTTTTTAATGGTTTTTAAGATTTATGGTATTTTAGGGATTTTTTATATTTTTTTAGGTTTTTAGGGGTTTTAGCGATCTTGGGGGTTTTTTGGGTTTTAGGGTTTTTTAAGGTTTTAATAATTTTTAGTTTTTCAGGGGATTAAATAGTTTTTAAGTTTTTAGGTTTTTTCTTATGTTTTCATTGTATTTAGAAGTTTTTACATTTTTAATTAATTTTAGGGATTTTTGAGTTTGTAGGGTCCTGAAAATTCCGCAAGAGGGAAATCCAATTACTGCAAGACTTGGAAAAGGACCGAACCAGTCCGTGCACCGGCTCCTAGCAACAGCACACAGCCGGTTCGGCAAACCACCCTCCCGCAAATCCGCGAACCACCGTTTTTCGCGAAATAGAGGCAGGGACCTCCGTGGGTGCGCAACAGGATGGGTACCAGGCCGGTCCACCGCCATGAGCTGCCCCCTCCGCGGACCGATGTTGTTCGCGGGACAGAAGCGGAGAGGTGCACAACCGCGGAGCAATTCCGTGGGCCTCAGATAAAAAAAATACTCGGTTGACCGAGTCGTCTGTAGATGAGGATTCCATCATGGGATTCCGCAAAGGCCGTGTGCCCATCCTATTCACAGCTCTACAAATAACCACCGAGGGCTACAAAAAAAAGGGAAGAGGAAGGACGGGTAAAAAACCAGTGGGGAGATGTTGGAGAAATCACTCCCAGCGGTCCGCGACCTTCCGCGGACCCGATATCATCCGCGGATGCACTCTTGCACAGAGAGGAGAAACCATATCGTGAGCCAGCTCCTTCGCGGAGGGCCATCTCCTTCATAGACGGCCATCTCCTCCGTGGACCAGTGTCATTCACGAAATGGAGGCGGAAACTCCTCCGTGGGCCCAAAGTAGGAAGGGCATCAGCCCCTTTGCAGACATGCTTCACGGATGGCTATCTCGTCTGCGGACAACCTCCTTCGCAGACAGCCTCCTTCGCGGCCTGCTCCCTCGTCGTGAGCTTTTCAGGCCGGGATGTCGGGATTTTCCATTGCACCCTTGTGCCGCCCCAACATCTGTCCTATAAAATTCCATGAGTCGAGCTACTCCTCATGACTCTCCCATAACCCCATTACCTAGCTCTCATTCTAGGTTCATCCAGAAAGGGCCTCCCTTGCGTAAGTCCCACACCAACCATTGCTAGGTGTCTCCTACTTAGTTGTCCTGACCACATGACGTTAAATTGTATGGCCATCATCCTGACCACATGACGTTAAACTGTTTGGCCCTCGTCCTATCCATATAATGCTAAACTATATGGAAACAGCCCTCTCTACATGACTATAAACTGCATCATTCCCTCTCATTCAATAATTTGATGCCTTATGCTCCAAGCATAAGATGCCTCATGCCATGTTTATAGTGGCATAACTTCAAGAGCGCAGGAATTCATTCAAAAATTCCATCACTCCACCCCACGCATTGCGTGTCCTTTATTAGGATCTTCATCCTCTTTCATGTCTAAAAGGACCCCCTAATGACCTGGACTCGTGCCACCTTGGCTCACCTACCGTCCTGGGCCAACGCCCCGGAAGACTTCAGACAACACTTTGAGATAGGTCCTGTGTTTCGAATATGGTCAGCAGTCAACCCTTATTTGTTCGTCCCCATTTCAGGCTAACGTGATATGAATACTGTGTTTCAAACATGGTCAACAGTTATCCTCCATCACCATGCCACCCTTATTATGTTCTGAATATCAGGCATGTGATTCACACTTTTCATCTCCCTTTATTTGGACTGATTCCAATGCCCTTGGCGTTATCCTGCTTGTGCACCTCCGTATAGGCTTTGGCCCCCATTATATTCCTCAACCCACCAATGGGTTGGGATGCCCTCATGGCCAGACACGAGGAAGACACCCTGGGTGTCCATCTTGGAGTAAGCCCCTACCTTCTGGGCCTCTTCAGAGTGTAAGCCCCAATTTATCATCTTGGGTCGCTCCATGCGTAAGCCCCACTCCGCTTCTCACTGACACACCTTTTGCGACATGATCCTCTGGTCACTGCTGCCTCTTGTTTCCCACACCGAGCATGACTCACGTGGTCTTAGAGTAAGCATCGACCATGACATCCCCTCTATGGGCCTCCTCAGAGTGTAAGCCTCAATCCATCATTCTGGGCCTCCTCAGAGTGTAATCCCCAATCCATCATTCTGGGCCTCCTCAGAGTGTAAGCCCCAATTCATCATCCAGGTCCGCTCCATGCGTAAGCCCCACTATGCTTCTCACGGATGCACCTTTCGCGACGTGTTCCTCTAGTCCCTACTGCCTCTTGTTTATCACACCGAGCATGACTCAAGTGGGATTAGATTAATCATCGACCATGACATCCTACCATGGGCCTCCTCAGAGTGTAAGCCCCAAGCCGAAGAAAACTACGAGGACTTTTATCTATGCCAAAGCATGGTACGTAGGAAGCCTCCACGAGGTTCAATCCCACCACTCGGTCATTTATTCACATTGAGTTCCACCCTCGTCCAGCATGACATTAAACTGTATATACGAACTATGTGGACTTTGATCCCTGCCTCCTAAGTAGGGTACGCAAGAAGCCTCCCTGAGGTTCAAGCCTAATAACTGGTCGATCCGATCATCTCCACACCGGTTCACTGCACCACTCCTAGTGCCGCCTCAAGTGAGTTCCAACCCTTCGGGGTCATTAATCCAATGAGGGATGGTAAACCTCGGGAAAAAATTATTCTGAACCCCTACGTCCAGCTGACTGTTTCCCACAAAGGTTAAATCCGTGGATACTATGTTTGGGCATAAACCAAAGATTCGTGAACATATTAATAAGTCTTAAATCTATAAGAGAGTCCCGGAACAGGCAATAATTCCCCCCAAAAAGGGTGTGATGAGCCCGACTTCCCATCCTCTCGACCAATGTGAGTTCTTAAGAGTCGCTAGTCAGACCATCCGACGAAAGCCTGCCTTTGGAAAGAAGGTCCATCAATCATTGGATATGGAGCCGTTGGGCGTTTCATGGCTGAAACCAGAACGAAACAGAGTTTTTTCGGGTTTTTTAGTATTTAGTGATTTTGAGTGGTTTTAATGTTTTTTTATGGTTTTTGGGGTTTTATGGTTTTTAGTCTTTTAGGTATTTTCTAAGTTTATAGAGTTTTTTTTAGTTTTTATTGTTTTTAGGGGTTTAGAGGGTTTTAATAGTTTTTTGTGGTTTCATTGTGTTTTTTTGGGTTTATAGGGGTTTTAAATAATTTTTAGGGTTTTATGGTTTTTTTGTGTTTTCAGAAATTTTTAATTTTTCTTGTGTTCAAAGTGTTTTTATATTTTTAATGTTTTCTTAGGGTTTTTGAGGGTTCTATATATTTTTTATGTATTAAGGTATTTATTGTAAATTTTTAGGTTTTCTAGGGTTTTTATCATTTTTAGAGACTTTTGATGATTTTAAAAGTTTTTTGGGGTTTTTATAGTATTTAATGTATTCTTAGGGTTTTGGTTTTTTAAATTTTTTTTACAGGTTTTAATGTTTTATAGTTTTATTTACATTTTCATGGTTATTAAAGGGTTTTTAGTGATTTTAGTTGGTTTTTATGGTTTTTATGTTTTGGGGGGTTTTTTAATTTTTATAGGTGATTTATGGTTTTTAGTGGATTTTATAATTTTTAGGATATTTTTAGGGACATTAGGGGTATTATTATTTTCTATGGTTATTAGGGGTTCATTGGTTTTTTAGCTATTTTATGGTCGTATAAGGTTTTTTAGGGTTTTAAGTGTTATTTATGATTTTTTGGGTTTTAATTTTTTAGGTTATCAATTTTCTCTTAGTGTTTTTCTAGGTTTCTAGGGATTTTTACATTTTAGGTATTTTTAGTGATTTTTTGGGTTTTTATGACTTTTAAGTGTTTTTAGGGATTTTGAGGGTTTTATGGTTTCTAGTGATTTTTAGATTTGTTAGTGTTTTTATGTTTTTTGAGTTATAAGTGTTTTTTGGTTTTTATGGTTTTCTTATAGGTTTTTAGGTTTTTTTAGTATTGTTTCATTTATAGGGGTTTTAGGTCATTTTTATGATTTCTTTTGGCTTTTTAAGGTTTTTAGTGATTTTGAGTGGTTTTAGGGGTTTTTTACATTACAATATTTTGGGTTTTGGCATTTTTTTTTTGAGTTTTTAGTTTTTTAATGGTTTTTTAGAGTCTTTTGATTTTTTAGTGGTTTAAAGGGGTTTTTAGAGTTTTTATAGATTTTTTGGGTTTTCTTGGAAATTTATGTTATTTACTCTTCTTAAAAGTTTTATAGTATTTAGGGATTTTTAGTTTTTTCTGATTTTTTGGTGTTATAGTGCTTTTAGGTTTTTAAGGATTTTAAGTATTTTTAGGTATTGAATATATTATATTTGGTTTTCAAAGTTTTTAGGGTTTTTTACATTTTTAGTAATTTATATGGATTTTTAGAGTTTTTTTAAATGTTCATTTTGGGATATTAGAGATTTTGATAATTGTAGAGATTTTAGGGATTTATAATTTTAATGTTTCTAGGGGTTTTAAGGGTTTTCTGTTTTCAAAAAATATCTTCGGGTTATAAAGGTTGTTAGTGTTTTCTATGTTTTCAGGATTTTTAGGGATTTTTATGATTTTTAGGGTTTTTGAGGGGTTTTGAGGTATTTTAGGGGTTTTAGGGTTTTGATTGTTTTTTGGGTTTTAGTTTTTTTGGTTTTTAATAATTTTTTGAGTCGTTATAAAATTTATAGGAGTTTAAATAGTTCTTTTAGTTTTTAGTGATATTTAGGGTTTCTATGGGGTTCTCGGGTTTTTTAATGTTTTGAGGATTTTAATGTTTTTTAAAGATTTAGGGATTTCAAGCTCTTTTATGGTTTTTATGGTTTTTATCATTTTTATTTTAGTGGTTTTATGTGGTTTTATGTTTTTAAATTTTTAGGCATTTTTTGGGTTTTTAGGGTTTTTTACGTTTTTTGGGATTTTTATGGCCATTTTATGTCTTTTAAAGTTTTTAGGGTATTTAGGATTTTGAGGGTTTTTAAGGTGTTTTATGGTTTTTATAATTTTTAGGGTATTAGGGGTTTCATGTTTTTTAGGTTACTTAGGTTTTAATTTGGTATTTTTGAATTTTTAGTGTTTTTTATGTTAATTGGGATTTTAGGCATTTATTCATTTTTTTATTTTTATAGTTTTTAGGGATTTGGTGGGTTTAAATTTTTTATGGTTTTTTGGGTTTTTATGTTTTTTTTGAGTTTTTAGGGTTGGTAATGTTATTTAGAGTTTCTAATGTGTTTAGGGGTTTAATGGGTTTCAGATTTTTCAGTAGTTTTTTATATATTTTTGGGATTTTAAGATTTTTTAATGGTTTTAAAGGGTTTTAAATTTTTTATGTTTTTTAGGGTCTTTGGGGTTTTAGATTTTTTTAAATTTTTAGGTGTTTTAAGTGTTTTTTTGGGTTTTAAGGTTTTAATAGGGGGTTTAGTGAGTTTTATGCTTTTAGATATTTTTTGGGATTTTTTGGGATTTATATAATTTTTAGGGTTTATATGGAATTTGATATTTTTTTAATTTTAATTTTGTATTGTTCTTCTAGGTTTTTAGGGTTTTGTTGAGTTATTTTGTACTTTTAGAGTTTATTAATGTTTTTAGGGGTTTAAAGGGTTTTTATATTTTTAGTGAATTTTTAATGTTTTTATGCAGTTTTAAGGTTTTAATGTTTTTAGGGGTTTCAGGTTCTTTTTAGTGGTTCTAAGGTTTTTAGTTTTTTTTTATGTTTTTAAGTGATTTAATTTATTAAAAAATTGTTATTGTTTTATGGGTTTTAGGGTTTTTATTACATTTTAAGGGACTTTTAGTTCCTTTTTAGGCCTTTTTATAGTGGTTTTTGTGTTTTTAAGGATTTTGATGGGTTTTATGTTCTTAGGGGTTTTTTTGATTTTTATGGTTTTTAAAATATTTCTTTATTTTGAGGGATATTTTCTAATTTGAATGGTTCCTAGGGTTTTTATTTTTTTTGAGTTTTTTTCATATTTTTTTTGTTTTTTAGGGTTTTAGAATTTTTTAGGTATTTTAGGGGTTTTAGGTGTTTCTAGGTTTTTTATTTTTCTTATAAGTTTTTAGGGTTATATTTTTTTTATGTTTTTATTAATTTCTAGGAAATTTTTCATATTTTTATATATTTTTTGATTATTTAGGGATTTTATGTGTTTTGGAGATTTTTGTGGTTTATAAGATTTTTATTGGCATTTTTGGGTTTTTAGGGATTTTTTAGTTTTTTCTTGTTTTTATGAGTTTTAGAGTTTTTTAATATTTTTATGGGTTTCAAGTGGTTTTAGAGGCTTTAGTGGGGTTTTATTTTTTTTATGGGGGTTTTATCATTTTATATATTTTTATTGGGTTTTAGGAGTTTTATAGTATTTTAAGGGTATTTATGGTTTTATCAATTTTAAGTTTTTTATGGATTTTAAGTGTTTTTAGGTTTTTAAGGATTTCCTAGGGGTTATCATGGTTTTTAAGGGTTTTAGAATTTTTTAGTTTTTTATGGATTTTAGTATTTTTTGGTTTTTATGGTTTTATAATGTGTTTTAAGGTTTCATCAGTTTTTATGTTTTTAGGTATTTTTAGTGATTTAAGGATTTTTTGGTTTTTAGGGGTTTAAGAATATTGGGTGATTTTAGAGTTTTTAAGGGTTTTTTGGATTTTTTTTGTTTTTAGGGTTTTTTTAGTTTCTTAGGAATTTTAAGATTTTTTTAAAAATTTTAATTTTTTTAGGGTTTTGAAGAATTTTTAGAGTTTTTAGTGGTTATTTAATATTTTTATGGGCTTTGACGGTTTTTTAAGGTTTTAGGGGTTATAATGGTTTTTAGGATTTTTAGGGATTTGAGGGTTTTTTTCACTATTTAGTTTATTTGGGGATTTATGTATTTTTAGGTTTTTCATATTTACATAGGGGTTTTCAGGGTTTTATATATTTTTATGTCTTTTTTTGAATTTATATGTTTGTAAAGTGTTTTAGAGATTTTATGTGGTTTTGGGTTTTTTTATTGTTTATTTTAGTTTGTAGAGTATTTTTCATTTTTTTTCATTGTTTTAGGTTTTTCTATTTTTTAAATGTTTTTATGGATTTAAGGGCGTATTATATTTTTTTAGTTGTTTTTGTGGTTTTTTTGGTTTTTTTAAAAAAAATTAGGGTTTTTATGGTATTTATGGGTTTTAAGGTTTTCAGAATCCTTTTAGGGTTTTAGGCGTTTTTGAAATTTTTATGTTTTTTTGGGAATTTTAATTGTTTTTAGGTTTTTATGGTTTTGTAAATCCTTTTCAAAGATATTATGTTTTATGTATTTGTATGGATTTTTAGGTTCTTATGGTTTTTTAGATTTTTTTGGGGTTTTGAGGGTCTTAGTGTTTTTATTGTTTTTACAATTTTAATTGTTTTTTAATTTTTTAACATTTTCATTGGGTTTTCAAAAAATTAAGGGTTTATTACCTTTTTAGGGATTTTGGAGGTTTTTTCATTATTTTTAGGAGTTTTAGTGTATTTAGGGATTTTAAGGGTCTTTATAATTTTTATGGACTTTTGGGGTTTTAGTTTTTTTTTGATTTTTCAGGGCATTATGACTTCTTAAGGTTCTTAACATTTTTAGGGGTTTCAAGGGTTTTTAAAGTTTTTAGTGGTTTTAGTGTTTTTAAGGGGTGTTAAGGTTTTTTGGGGTTTTTATGTTTTTTTTGGGATTAAGGTCTTTTAAGGTTTTTAGCATTTTATCAGTTTTAGTGGTTTTAGGAGTTTGTATGTTTTTATAATTTTATTAGGGTTTTTCATGGTTTTTAGGGGTTTTTACATTTTTATGTATTTTTTGGGAATTTTAAATATTTTAAATATTTTATAGTTTTTATGTATTTTGAAGGTTTCAGGGTTTTTCAAGGGTTTTAATATATTTTTTCTTTCTGTCATTTTTAGGGTTTTATGGTTTTTTTATGTTTTTATGTTTTTAATATTTTCTTAGGGGTTTTCAGTTTTTTTTCATTTATAGGGATTTTTATTTATTTTTTATGTTTTTATGGTTTTTAGTGTTTTTTTTGGATTTTTATGGATTTTTTTTGGTTTTAGGGATTTTAGAGTTTTTAAAAATGGGTTTTTATAGTTTTTATTGTTTTTTTATGTTTTTTTATTTTTAGAGTTTCTATGGGTTTTATTGGTTTTAATGCTTTTAGGGGTTTTTAGGGTCCTTTTATTATTTCTTAGGGTTTTTATCATGTTTATGTTTTTTTACTTGTTTTAATTATTTTTCAGTTTTTAGGGGTTTATAAGAATTTTTTCAAGGTTCTTATAGTTTTTACATTTTAATGGACATTTATGGATTTTATATATTTTTATGGTTTTTTAGATATTATAGGGATTTTGAGTTTTTAGGGTTTTTATGGATTTTTTGGGCTTAGTTTTTTTTAGTGTTTTAGGCTTTGATTGTTTTTTATTGTTTTTAATGTATTTTGGGTTGTAAAGGATTTTTAGTTTTTAGTGGTTTTTTTTGGTTTTATCTTTTTTTTGTGGTTTTTGATTTTTTAGATTATTTATAGTTTTTAGGGGGTTTAAATGTTTTTAGGTATTAATTGTTTTTTTAGGATTGTTTCTAGGATTTTAGGGGGTTTTATATTTTTAGAGATTTTTAGGGAATTTTAGGGATTTTTTAATAATTTTATGGTTTTAGGGTTTTTTATTGGGATTTTTTAGGGTTTTAGGGTGTTTTATGGATTTAAGGTTTTTTCTACCATTTTTATGTTTTCAAATGTTTTCTATTTTTTTAGGTTCGTATCGTTTTCTTAGGGTTTTCTAGGATTTTATGTTTATTTTCATTTTTATGTTTTTTTTGGATTTTTTTGTTTTTTATTATTTTTAGGGGTTTTAGGGACATTGGGGAGTTTTAGGGGTTTTGTGGGTTTTGGGGTTTTTATGGGGGGTTAGTTTTAGGTATTTTTAATGTTTTTTAGAGTATCATAATTTTTTAGTGGTTTAAAGGGTGTTTAGAGTCTTTAGTGGTTTTTAGCATTTTAGGGTTTTTTAGGAATTTAACAGTTTTAAGGTTTTTTGGGGTTTTAGGATTTTTAGCATCTTTTTAGGGTTTTCAGGGGTTTTTAGGTTTTTATGGTTTTTTAGGTTTTTAGGGGTTTTAGGAGATTTAGGTTTTTCTAGATTTCTTTGAAGTTTTCAAGGTGTTTGATGTTTTTAACCTTTTTAGGGAATTTTAGGACATTTTATGTTTTTATAGAATTTTTGGGTTTTTAGGTATTTTGAGGGTCTTTAGGGGTTTTTATGAATGTTAGGGTTTTTATGGGTTTTTTGGACTTCTAGGGATATTTTGAAAAATTTAGGGTTTTTAAATGTTTTTAATATTTTTTTAATTTTTTAAGCATTGAATGGGTTTTAGTGGTTTTAATGGGGTTTAGGGATTTTATGTATTTTTGAGTTTTTAATGATTTTTAGTGGTTTTAGGGTTTTTAGGGTTTTTTTTGGTTTCAAGGTATTTTAGGGATTTTCAGGGGTTATATCATATTTTATGTTTTTTAGTGTTGTTAAGGGTTTATTATTTGTAAGATTTTCTTAGGGATTATGAGGGTTTTTAGGTTTTTTTACAATTTGAGGCATATTTAGGGATTTTTACGTTTTTTTGGTTTTTGGGTTTTTAGGACATTTAGGGTTTTTTGTGTTTTTATATTTATTTAGGTTTTTAGATGTTTTGAGTATTTTTAGGTTTTAGGGTTTTTATAGAATTTTCATGGTTTTTAGAGAATTTAAATTTTTGGAGATTTGTTGGGAATTTTAAGGATTTTTATGGTTTTAATGTTTTTTTTTTGAATTTTGTGAATTTTTAATGTCTATTTTGAATTTAGAGTCTTTATGGGGGTTTTGGGGTTTTAGTTGTGTTTAGAGTATTTAGGGTTTTAAAGGATTTTTATATTTCTTTATGGTTTATAAGGATTTAATTCACTTTTATAGTTTTTAGTGATTTTTATTATTTTTGTGCTTTTTAATGATTTCTATGGTTTATAGAAGTTTCTAGAGGTATTTAGGGTTTTTATGGTTTTTATCAATTTTTAGGTTTTTTTGGGATTTAATGTGTTTTTAGGTTATTATGTTTTTTGAAGGTTTTTTAATTTATATGTATTTTTCGGTATTTTTAATGATTTTTATGGTCTTCTGGGTTTTTGGGTATTAGGGGTTTTTATGTGTTTTTTGGCATATAAGGTTTTCTTAGGGTATTTCAATTTATTAAGGATTTTTTTTCTTTTCAGGGATTTTTAAGGATTTTTTATGATTTTTATGGTTTTTAGTGTTTTATAAATTTTGAGTGGTTTTTGAGTTTTTAGGTGAATTATGGGTTTTAACATTATTTTTGGTTTTTGGGGTTTCAATTTTTAATTGGCTTTTAAGGTTTTCATAAGGGTTTTGTAGGGATTTAATAGTTATTTTTTATTGTATGATTTTATTGTTATTTTTATTATTTTTAGGCTTTATGGATTTTGAGTGTTTTTTGGGGTTTTCAGTTTTTGCACTAGTTTTAAGTGTTTCTAGGTTTTTCAGGGGTTTTTTTTATTTTTAAAGATTTTTAATTATTTTTATTTTTTAGGGTTTTTAGGGATTTTGATGTTTTTTAGGCTTTTTTTGGTTTTTAAGTAATTGGGTTTTTTTTTGAGTTTTTTACAGTTTTAAGAGTTTTTAGAGTTTTTAGGGGGTTATATATTTTTAAGGGGTTTTTTTAAATTTTAATATTTCAGGGGTTTTATGTTTTTTAGGTGTTTTGGGTTTTTAGGGTTTTTATTCATTTTAGGGTTTAACCATTTTCTTATGGTATTTCAAGGGTTTGAGTGTGTTTTTAGATTTTAGGGATCTTTAATGATTTTTTTGGTTTTTTAGGGTTTTCATGATTTTTGAGTGGTTATGGGGGATTTTAAGGTTTTCTACATCCTTAGGGATTTTAATGTTTTGTAGCATTTTTTGGTTTTTAGTTTTTTAGTTATTTTTATGATTTTAGTGTTTTTTTTTAGTTTTTTATGGTGGGGGTTCTTTCTTTTTTATGGTTTTTATGACTTTTTAGTGTTTTTAATGTTTATGGGGATTTAAATGGTTTTAGGGGTTTTTTGGTTTTTAGTGTTTTATGGTTTTTTTATTTTTTTAAAGGTTTTTAGGGATTTTATGGGTTTTAGTGGTTTTAGTGGTTTTAGGGTTTTTAGGTTCTTTTTTAGTTTTTATTTGTTTTACATTTTTTATGGGTTTTAAGTGTTTTTAGATTTTAAGTGTTTCTTATTGTTGTTCAGGTTTTTACGTTTTTTTATATTTTATGAAATTTTTTAGGAATTTTATTATTTTTAGAGTTTTTATAGATTTTAAGGGTTTTTAGTGGTTTTCTTGGATTTTTAACGGTGTTGAGAGTTTTTAACAGTTGTTATATTTATAGAGATTTTAAGAGTGTTCAGATTTTAAGGGATTCTTATGGGTTTTCAGGTTTTTAGGGTTTTTTATGTTTTTTGGGATTTTTTTGGGTTTTTTAGAATTTTTAGGGGTTCTTAGGTGTTCAAGGATTTTGTGGGTTTTATGGGTATTATGGTTTTTTTGGGTACATAGTTTTTTTCAAGTTTCTTAGGGTTTTATGGTTTTATAGAGTTTTTTATAATTTTTATAGGTTGAAAGGGTTTTTAGAGTTTTTAGTGTTTTTTGGGATTTTATGCATTTTTTGGGTTTTTATGGTTTTTGGGGTTTTATGGGTTTTTGGGGTTCTTAGGTATTTTTGGGTCTTGATAGGTTTTTTAGTGTTTTTAGGTTTTTTAGGGTTCTTGAGTGTTTTTAGGTTTTCATGGTTTTCTTAGGGATTTAGGGATTTTTACATTTTAGTGATTTTTAAGTCTTTTTAGAATTTTTATAGAGTTTTTGGGTTTTTTGGGATTTTGAAGGTTTTTAGGGTTTTCAGGGTCATCGAGGAATTATGTGTTATTTAGATTTTTTGAGGAGTTTGGAGTTTTTTTTGTTTTTTTTTGTTTTATTAAGATTTTTCTTGTGTTTTAGGATATTTATATTTTCTAGTATTTTTATGGCTATGTAAATATTTTTATGGTGTTTTATAGGTTTTGGGGATTTTAATAATTTTTAACGTTTTTAGAATTTTAGGTATTTTTGGGGTTTTTTGGTATTTTTGAAATTTTTTGGGGTTTTAAGAATTTTTTATTTTTTAACATTATTAGGGGTTTTAAGGAATTGTGATTTTTTAGTGTTTTTATGGTTTTATGGGGTTTTAGCATTTTTAAGTTTTTTAGTGGGTTTTATTATTTTTAGGGTATTAAGGGTTTTTAGTATTTTTAGGATTTTTAGGCGTTATAATTTTTTTTTGGTTTTTAATGTTTTCTTTTGGATTTTGATAGTGTTAGAGTTTTTTACATTTTTTTTGAATTTTAAGGGTTGTAAGTATTTTTATAGTTTTTTGGGATTTTGAATGTTTCTTTAGTTTTTTATGGTATTTAGGGTTTTTATGGTTTTTATTAGTTTTTATGTTTTAATGGGTTTTAAGTTTCTTTAGTATTTTAAGTATTTCATATGGGTTTTTAGGCTTTTTGGGATTTTTTATGTTTTTTAAGATTTTTATGGATTTTTTAGGAATTTTATGGTTTTTAGGGTTTTTATGGATTTTGATCCTTTTAGGGTTTTTATTTTTTAGGTTTCTCTTGGATTATAGGGGTTTTTTAGTTTATAGGGGTTTAATATTTTTATAGTTTTTAATTTTTTGGGGGTTTAAATGGTTTCGAAAGTTTTTAGTGGTTTCAGGGTTTTATGGGTTTTGGTTGGTTTTAAGGTTTATGCGGGTTTTTATTGTTTTTTGGGGTTTTAGGGACTTTTAGGGTTTTTAGTGTTTTTAGTTTTGTTATGGTTTTAATTTGTTTTTTGGTTTTTATGGATTTCATAGGGATTTCAGGGTTTTAGGTTTTTTATAGAATTTTCAGGATTTTTTACGATTTTTATGGTTTTTACAGTTTTAGTGATTTTGAAGGTTTTCTATGAGTTTTAGGGATTTTCAAATTTTTAGGGTATTTAATTTTTTTTAGAGATTATAATTTTTTATGTATTTAAAGGATTTTTATATTTTTTAGTGGTTTCTAGGGTTTTATGGGGTTTTAGAGTTTTTTAAGTGTTTTATTTGTTTAGGGGTTTTTAGGTTTTTAGGCCTGTTTAGGGTTTTTTGGGTTTTTAGGTTCTTAGGGTTTTTAATTGTTTTCAGTTTTTTATGATTTTCCTAGGGTTCTTTAGGGTTTTGGGGTTTTTGGTTTTTTTATTTATTATGTAGTTTCGGATATTTTTAGGTTTTTTAATTTTTTTGGGGTATTTTTGAATTTGGAAGGGCTTAAGAGATTATTTGGGTTTTTAGGGTCTCTATGTGTTTTTTTGGTTTTTTGGTTTTTTTGAGTTTTTCATGGATTCTATGGATTTTTAGAGCATTTAACATTTTTAGGGGTTTTATGGGTTTTTATATTTTATAGATGTTTTAGGGGTTTTACCGGGTTTAAAGAGTTTTAATGTATTTATATGTTTTTAAGGGTTTCAGAGGTTTTTGGTTTCTTATTGTTTTTAGGTTTTTATGGGTTTTAAGTGTTTTTAGTTTTTTAATATTTTCCTATGGTTTTTAAATGTTTTTATGGGTTTTATGATTTTGGAGATTTTTTAGATTTGTTTTTTACTTTTATGGGGTTTTAGCTATTTTGAGGTTTTTTATGGTATTTTGGATTTTTTGGGTTTCTATCATTTTTCAAATTTTTATGAGTTTTAATTGATTTAGGGTTACAATTATTTATTTGGTATTTTTAGTGTTTTTTTATTTTTATAGATTTTTAATTTTTTATTCAAAATTTTATAATTTTTTATGTTTTTTAGGGTTTTGATTGTTCTAGGGTTTTTAGGGTTTTTTAGGTTTTCTGAGTTTTTAGTGTTTTTGTGAGTTTTTAGTGTTCTTATGATTTTTAGAGTTTTTAAATATATTTAGTGTTTTAAATAAATTTTAGAGTTTTTTGTGGTTTTTAGGGTTTTTATGGGTATTTAGGTTTGTTATGATTTTTATGGATTTAATAGTTTTAGGGATTTTTAATGTTTTTTTGGACTTTTTAGGGCTTTTTAGGGTTTTTAGGTTTTTAGGTTTTTAGGGGTTTAAGCCTAATTAGTTTTATATGGTTTTATTTATCATTTTAATGCTTTTTACGGGGTATTATGAATATATGGTTTTTTTGAATATTAATGGATTTTGGGTTTTTAGGTATATTGAAGGGTTTTTTTGTTTTTATAGTTTTTTTGGGTTTTGTTGGGTTTTTTTTGTTTTTAGGGGTTTAATATTTTTACTCAGTTTTTTAAATTAATAAGTATTTTTAGGTTTTTAAGTATTTTTTAGGTTTTTTAGGGATTTTAGTGTTTTTGAGCTATTTATGGTATTTCGGGTTTTCTTTCATTTTTTTGGGTTTTAGGGTTTTCTTTAAATTTTTATGGTTTTAAGGGTTTTAAGAGTTTTTTAAAAATTTTGGGGTTGAAAGGTTTTTTTGAGTTTTTAGTGGGGTTTAGAGGTTTTTTGTTTTTATTGGGTTTTTTATATTTTGAGGGGTTTTTCTGGTTTTATGGGTTTTACGGATTTAAGGATTTTTTAGGGTTTTAGAATTTTTATTTTCTTAGGGGTATTATGTGTTATTAGGTTTTTAAGGTATTCTTAGGGTTTTCAAGTTTTTAAGTTTTTTTTACGTTTTAAGGTATTTCTAGTGAATTTTTAGGTTTTTTATGGTTTTTTTATATTTTTAGAGATTTTGAGGGGTTTTTGGATTTTTAGTGTTTTTAGGTTTTTTTGGATTATTCAAGATTTTAAGGGTCTTAAGTGTTTTTATGTTTTTATGGTTTTCTAATGAATTTTTAGGGGTTTTTACATTTGTTGTTAATTTTATGGAATTTTTGAGGATTTTTATGGTTTTTAGGGGTTTTTTTGATTTTGAGGTTTTTACTATTTTTAATGATTTTAAAGGTTTTTATAGCATTTTGGGTTTAAGTGTATTAATGGAGTATATATGGTTTTTATGGTTTTTAAATTTTTTTAACATTTTTAGCAGTTTAAGTTTGTTTTAGTGTTTTTAGTGTGTTTTAGGGGTTTTATGGGTTATCAGGATTTGTTAACGATTTTATGGGTTCTATGGTTCTTCATGGTTTTTGGGATATTTTATGTTTTTAGTGCTTTTATGGTTATTTATATATTTTTAGGGGTTTAATTATTTTTTATGTTTTTTAGGTTTTCATAAGGGTTTTAGGGTTATTAGTAGTTTTTAATTTTTTTAGTTATTCTTAGGTATTTTTAGGTTTTTATAGTTTTTTTTGGTTTTTAGGGATTTTGAGGGGTTTTAACGGGTTTTTAGAGTTTTTTGGTTTTTTGGTATTTTTAGTGTTTTTATGTTTTCAATGGTTTCCTAGGGGGTTTTAGGGTTTCTATGTTTTTATGGAATTCTGGTGATTTTATACATTTTTATCCTTTTTTGGTTCTTAAGTATTATGAGGGTTTTAGGGTATTTTCGGTTTTGGGGGATTTTATGGTTTTTTCTGGTTTTTAGAGTTTTTTTGAGTTTTTTAGTGTTTCAAAGGTTTTTATAGTTTTTAGTCATTTAAAGGGTTTTTAGATGTTTTTTTGTTTGGTCTTTATAGTTTTTTTTTGAGTTTTTAGTGTTTCTAATGTTTTTAGGGGTTTTTGTATTTGGGGATTTTAGTGTTTCTAGGGTCTTAATAGGGGTTTTTTATGTCTTTTGGTATTTTAAAGTTTTTATGGGTTTAAGTGTTTTTTATGGTTTTCCTAGGATTTTCAAGGGTTTTAAATGTATTTACGGATTTTAGGGATATTTTAGTATTTTATGTTATTTAGGGGTATTTAGAATTTTTAATGTTTTTCATAGTTTTTAGGGGTTTTTAGGTTTTTGGAATTTTTCATGTTTTATGGGGTTATATGGGTTTTATGGGTTTTATGGTTTTCTAAAATGATTTCATAGTTTTTTTAATATTTTATATTTCTAGGGATTTTTGGGTTTTTATATTTTTTTTTGTTTTTAAGGGAGGGGGGGGTTGGATTTTTAGGGGCTTTTAGGTTTTTTGGGGTTTTGGGTTTTTTGATGTTTTATGGATTTTAATCTGTTTTGTAGTTTTTTAACTTTTTTATTTTTTAAAGAGTTTTAAGAATGTTGTGCATTTTCAACAGTTTTTTTATGTTTTATGGTTTTTTATTGTCTTTAGGGGTTTTATCTTTTAGGGGGTTTTGGGGTTTTAGGTTATTATTTGGGTTTTTTTGTATTTTTTTATTTTTGTTATTTAGGGTTTTTAAGTTTTATTATGTTTTTAAGGTTTTCTTATGGGATTTCAGGGTTTTTAGAGTATTTTATTTTTTAGGTATTTTTGGGATTTTTTTAGGATTTTTATGGTTTTTAGGGTATTTTAGGTATTTTAAGAGTTTAATGATTTTTAGGGTTTTTAGTTTTTAGGGTCTTTTAGTTTTTTAAGTTTATTAATATTTTTAAGGGTTTTTAGGTTTTTAGGGTTTTATGTATTTAGGGACATTTTGTGATTTTGTAAGATTTTTTTTGGATTTTTTAGTTTTTAGGGATATTGAGAGTTTTAGGGGTTTTATGGGTTTTTTTCTGTTTTATGTGTTTTTTGAGATTTTATGGTTATTATAGTTTTTAATGTTATAGGGGTTTATATTTTTAAATTTTTTTGTGGTTTTTAGAGTTTTATGGGTTTCTAAGGCTTTTAAGGATTTTAGGGGTTTTATGGTTTTTAAAGAGTTTTATTATCCTTTTAGAGTTTTATGGGTTTTTAGAGTTTTTTAGGATTTATAGTTTTTATGTGTTTTTTTTTGTTTTTAAGGTATTCTTAAGGTTTTTAGGGTTTTAGGTGTTTTTATTATTTTTGGGGATTTCTAGAAATTTTTATTATTTTTATGGATTTTTTGGGTTTTTAGGTATTTTGAAGGGTTTTAGGGTTTTTAAACTTTTTACTGTTTTTTGGGATTATTAGGATTTTTTAGGAGTTTCTAGGATTTTTAATATTTTTTAATGTTTTTATTAATTTAGGGGTTGAAATGGTTTTAAAGTTTCTAGAGGGGTTTTGAGATTTTATGGGGTTTTAGGGGGTTTTTAAGGTTTTTAGGGGTTATAAATCTTTTTATGATTTTTGGTTTTACTAAGGGATTTTATAATTTTAAGTGTTTTTTATATCTAGATGGATTTTAGGGGAGTTTTGAATTTTTATGGGTTTTATGTTTTTTTGGTACTTTTAGGGATTTTAGTGGGATTAAAGGGTTTTATTTTTTTATGAGTTTTTAGGGTTTTATGTTATTTTTTAGTTGTTAGGGGTTTTAAAGGTTTTTTGTAGTTGTTAAATGTTTTTATAGGTTTAAAGGGTTTTTAGAGTTTATCGTGGTGTTGTAGTGTTTCTTAGGGGTTTCAAGGGTTTTTATGGTATTATTGATTTTTATCATTTTTAAGGTTTTTAGGAGTGTTTAGGGTTTTAGCATTTTTAGGTATTTTAGCGTTTTTAAGGGTGTTTATTTTTGGTTTTTTATGTTTTTAGGGATTTTGATGGGTTTTAAATATTTTTAAGGGTTTTTTGTGATTTTGGGGGGTTTTTAGGGGTTTTAGGGATTTCATCAGTTTTTTAGGGTTTTATGTGATTTTTAGATTTTGAGGCGTTTTAAGGTTTTTAGAGTTTTTAAGATTTTTTAGGGGTTTAAATATTTTTAGTTTTTTAGTGGTTTTCTAAGGTTTTTAGGTTTCTTAATGTTTTTAGGTTGTTTAATGTTTTTGGGGGATTTTAGGGTTTTAGGGTTTTCAGGGTCTTTTAGGGTGTTTAGGTTTTTTATATTTTTATTGGGTTTAAGTGTTTTTAGGTTTTTAAGATTTTATTAGGGTCTTTGAGGGATTTTAGGGGTGTTTTACCTTTTTAGGGATTTTTCTGGGTTTTTTATAATTTTATGGTTTTTGTGTTTTTAGGGATATTAAGGGGTTTTATGGTTTTTTGGGTTTTTTGGGGTTTTATGTGTTTTTAGGTTTTTAATGTTTTTAGGTGTTTTTATGTTTATTATTTTTTTATTTTTTAAGGGTTTTTAGAGGTTTATAAGGATTTTTTTGGTTTGTTATGGTTTTTATGGATTTTGAGGTTTTTTAAGGTTTTTTTGATTTTGAAGGGTTTTATGGTCTTTTAGGGTCTTTTAAGGGTTATTAGTGTTTTTAGGCTTCTTTGGGTTTTTATTGGTTTTTATGATTTTATGGTTTATTAGGGGTTTTCATGGTTTTTTTGTATTTTTTGTGATTTTTTAGGATTTTAATGTTTTTGTAATGGGTTTCAGGCATTTAAAGGGTATTTAATGTTTTTACGGTGTTTGGGTTATTAGTGTTATGTTTTTTAATTTTTTAGGGTTTTAATAGTGTAATTTTTAGTTTATTTTGTTTTTATCTTTTAAGGATTTTTAGGATTTTTATAGGTTTTTAGTTTTTATGGAATTTGGGGATTTTTTAGGGTTTTAGGTTTTTCTGAGTTTTTGGGTTTTATTCTGTTTTAGAGTTTTTAACATTTTTAAGGGTTTAATGTTTTCTTAGAGTTTTTAGTGGTTTTGGGTTTTAAGGGGTTTAAGGGATTTTAAGGCCTTTCTGGGTTTTGTAGGGTGTCTAGTTTTTTTAGGTTCTTTCATGGTGTAAGTGTTTTTAGGTTTTTAAGCTTTTCTTTGGTTTTTCACATTTTTAGGCTTTTTTTAATTTTCATGGATTTAAGGGATCTTTTAGAATTTTTATGGGGTTTTAGGGTTTTTAGGGTTTTTAGGGGTTTTGGGTTTTTAGGGGTTCTTAGGGTTTTTATCATTTTTTGGTTTTCTAGGGGTTTCAATTGTATTCATGATTTTAAGGTTTTCTTATGGGTCTTCTGGGATTTTTTATATTTTTTATGCTTTTTAGGATTTCTAGGGTTTTTAGGTTTTCTATGGTTTTTAGGAAGTTTGATGATTTTTTGGGTTTTTTATTGTTTTTTTCTTTTATAGGATATATTTTTGTATGTTTTTAGGATATTAAAATTTTTTCATCTTTTTAAATGTTTTTAGGAGTATAATTTTTTTTATATTTTTTATGATTTAGTGGTTTTAATGTTTTTAGTGTTTTTTATTGTTTTTAGGGATTTTAGGATCTTTTAGTGTTTTTAGGGTTTTTAGAATTTTTTAAGTTTATTAGGGGTTTTAAGTGTTTTTAGGTTTTTAAGGATTCATATGGTTTTCTAGGGGTTTTCTTTTTGTTTATGTTTTAAGGATTATTTTATCTTTTTGATGATTTTTATGATTTTTGTGTTTTTAGGGATTTTAAGGGTTTTTATGGTATTAACATTATTTTTTTAGGTATTTTAAATGTTTTTAGGTTTTTATTTTTTTCATAGGGTTTTTCATGGTTTTTAAGGTTTTTAATGTTTTTAGGTATTTTATGGTATTTGTTGAGTTTTTAGGGATTTTAAAGTTTTTTTGGAATTTTATGGTATTTGGGGGGTGGGTATTTTTATGGTTTTAAAGGATTTTTTAGATATTTTTAAAATTTTATGGGTTTAAAGGGTTTTTAATGTTTTTATTATTTTTTTGGTTTTTTATGTTTTGTTTATGGTTTTAAGGTTTTTACTGTTTTTTTTTTGAGTTTTTAGTATATTTAATTGTTTTATCATTTTTTAGGGGTTTTATGTGTTTTTTGGGCTTTTATGGTTTTCTTAATGTTTTTTTGGTTTTAGGTTTTATATGTTTTTCAAGATTTTTGGGGGTTTTCAATATTTTAATGGGTTTTTAGGGTTTTTATGGATTTGAGGGATTTAAGTGTTCTTATGGTTTTTTCGTTTTTTGTGTTTTTTGAGTTTTTAGGGTTTTATGTTTTGTATATATTTTTAATGTTTTTAGGGGTTTAGAGGGGTTTTTTAGATATTTTTCTGTTTTTAGGTTTTTATGTTTTTTATAGATTCTTGTGGAAGTTAGTGGTTTTTGGGTTATTTAGGGGTTCTATGGTTTTGAGTATTTTTATAGTTTTTAGGGTTTCTAAGTGTTTTTAGGTTTTTTAGGTTTTATTAGGGGTTTTCTAAAGTATTAGGGTTTTTTATGTTTTTAGGTATTATTACGGATTTTTTAGGATTTTCAATGGTTTAGGGTTTTTATGGATTTTGAGGGGGTTTAGGGATTTTATAGGTTTAAGTGTTTTTTAGGACTTTTAGGGGTTTTAATTGTTTTTAGGATTTTTGGATTTTCATTGGGTTTTTAGGGGTTTTTTGGGGTTTTAGTTATTTTTAGGGTTCTTTGGGGTTTTCTTGGTTTTCCTGGTTTTTTTGAATATTTTGCTTTTTTTAGGGGTTTTAGGGGTTTTAGAGTTTTTTTAACATTTTTAGGGTTTTAAAGGGTATTTAGTGTTTCTAGTGCTTTTAAGGTTCTTATAGGATTTTTAGGGTTTTAGGGTTTTAGGGTGTTTTGTGTCTTTTAGGGTTATTTATTGCTTTTAGCGATATTTATATTTTTAAGGGTTGTAATTATTTTTAGTTTTTTATGGTTTTAATATAGGTTTCAAGGAATTTATGTTTCTTTCATTTTTTATAGATTTTTTTAGCTTTTTATTATTTTTGAGGATATTTAAGGTTTTTTCATAATTTTGAGGGGTTTAGTGGTTTTATTGTTTTTGGTGGATTTAGAGTTTTTATTGTTTTAATGTTTTAGGGACATTAAGTGTTCTTATGTTTTTGTGACTTTATTATGTGTTTTAGGGTTGTTTTTTTATAAGGATTTTTGGAATTTCTTTTTTATTTTAGAAGTGTTTAGGTTTTTAGGAATTTTGAGGGGTTTTAGGGTTTTTTGTGATTTTATGGGTTTTGTTGGATTTTTAGGGATATTTGAGTTTTTTTTATGGTTTTTATGTTTTTTAACGTTTTTAGAGTTTCTTTAATTTTTTTGGGTTTAAATGGTTTTTTTCGGTTTTACAAGGTTTTTATAATTTTTACGATTTTCAGGGTTTTGGGGTTTTGGGGTTTTTTAACTTTTTTTTTGTTTTCACAGGTTTTATTTTTATATATATATGTATGGATATATTAGGTTTTTTAGGGTTTTTAGTTTTTTAGTTTTTTAGTTATTTTAGGATTTTTTAATGATTTTATAGATTTTTTTCAGTTTTTAGGGATTTTGTCGTTTTTTGGGGATTTGGGGTTTTAATTTTATAGTTATTTTTCAGTTTTTAGGGTTTTGAAGAATTTTTAGTGTTTTTATTGTTTTATGATTTTTATAATTTTTAGATATTTTTTGGGTATTTAGGGTTTTTTGAGTTTTTTCGGTTTTTAGGGGTTTATGTGTTTTTATATTGTTAAGGTTTTCATACTATTTTTAGAGATTTATTGGTCCTTATGTTTTTATGTTTTCTCAAATATTTTTTAGTATTTTTACAGTTTTTAGGGTTTTATGGATTTTGAGTTTTTAGAGTTTTTAGGGTTTTAGAGTTTTTTGGGGTTTTAGAGTTTTTTAGGGTTTTTAGTGTTTTTAGTGTTATTTAACATTTTTATCGGTTTAAAGGGTTTTATAGTTTTTAGTGCATTTTTTTGGGTTTTATAGGGTTTTAGGAGTTTTTATGGTTTTTATGGGTTTTATGGTTTCTATATATTTTTAGGTTATTTAAGGATTTTAGGGTTTTTAGTATTTTTTGATTTTTAAGCATTTTTAAAGGTTTTATGTGTTTTTATGTGTTTAAGGGTTTCTTATTTTTTTATGGTTGTTAATTTTTAATTTATTTTTAGGGATTCTTTACGATTTTTTAGAGTTCTTATGTTTTTTATGGATTTTGATGGTCTTAAAGTTTTTTAGTTTTTAGGGTTTTTAGGTTTTTTGTGCATTTTCAGTTTTTAGGGCGTTTTAGTGGTTTTAGATTTTTAAGGTTTTCTTATGGGTTTTCATGATTTTTGGGGTTTTTGCGTTTTTTTCGGATTTTTGGGTCTTTGTAATGATTTTTATGGCCTTTAGGGGATTTAGGGATTTTAGGGTTTTTAGGTTTTTAGGTTTGTAATGGTTTTTGGATTTTTACAATTTTTTAGATATTTATGGATTTTAAGGTTTTTTAGAGTTTCATAATGTTTTTTTGGGGTTTAAAGAGTTTTAATAATTTTTATTTGTTTTTAGTTTTTTATTGGGTTTTAATAATTTATAATGTTTTTAGGGGTTTTAGGATTTTTCTAAAGTTTTTACGGTTTTTAGGGACTTTTATGGTATTTAGCATCTTTAGGAATTTTAGGGTTTTATGTCTTTTTATGTTTTAAGGATTTCTTGGAGTTTTTATGGGTTTACATGTTTTTTCATTTTTATAGATTTTTATGTTTTTTTATATTTTTTATGGTTTTTATGGTTTTAATTGATTTTTAGGGTTTGGGGGGTTTAAAGATTTTTTTGGTTTTTAGTGCTTTTAGCATTTCTAGGGTTTTATATAGTTCTTTATGGTTTTTTAGAGTTTTCATGGATTTTAGGTTATTACGTTTTTAGGGATTTCTTATATTTTGTAGAATTTTTATGGTATTTATGGTTTTATTAAGATTTTGATGGTTTTAGGGTTCTTAGGATTTTTATGTTTTTTTGGGTTTTAGAGTTCTTTAGTTATTTCAGGTTTTTAATGTTTATTAGAGTTTTAAATCTTTTTAGCTTCTAAAGGGTTTTTATTGTATTTAGTGTGTTTTTTTAGATTTAGTGGTTTTTAATTTTTTAGGACTATTTATTATTTTTAGTGTTTTTAGGGTTTTTAGGCACTTTTAGGGTTTTTATGGTTTTTAACACTTTTTAATTTTTAGGGTTTTTTTAATGTTTTTAGGGTTTTTAGAGTTTTTTTATGATTTATGGGATTAAAATATTTTTATATTTTTTAATGTGTTTTAAGAGTTTTATGTTTTTCGGGGTTTTTATGGTTTTTATGGTATATATGTCTTTTTTTTGGTTTATTAGGGTGTATAATATTTTTAGTTTTTTACTGGTTTTATTTTTTTTGGTTTTTAAATTTTTCTTAAGGGTTTTCTTTGTTTTTGTGTTTTCTATGTTGTAATGGAATTTTAGGGATTTTATGGTTTTTTAAGGGTTTTTAGGGTTTTTAGGGATCTTGGGGGTTTTATGGGGTTTTAGGGTTTCTAGTGTTAATTATGATTTTTAGGTTTTCAAGGGATTTTATATGTTTTCAGGTTTTTATTATTTTCATAGAGATTTTCAAGGGTTTTTATGCTTTTATAAATTTTGAGGAATTTTTTATGATTTTTATGGTGTTTAGGGATTTTGAGGTTTTTTGGGGATTTAGGTTTTTTCATGTTTTTAGAGTATTTTGAGATTTTTAGTGATTTTAAAGGTTTCTAGATTTTTTCATTTTTAGTGGTTTAATGGTTTTTAGAATTTTTAGTGGTTTTATAGTTTTTATAGGTTTTAGGGGTTTTAGTTATTTTTTTGGTTTTTACGGTCTTTTAGGAATTTTTAGGGTTTTTAGCATTTTTTAGGGTTTTAAGGGTCTTATGTGTTTTTTAGGTTTTAATGTTTTTCTTAGGGTTTCTAGGATATTTTGGGTATTTTATGTTTTTAGGTATTTTTGGGCTTTTCAGGATTTTCTGGTTTTTAGGTGGTTTAACGTTTTTATTGATTTTCAGGGTTTTTTGAATTTTTATGTTTTTATGGTTTTTAAGGATTTTGATGGATTATATATTTTTTAATGTTTTTATGTATTTTTGGGTTTATTGGTTTTTTATTTGTGTTTTTATGGGTTTTAATGTTTTTGTTTGTTTTTTGGTGTTTTTATGGATTTAAGGGGGTTTTAGAGTTTTTATTACTTTTTAGGTTTTTTTCTTTGTTTTTATATTTTTAAGGTTTGAAGGGGTTATACAGTTTTTAGTGGTTTATGGTAATTTTTGGGTTTTGAGGGATTTTAGCATTTTTTATATTTTTTGGTGTTTTACGTTTTTTTGTTTTTATTCTTTTCTTAGGGGTTTTATAGGGTTTTGGCATTTTTTGTTTATAGATACTTTTAAGGGGTTTTATGAATTTTATTATTTAGTAGGGGTTTTAGGGATTTTTAGAATTTTTATGGGTTTTTAAGGTTTTATTTGATTTTAGGGTATTTAGTATTTTTTAAAAAATATTCAATTTTTATGTGTTTTTAGGTTATTGAGGTTTTCTAAGTGTTTTCTGGGATTAAGGGTTTTTTTCATTTTTAGGAATTTGGAGGGTTTTTTATAATTTTTAGGGTTCCTATGGTTTTTACTGGTTTTGAGCATTTAAGGAATCTTTTAGGTTTTTATAATTTATGTTTTTTAGGGTTTTTAAGTGTTTCTTGGTTTTATGGTTTTCGTAGGCGTTTTAGGTTTTTATGGTTTTCTACATTTTTAGAGATTTTTAGGGAATTTAGATTTTTTTATGAATTTTAGGTTTTTTAAATATTTTTAGGGGTTTTAGGCAAAGAAGGATTGGGTCCAGGCTATTCCTGGCACCCCCCAAAATTTATTAAACAAAAAGACACAAACACTGCAGACAAGGGAGGGGAGGGGTCGAACGACCCACACCGAAAAACCCTTACAACCCACGCCAAAGAAAGAAAAACAAAGAAAGAAAAAGGCACAAAAACAGAAAAAACCGCAGCATCATCACGTCACATCCAGCCAGTACCAGCATCCAACCGCACTACATCCAGTGTTAACCATCATCCAGCAGCTCACAGCTAACCAACAACCAGCATTCAGATTACAGCAGCAAACAACATCCCGCAGCAACAACCAACCAACCAGCATCCACAACAAACCAGCGACCAGCATCCTCATTTTCAAACAGCCAGCACCTCCTTCGACCACCAAACATCTCCCAGCATCCCACTTCCACTCCAGCAGCACAACAACAAACTCATCCACAGCAGTAGCAAATACCAAACAGCCACACATCCTCACCAAGAACCAGCAAGCAAAGTGCACTTCCATACAGCAGCCATCATCAAATTTCTTAAAATCCAGCATCCAACACCTTGCAGCCTCCACCATGTCGCACGAAAAGGTACAACCAACGGCACAACAGAAAATAGCACAGCGCCACCAGCACCTCGAATTAGAACCCACAGCTTCATCACAACCCAGTATGCCAGCAAGCAGAGAATTCTCGGAACAGTCGCAGCTTAACAACCAGCAATCATGAGCTTCAAACCAGACAACTTTCAGCATTCCACACCTCTTAGTACAGCAAACCTCAATCCACAAAAATCACCAAACACATCTCAGCAGACCCATAAACCAGCGTCCTTTCAGAACTGAAATCAAGTAGGAGAACATGGAATGCCAAAAGGTCCGACCGAAACAAGCAGCAACAAACTGGAGCAAAGGCGAAGTTGATAGACAAGGTTGAGCACGCACCTGCAGCTGCTTCGCAAACCGACAGAATAAACGAGCTTCTGCAATGTAAGATTGAGAAGACCCCGACCAGCGTCGCCAGACCAGATCGTCGCACCATCCGCCTAAACGAAACAGCTTCTGACAAGAACCTGAACGCCGAAGCAACCAGCTTTGCCATTGCGCCCTTTGACTGTGTTAACCCGCCTGCAGAAACCCTAGATCTGAAAAAACAACCCCAATCTGCGGCTGCTGGAGGATGTTGACCCAAGCAAGAACATCTGAAGGCATCACGACCACCATAGCAGTCGGAAGCCAGACGTGCCAGCAACGGAACAAAGCCGCGTCGATGTCCGAAGTCCAGAGCACTCGGGGAAGACGATGTTGTCGAAGTGCAGAATCCACCACCGTCTTGAGGCCGAAGAGCACATCTAGGTCATGCCATCTCCGAGAACGAAGGAGCAAGGATCCACCGATGAAGCTTTGATCTGGATCCAGGGGAAATCCTGGAAGAATCGACGAGCGAGAGAGAATTCCCGGAGAGTGCGCCCCCATCCTTTCCTCTTTAGGGGTTTTAGGGTTTTCTAGTGTTTTTCTTGTTTTTTATAGGTTTTTTGGGGTTTTAGGGTTTTTTATTTTTTTAATATTTTTATGGATTTTAGACATTTTAACATTTTAGGGGTTTAAAGGGGATTTAGAGTGTTTAGTGGGGTTTTATCATTTTTTTGAGCTTTAGGGGTTTTATGGTTTTTAGAGTTTTTTTCTGGGTTTTGGGGATTTTAGATTATTTTAGGGTTTTTAGGGTTTTTTCGTATTTAGGTTTTATGGATATAATTGTTTTTAGGTTTTTATGTTTCTCTCATGGATTTTCAAGGTTTTAAGGGTCTTTTACATTTTTTTGGATTTTTGGGGTTTTTTAGGATTTTTTGTTAATAGGTATTTTTGTGATTTTGATGGGTTTTAGGGTTTTTAGGGTGTTTTAGGGGTTTTAAGTTTTTTAAACATTTTTTAGTATTTATTGGTTTTAAATATTTTTTTAGTTTTTTGTGGTTTTCTAAGGGGTTTTATGTTTTTTGGAGATGTTATTTTTTATGTACTTTTAGTACATTATATGATTTTTATTATTTCTAGGGGTTTTAAATAATTTGAGTGATTGTAGGGTTTTTAGGGTTTCTATTGATTTGTTTTTGTTTTCAAGGTTTTTATAGTTTGTTGGGAATATTATGGTTTTTTAGAGTTTTTAACAATTTTAGGGGTTTAAAGTGTTTTTAGTGTTTATAGTTCTTCATTAAGGTTTTATGGGATTTTAAGGTTTTTAAGGTTATAGAGGATATAATGGGTTTTAATAGTTTTTAGGTTTTAAGGGTTTTTTCATTTTTTATGTTTTTAGGGTTTTAAGTGTTCTTAGAATTTTAATATTTTCATAGGTGTTTTAGGGTTTTTATATTTTTAGGGTTTTTTAAGAATTTTTTGGTTTTTAGGGGTTTTAAGGATTTTTAGGGGTTTTTGGTTTTTTTAGGGTTTCATTGGGTTTTTAGAGTTTTTTCAGTTATTTCAGGGTTTTATATTTTTTATAGTTTTTAACGTTTTTAGGGGTTTATGGGGTTTTAGAGTTTTTAGTGATTTTTTTGTTTTTTTTCATGCATTTTTTTAAAAAATTAGGTGTATTATTATTTTTGGGGGTGGTTAGGGTTTTTAGGATCATTTTAGGGGTTTTAGAGATTTTTTGATTTTTTGGGGGTTTTATTTGTTTTTAGGGTTTTTTAGGTTTTTTAGGTATTTAGGGACTTTTATGGATTTTTAGGATTTTGATTATTTTTATATTTTTTGGGGTTTGGGGGCGGGGGGTTAGGGTTTTTTTTGTTTTTTTCATTTTAGGTGTTAATAAATTTTTATGGGTTTCATATGATTTCTCGGATTTTAGGGTTTGTTACCTTTTTATAGATTTTTTTTCAATTTTTAGTAGTTTTAGTGTATTTAGGGTATTTATGGATTTTGAGGGTCTTTGTATTTTTTATGAATTTTTTGGGTTTTAGTTTCTTTTAAAATTTTACGGTCTTACAACTTCTTAGGGCTTTTAACTTTTTTTGGGGTTTAATGTATATTTATAGTTATTAGTGGTTTTATGGGTATTTTTATGGTTTTTTAGGTTTTTAGGGTCTTTTAGGGTTTTTATCATTTTTTAATATTTAGTGGTTTTATTTATTTTTAGGTTTTTATTGTTTTCTTAGGGGTTTTCAAGGTTTTTAGGGAATTTTACATTTTTAGGGATTTTTCTATATTTTTAACTATTTTTATCTTTTTTATTTCTTTTATGGATTTTGAGGGTTTTAGGGATTTTTTGGTTTTTAGTGTATTTAGTGTTTTTATAATTTTTTGGTTTTTAGAGGTATTTTTTGTTTTTTTGGTTTTATGGTTTCCTTTGTGGTTTTCAAGGTTCTTTAATTTATATTGATTTTTATGGAATTTTTATATTTTTATGGTATTTAGGGGTTTTTTTAGGTTCTACGGTTTTTCCCAAATTTTATGGTGTTTAAGGGTTTTTATATTTCATAACATTTTTAGGAGTTTAAAGGGTTTTAATAGTTTTTTGTGTTTTTTTAGGTTTTTATGGGTTTTAGGGTTTTTTATGTTTTTAGTGGTTTTAATGATTTTAGGGGTTTTTAGTGTCCTTTTTAGGTTTCTTAGGGTTTTTAGAATTTTTATTTTTTTACTAGTTTTAGGTTTTTTTGGTTTTAATGGTTTTTAAGTATTTTTATGTGGTTTTAGATTTTTTACATTTTTATAGATTTATATGGTATTTTTAGGTTTTTTATGGTTTTCTAGATTTTATATGGGTTTTGAGAATTCTGATTTTTTCGGGTTTTTATCAATTTTTGTGTTTTAGGGTTATTCTGAGTTTTCCATGGTTTTATGGGTTTTTAAAAAATTTAATTTTTTTGGGGTTTAAAGGGTTTTTATTTTTTTTAGTGTTGGGGGGGGGGGTTATGGGTTTTCTGGTGTTTTTATGTATTTTCGGAGTTTTTATGGTTTTAGTGGTTTTAATTTTATTTAGGGTTTTATTATTTTATTGGTTTTTAGGATTTTTATAGAGTTTAAGTGTTTTGAATGTGTTTTAATGATTTTAGGTATTTTTTCCCATTTTAGGGTTTTTAAGTGTTTTTATGGTTTTATGGTTTTCATAAAGCTTTTCAGGGTTTTTAGTTATTTTTATGATTTCTGGTATTTTTTATAATTTTTATGGTTTTTATTATTTTTAGGGGATTTGTGGATTTTTTGGGGTTTTTATGAGGGTTTTAGGGTTTTGTTTTAATTTTTATGGTTTTTTAATTATTTAGAGTTTTGTAAATTTTTTATGGGCTTAAATGGTTTCTCGAGTTTTGTGTGGGTTTTTAGGGTTTTAGGGTTTCTAAGGATATTAGAGGTTTTATGGGTTTGGTGGTGTTTTAGTGTTATTAGGGTCTCTTTATAGTTTTTAGTGTTTTTAAGTTTTTATTGGGTTTATTTGTTTTTAGGTTTTTATGGTTTTCTTTGTGTTTTTCAAGGTATTTAATGTTTTTTACATTTTTAGGGATTTTTAGGTTTTTTATAATTTTATGTACTTTTTGGGTTTTTTGGGATTTTGAGGGATTCTATAAATTTTTAGGAATTTTAGGGGTTTTATGGGTTTTTTGTAATTTTATGGTTATTTTGAGTTATTTTGTGTTTTTTAGGTTTTTTAGAGTTTTTAACCTTTTAAGGTATTTTAAAGGTTATAGAGGTTTCAGTGGGGGTTAGGGTTTTTATGCTTTGTTATGGTTTTAATTGTTTTTAGGGTTTTTATGGGTTTTTCAGGGTTTAGGGTATTTTAGTATTTTTAAGGGGTTGTATTATTTTTTATTTTTTATTTTTTTAAATGCTTTCTGTTTTGAAGGTTTTTTTCAGGCTTCTGAGTATTTTTAGTATTTTTACATTTATAGAATATTTAGTGATTTTGAGGGGTATTATGGTTTTCTTAGGATTTTTCATTTTTTTAAGTTTTTTTAATTTTAGGGATTTTATGGGATTTTAAGGATTTTTATGGGTTTTATGGTTTTTTGAGATTTCCAGATTATTGGCATTATTTATGGTTTTGGAGCTTTATGGGCAAGGAAGGTGCGAGGGTCGGGCTATTCTCGACCCCCCCAAATTTATTAGAAAGAAAAAAGAGACACAGTAGACAAGGGAGGGGAGGGGTCAAACGACCCACACCCAAAAACCCCTTACAACTCACGCAAAAAAAGAAAAATCAAAAAAGAAAATAAAAACCCAACAAGCACACCCAGGTACAAGAAGAAACCATCACCATCATCCAGCAATATCCAGCAACCACCAGCCCACAACCAAGAGAAATCCAGCTTCCAAACTGACATGTACCAGCATCTATCACCTTCCCACCAATAGCATCACCCAGCCATACAAAACAAGCATCACCCAGCCAAACAGAGCAAGCATCCCATAACACCAAGCCTCCAGAACCCAGCAACTCTTCTTCCCTACCAACAGCTAGCACTAGTAAAAGATCACTACCAAACCAGCCACAGCAAGCCATCCCTACCAGTAAATCATAGCCAAACATCCAACCACATCCAAAATCACAGCCAATCCAGCAACTAGAATTTTAATCACAGAAATCAAAAACTCCTAACCATTCCACTCTCATCCAAGCCGCAACATGCATCCAGCAGCTCTAATTCTAGAAAGTGTTACCATCATCCACCCACACCAGCTCGACCAGCAGCTCATTCGGAACCGGAACCATAACGCAGCCAACAAACCAAGCCACCAGAAAAGCGATCCAAAGCAGCAGAATGAACCCGCGGAGCAAATTTCCACAATCCAACGACACACCAAAACCAGAGAACATTCGCAGAAACAACACAAAGGAGGAGGAGACATACCAGATTTGAAGCAGCATCAAGGAGGCATCCACAAAGCAGAACCGAGGAAAAAAAATTTGAAGATTTGACCGTCCATAGCCCACATCGCCGGTGTGTTCCCCCCCCACTTCTTTAGAGGTGCCTCCTACAACCTCGACGAAGAACCAGGAGCCCCCGCAGCATCCATATCCAAGCGCCATAAACTAGAATAAAGCCAGAAGATCCATTGAAATGCACCAAACCGTAGGCCATTGATGCAGTGCTCCAACAAAAAACCATCAACGACCCAAGTCCCGGACTGCATCCTCTGCGCAAAGCACTGCCAAACCGAACTCAAAATCTCCTCCTCGCCAATACCGCATCATCGTAGAGGCACCCGACACCGGACTGCCCAGGGTAAACTCAGATCTGAAAAGTCAACTCTGAACCACAATAGATTCCCAACAAGGGTCCTGACCTCCATGGAGTCAACAACTTCTCCGCAGACCAGATCCGATCGATCATGGACCAGAGGAAACCGCACAAGCTCCGAGCCCGACGAAATCCAAGCACACCCGCAAAAAAAATCCTTCCGAAACTGAAGTCCAGATCACGGGGTGAGGAAAAATGAGCTGCTGAAGACAGGAAGACACGGTCGCCTTGGATCCGAAAAGCATGCCCAGAGAACACCGCCGCCGAGGAAGACCAACTCCAGAATCCCTAGATGAAACCAGGGGAAGAAGCGTCGAACGAGAGAGAGAACCTGGAGAGTGCACCGCCATCCTCCTTATCTTGGTTCATTTTGGAGTTTTATAGGCTTTTTGGGTTTTAGAGGTTTTAAGAGTTTTAGGGTTTGAAAATATTTTTACAGCTTTTTAACAACTTTAAGGCAAGGAAGGTTCGGGTCCAGGCTATTCTTGGCACCCCCCAAAATTTACTAAAAGAAAAGACACAAAGACACTACAGACAAGGGAGGGGAGGGATCCATCGATACACTCCCAAAGCCCCTTACGACCTCAGCCCGATGGCCACAAAAAAAATTAACAAAAAACAAAAATCAAGAACAACAAGTCAAAAAAGTCCAAAATGGAAGGCACACAAGGGGAGGATCAGTAAACATCACCACCAAAATCATCCAGCTCCGCACCACGATACCCCATTCCCACACCAAAGTCGTCGCCCACATCAGCAAGATTGAAATCTGACTCACCCCTGTCTGTTGAGTCCCATCTAGACTCAAAATCCTCTTGCATACCAAGCCTGGATAGCCGCTTCAACCTAGCCTTCTCTTTCTCAGTGGAAATTGAGTGCCGCTCTTGCTTATTCACCTTTAGATATTTTTTTTGGTTTTAAGTTTTTAGGGGTTTTTATGATTTTTTTACAGTTTTAAGAGTTTTGAGATTTTTTAATGTTTTGAGGTGTTTAATTGGGGATTACATTTTTAGTGGGTTTTTAGGGTTTTTAATGGGTTTTAGAGACTTTTAAGGTTTTCGGTGTTTTAATGGATTTTATGGACTTTTGGGTCTCTTACGGTTTTTAAGGTTTTAGCATTTTTAGGTTTTTAAGGGTTTAAAGTGTATTAGTTTTTGAAAATTTTATTAGTATTTTTCAGGTGTTTTAGAGTTTTTTACAATTCAATGGATCTTATAAAAATTTTATGGGGTTTTAGGTTTTCATGGATCTTTGGTGGTTTTGGTGTTTATTTTTGGGTTTTAGGGTTTTCTATGTTTTTTTTATTTCAGTTTCTTTTTTTAGTATTTTATGGTTATTTATTTTTTTGGATTTTGAATGTTTTTAGTGTTTTGTAGGTTTTTATGATTTTTATGGTTTTTGGGGTTTTTTTGTGTTTTTAGAGTTTTTAGGGTTTTATGGCTTTTTATATTTTTTTTATATTTTTAGGTGTTTAAAGGGTTTTTAGAGTTATTTTAGTTTTTAGGGTTTTATGGGTTTTTAAAGTCTTTACGGTTTTTATTGGTTTTTATTTTTTTAGGGGTTTTAGGGGTTTTAGGGGTTTTATGGGGTTTTAGGGTCTTTTTAGGTATTTAGAGTTTTTAAGGATTTTAAGGGTTTTTATGTGTTTTTATATTTTATGGGTTTCTTATTTTTTTAGGATTTTAGGGTTTTTTACATTTTTAGAATTTTTTTGATTTATAAATTTTAATTTTTAGGGTTTTTAGGGATTTTGAGAATTTTTAGGGGTTTTTAGGGCTTTTTACGGATTTTTAGGGTTTTAAAATATTGTTAAATTTCTAGGGATTTTAAGTTTTTTTCAGATATCGAGGCATTCCTAGTGTTTTCATGGTTTTTAGGGTTTTTTATATTTTTTGAGATTTTTTAGGATTCTATCTAATTTTCATCGGTTTTTAGATTTTTATAGATTTTGAGTTTTTTGGGGGTTTTAGGGGTTTTATGGTTTTTTTGGGAATTTGGGGGTTTTTCAAGATGTTTTGGGTTTTATGGAGTTTTAGTGTTTTGTTATCATTTCTACGAGTTCAAATGGTTTTTAGAGTTTTCAGTGTTTTTTGGGTTTTTATGGGTTTTAACGGTTTTTTAAGGTTTATGGGGGGTTTTTAGTTTATTTGGGGAATCTACTGTTTTATGGGTCTTTTAGGGTCAATATAGTTTTTATGATTTTTAGGGGTCTTAAGTGTTTTTTGTTTTTTAAGGTTTTATTAAGGGATTTCTGGGTTTCTATGTATTTTTACATTTTTAAGGATTTTTATGGATTTTTAGGATTTTTGGTGGAGTTTTTTGGGATTTTGAGGGTTTTTTTGGATTTATGGTTTTAGGGGATTTTTCATTATATAGATTTTTTTGGGTTTAAATTAATTTTAGGTTTTAAGTTTTTCTTTTGTTTTTCATCGGATTTTTGGATTTTTACATTTTTATGGATTTTTAGTGATGTTTACATATTTTTATGGTGTTTTACAAGTTTTAGGGATTTTAATGGCTTTTAGTATTTTTAGGGTTTTATGATTTTTTTGGGTTTTTTTGAGATTTTTTGGGGTTTTAAGGGTTTTTTGAGTTTTTAAAATTTTAGGGGTTTTAATAGATATATTATTTTTTAGTAGTTTTTTGGTTTTTTGGCTTTTAGGATTTTTAAGTATTTTTGTGGGATTTATTATTTTATGGTGTTTAGGGTTTTAGTGTTTTTTTGGTTTTTTAAATGAATTAATTGTTTTTATATTTTTAATGTATTCATTGGGTTTTTCATGGTTTTAGGGGTTTTAATTTTTTTTTAAATTTTTAGGGTTTTTTGGATTTTTATGGTTTTTATGATTTTTATGGATTTTTAAGTTTTTTTTATGTTTTTATGGTTTTTAGTGTTTTTAATATTATAATAAATTTTTATTTTATTAGGTTTTTTAAGTGTTTTTAGTATTTTATTGTTTTCTAATGGGTTTTCTGGGTTTTTGGGGTTTGTTTCTGATTTGGGGGATTTTTATTGTTTTTTGGAATTTTATGTCTTTTTAAGGTTTTATGTATTTTGATGTTTCTGTGGGTATTTATTGTTTTTAGGGTTTTTAGGGGTTTGGGGTTTTTTTAGTATATAGGGGTTTTATGTTTTTTAGTGTCTTTTAAGTGTTCTAGTATTTTAATGGATTTTAGATTTTTTTGTGGTTTTTTGGGTTTTTTGGGTTTTAATGTTTTGTGTGGGTGGTTTTGTTTTGTAGGGTTTTTATGGTTTTAGGGTATTTTTAGGATTTTTTGGGTTTTTATTTATTTTTATGTTTGTTATCAGTTTTATGTGTTTTTTGGTTTTTAAGGTTCTATTAGGCTTTCCTAGATTTTTAGGGGTTTTTATGCTTTTATAGTATTTTAGGGCTTTTTTAGGTTTTTTATCGTTTTTATGGTGTTATCGATTTTTAGGGTATTCTATGGTTTGGGGTTTTGTTGTTTTTTCGGATTGTTATAGTTTTTTTGATTTTTTATGGGTTTTAAGTTTTTTTAGAGTTTTTAATATTTTTAGGGATTTAAAGGGGGTTTTTATAGTTTTTAGTGGGTTTAAGAGCTTTTATGGGGTTTTAGAGTTTTTAATGGTTTGTAAGGGTTTTAGGGTTTTAGGGTTTTTAGGTTTTTAGAATCTTTTTAGGGTTTTTAGTATTTTTTAGGTTTATAGGGAATTTAAGTGTTTTTAGTTTTTTATGGGTTTCATAGGGTTCTTCAGGATTTTAGGGTTTTTTACTTTATTAATTATTTTTAGATATTTTTATGTTTTTATGGATTTTATCAGTTTTTATAATTTTGATGGATTTATGGTTTTTTAGAGTTTTTAGGATTTCCATGGGTTTTTTGGTTTTCTTATTTTTTTGTGTCCTTTAGTGATTTTAATGGTTTTAGTGTTTTTAAAATTTTTATGGTTTTGAAAGGTTATTATATTTTATAAAAGTTTTAGGGTTATTATGTGTTTTTATGGGGGTTTTAGGTTTTTAGGTGTTTTTAATGGTTTTTGGAATTTTTAGGTGTTTTAGCTTTTCTAGGTTTTTAGGGGTTTTGATGTCTTAATGTTTTTAACATTTTCCTACTGGTTTTAAATGTTATTTGGTGTTTTTTTGGGTTATTTAATGTTTGTTTAGGAATTGTATGGGTTTTGGGTGACTTTAAGGTTTTTAGGGTTTTGGGTGACTTTATGTTTTTAGGGTTTTTTTGGATTTTTAGGGGGTTTTCGGGATTCTTTCAGTTTTTTAGGTTTTAGGGGTTTTAGGGTTTTTAGAGATTTAATGATTTCATAGGGTTTTTCATGGTTTTTAGTTTTTTTAGTTTTTTTTTGATTTTTAGGAATTTATTTAGTTTTTTATAATTTTTAAGGTTTTTACTGATTTTGAGGGTTTTTAGGGGTTTTAGGGTTTTTAGGGTTTTTTAGGTTTTTTTGGGTTTATAGTGTTTTTGTGAGTTTTAGTGCTTTAAATATTTTATGATTTTTTTAAAATATTTATGGATTAAAATGGTTTTGTTGTGGTTTTAGGGTTTTTAGGGGTCTTTAGTGTTGTTAATATTTTTAGGGGTTTTATGACTTTAATGATTTTTGAATTTTTAGATCTTTTTAGTGTTTTTTGTTTTTTTTTTTGGTTTTTAGGGGTTTAACCATATTTAGGTTTTTAAGGTTTTATTTTGTGTTTTATGGTTTTTATGAAGTTTTAATCTTTTAGGGTTTTTATAATATTTATGGATTTTTGGGTTTTTAGGGATTTTGTGGGTTTTGAGAGTTTTTGTTATTTTTGGGGTTTTAGGGTTTTTTTTGGGGGTTTAAATAACTGGTTTATAATTTTTAATGTTTTTGGGGTTTTAAATGGTTTTTATAGTTTTTTTAGATTTAGTGTTTTAGTGGTTTTTTGTGATATTTGGTATTTTAGAATTATTTAGCATTTTTTAGGTTTAAAGGGGTTTTATGTTCATTTCAGGTTTTAAGGTTTTCTTATTTTTTTCTAGGTTTTTTGGTTTTTTAGGTATTTTTAGGGATTTTTTAGGATATTTTAGTTTTTAGGGATTTTATATATTTTAATGGTTTTTTAGTGTTTTTAGGGTTTTTTTATTTTTTTGGTTTTTAATGATTTTTTTAGCTTTTATAGTTTTTAATGTTTTTATAATTTTTAACATTTTTAGGGATTGATCATTTTTTATTGTATTTTGTGGGTTTTAGGGTTTTTTTAGGTTTTTTGGTTTTTAAGGTTTTAGGGGGTTTTATGGTTTTATAGGTTTTTGGGTGTTAATGAATTTTTAGGGGTTTGACATTTTTAGGTTTTTTTGGGATCTAAGTGTTATTTTGGTTACTAGGTCTTCTTAGGGTTTTTTCCGGGTTTTGTGGGTTTTTTTAGGTATTTCTAGTGATTTTAATTTTTTTTATGTTTTTTTAGATTTTTAATGAACATGAGGATTTTAATGTTTTTTTAGTGTTTTTAGGGTTTTATAGGGTTTTTAGAATTATTTACATTTTTTGGGATTTTATGTGTTCTTAGGTTTTCAAAGATATTTTGGATTTTTCAGGGGTTTAGTATTTTTTAATTTTTTTGATATTTTTAGTGATTTTTATGTTTTCTTTCGGTTTTTAGGGTTTTAGGGATTTTTAGGGTTTCAACATATTTTATGGTTTTGGGGGGTTTTTTGGTTTTTTGGGTTTAAGGGTTTTATTTAAGATTATAGAGATTAAAGTTTTTCCAGATTCTTTAAAAAAGTTTAGGGGTTTAAAGGGTTTTTAGAGTTTTTAGTATGTTTTTAGGGTTTTTATAGGTTATTAGGGTTTATTAAGGTATTTATAGAAACTATAGTTTTTAGGGTTTTATGGAGGTTTTATGTTTTTTGGGATGTTGGGGGGGTTTTAGATTTTTTGGGATTTAAGTGATTTTTTGGGGTTTATGGATTTCATAGGGTTTTCATAGTTTTTAGGGGTTTTCCCCCTTTTTGGATTCATATATATTTTTTAGTTTTTTATAGTTTGTTATAATTTTTAGGGATTTTGAGTGTTTTTAGTGGGTTTTATGATTTTTAGATTTTTTAGGTTTTTTGTTGTTTTTTAGTGTTTTTAGTTTTTTAATGTTTTCTTAAGGGTTTCAATGTTTTTAGGGTTGCTATGTTATTAGGGAATTTACGAAATTTTTAGGTTTTTAATGGGTTTTTTAGTTTTTAGGGATTATGAAGGGTTCAGGGGTTTAATGGTTTTTTTTGGGGGGGGGGGGGTTGAGTTTTTTTGGGTTTTAAGGGGGGTTTTGAGTTTTTAGAGGTTTAAAGGTTTTTTGAGTTTTTAAAATTTTTATTAGTTTAAAGGGTATTTATATTCTTCATTATATTTTAAGGTTTTTATGGGTTTTTATGGGTTTTTATAGTTTTTATGGTTTTTAGGGGTTTTTTATTTTTGGCATTTTTAGTGTTTCTAGGGTCTTTTTAGGGGTATTTAGGACATTTATCCTTTTAAGGTTTTTAGGGGTTATATGTATTTTTAAGTTTTTATGGTTTTTTAAGAATTTTCAAGGATTTTTAAAAAATTTAGGGATTTTTGGACTTTTTTATGATTTTTATGGTTTTAGGGGTTTTATGGATTTTTAATGGTTTTCACGATTTTTAGGGTTTTTGGGGTTTTTGGCCACTTTTATGTTTTTTCAGGGTTATAGGTGTTTTGTGGTTTTTGTGGTTTTCATAGGGATTTTCATAGTTTTTAGGGTTTTTACATTTTTAGGGATTTTCGGTATTTTTTAGGATTTGTATTGTTTGTAAGGATTTTTTGGGATTTTCTAGGGCTTCTATGTTATTTAGGTTTTTTTTTATTTTTGGGTGTTTTTTGAGATTTTAGGAGTTTAAAGTGTTTTTAGATTTTTATTAAAAAATTTAAGGTTTTTAAGTCTTTTAAGAGTTTTTTTTGGGTTTTAATATGTTCTATGTGTTTTTATGGTTTTTTATGGTTTTAGGGGTTTCATCATTTTAGGTATTTTTGGGGTTTTAGGTTCTTTTTTGGAATTTTGGTTTTTTAGGGTTTTTTATGGGTTTTAATTGTTTTTACATTTTTAAGGTTTTATTTGGGTGTTTTAGTGATTTTATAGTTTTTATGTTTTTAGGATTTTTTATGGAATTTTTAGTGATTTTAATAGCTTTTAGTGTTTTTCTAAATTTTGAGGTGTTTTAGGATTTTTAGGGATTTTAGTGGTTTTTGTTTTTTAGGGTGTTTAAGTATTTTTATGTTATCAAAATTTTCTTTGGGGTTTTAGGTTTTTAACATTATTGGGGATGTTTAGTAATTTTTTAAGACATTTGTGGTTTTTTTGGTGTTTAGGGATATTGAGAGTTTTTATGGGTTTTGGGGTTTTTATGGTTTTTTTTTGTTTTTATGTCTTTTTTGAGTCTTTTAGAGTTTTTATTGTTTTTGGGTTTTTAATGGTTTTGATAGTTTTTAGTGGGTTTTAGGATTTTATGTATTTCAAGGGTTTTTAAAGGTTTTTTGGGTTTTATATGGTTTTATCGAGTATTAGCCTCTTTTTTGGATTTTATGGGTCTTAGAGTATTTTAGGTTTTTATGTTTTTATGTGTTTTTAGGTTCTTAATGTTTTCTTAGGGTTTTTAGGGGATTTTTCTTTTTTGGGTATTTTTATCAATTTTTAATATATTTATGTGTTTTTAGGGTTTTTAACGATTTAGAGGGGTTTTTGGTCTATTTAGGCTTTTAATGTTTTTGGGTTTTTATGGTTTTTTATGAGTTCTTAGGTTTTTAAATATTATTTATATTTTTTTATATTTTATTGCATTTAAATGGTTTTATAGTTTTTAGAGGTTTTTTGGTATTTTATCGGTTCTTAGGGGTTTTATGGTTTTTAGATGTTTTTATTGTTTTAAGGGTTTTATGGGTTTCATGGTTTTTTTTGTTTTTAGGGATTTTAAATTTTTTTTTATGTTTTTGTGGTTTTCTTGGTGTTTTTAGGATTTTTATTATTTTTTATATCTTTATGGATTATATGGTATTTTAGGGTTGTAGGTATTTTGACAAACTTTAGTGGTTTTGGGTTTTTAATGTTTTTATGGTTTTTTTGGGTTCTAAGTTTATTTTTGAGTTTTTAGGGGTTTTAAATGTTTTTGATAGTTTTTAAATGTTTTATAGGTTTTTGGGGTTTTTAGAGTTTTTAGTGGAGTTTTAGTGTTTTTATGGATTTTTAGGGTTTTTTATGGTTTTAGGGTTTTTATTGGTTTTTATAGTTTTTTAGGGTTTTAGGGTTTTAATGGTTTTATCATTTTTAGGTTTTTATGGGTTTTAGTATTTTTGGTTTTTTTTATGTTTTTAGGGATTTTGATGGGTTTTTAGAATTTTTATTGTCTTTAAGAGTTTTATAGGATTTTTAAGGGATTTGGGGATTTTATTGGTTTTTTGGGGGTTTTAGGGATTTTTTGAGTTTTTAGGGGTTTTAATGTTTTTTAGAGTTTTCTATCATTTTTAGTTGGTTAAGGATTTTTTAAATTTTTAGTTGTTTTTAGGGGTTTTAGTATTGTTTATGGTTTTTTGTAGGTTTTTAGGTTTTCTAAGGTTTTTATAGACTTTTTGGGTTTTTAATGTTTTTTATGTTTTTAGGGGTTTTATGTGTTTTCAGTTTTTTTTCATAGGATCTTTAAGGGATATTATGTGCATTTTACCTTTTTAGGGATTGTTGGATTTTTAATAATTTTTATTGTTTTTAGGGATTTTAGGGATTTTGAGGGGTTTTAGGGGTTTTTTGGGGCTTTGTGGTTTTTAGGGGTTTAAATTGTTTTTATGTTTTTATGGTTTTCTTAGGGGTTTTTAGGGTTTCTGTGGTTTTTATGTTTTTAGGAATTTTCAGGGTTTTTAAGGAATTTTCTGGGTTTTATGGTTTTTAGGGATTTTGAGGGGTATTAGGGGTTTTGTGGTATTTATGGGTTTTAAGATTTTTTAGGTTTTCATGGATTTCTTAGGTGTTTTCAAAGTTCTTAGGGTTAATTTTTTTTAGATTTTTAGGTATTTTTGAGGATTTTTACTATTTTTTATATTTTATAGGTATTTTAAGGGTATTTAATATTTTTATTGGTTTTAGTATTACAAGTGTTTTTAGTATTTTATGGGTTTTATATGTTTTTAAGATTTAAGGTTTTCTTATGTGTTTTTATTTTTTTAGGGTTTTAATGTTTTAGGGATTTTTTAGGATTTTTATGGGGTTTCATTGGTTTTATGGATTTTGGGTTTTTTTAGTGTCTTAGGTTTTTTTTGTTTTTTCGGGTTTTATGGTTTTTTTTAGTTTTTAAAATTTTAGGGGTTTAAAGGTTGATTAGATTTTTTAATGGTTATTAGTGTTTTACGGGGTTTTAGGGGGTTTAGGGCCTTTCTAGGGTTTTTATTGTTTTTGGTGATTTTTAGTTTTTTAGGGGTTTAAGGGTTTTTCACTTTTTATGTTTCTATTCAGTTTTTTCACTATTTTTGGGTTTTTTTTACATTTTCAAATGTTTTAAGGATTTTTAAGATTTTTATGGATTTTAGGGTTTTTAGGGATTTTGAGGGTTTTTTGTGTTTTTAGGGGTTTTTAGTGTTCTTATAATTTTTAGGGTTTCTAAGGGTTTTAGCTGTTTTAGGTTTTTAAGGTTTTCTTACAGGTTTTCAAGGTTTTTATCCTTTTTAGGTTTTTATGGTTTTTAGGTATTTTGAGGTTTTCTTTGGTTTTTTTAGTTTTGGTTGGTCTTTCAGTTTTTTTAAAGTTTTTAGGGTTTTACGGTTTTTTAGTGTTTTTTAACTTTTTATGGGTATAATATGTTTTCATAATTTTTATGGTTTTTAGGGGTTTTAATGTTTTTTATGTATTTTATGGTTTTTAGGATTTTTTGGATCTTTTGGATTTTTTTGGTTGTTTATTAAATTTTAGGTTTCTGAAGGTTTTTAAGTGATTTTAATTTTTTATGGATTTATAGGGGTTTTCAGGGTTCTTATGTTTTTTTATGTTTTTATGGATTTTTGGTGTTTTTTATTGTTTTTATAGTTTTATGGTTTTTAGTATTTTTATGGTTTTAGGTGTTTTAAATTGTTTTTGGTTTTTAGAGTTTTCTTAGAGATTTTCATGGGTTTTAGGTGTTTTTATGTTTCTAGGGATTTTATGGTTTTTGGGAAAGAAACGTGTGAGGTCAGGCTAATCCTAACCCCCCATACATAGAAAGAAGAGAAAACTTCTACAAACAAGGGAGGGGCGGGGTCAAGCGACCCACACCCAAAACCCTGGCAACACCACTAAACAAAATTCCAAAAAGCCCAAGATGCAAAAGGATAGACATCTACAGAACAAAGTCACCATCCACAAAGGGATTCCCATCAGCACCATAGCTTGAGGAAGCATCTGAGTCCACCGAATCTCATTCAGAAGATTCATATTTCATGAGGAATGCTACACAATACATCCTGAGTTCCACATCCGGCTTCACATTGGTAGCACGGTCTTCCCTGCCATGTGGGTCACCATTACCTTTGTTGGTCTTAGGGGAATCCCTAGTAGCCATTGCCTTGGCAGGGAGGAGTAGTGCCTCCTAACCCTCGGTTTCACTGGTGGCTCACTCCTCATCTTTCCCTTCCCGTGGGCAGTGGCAGTAGGCACAACCATGTCACCCTGCTTGCTACATTCAGGATCAGACCGTAGCCTTCTCTTTTGATTGCCACTAGATGATTTAGAGAGACTCATCTTCTCCTGCGCCCTCTTGATCCTACTCAAGCTGGCATACATAAGATCATCATGGTTCCCAAGGATTCCTCCACGCCGTATATGTTCATCATTATCATCCCCATGAAAGATCACTAGCTGCAGGTCTAGATTATGAGAGATATCATTTATATACTTCTCAAGATGGATTTTTGAATATTCCAACATAATCAGATCAGACAATTCAACAAAGGGAGGCAACTTCTCAAACAGAACAAGAGCCAAGTTCTTGTTAGGTTGCTCGATGCTCCTCTTATCAGCACAAGGGCTAGCAAGATGTTGCATGGGCTGAGGGACAATGCTCAGCCAAATCCAGGCATAGCAGAGTCCAGCAGCACTTGCTCCGGAGAGGGCATAGTGGGTAGGGGTTGTTCCACACCCAAGGCCCATGAACCATTAATAGGGGAAGGAAGGTCTGCATCCTGGAGGACATCAGCAGCCACCATCACCTGCAGTTTCAGGCCTCCCTAACCCCCTTCCTCAGTTCCCATAGAGTCCATAGGATCCAGACTGTTGAACCAATTTGAGAATAAAACCAGCTCGTAACCACATCCATCACCCACTGAAGGGCTTGGCAGAGACACCCTCTCAATTCCATGGCAAGATGGAATTGATGCCAAGCTCATTCCCCTATCAGGATCAGACTGTAATACAAAAGCCCTAACTCCACCAGGAATGTCATCTCCCACTTTGGGAGAGGCATCATCCCCCAGTCCTAAATGACCCTTAATTCGTGTAAATATGTTCTTGAGCAAGATATTCTCCTCAGTACCAAACCGGGGGGATGATCCACCTTCCTCCATCTTTTCATCCCTCCAAGCCTCCAGCAGAGAATCCTAAGGGGTGTCATTCCTCACCTCTGTGTCTTTTATTGAGCTTACCATCGGGGAGATGGCCTCCTTGCCAAATCTTTCCACCATGCCATCCCTACATCCTCAATCCATTTTCAAATAACCAAGATTATAGCACGAGGTGCAGTAATTCACCCATGATTTGAAAACCACAGGCTGATTCCAACGAAGATCTTCACCAATTTCAATCTAGACGAAGTCAACTGGTTCCTTCGAGACATCAATTTCAACACAAACCCTTAGAGAAACTATATGACAAAGGGCCCTGGTTCGATTATCTACACACAGAAACCATCCAACCAAATTCCCCATCATAGTAATAATGGAAAATTTTTGAAAGGGTAGGGGGTGTTCAAGGAACCTTAACTAGATTTTCATCAGAGGGCAGTCACGATTTAAATTGAATTCAAAGTTACACTGGAAAAGGGAGAAGCGAGTAGCATCAAACCTATGAGGAGCTGAAGACTAGGCCCGGTTAAGGTCTTCCTCTGACGAGAACAGAATCAAAATGTGGCTGGAATCAACCATACCAACTATGGCGCGGTCCTAGAGATTCCAATGCTCGAACACAAACCTATCAAAAACATCAACTATGGGATTCTAGTTCATGAAATTGGATACCAGGGTCACGATATAGAGTTCAGAGGCCTGGTTGAACTCCGCAAGAGAGAGTGGAAGCTTTGGCAGCCCTTCGTGAAAACCCGACACTTTAGGGTAGAGATTATTCCACAGAAAAGAAGGAACTGAATCAGGATCCAAGAAAGGTGAGAATCTATCTTTAACAAGGGAAGAAGTGGCCCCTCCCCCACAGAGGGCGGTGTCCAGGGTGCAACCATTTTTTCTTCTTCAATCCATTGATGAAGCGGTAGGAGCACCATCGCAGGAGCGGATTAGCCATCTTTCTTCTCAGGGTCCTTCTTATGGTTTTTAGGAATTTTATGGTTTTTTTTGGTTTTTTTTGTTTTTTGGGTATTAAGATTTCTTAGAAAATTTTAACATCTTTAGGGGTTTAAAATGATTTTACTATTTTAGTGGTATATTATGGTTTTTATGTGTTTTAATGGTTTTTAGGGTTATTATTATTTTGGGAGTTTTTAGTATTTTTATGGTTTTTAGCGTTTTTTAGGTTTTTTGGGGTTTTATGTGTTTTTATGTTTTTAAGGATATCATTTGTTTCACGTATTTTAGGTTTTTTATGTTTTTAACGATTTTTTGGGTTTTTTTTGGATTTATATCGGTTTTTAGGGCTTCTAGGGACTTGAGGGATTTTAGAGTTTTTATTGTATTTTGAGGTTTGAGTGTTTTATTTATTTTTTTATGATTTGAAATTTCTTTGGAGTTTTTTAAAGTTTTTTTATTTTAGAGAGTTTTTAGAGTTTTTATAGGGATTTAGAGGTTTTAAGGTTTGTATGGTTTCTTAGGGTATTTGGGGGTTTTTGATTCTTTTAGGTGTTTTAAGGTTTTAACCATCTTTTAGGGGTTCTAGCGGTTTTAAGTGTTTTTTAATTTTGAAGGGTTTCTTAGGGATTTTTAGGATTATTAAGGATTTCATGTTTTTAAAAATACTTTTGGATTTTTAAGGATTTTAATGGTTTTAAGATTTTTTTTTATGGATTTTGAAGGTTTTAGAGTATTTAGAAATTTTCATATTTTTTAGGACTTTTAGAGGATTTAATTGTTTTTGGGTTATTTAGATTGTATTTTTGTTTTTAGGGGTTTTTTAAATTTTTATGAATTTTTATGGAATTTTTAGTTTTTTATGGTTTTTTGGGGGTTTTAGGGATTTTTATGGTTTTTAGTGTTTTTATGGTTATCTTGGGTTTTTAGGGTTTTTTAATTTTCTAAGGGTTTTAGATTTTTTGGAATTTTTTAACATTTTTTGGGGTTTAGAGGGTTTTTATAGTTTCTAGTGGGTTTTATGGTTCTTAAGAGGTTTTTATATTTTTAAGGGTTTTAGGGGTTTTAGGGTATTTTGCGAGTTTTTATTTATTTTAGTGATTTTTATCTTTTTTACCTTTTTATATATTTTTAGGTTTTTATGTTTTTCAAGGATTTTTTGTTTTTTTTTACTTTTTTAGAGATTTTAAGGATTTTTAGTCTTTTTTATTCATTTTATGCTTTTTGAGATTTTGAGGGGTTTTAGTGGTTTAGGATTTTTATTCTCTTATGTTATTAGGGGATTCAATTGTTTTTAGGTTTCTATGGTTTTCTTAAGGGTTTTTCAGGGTTTTCAGGGTTTTGTTTGATTTTAATTGATTTTTGGAATTTTCCTAGGATTTTATAGGTTTTTATGTTTTTATGGATTTTCAAGGGGTTTAGGTGTTTTAGGGTTTTTATGATTTTTGTTGGGTTTTTATGGTTTTTTGACATTTTTAGGGTTTAAAGGGTTTTAGAGATTTTTAAATTTTTTAGGGTTTAAATGGTTTTTAGGGGTTTTAAATGTTTTTTGTGTTTTCACAGTTTTTAGGGTTTATGGGTTTTAAGGTTTTTTAATGTTTTTTTGTTCTCTAGAGATTTATGTTTTTTATGTATTTAATGATTTCTTTGGGGTTTTCAGGGTATTTATAGTTTTTATGTTTTTAAGTATTTTAGGTATTTAATACGATTTTAAGGATTTTTTAGCGTTTTTAGTGGTTTTGAAGGTTTTTGGGGTTTTTTTGTTTTTATTTTTTAGCAGTTTTTTGAGTTATTTTAGTGTTTTAAGTGTTTTTAAATTTTTTAATGTTTCTTGGTGTTTATAGTTTTGAGATATTTTAGAGTATTTTAGGGTATTTGGGGGTTTTCGTGTTTTTTAGGTTTTTTGGGGTTTTATATGTTTTTAAGGTTTTAAAGTTTTCATACTAATTTATTAGTTTTTATGTTTTTATGAATTTTCATGTATTATTTATTATTTTTATGTTTTTAGGGAATTTAAGGATTTTTTGAGCTTTTATGGTTTTTAGGGTTTTAATAGTTTTGGGGTATTTAGGGTTTTTTGATTTTTTAGGGTTTTAGTGTTTTTTAACATTTTTAGTGTTTTAAAAGGAATTTATAGCTTTTAGTGGGATTTTATGGGTTTGATAGGTTTTAAGGGTTTTATTTTATTTTATGGGGTTTATAGTTTTTAGGGTTTTTAGTAATTTTAGTATTTTTTAGATTTTTAGTGTTTTTAAGTGTTTTTTGGTTTTTAAGGTTTTCTTATGCATTTTCAAGGTTTATAATTTTTAAGGTATTTTTCAATATTTTTTATGTTTTTTATGGTTTTTTGGGTTTTAGGGATTTTGAATATTTTACGGTTTTATTTTTTATGGTTTTTAGGTTTTTTTACATTTTTTTTAGGATTTTTTAATTGTTTTAGGGTTTTAAGGTTTTCTTATGGGTTTTCAGAATTTTTAGGGTTTTTTATGTTTTTCGAATTTAAAGGTATTTTTTTAATATTTTTAATGGTTTTATGGGTTTTATTGATTTTTGGGGTTTTAGGGTGTTCACGGTTTTTAAGGGTTTTGGATTGGTACAGTTTTTAGTTTTTAATGTATTTTATGGTTTTTTATATTTCCTTAACATTTTTTGGGTTTAAAGGATTTTTTGAGTTTTTAGTGGTTTTTAGGTTATTGTAGAGTTTTTATCAATTTTAGAAATTTAGGGGTTTTATAGATATTTATGGTTTTTAGCGTTCTTAGAAATTTTATAGTCTTAAGTGTTTTTATGTTTTTAAGATTTTATTAGATGTTTTGTGGTTTTGGGTTTTTTTAAGGTTTTTATATATTTTTATGGATATTTTATGTTTTTTATGTTTTTATTAATTTTTGGGGTTTTTTGGGTTTGTTCCGCTTCTGGTGCGGCGGACGACCGGGGGTCGTGTGGGAGAGACGTGCGCTACATAACGGTTGATTAGAGAAAGCTGAGGTCCGTTTAATCACTCATATCGGATGCATCGTTTGCACCTCAAAACACCCAACGGTTCCATATCCCGCATTGCGTGGACCTGCTTTCCAAAGGCAGGCGTTCGCTGGATGGTTTGGCCAGCAATGATTAAGAACTCACATTGGTCGAGAGTATGGGATGTCAGGCTCATCACACCCTTTTGAGGGGAATTATAGACTGTTCTGAGACTTTCTTATATATTTAAGACGTATTCATATGTTCACGAATCATTGGTTTATACCCAAACACAGTATCCACGAATTTAACCCTGGTGGGCAATGGTCAACTGGATGCAGGGGTTTGGAATCATTTAGGCCTGAGGTTTACCATCCCTCGTTGGATTAATGACCTCGTGGAGTCGGGACACTTTGAGACAGCACTGGGATTGGCGCGGTGAACCGACGTGAAGATAGTCGGATCCGCCGGTTGTTGGGCATGAGCCTCAGGAAGGCTTCCTACATACCCTACCTAGGAGACAAGGATCAAAGTCCACGTAGTTCGTATTAGTATGGGGCTTACGCTCTGAGGTGGACCAAGGTGCGGATGATGGGATTGAACCTCAGGGAGGCTTCCTACATACCCTGCCTAAGAGACAAGGATCAAATTCCACATAGTTCACACTGGTATGAGGATTACGCTCTGAGGCAGCCCAGAGTGATGGATTGGGGCTTACACTCTGAGGAGGCCCATAAGAGGATGTTATGGTTGATTCTTACTCTGAGACCACATGAGTAATGCTCAGTGTGAGAAAAAAGAGGCAGTAGGGACCAGAGGATCATGTCGCGAAAGGTGCGTCCGTTAGAAGTTGAGTGGGTCTTATGCATGAGGGCGGCCCATAAGGTCGGGGCTTACTCCGAGATGGACGCCCATGGCGACAAAGCGAAACGGGAGAGGGAAAGAGGTGCTCCTATGCTCATCACCTCCCATGTTCCCTGGGAAAGTACCGAAGTGCATGGGGGCATCCTTCTGATGGGTATTTTACTACCCTCCAGAGAAGGGAGAAGTACCCCAGCCCCAACAAGTGGAGGGTCATAAAGGGGGCTCCCGAGCTCAGACTCCACATTACCGTGGGAATGTGAACCCAGGAATGCTTCGAGAATCTGCTCAAGGGTTGGGGCAACCCCTTCGCCCATGTTTACCGTGGGTATGTGAACTAAAAAGGGCGTGCTGACATGCCCAAAGGTTACATCATATCGGTCCGGTGGCTCTGGTGGAGGCCTCGACTCAGGGCCGATAAATGGGCCAATGAGGAGGTTGTGAAGGATCAGGCTGGATTGGAATTGGAAGGACTTTATCTGGTTTGCAGAATAGGAACTTAGAAGGTTTTGGCAGGCCACACGGGTGTATGAGGGGTGGAGCCCTTCACGTAGGGAGGTGCTACGTGGCTGGAGAATCCATCTGCAAGCCAGGGTGGTCCGCGGGATAAGAGGTTGTCTGCGAACCAGGAGGGTCCGCGGACTGAGTGGCAGTCCACGAACCAGGAAGGTTCGCGGCTTCAAGTTCGGACCACGTACAAGGTTGGTAATAGAAGGGGTCCATGCGAGTAGTGGCGGCCAAGGGCAGCGCCGGTTAGAGATTCGTCAGTTGGGGGTTCGCCCGTGTAGGAGGGTGCTACGCGGAGCGACGGATCAAAAAAGGGGCATAAACTCCCTGGTCCGTGGGTAGTGCATCTGAAGAGGTGCCATAGTTCACAGTCTTCTCTTTTTATGTTATTTTTGGTTCACAGTTCACCAAGTTATGTGTTTTCAGTTCCTTATTAATTCATTTCCAGCTTCATACCTACTCTAGTTCGCGAACTGGAACTTCGCTCTTTGCGAAATACTAAGCTCCTTCCTTTGAAATCCTTCCACCCGAATCTGATTTATCTCTTCCTAATCCCCTTCCTCTTTCCCCCTCGGTCTCCTTTTATATTGGGGAAGGAAAAGGATCTATTGGGGTCATGAGGCACCTTTTGCAGAGGCCCATGACCGAAAGCCCAACTTACGGATGACATGGTCAATCCATAACTCGCGGGGCATTAAACACTCCTCCTCCGCGAACCAAACTCGGGAAGTGCTTCACGGCCGCAGAGGGTTCCACCTCCATTTTGCGAACGACAGTGGAGGTGGTCCGGGCCGGTTGACACAGCTCACAACTGGGGCGGTCCGGAATGGTGAACCGGGTTAGCGCCTGTCCTGCCTCACGACTGCGGAGGGTCTCCGCCTCGGTTTCACGAACGGCGATGGTCCACGGAGGAGGGATGCTTCGTGGAATTGGCCATGCACCGTTAAATTAGACCGGTCCACGGACCGGCTCGTCCTTCTCCATCCTTGAGTATTCTCCACATTTTCGCAATCCTTTGCGGATTTTTTAGGACCCTAAAAATTCCCCCCATCGGAATGGGGTTCGATCGGAACGAAGAGGATAATATTCCTATGTAGAGTGGTCCTAAAACTTGGATGGGTTGCGGTAGGGAAGTGGACCCGGTAGGGGACCATACCTATAAATACAAAGGTCCCTTCATTTGTCGTCTACCAGATTCTTTGTGAATACCAGCGCTCCTTTGCTTTTCTGCCTCCGCGTGCTTGTTCCTTCGCGAAATGCTTCGTCCGTGAACCGGGTACTACTTCCAAGAACCATTTCTCATTCACGTCGTTCTTCATCCACAGACCAACATCCCAGCCGCGAACTAACACTTTTAATTAACTAAAAAGTAAGTCACGACGGGCTGCGTAGGAACTCTCTTTGCGGTTTTGGTGCTTCATGGTTTTGATGCTCTGCGATTTCGATGCTCTGTGGACTAAAATCTTCTGGTTCGCGGTTTGTTGGCCAACGCTCCATGGGCCAGAGTATCACGAACTACATCTTCTCAGGGATGGTTCATGGGGTGTATTCATTGCGAACCACCTTATGAGGCCACCTTGCAGTTTTCATTATGAGGCTTGGATGGAATCCTTTTCAAATACTTGGTATTTTGTCCAAATTGTATTATTTTTGGACTAACTATCTGCATGATTTCCATGGCGTTGGGAGAAGATAAATATGGTTCCTCCTCGTCCTATGACTAAGCCCGCTACTGGGCCTCCCCCAATTGGTTCAGGGAGACGTTTAGCTATGATTCGCAGAGCAGAGAACATCAAAGAGGACCCTGGTCGGTCCATCATTCCTGACAATGGTGTCTTGAAGTACTTGCTCTCTCCTGAGCTCCTGAGTTGTCCGTTATCAAATCAGCTTCCTCTTTATGGCTTCGATCTTCAGGATGAGGTCCCTATCCCTCCTACTTTCTCGGGTCTTCCATCTCCTTTCCTAGAAGTGCTACCAAAGTGGGTTTAGACGAGCCTTACCCCATTGGGGGAGAAAATCTCTGATTCTGATCTGAAAGAAGCTTTCATTTTGGGAGGCTCTATCTGGACCCAAATAGATCAGCACACACAAGACTTCTCTCAAGAAGCCATCCTCAAGAGTTACCCCTCTAGAATCAACCTTGCTTGAGTGGACCCTAATGCGGGATGGACTTCCAAGTGGGATCTGCGATCTGGTGGGATTTTCTCGAATGACTAGGCCTGGGCCTTTTGGGTCCATCATCATTACCGGGAATCTCCCGAGTTGCTGGAAGTAGTCAATTTTTACTCCGCGGTATGGGCCTCCCAGTTTTCTATTTACCCACCATCCCTGATCCTGCCTGACCTTCTTAGTCACTGGTGTTCAAGCACTAATACTTTCCACCTTTCCCATGGTGAAGATGGCATTAGTCTGTGGGACATCTATCAATTGGGAGGGCTCTCGATTATTGGTGAGATGTATGATGAATTCTTGCCCACTCCCAGTGTGTGGGATGACGTTGAACAAGTACCTTTGTTGGTGAAGGATTTTCTGGTTATAGCGGAGCAATCACTTGGTCAGGCCTTGCATGCCCGCTCTCTTATTCCCTATAGCACCCAAATAGGGCTATTTCTAAACACCACTCATCCTGTACCGAAGATCAAGCGCCCCAGGACTCATCCTTCTCAACAGTCACGAACCTCCCCCGGTTCCTATTGGGCAGTTCCGGAGGTGGGTGACCACCTTTCATGGGGTTACGAGGTGTGCCCCGGTGTGCCGCCTATACTCCGGCTAGCATGTTTTTTGCTATGTTTCTGAGCGGGTGGCTATTCCCTTCTGGGGATATCAACCCAGGCGTCAGATCTTGCACCAAGATGATGGCAATCGAATTGGTAGAGGGCCGCCCAGTGAACTTATCCATGCCCACTTTGGCTAATATTTACGAGCTGCTGAGTCACATGCAGGAGGGAGGGTCTCTCTATCGTCTGAGTGGGAAATTTCAGTTCTTATATGACTGGATAGCGAATCACTACCACTTTTATGAGTATTGTCATAACACTATCATCCCGCTTCGTACCTTTCGGCCTACCCTGCTTGATATAGCTGGTGTTCTCTTGAAGTCCCTCAGGTCTGGTGAAGTCTTCGAGATTATGAGTGACTTCTCTCAGTTTTCTTTCACTCCCTACCCCACCCCTTCTGGCATCTTAGTCAACAACCACCGGGGGAAACTGGAGGAGCGTTCTTACATGATCTCTCTACAGGATGGATTTCTGACTGTGCGGATCGATGGGGTTTCTCTGTGCAATCTGTATGTCCCGTATCGTTTTTGTCGCCAGTTTGGGTGCATGGAAGTCCAAGTTTCCCTTCCCCCTCCTCAGGCTCAAGGACATCACCTAGCCATACTTCATCAATGGTGGATGATGCTGACACGGGAGGGATCTCACACAAGCATTCCCCTGCCTGTCATGGGGGCGGCTGCCAGCCTTTCCTTGGAGTATGCAAAAACATGGGTAAAACACTATACTGATGGGATCCTAGGGAAGGTTGTACGGCAGGTTCCCAAATCATGAGGTACTGCGGCTGTTGCGTCCACTGCACCTTCCTCATCATCTCTAAGGCAGGATCGACTAATGGCTCGTCGATCAAAATGACTCAGGGGATTTTCCTCTCCCAGCCCTTTGATGGATGAAGTTCAGGCTGGTTCATTCTTCTTGTACGTGGATGAGGATGACCATGTTGTTTCAAGTCCCAGTGAGGCAATCCCAGAAGTTTTTCCAGTAGATAACTTTCATAGCAACTTGATCCCCAAGCCTGAACTGGGGTTAGAGGCTCTAGACTTTCCAGCTTCGGAACCAACTTCTAGCGAGCACATGTCTGCACTAGTTGAAATTCCAGACTTTGTTCCCATGATATCCAGTGAGGATACCAAAGATCCTCATTTCATGTTGGACCACCGAGTAGTGTGCAGGTGGGCTTGGCCCCAGATTTGTGAGATCATTACTGAAACTCCTCTAGCTGAGATGGAAACTAAAACTGATGCTCTTCGACAGCACTTCCGTGGTTTGGGGTCGGGTGGCTTTGACTATCGGCAGTTCCATTCTCTTGCTTGCCAAGTTTTCATGGCTTGTGAGGAAGTTTTCCCTAGTGAACTCAAACTTTATCACTTCACTGCCACTCATTGCGGGACCCGATCCTTCGAGGAACCCATGATACAGCTCCATCATCTGATAGCACAGGAGACGATCTATCGAGATTAGGAGGCCATCCTATCCTTCGAGTTGCATGAATGTGAATAACGGGCAGCAATGATGAGGGATTTGTTATCAGCTATGACTAGTCATCGTGAATCCACCAGAAAAGGGATTATCGATCTCCAAGCAGCAGTGGAGCGTTCTTGTTCGGTGGCTGAGGTTGAAGCTGGGGAGAAGGTCGTGCTAGAGAAGTCTTGCAACAACCTTCACCGCTCGGTTGTTGATCTACTGGAGAGAGCGATTCGGGATCCTTTATGTCTATCAGAGCCCTTCTTGTACTCTCTATTTTACTTACCCTATTTTTTGTGAGGGAGATACCCTAACTTGTGGACATCCTCCCCATTTTGTTCGAACAGAATACAGTCTCTTTCAATCCCTTGTCACCGTAAAATTTGGTTATTACTAGAACAATTGTTTTGTAAATAATAACCAACGGAATCAGAATTAATCATAACTCAGGAAAACAAACTCTAACTTTTTCCTGGACCATGGGATCCAGCGAGCATAGTTTGACTATTGCTAGGGTTTTGTAGAAAAACCCTACAAAATTTTTGTCTTTTCTTTTAATGCCCTAATTTTTCCTAGGCACATTTAGTGTGGACCCAGTGGGTATGGCCTGACTTTTGCTTAGGTCTCCCTATTCAGGTTTTCAGCCTAACAGGCTTTGTGCCTCTTTTGCGAGTGGTTTAAAGTCCTGCCATCAAGACTATCATTATTGATGTTTTAGTCGAACATATTTGACCATATATAGTGGGTAAAGTGCCCCAATGGGGTTTATCTGATTAAAAGATGTCATAATACTCTTCAGATGCACGTGGGGGGATATGTCTGAATTTGAACGACATGCAGGGCATGTCTCAAGGCATGGGAGCCACGTCGGCGTACAAAGGAAGGAAGAGCATTGCTTAAGGAAATATTGGCTTTGGTAGACGATCCAGGGGAGATCAATATGCATAGCCGCTGAGGGCATGGTATGCATAGTCGTACAAAGGTTTCCTCAAGTCCACAACTGTCCATTTCTGATGGGTCAGGGACTTCATGGAAGTCTGGATTATGGAAACCAACATGGGTGGCTTGGAGAATTATGAAAACCACTGAGGGTGTCTTGGAAAGGGTATGTGATGTCTGAAAGGGTTTTATGATCATCTGTACTAATCATAGGTGAGTTCATAAGACCACTTTCCTATGCATTTAGTTAACGTAAGGGATGGTTGAATCATGGCGCAGTTTAAAGTCATGTAGCTGGGAAATCATCTAGAATGGAACGGCTTCCCCTAGTCCTTGGTAATCTTGTCAGAGAAGTTCCACCCTATTCAGGTAGGGTTGTTAAAGAGGTTGGTAAACTGTAGCTCAGAGGGTTTTTGAATCCCAGGATAGCCATGGGGGATCAAAGTCCAAGAGGTGTACGAAGAGAAGCATTTCCTAAGGAAGTCCTGCATTTGGTAGACGGGCCAGGGGCAATCAATATGTTGAGCCGTTGAGGGCATGGTATGCATAGTCATGCAAAGGTTTCCTAGGTCAATGATTGTATTCCCCCAATAGCCAAGTAACTTCAGGGAAGATGAGATTTGGGACCACCAGGGGTGGCTTATGAGACTTTGGATTTTTCTGAGTACAGAGTATGGTTTATGTTGAGAGGGTGCCTGGATACGGTGGAAACATCTAGACTAAACTTCCCGAGAATGGGTGAAGTAATCCATTCTCATGCGGGTGTGAGATGGTGGCTCGTACATGTCTGACCCGTGCACTGAAGGACAGAGAAAAGCCTTTGTTCCTTACTGAACCTGTGATGGGTTTGACCGTGTAGTTTAGCATCATGCAGTAAAGACAAAGAGAATTATTAAAGGATGTTGTGCAGTTTAACATCATGCAGTGAGGACGAGGGGCATTTTTCTTTCCTTTACCAATGCTGTGTAGTTTAACATCGTGCAGTAAGGACGATTGACTGTGCAATTTAACATCGTGCAAGAAGGACGAGGAGCATTATTAAACCAGTGAAAAGGCTTGTTGTTGGAGGCATTCCCCTGGATGTTTAATGCTTGGACTTTGCAGCCTTAAGCTAGGAGGCCAAGATGTGCTCAGTGATATTTGATGTCATGCGGAAAGGACATAGTTAAAAAGGCCGATCTTGATTAGAATGTAACTGGGCCCGAGTATCCTGGCATGTCAAAGACGTGGAGGGGGGGGGGGTTGATAGTGTAAATCATGGTTTCGGGGCTTCTTAGATCAGGAGAGATGACACGGAGGCTCTGGGGATGGTAAGTGTACTGATCTGGGAAGAGTATCGCTTGAGGAAATCTTTCCTTTGGTAGACGAGCCAGGGGCTATCAATATGCAGAGCCGCTGAGGGAATGGTATGCATATTCATGCAAAGGTTTCTCTGGATCGATGACTTTCCACATCCGATGGCCATGAATGGTTATGAAGATCCGCAATTTTCTAGGCCACAAAGTTTATCATTAGGTACGGAAATTTCTGAACATGTTGGGCATACTCGGCCTTGGTTGTTGTTAAAGCTTAGAGAGCTCCCTGCCCTGATTTATTTTTCTCGCAGGGGTGTACCTTGACTCCATGAAGTTTAACGTCGTGCGATAAGGATGAGGTACTCCTAGTTTATCGGTCATAGATCCTGAACCATTGGGTGACTATTGCTACAGTCAATCAAAGGATAATTGGGTCAACATGCTCTGATATTCTTGGAACAAGGTTGGGGATGAAGGTCATAAACTGCAACTTTGAGTTTTCCCGGATCATGAGGTGTGATGTGGGGGCTCTGAGTTTGGTAAGCGTATGGATCTAGGAAGAGTGTCGCCTGAGGAAATCTTGCCTTTGGTAGATGGGCCAGGGGCTATCAATATGCAGGGCTGCTGAGGGCATGGTTTGCATATTCATGCAAAGGTGTCCTCAGGTCGATGAATTTCCACTTACGATGGCCATGAATGGTTATGAGGATCCGTGATTTCTCACAGAGCAAATTTAGTCTTGTGGGGATAATGGTGTTCGAGTATACAAGATCTTCACTACAATTGTTTGTTGAGTCAAAGTAGCCTATTCCTGGCTTGATGTTCGTTGATGCAGGTTGTCATGTGCACCACTGTTGGATACAGAGGCCAACCAGGTAGGGGTACCCTGGCAACATTTGGATGTGAAAAGGGGAATGAACCTTTAAACCACTAATCCATAAATTTTTGGATTGGGAGATTTGATATGGGGGCTCTGAGGCTGGTAGGCGTATGTAGCTATGGAAAGTATCACCCGAGGAAATATTGCCTTTGGTAGACGATCCATGGGCTATTAATATGCAGAGCCGCTGAGGGCATGGTATGAAAATTCATGCAAAGGTGTCCCTGGGTCGACGACCTTCCACATCCGATGGCCATGAATGGTTATGAAGATCCATAATTGTCCAGGTCGTAGAGTCTGATGTATGGAGAGGATGCACCCAAATGTACAAGGGGTATTCCCATCTCATTTCGCTGTATATTTTGGGTGGGTCACGACGAAGCTTGTGCAGTTTAACGTCGTGCGGTGAGGACGACTTCCATGCAGTTTAACGTCATGTGGGAAGGACAACTTCCATGCAGTTTAATGTCATGCGGTAAGGATGAGGTACACACCCCATTCAGGTCTAGTCCATACAGGGTGGAAAGGGCATTTTTTTGTTTTTGTTTTCTTATCCGTGCAGTTTAACGTCATGCGGTAAGGTCTACTTCCATGCAGTTTAACTTCATGAGGTAAGGATGACTTCTGTGTAGTTTAACGTCATACGGTAAGGACGAAGAATACACCCTCTGCAAGTCTAGTCCGTACATGGGGGAAGGGGGCATTTTTTTCGAGGTGGATGGGCCAGGGTGTAGAATTCTGGCGTCACTACGTATCCTGTGAGGGCAGGAATCAACCCTCACATTGTTCAATGAAAGATGATACACCCCACGCAGGTCTGGTCTATTCATGGGGGAAAGTTCATTTTTAGCATTATTTTCATTTGGGAGTGGCTGGGCTAGGATAGGGGATCCCGTCATTTCAACGTATCCAAAGAGTTCAGGAATCAAGCCGCACATAGTTCTCTGAAATCTGTGCAGTTTAACATCATGCGGTGAGGATGACTTCTGTGCAGTTTAACGTCACGCGGTAAGGACGAAGAATACACCTCGTGCAAGTCTGGTCTGTACACGGGGGAAGGGGGCATTTTTTCCGAGGTGGCTGGGCCAGGGTGTGGAATTATTACGTCACTACGTATCCTGTGAGGGAAGGAATCAAGCCTCACGTAGTTCTCTGAAATATGATACACCCCGTGCAGGTCTGGTTCGTTCACGAGGGAAAGGGAATTTTTAATATTATTTTCATTTGGGGGTGGCTAGTCCAGGATAGGGGATCCCGACGTCGTTACGTATCCTGCGAGGGCAGAAATCAAGCCACACCTAGTTCTCTGAAATCTGTGCAGTTTAACGTCATGCGGTGAGAACGAGGAATACACCCTGTGCAGGTCTGGTCCATACATGGGGGGAAGAGGTCATTTTTAAAACATCTTCTCCGTGCAGTTTAATGTCGTGCGGTGAGTAAGAAATACTCTTAGTTTCGGGTTATAGAGTTCGGACTGTTGGGTGCTTAGCGGTTTAACGTCATGCAGCTCGGATGCTCCTTTTTTTCTTACCTGTGCAGTTTTTCGTCATGCGGGTAGGACGAGGTATACACCCTGTGCTGGTCTGGTCTGTACACGGGGGCGGAAGGCATTTTTAACTTTTATTTGGGAGTGGCTGGGCTAGGATAAGGGATCCTGACATCGCTGTGTATCCTGTAAGGGCAGGAATCAATCCATATGTAGTTCTCTGAAATTCATGTAGTTTAACGTCATGTGGTGAGGACAAGGAGTACACCCCGTGCAGGTCCGGTCCATACACGGGGTGAGGGAGCATTATTAACTCTTATTATCCATGCAGTTTAACGTCATTTAGTATGGACGAGGTATACACCCCATGAAGGTCTGGTCCATACAAGGGGGTAGAATCCATTTTTAACTTTTATTTGGGGGTGGATGGGCCATGATGGGGAACCCTGGCATCGCTACATATCCTGCGAGGGCAAGAATCAAGCCGTACGTAGTTCTCTGAAATCCGTGCAGTTTAACGTCATGTGGTGAGGACGAGGAGTAAACCTTATGCAGGTCCTGTCCATACATGGGGGGGGAGGGAGCATTCTTAACTCTTATTATCTGTGAAGTTTAATGTTGTGTGGTAAGGATGACTAAATACACTTGGTCTCTATGCGAAATACTTCTTCATGAATCTCACATTGGTAGGAGCCGTGGTGAATTTCCTGTCCATGGAGATCATGGTATATGCTCCATTAGAGTAGACCTTGTGTACAAGGTACGGTCCCTCCCACTTGGGCTCCAGCTTTGGAGGCTTCATTCCAGGTATCATTGTGGTCCAGAGGACCAATACTAATTCTCCTTCCAAGAAAGACCGAAGATGAACCTTTTTGTTGAAGGCTCGTGCAATCCAGTTCTGGTATACTTCTAGATGGTGCAAAGTGTGCAACCGCTTCTCGTCTTGCTATTCCAATTCACCTAACCGCTTTTCTGATTGCTCATCGTTGGATAATTAATCACAAATGGCAACGCGGAGTGTGGGTAATTGGAGCTCAATGGGAAGGACTGCTTCTGTTACGTATACTAGTGAGTATGTAGTAGCCTGAGTAGTAGTGCGGATTGTTGTTTTATAAGCCCACAATGCATGAAGGAGTTTATCTGGCCATGAATTCTTATCTTTTTCCACCATTTTATGGATAATGTTGGACATGGTCTTGTTGAAAGCCTCTATCTGTCTGTTGGCCGCTGTATGGTAGTGGGATGAGTGGTTAACCTTGATACCGTACTCATGGTATAGTTACTCCAATTATACAGAGTAGAAGTTGGTGCCGTTTTCCATCACTATGGTATGGGGGACACCAAATCTAGTGATGATATTAGTCTTCACAAAGCTGAAAATATTTCTTGCCCTGAATTCCTTGAGGGGTATGAATTCTGTCCATTTGGAAAATAAGTCGGTTTCTGTGAGGATATACTTCAGCTGTTTAGCTGTGGCTGGAGGATATGGTCCCACAACATCCATCCCCCAGATGGAAAATGGCAAGGAGTACATGACTTGATGAAGTAACTCCGGGGGGTAGTGTATGAATTTTTCATGAATCTGGAATGAGTGTCATTTTGTGGTAAAACGCTCGCAGTCTCATGCCACTGTGGGCTAGTAGTACCCAAGCCTTCGAACCTGATGGGAAAGCTTGGTCCCTGGTTGATGTGATCCACACGCTCCGACATGGAATTCACTCATTATGGCAGCGGTTTCTTCTCCATCAATGCATTTGAGGATCACTCCATCGAGGCCTCATTTATTGAGGACCTCTTGCTGACCCACGCCGCTATATAGGACAATGTTGATTTCCCTTCTCCGTATTTGCTCTCATTCAGCCCTGTCTGATGGAATTTCTCCCCATTGAAGGTAGTTTGCAATGGGGGTCATCCAGACGGTGGCCAGAGAATATGGCTTGGGGACAGTACTGAATTTATGAATTTCTTCCGTCTTAGCTTGAATAAATGGAAATACCATTCGACGGTGAGAAATAATTATAATTGTTTCATCTCGGCCTGGGTCGTCTAGGGTTGTGGCCGCATTGGCTAATGCATCAGCCTGAGCATTCTGAGAATGGGGAATATTGGTCAATTTTGGTTCTGTGGATAATTCCACCATTAACCCTCATACATGGTCAAACAGGGGGATCAGCTCCTCCTTTTTAATTGCATAGTCACCATTTACTTGCTTGATGACCAGATCCGAGTCACCTTTTACCTTTAGATGTTGTACTTGTGCCTGGAGTGCGATATCTAGGCCTGCAATGAGAGCTTGATATTCCACTTCATTGTTTGTACATCCCTCTGATAGGAGGAAGGAATACGGTAAGAATTCCTTTTCTGGGGAAACAAGTATTATTCCCAAACCCACTTTGTTGAATTTTGGATCCTCCATCCTCTTCCCGGTTGGGCTTTGGGATGCACCGTCGAAGTACATTTCCCATGCTGGGAACTCCTCTCGAACCAAGAAGATGTCTTCATCTAGTAGCTTGGCGTCTGGTACAGCGGTCCCCATTGAGGGGTGCCCTGACAGAAAGTGTGCTAATGCCTGACCCTTAATGGCCTTCTGAGCCACAAACCGAATGTCAAACTGTTGCAGGAAGACTGCCCATCGGGATCGGCGCCCGGTTAGCATTGGGCGGCTGAGGATGTACTTGAGCGGGTAACTACGCGAGACCAAATGGACTTCATGATGCTAAAGATAATGTCGCAACTTTTGAACCATGAAGACCAAGGCTAAATAGCTCTTCTCAATGTTTGAGTATTGAGTCTCAGCGTCAATCATTGTTCGGTTGAGGTAATAGAGACTGTCTTCACTGCTGGCATCATTCTTTTGTGCGAGGAAGGCTCCCAGTGACCGCTCTAGGGCCGTCACGTATAGGAGGAGAGGTCTTCCTTCAACCGGGGGAATGAGCATTTGTGGGCTTAAGAGGTACCTCTTTAGGATATCAAACGCCTCTTGGCAGTCATCTGTCCAATGGTATGTGACTCCTGTTTTCATTAACCTCGTGAAGGGAAAACATTTGCCTGCTAGGTTGGATATGAATCGCCTAATATAGGCCAAGTGCCCTTGGAATGCTCTCAACTCAGTGAGGATGCGGGGATGTGGTAGGCCATGGATTATCTTTGTCTTCTCAGGGTCGACTTTGATGCCACGATGGCGTACGACGAAGCCAAGGAATTTCTTCGAGGTAACCCCGAAGGCGCATTTCAAGGGGTTCATCTTTAAGCTATACTGTCGAAGTTTGTTGAAAATGGTCCCAAGGTCTAACAGATGATCCGAGAAATGTCTGGAATTGACCACCAGGTCATCCATGTTACCTTCAACGAATGTCCCCAGGAACGGTTTAAAGATCCGATGCATGGCACACTGATATGTGGTGCCAGCATTCTTGAGACCAAAGGGCATGTCCCTATAACAAAATACACCTTGAGAGGCCCTGAAGGTAGTGTCTTCCTCATCTTCTCGGGAAATCCTGATTTGGTTATACCCAGAACAGCCATCCATGAAGGATAGATCCTCATACCCAGTCGTTGCATCGATTAATAACTCGGTGACCGGGACCGGGAAATCATCTTTCGAACAATGCTGATTGAGATCTCTAAAATAAATGAAGACACAGATTTGACCGTTCTTTTTCTTGACAGGGATGATATTATCCAACCAGATGGGGTATTGGACCTCCCGAATGAATCCTTCTTTAATGATCTTATCGACTTCAGCCTCTATTTTGGCATCATGTGAGGGGTGTGTCCTTCTGGCGGCCTGTTTATAGCCTCGGTGGTCTTCTGGCAGACCTAGGTGGTGTGTTCCCACTTCAGGATCGAGTGACCACGTTGTCATGACACGTCAAATTGATTATGTTTTTAAGGTTGATTTATATTCTAGGGTAGACCCTATGTCGTCTCTCAAGGAGCGTTGGTAGGTTTAGAGTGTGTATTTTTAATAAAAATGACTAAGAGAGGGGTGGTTTTGAAAAGAGTTTAAAACAATGACTTAGTTGAAATAGCTTAAAAGTTGAGTGACCTAGTGGATTTTGAAAAATATGAGACAAAAGGGTCGATGTGATTCCATACACACATATCAAGTTCATTGTTCATAGAGATTCATATTAGTTTTAGAGTAATTCTTTGGTTGGAGTTAATTGGAATCCCGATTAATTCCTAAGCTTTTATTTCAAAGCTTTAAGGACCAAACCTTGAAGTAACAATCGTATTGTCAAGGTCCAGTACTTATGCATGGAATAAGAGCTTCCAATGCAGATTGAAATCTCAATAAGGTGGGTATGAAAATGTTTCTTGTGATGTCCAATCGGAACAGTACAAGTCATGCACTCAAAACCTCACACTGATCGGTTAGAAATTAAGAGCATAACACTCACATGCATCAAATCAAGCATTCAAAACTGAAATAAAATAAGATACATGGAATGAAATGTTTAAACACCCAAATTACTCCAAACCAGTAGCTATTGTATGCATCGGAACTCCCTTAACATGTGGGTATCTCCCTCACAATGAACACCCAACTTTTAGCTCGACATCGGGAGGAGGAGGAAGCTCGGGTGGAACTTCTTCTTCATCCTTGATTCCCCTATGAGGATAGGGGACATAATAACCTCCATGGTGATTAGGAGACTCTTCTAGGAATCCAAATTGTCAGCACTTCACTTCTTGGCTGAACTTGAAAATGGGTAGCCCAAGGTGCCATTTTATAGGAAAATTGGAAGGTGGTTTTAGGCACACAGATTTCATCAATCCACTCTCACCATGAGTTTTGGCCTTCATACAGTCTTATCTCGCTTTGGAGAAAATAGAAAAGTTGTATCCCTACCTCTATATTGTCTACACTGAAATATTGGCACCATTTGGACAACTACAGCTCAAGATATTGATAAAATATAGAACACCACATTTGACTTGGTCCAAATTCGGTGTCTTTGAGAGATCAGTTCAAATGGGCCCCATAGAAGCCGAATATGGATTGGGTTCCTTAATATGAAATGTAGACTATTAAATTCTGGACAGGCCCCCAAAAGTTCGGCCCATTTGTATGCACGTATTTTGTGTACTATGCAAAACAGTAGACAGATGTCCATGGATCCATGCAATTTTGGCCCATTTTTCTTCCACTTCATCATGGGCCCTCTAAATCACCTCCACCTACATTGAAACAACAAAAACAAGTAACATTTCCCATTCTAATATTTCTTAACATTAATTGATTGATTCAAACATAAAGTTCAATTTATTATTATATTTTGAATATTCATTACAAAACTAGTTTAAAACTGCGGTGTAAGGGTGGAATAAAACAGTGAATTATGGTACGATCACACCCCCACACCTAAACATTTGCACTCCTGGGAAAAGTCACATATCCAAATAAAATGATGCATATATATATATATTTCTAACATCCTTAAGATTTATCATTTGAGGAAATTTTATTTAAAGTAAAGTGATCAATGCACGAACCACACCAAGGAGTTCTTCCTAGTGAAAATAGAAGAAGATGTATCATAAATCATATAATAGAAAAATTCAAAAAGATTCATGATAACCAATTGAGAAAGGAATTCAGAAGTAAACCCTGACACTAGCTCTCCATGTGTGTGTGTGAAAACCATTCCATGCTATTATTTCCACTTTTTATCCAATATATATACGTTATTTTAACATTTTTCAGCTTAAATGATTTTGTCACCGAACCTATCGTACATCCTTTGCAATCATATTTCAAGACCCACTCATTTAAGCATTCCTAGAAGTCAAACCATAAGCTCCTGACCTAGATATCCCTATATGTTGCACATTTCATCACTCCCCTCATTTATTATATATATTTTTTAAGTTTCAATTGGAACAAATCTCACACTCATCTCTGAACCCTTGTTTGATCTCCTCATGACCCTAATTGAAATAGTTATAACAAGATCAAATGTTGATGAGGAGTGGTTTTTGACCTGCCCAAGACACAACAATTTTTTTTTTTGAGGGCGTAAAACAGTCGGACATTAGGTACACACGCATAGGTCAATCTGGTACAGTAATGAAACATATCAGATAAGGAATGAACGTATGGAAATATCATTTAAAGCTAAAAAATATTAAACCAACATATATTTACCTTATATTAAGTAAGAAATAATTAAACTTTGTGGTTTGGTGCAAATATTTGTGGAGATATTAGTGACACAGTTTTCCAAAAAACTACTCACACAAAGGGCATCAATCATCTCAAAGGTTTCACATAGATACAACCATTTATATCATTGACAGAAATCTAATTCATTAAAAATCACTCCCTGATGTTAAATTCATACAAAAATTCTTTTTAGCCTTCGTTATGGTATTTTTACTTTCCCCACTTTATGGTCACCAAATCACGGAACTTCAAAATTGTTGATGGGGAAAAATGAAAATACCATAAAGAAGGCCAAAAAGAGAAAACAAAAGGAGAAAACGATGAAAATTCCTAACTAACCCAGGAATGTATCCACCTTCCCACACCTAGAGTATGCAGTGTCGTCACTATAGTAAAAGAGAATGTGGGAAGGAAGGATAAAACCTGGTTGATGCCATTCATAGTTTGCTTCTTGAACTTGGAGTTCCTCCATCATGGACTCCAGGATGGATTCATGGAAGGGCTTTAGCCGCTGCCCATTGACAGTGAATTTTTGCTTGGTTTCTTCATTTTGAACCTGGACAAAACCAAATGGAGAGACGTTAGTAACAGTGTATAGTCCAAACCAACAGGAATGAACCTTACTTGGATGCAACTTCAACCTTGCATTATAGAGGAGGACCTTCTGCCCAATATGGAACTAACGATGAAGGATAAGACGGTCATGGGAAGACTTGGTTCTCTCCTTATAAATCCTAGAGTTTTCATATGCATCTCTTCTCATTTCCTCTAGCTTCTGAATATACAACTTCTTTTGAGCACCTACACCAGAATGATTAGAATTTCATTGTTTGGTGGCCCAGTAGGCCCGGTGCTCAATCTCAACAGGGAGGTGACAACTCTTTCCAAACACAAGACGATAGGGTGACATTCCAATGGGAGTTTTGAAAGTAGTACGTTAGGCCCATAATGAATCATCAAGTCTAAGACTCCAATCTTTCCTATTGGGTTGGACCGTTTTTTCAAGAATTTGTTTTACCTCTCTATTTGACACCTCGACTTGACCATTTGTCTGTGGGTGATACGCAGTAGATACTTGATGACCAACCCCATACCGACGCAAAAGTGATTGCATTGTTCGGTTTCAGAAATGAGAACCCTGGTCACTGATGATGAAACTATGTAATCCAAACCTAAAAAAGATCTGAGTTCTCAAAAATTCTACACCTGTTTTGGAATCATTTGTCCTTGTAGCCCATGCCTCTACCCATTTTGATACATAATCAATGGCCAAAAGAATTTACAAGTTACCAAAAGAATTGGGAAGTGGCCCCATAAAGTCAATGCCCCAAACATCAAAAATTTCATGAAAGAGCAAGGGTTGATGTGGCATTTCATTCCTTTTAGATACATTCCCCATTCATTGACAATGAGGACAAGATTTACAAAATTCATGGGCATCCCAAAAAAGTGTTCGCCAAAAGAGACCAGAATCAAGAACTTTGCGAGCAGCCCATTGGGGACCAAAGTGGCCCCCACAATCCATAGTGTGGTAGAATCTAAGGACAGATTGAAACTCGCTATTGGGAACACAACGCCTAAGGACCTGATCGATACATGTGCACAAAAAGTAGGGGTCATACCAAATGTACCAACGAGACTCATGTTTTAGACGACTGGCTTGGTTTTTGTTGAAATCAGTAGGAATGTAAGATGCTACCAAATAATTTACAATTTCATCATACCAGGGAAAAACATCTTGCACTTTGTACAATGGATCATCAGGAAACAATTCATTAATTAAAATATAGGGGGATGAGACAATGTCCGAGGATAGGGGGATCATACTGCTATGGTCTACCACCACATTCTCTGCTCCTTTTTTATCTATAATTTCTAGATTGAATTCCTGAAGGAGGAGCATCCAAAGAATGAGACATGGTTTGGCTTCTAGTTTCTTTAGGAGATACCGGAGGGTTGCATGGTCTAAGAACACAATGACTTTGGACCCTAAAAGGTATGACCTAAATTTATCCAAGGCAAACACAATGGAAAGAAATTATTTTTCAGTGGTGGTGTAGTTTTCTTGGGTAGGCTCCATAGTACGTGAGGCATAGGCAATGACATGTGGAGCTTGATCGAACCTTTGTGATAAGACTGCCCCAACTACATAGTTAGAGGCGTTACACATGAGCTCAAATGGTAAATCCCACCGAGGTGGTTGGATTACCAGGGGTGATGTGAGACTCCATTTTAATTTATTAAAAGCTTCTTCACATTCTTTTTTAAAAACAAAATCTTTTTCTTTTTGGAGTAAGCGGTAGAAGGGAAGTGCAATCTTACTAAAATAAAGAATGAAACGACGGTAAAATCCAGCATGACCTAGGAAAGACCACACATCACGTACATTTTTAGGGAATGGTACGGAAGAAATGACATCCACTTTCGATTTATCTACTTGGAAACCATCCCCAGAAATGACATGTCCCAAAACAATACCTTGTCGAACCATGAAATGGCATTTCTCATAATTTAATACAAGATTCTTTTCAATACAGCAACGTAGGATGGAACCATGACTACATAAACATTAATCAAAAGAGGATCCATAAACAGTAAAATCATTCATGAAAACTTCCATGCAATTCTCTAGGTTATCTGAAAAAATACTAACCATACATCACTGGAAAGTACCCGGAGCATTGCACAGGCCAAATGGCATCCTTCTATAGGCAAATGTGCCAAAGGGGCAAGTGAAGGTTGTCTTTTCCTGATCCTCGGGGGGTATATGGATACTGAAAGTATCCAGAATAACCATCAAGAAAACAGTAATGGGACTTCCCCGCTAGCCTCTCTAGCATTTGGTCAATGAATGGCACTGGGAAATGGCCATTCCTAGTGTGTTGGTTTAGTCGACGATAATCTATATAGACACGCCAACTATTATGCAGACGAGTTGGAACCAATTCATTGTTTTCATTTTTAATTACCATTAGGCCAGTTTTTTTAGGAACTAATTAAACAGGACTGACCCATTAGTTTTCAGAGATAGGGTAAATGATTCCAGCAGCCAATAATTTTGTTACTTCCCTTTTAACTACTTCTAAGAGGTTTGGGTTCAGTCGACGTTGTGCCTGCCTCACTAGTTTAGCCTCATCAGTTAATAAAATATAATGTGTAAAAATTGATGGGCTAATACCAGGAATGTCTTCAAGTTTCCATCCAAATTCTTGTTTATGCTCCCTAAAAAGTACAAGCAGTCGCAATTCATGCTCAGGAGGGAGTGAACTAGAAATGATGACGAGAAACTTGTTTCCATTCTAAGATATGAATATTTTAAATCTTCAGGCAGTTTCTTTAGTTCCAATTCAGGTGGATTTTGGATTGATGGGAGTGTGTGTGAAAGTGAGAGGTCACTAATCTCATCTTACTACTCAATGGTATCATCCTCATATGAGGAATTATCTTTTACAAGAATAGTAGTATCATCGATGGTCATGTGATCCTCCGTGTTCAAGAAATTATCAATTAATAAACATACATGACACTTTTCTAAACCACTACAACAATCAACACATGACTCATTACCAAGAATTTAAATCAAATAGGAAAATTTAGAAAGGGGATCAGGGGAAACAAATGAAGTGATTTTAGGGGAATGGTGTATATCAATTGAATTTACCGAGGGAGAGGAATGTTCTTCTGAGGGGTGCTTCATGGAATCAAGGATGTTAAAATGGACTATGTCACCACCAAATTCCATAGATAATGTACCATTATGGACATTAATAATGGATTTGGTGGTTTTAAAGAAAGGTATCCCCAATATAATTGGGGCGTGTCCATTCATCCTACTATCTTCCATTTTTAGCACATAAAAATCAGCAGGAAATATTAAATTTTGAACCCTCACAAGAACATCCTCTAACAAACCAGAAGGGTGTTCCGTACTCCGATTTGCTAGCTGAACAACTATTATTGTGGTCTTTAGTTCACCGACCTGCAAAGGAGAGTATATGGAGTAAGGCATCACATTAATAGAAGCACCCAAATCAAGCATAGCATTGGAGAAAGAATACTCCCCTATGGTGCACAGAATCGAGAATGTTCCAGGATCGTTTCACTTGGTGGGAAGTGATGGTTGTATCAATGCTGAGACGTTCCTCCCCAGGCTCACCTTTTCATCACCTCTATGTTGCCTTCGGTGGGTACACATATCCTTCAGAAACTTGGCATATCTTAGAATTTTCTTAACGACATCAATCAATGGAATGTTAATCTGCACTTTTTTGAAAGTCTCCAAGATTTCTTTATCAAGTTCATTTTCCTTTTGTTTCCTTGGTTGGGTGGATATTTGGGGAAATGTAAGAGTAATGATTGGTCTTGGTAACTCATCAATAGACACACTCTTTCCTTTTGTAGGACTTCTCTCAAGACAAGGTTCCACCTTATTTGAACCTTTTTCAGTGGTTGGGATGGCGGTTTCCATTGGAGAGGACGACTCTAATGGAGGGTTAATTTGGATTTTAAGTTGAGTTCCACTCCTAAGGGTTATGGAACTAACATTTCCCTTATCCCTAGGGTTAACTAGTGGTTGAGATGGTAGGTTACTAGACCCATGGCTTTGGATTTCACCCATCGAGTTAACTAGTTGGCCTAATTGGGTTTTGAGGTCTTGTATGGCTGCCTGAGTGGTTTGTTGTAATTGGAGATTATTGGAAGCCACTTTTTTCATCATATCTTCTAGGTTGGGTTCAGTTTTTATAGGGGGTTGTTGGAAAGGCCTTTGGGGTGGTTGAAAATTTCTGGGTGGTGGTGATTGATGATTACTTTACCCTGGTTGGTTCCATGGTTGATGAGGCTAGTTTGAATACCCCCCTTGCTTATAGGCTTGGTTGTATTTCCACCCAAGGTTGGATGGATGGTAAGGTTCTTGCCTAATGGGTTAGTTATAGGGGTGTCCGGGGAATATTTCCTCACAACTCTCAGAAGTTTCTCTCAATTGGGGGCATTGTTCAGAATAGTGGGTATAAGAAGAGAATATACCACAATCTATAGGAGGAGGATATTATAATTTCCCTTGGGAAATAGAAAGTTGTCATAGAAGGGTACTCTCCTCTTCAAACTTTGTGTCCACCTTCTTCTCAAATTCATTACTTTCCACCTCATGGACACATTGAATGGGTACACTGGACCTTGAACTGAATTTTTGAGTGTTTTGTGTCATGGTATCAATTAGGGTCCTTGCAGTAATTGGGGTTTTATCCACTAGTGCACCACCTACAGCAGCATCAATCATGTTACGATCTATTGGAATTAAACCTTCATAAAAATATTGTATTAAAAGATGATCGCTTATTTGGTGGTGTGGACAACTTGAACATAATATTTTATAGCGTTACCAATATTCATGAAGGGTTTCTCCTTGATATTGTCTTATCCCACATATTTATTTCCTTATTGTTTCAGTTCGAGAGGCTGGGAAGTATTTTTCAAGAAAAAGTCGTTTCATGTCCGCCCAACCTCTAATAGGTGAATTAACATAATACAACCAATATTTAGCCGTGTCTTCTAATGAAAATGGAAATTACCTAAGTTTTACTTCTTATTCATCCACATTAGCAGGTTTCAATGTTGAACACATAGTATGAAATTCTTTTAAATGCTTATGTGGATCTTCTCCAGGCAGTCCATGAAATCTTGGTAATAAATGAATTAAACCAGATTTTAGTTCAAAATTGGGTGCATCGCCTTGTAATTGAATGTAAGTGGGTCGGATATCAACATCAGGTGAGGTTAGTTATTTTATCATTCTATTATTTTCATCCATTTTATACATTTTATTTGGTTTCAGAAGAAGAATAAGGATCAAGAAGAATTTTAAGATGTGATGTCTCATCCTTCAAAGTGTTGTCTTGTGTGTCTCGGTTTTGTTGATGTAGGATTCTCTCCGGTTTGGGTTCGAAAGTTTGTAGGTCTCCCGAAGTAGAACGCATCATACACAAAACCTAAAAAATAAATAAATTAGAACACAAAAATAAATTCAAAGGTAGCAGATAAAAGAAACAAATATTCACAAAAATTACAAAAATTTTATCAAAAACACGCACAAAAAACCAAAGCGCTCCCTGGAAACGGTGCCAAAATTTGACCACGTTGTCATGACATGTCAAATTGATTATGTTTTTAAGGTTTATTTATAGTCTAGGGTAGACCCTAGTTCATCTCTCAAGGAGGTTTGGTAGGTTTATAGTGTGTATTTTTAATAAAAATGACTAAGAGAGGGGGTGGTTTTGAAAAGAGTTTAAAATAATGACTTAGTTGAAATAGCTTAAAAGTTGACTGACCTAGTGGATTTTGAAAAATATAAGATAAAAGGGTCGATGTGATTTCACTACACACGTACCAAGTTCAGTGTTCATAGAGATTCATCTTAGGTTTACAGTAATTCTTTGGTTGGAGTTAATTGGAATCCTGATTAATTCCTAAGCTTTTATTTCAATGCTTTAAGGACCAAACCTTGACATAATAATCGTATTGTCAAGGTCCAGTAATTATTTATGGAATAAGAGCTTCCAAAGAAGATTGAAATCTCAATAAGGTGGGTATGAAAAGGATTCTTGTGATGTCCAATCGGAACAACACAAGTCACGCACTCAAAACCTCACACCGATCAGTTAGAAATTAAGAGCATAACACTCACATGCATCAAATCAAGCATTCAAACCTAAAATAAAATAAGATACATGGAATGAAATGTTTAAAAACCCAAATTAATCCAAAACAGTAGCTTGTTTATGCATCGGAACTCCCTTGACATGTGTGTAGCTCCCTCACAATGAACACCCAACTTTTAGCTCGACATTGGGAGGAGGAGGAAGCTCGGGTGGAACTCCTTCTTCATCCTTGATTCCCCTATGAGGATAGGGGCCTTCAGAACCTCCAAGGTGATTAGGATACTCTTCTAGTACTCCAAATTGGCAGAACTTCACTCTTTTAACGAACTTGAAAATGGGGAGCCCAAGGTGCCATTTTATAGGAAAATTGGAAGGTGGTTTTAGGCAAACAGATTTCATCAATCCAAATACACCATGTGTTTCAGCCTTTAGTCAATCTTATCTAGATTTGGATAAAATAGAATAGCTTTATCCTTACCTATTTACTATCTCCACCAAAATTTTGGCACCATTTGGACAACTAAAGCTCAATATATTGATAAAATACAGAACACTGCATTTGACTTGGTCCAAATTCGGTGTCTTGGATAGATCAGTTCGAATGGGCCCCATAGAAGCCGAATCAAGATTGGATTCAGGAAAATGAAATGTATACTATTAAATTTTGGATAGGCACACAAAATTTCAGCCCATTTGTATCGACGGATTTCGTGTACTATGCAAAACAGTGGACAGATGTCCATGGATCCATTCAATTTTGGCCCATTTTACTTCCACTTCATCAAGGGTCCTCCAAATCACCTCCACCTACATTGAAACAATAAAAACAAGTATCATTTACCATTATAATATTGATTAAAATTAATTTATTGATTCAAACATAAAGTGAAATTTATTATTATATTTGGAATATTCATTACAAAACTAGTTTAAAACTGCGGTGTAAGGGTGGAATAAAACAGTGAATCGTGGTACGATCATCGAGTCCCGGCATTTCCGTGTAATTCCAGGCAAACACATCTCGATGTTTCCTTAAGAAGGCGGTATATACCTCGTGCTCTTCGTGAGACATGGATGCACTAATGAGAGTGGGCCTCGGGTCTTCCTCTATACCCAGGTTTATTTCCCTAAGCTCGTCCACAGTGGTGGAGATACCTTCCTCAAATGCAGGAGGTGCATCCCTGAGATCCTCCCCCTCTTCTTCTCCCAAATCCTCATCTTCTTGATCTGACAAGGAGATAGCTCCTGACATGGGTTATTGGGAGTCCGGAGGCGAGTTGTCATGGGCTTCCTTACTCAATTTTTCGTTCCTAGATTGAGGGTCAGTGGACGTCCCCACATTGTCACGCTCGGCCTTTATGGCTGAAGTCATGAGGACATTTGAGTGCATGTCCAGACTTAAACTCCTACTCTCAAAATGGTTGATGGGCATGACATAATCACTGCCAAGCTGCCTGAGGGGTTCATCAGGAGCCATTTATAGTCCATTTGAAGTGGGGATCCAGTCAACACCATCAACCAAAGGATTCTTTTTCTTTTTCTCATAGAACCCGACATCAATTTATTATGACTCGGAGAGCTTGAATGGGGCCTTGTCAGTGTGAAATTTTCCACTTTGTCCATTGACACAGTACTTGATACACTGGTGGTAGAATGAAGGAACGACCGTGTGCTTATGGATCCATGACCTTCCCAATAGGGCATTGAATGTTGTGCTCTATCGGACCACCAGGAATTCTGTGTAGGCTACCAGGTCACCAAAATGGGTCTTTAGCTTAATTTGTCCCATTGGTTTCTGCTCGATTTTAACGTAACCCAACAGAGTTGTGGCCGAGGGTATTAGATCATCCTCATTGTATCCCAACTTACGTAGTGTCTGTAGGGGAAGGCGGTTAAATCCAGAGCCATTTTCTATAAAAAATTTCCGGATCTCAATACCATTTAGTGTGCCGGACACATATAGAGGTCTGATGTGTCCATGCATGATGGCATCTTCATCCAAATCGATGAAGGAAATAATTGCATTTCATTCAGTTGGGTCATTCTTTATCTGGTAAATCTCAGTAGCAGCAACCTCAGCTTGACACTCCTAGGGGCTGATCAAATCTTCTATAAGCGCCTCCCTAAGGTCTACTAATAGACTTAGGGCATTGAGGATTGACAGCTTGTCTGGTACCGATGACAACTGCATAAGGATATCATATTTCTACTCCAGTGGCTGAAGCTTCTCCGTTGGCGGGAGAGTCTTAGTGGGTGCTTTGGTTGCTGGAGCCTTTGAAGAGTAGGGACCGGCCGCGGGGTCAGATATCGATGGTGTTCCCACATTTTGAGGACTTGGCCCGTCCAGTCTATTTGTGTGCATTTGGTGGCTAGACACATGCTCCTCCTCTGGTGGGTATCATAGAACAATAGAGCTAGAGTGGCTGCTTGTGGAGGTGGAGGGGAATTCTTTCTCATACTGAGTCCGTTGAAGGGCTCTTCCACAGGTTTCCGTGATATTAACGGTTCAGGCCGGGTTCCAACCATAGGGTTGGTTTTGGTCATGACTGCGTCTCCCCTAGTATCCCTTACCTCTACAATTCCTCCTCCCGACCCCTTGTGTCTGGAACTCGGGTTCATAATCGTACCCTTCGTCAGGGGATGATTCCATGAGATGGATTACCTTGATGGAACCAAAGATTGGCTCCTTGTCCACTGACAGGTCAACCTGGTTAGTTGTCCCTGATGTTGCCGTTTGGTGGGTCAGTGCCCGTGGTGCCAAATTCAAGGGCATGAAATCTGACAACATCGGGGATAACTTTGGCCTTATCGTGGAATCCTCCTCTTGCTCTTGTCTCCTCCTTTGATTACGCCTAGATGACCATCTCGTGGAGGGTTGGGAGTCTGATGTTGTTGGTCGTGTGGTGTCAGGGGCTATTGATGGCAACACTGGCTACCGTAGCTGAGCTCGGAGTATGCCCTGGTCATGGTTGATAGTCTTCTGAGTCATCCAGTCATCGAATTTCTGCCCCTGCTTTCTAGTGACTTTCTCCCACCCCTCCTCTTTGTTGGAGTCGGTGGTAGAGATACATGCCATATGTGCTGGGGGTGGTCCCAGCTTGACCTGTCCGGAGTCTACCATCCTTTGTAGGAGGTCTTTGAAGATGAATCATTCTCAGATGTTGTGCCCCAACATTCGATGGTAGGGGCAGCAATCTGGCCTGTCATCGTGTCCAACTTCTGCAGGTTTCCTTGGCTCCAGAAGGTGGAGAAAGTTGCAATTCATGGCGGCAATGAAGTATCTATGGACTTGATCATCTCAGAATGAGTATACCTTTTGTCTTCGTTCCTCATACAGGTTCCACTTCGGTCCTCTATGATCATCCCATTAGGCGGAGGCGGCCGCTGATATGCAGGAGGCCCTTGAAGATTTGGTGGAGGCCTGAGCGGTGGAGTGGGAATAGGGGCCAGATTGAGTGTGACACCAGACGCTTCAGCTCTAGGGGCTCTTTTCTCAGGAGCCTGTGAGGCTATTCAGGAATTCAAATTAGTCCGCTACAGGGAGTCCTCAATTCTCCGGGCAATGGATGAGAGGTGGCAGAATCTAGGGGTGCACTCCACTGGTATGAGTGGTGTTCGCAGTTCATCTTGAAGATTATCGATGCATATGGCCAGAATCTCATCTTGAGGCATTCTCCTGTTCAGGGAATAGGTCAGACCCTTCCATCTGGCGATGAAATCTGAGACCCTCTCATTCTCCCTCTACTTGCAGTTCATGAGGTCGTTGACCGTTGTTTTAGGCAACGTTGAGCTGAAGTGGAATAGGAACTGCTGTCGAAGGTCCTCCCAGCTCTTTATTAACTGGGCTAGTAGACTCATATACCACACAAAGGCATATCCTTGCACGGTCCGTACGAAGAATCTGAGTTTTACTAATTCTTGTTGTTCTTGAGTCCCCATCATAGGGTCTCAATAAGACACATAGTGCATCAAATGCTATTCCATATCGCCTGACCCATTGAAAATAGGGAATACAGGGCTCCCAAAATTGGGTGGAGGTAGTATGTTGGTCACCCAATCAGGGTAGGGTTTCCGCTCTGGCTGTATCAGAGCGTGTCGACCTTCCATCGCATCCAATCGAGCCGTTAGTGGGTCGATGGTATTGGTGAGACCCTGGTTTACATCCTGGTGGGCCCGGTCCTGGGTAGGCATAGCCCGAGGCATTGCCTGAGGATCCGGATTGGCCGGTACCAGGGGTGTGTGTGCTGTTTGTGGCACCTTCGGAGGGTTTAGGCGTACTCGCTTCGGTTTCATCCTGAGTGGAGGGAAGTCATGGTATTCATCCGAATCTATGTTTAGGTAGTTGGATGGGCCGGGCACCTCGATGGACGGGAGCCCTGACCATATTTCGTTGGCTGGGAAAAACCTTAGACTTTGTGGTTCACTTACTGGGAGTGCATGATGTGGATCCTCCTTGGACACATTTTCAATAAGGCGGTTCCTCTGGAGTAGCTCGGCATTAATCCGCCTCAATTCTTTCTTCTCCCCTTCTTGTCGAGCGAATCTCTCTTTGAGCATGAGTGGCTCATCTTTGTCAATAGAAAGAGGCGGGTTAAGGGTAACCAGTCCTGTAAAGACCTGGAAATTTCAAGGAAATTTTTTTCATAATTTTCTTTGAAATTTTACAAGAATGTAGTTTCTGACGGATCCTGATTCCGAGGCCCGGTGTGCCCAGAATCAATTTCCGAAGTTTAGCTTGGGTACGTTCAGTGAACGAACGAGCGGGTTTTTTTCTAACTTTTGAACTGGTGCTCGAAATCGAATTCTAAGGGCACCGATGGATTCACAGCACCGGTAATTTCTTAAGATGAGATTTTTCGGAGTTGTGTTTTCACGGGAGGAGCTGTTAAAAATTTGTGTAAGATAAAATAAAAATTGAGTTATAATTTTTATTTCTTTAAAGTAGTTATATCCTTTGAGTGGAAGTTAGGGAACTACCCATGAGAGGTTAAGAGGGTGGTGGGGCCTACACGATACCCGAACCTCCCTTGATCTTTCCATAAGCCCCTTGACCACCCATAACTCACCTCCCACTTTAATATTGTAACTCCACTTTAACTTAAGTGACTCCTCTCCTCCTCACCTCCCACATTAATTCATGCCACCTAAACATTAATTAATTTGACAACTCAAGATCAATTAATTAAGTGTGTTGGTTTTGAATTTTGTAATTTTGAATTCATGGCATGGGTAAATAAAATAAGGTGGAGCCTTATTTTATTTTGGTTAGAGATGTTGTGTTAAGAGAATGGGAAGAGAGCATTTGAGTTTTGAAGAACTTCCTCCTCCGAAGAAGAACGCTTCATCTCCTTTGTTGAAGAACATGAAGAACACCGGAGCTTCGATGAAGAACATCATCTCATCTTGCACCTTCTCTCCACGTCGAAGGAAGCGAGATGCCGCATTCTTCATCGGGAGATCAATGACGACGTGCCTTCTCCTCTTCTTCCTCTGCGTCAAGGGAGGAGACACCACCGCGGGGAACGTCGCCATTGACGACGACTCACCCTCCGACATCAACGGAATTGACACCGATCTTCCGCGCTGTCTGATCGCTGCGACGCTTGCCTCTTCCGCGGATCGATGACGTGTGACGTCTTTGCAAGGTAGGGGTTTGGTTTTCATGTCGTGAATAATTTTAGACGTTATTCGATATCAACGACCAACAGTTATCAAAATAAAGGAGGAGGTCAGACCGCACAAACACGACCGAACCTCCTCCCCTTTTATTTTGTTGGTTATCTACGTGGCTTGAAATGGAAGCAACGCAGTGCTGTCGCACTGTGCGGGAATTTAGAGAATCACGACGAAGAAGCGTGGTGCCGTCGCGCCGCGCCTTTGAGGTCGAATGAATCCGCCGTCAAAGTCGGGCCGCGGCGAAGGGGCGCGGCGCCATCGCGCCATGCCGGAAAAACAAGAAGACGGTGCGTTTTGAACGTTGAGTGCAGATCGACAGGCGACAACGAATCAGGCTGAAATGGCATTTGAATTCCTTCACAGTAATGATCAGTTCCTGGGAGGACTGTTGGTGAAGGCGGCAGGCGAAATGGACCACCGAAGCGCGTCCGGTGGTCCGCATAAGGCGGTGGCAGCAGGCCACCAGAGCAAACTGCCGCGGCTTAGCCGCGACGGTTGGATGTGAACCAAAAAGGCCGGGCCATTCCGGGTTTGACGCGGCGCGGCTTTAAGCCACGTCAGGTTGACAACCGGGGGGGTTTATAACCCCCCGCACCCGTCACGCCGCGCCAACGCGAGCCCAGCCAGCTGCCCAGGCTGGTCCGGGCCGTGCCCAGCTGGGCCGGACCCAGACTCGGTTTGGGTCGACGCGGTTCGGCCGACCCAGGGGGGTTGGGCCGGGCCAGGCCGGGCCCAGACCCCCGTTTTCAGACATCTTCGGTCTTTCGCCCATAACTTAGGCTACAGACCTCTGATAGATGCACCATCAATTGTGATGCGATACTTGGATCGAGACGGTCATTTCGGTATGTTACACTCAAGGTTTCGGAGAACTTTGGGTTCGGATGGGTTGGTTCGGATACGAAACCAACCGGGCCCTCGGAGCGGAAATGCTTATATCTTCAGTTCTGAACGTTCGATTGATGTGCCTTCAACTTTGTTGGTTTCCTCTTGATGAGACTGAACTTTTGGCATACTTCGCCTATGTTTTGGATGCAGTTGGATTATGGCCGAGTTGGATTGTACCCGAAATCCAACCGGGCCCCTTGAACGGAAAAGCTGATATCTTTCAGACCGGACGTCCGTTTGACGAACCGCCAGCGGCGTTGGTGATCACATTGAGAAACGGTCCCTAATGGTATACCCTATGAGAGTTCGGGGTAGATTTGAGATACAACTGGGTTGGTTCGCACATGAAACCTCTCGGGCCCCTGGGACGAAGAGGCTAATAACTCACAGACCGGGCATCCTATTGACGCGCCGTCTGTTGCGTTTAGACCCCTATGACGAGGCGGTCCTTTGAGATACTTCTTAGTGGAACTTGTGATACTTGGAGTATTGACCTGTAGCTCGTGGAGCGGACCCTACCAGAGACGAGCATACAGAGTACGAAGACCGTGTTGCTGGCTGTGACTGATGACTGCTTGTCCGATTCGATTCGGAGTGACTAGAATAGCCTAGTGGGGAGCACTACTTTGTGTGGTGGCAGACCCATGGCGGAGGAGCACTACTGTGTGAGGTGGCAGACCCGCGGTACTTGACAGGAGGAATACCTCTGTAGGCTATGAGGGGGAGCACTACTGTGTGAGGTGGCAAACCCATGGCGGAGGAGCACTACTGTGTGAGGTGGCAGACCCACGGTACTCGACAGGAGGAGTTCCTCAGCAGTATTAGGTTAGTGAGCAGTACCTCGGAGTCGTGACAGGACCACTGTACACTCCAGAGATGGGGCTCTTCAGCAGTTACGGCTTCGATAATGAAAAATCCTGGTTTGTGCTGAGTCTATGACCTTTGTTTTTACCTCTTTATTGAGATGGGTCACTTGATTAACTTAGGTATTTGTATGGGCATATACCTGGGTAGTGGTTATCCGTTGATTTCATAATATTTGTGTTTTCTCATGATTGAGATGGGTTACTTGATAACTTAGGTATGTGTATGAGCATATACGTAAGTAGAGTTTATCTGTTGATATCTTCTTTGTGGTTATCCTTGTTGGTTTTAGTGAGACCTTGAGGGTCTCAGGGTCCCTAATGAGTATCGTTATAGTCACCCCTGCATGGGCTATGCCCGTACCTCGTTGTGTTGGTTGCAGACGATGGGAAGTGCTGATGGAGGCCGAGTGTTCGAGGACTGGACAATACCCGGAGGTGGACTACATGATGAGTCAGTATTCATAGGTGGAATTCATGGTGAGACGACACTCGGAGGAGGTTGACAGGCGAGAGAGATTTGGAGGCTATCTGTACCCACCCTTCAGGAAGGATCTGTGGTGGACGATCCAGGAGTTGCGCCATCTGTACCTACCCTTCAGGTAGGATCCGAGGAGGAGGTCCTAGGAGACGCTTCCGTTCTTCCAGCTGTTGTCTATTTCTGTTGTAATTTTGTTCAGTTGTAGTTGTACGTTCTGTTGGGTTTATATTCTGGCCCATTTACTTTTTATCACTTATCTTTGTACTTAGTGTTTTACTTCCGCTTGTACTATGTGGTGTTTTGTTTACTTTTATAAGGGAAATGCCTTTCCAGTTGTCGGGATTTACGTCTTTGGTGCTAGTCACCAGCTCCTGGACTTTGGAAGGCGGGCTTGGGGTAGTCACGGCATGGGCCCCGAGGACGGGTCGTGACAAATTGGTATCAGAGGAGTTGGTTCTACCATAGAACTTATAAATCTGATATTTTCTTTCTGTGAAGAAATAGTGTTAAGGGTACCGAGTGTGGTCTTCAGTTCAGGGAGTCTAGTGTTTGTGTGGGCGGCCGACGTATCCATACACCAAGACCCTGACAACTGATTTCCGACTTTGTGCATGAAAACACTGATTTTGTGTGTGTTTCCAGAAGTTTTATTTAAATATCAGCTCAAACCAGGTCATCTCACTGGGTATAAATCGTTTGACTATGTCACGTTGTTTTTTTCAGGGTGCCTCCCCGTGGACGACCAGTTAGAGCCCCGAGAGTTGTTCGTACTGACAGCCCGCCGAGCGACGTGGCCCCAGTACAGGGATCTATTCCAGTTGAGGCACCAGCGGAGGCACCAGTGGTACTACTACCCATTGGGCCACCAATGCCACCAGCCCCAGCAGCAGAGGATGCACGTCGCTTGAGCGCACTACCCGAGTTCCAGCACCAGAGGCCACCCAGCTTTAGGGGAGAGATGGAACTGCAGGCAGCTGAGGATTGGCTGGAGGCTGTGGTGAGAGTCTTCAGGCTAGTGGGGACGCCAACAGACTTCATGGTGATCCTTGCTTCTAGCCTTCTTCATGAAGTAGCAGGAAGATGGTGGAGCCTGATGCTCCAGATGCATGATGAGGCAACACTTCTATGGGCAGACTTCGAGAGCCTTTTCTGGGCAGAGTTTGTACTAGCCACCCTTCGAGCGGTGCGTATACAGGAGCTACTTCAGCTGCAGCAGGGCAGCATGACAGTGGCGCAGTATTCAGCAAGGTTCACAGACCTCTAGTGCTACTCCACAGATATGGTACAGGACCCATTCTTCAGGGCCCGAACCTTTGAGCAGGGACTCAGGCGAGAGATTAGAGCTTATGTTATTTCTCACAGCATTCCGACGTAGACATGGGTGTTGGAGAGAGCCCTCTTAGTGGAGATTTTCCTTGCTGAGCAGTCTCCAACAGCAGGACCCACCACTAGCTGGCATGCGGCAAAGTCTTCTGTAGCAGGCAGTAGACAGATGACGCAGAGGTCCAAGAGGACCAGACCTACAGGTGGTTGACCGCGTGACTCAGGGTCGGTAGTGTGAGGCACCAAGGAGAATGACAGAGCCAGACCTGCCATGCAATGTTACTCCTGCGAAGGGATTGGTCACAAGGCATGTGACTGTCCGACCTTCCATGCAGATGAACAACAGTTAAATGAAGAACCTCCCAGGCAGAGGAAGAGGTTCGATCAAGGTAGACCGCTAGGAGATGAAGGCCGAGGGAGGGGAGCTGGCCATGCAGCTGGAGGTGGATGACGCTTCGAGGTGTTTCCACCACCACCACCACCAAGAGGTCAACCCCGACCGCAAGGAACAGGTGGACATGGAAGAGTTCAGCTTCAGGCAGCAGAAGCTTACGACTACGGAGCTCCGGAAGTGAGTGGACAGGAGTGGAACTATTGGTGTATATCTAGTTCCATGTTTTTGTAGTTACATTTGTGTCTTTGTACCATGAGCTGCAATAATATAAAGACACTTACCTTTGTGACATTTGCTTCCTTCCTTTTTTTGTACTAAGAGGTTCTGGTTTAAACTGTTGACTTGACCCTCACTTTCGAGATTCCTACTGGAGGAGACCCAGTTACCTCACGCTAATGCTGACAGTGTGACTCAACCCTTAGAGATGAGAGTGACATTTGGATCTCTTGGTAGTAACGTTGAGGCCTTACAACATCATCCATGGCATGAATACATCATTCATGTCCGGATTGACTGTATTAGGAAAAGAATGTGGTTCATCTAGGGGATTAGACCAGATTTCTCTTATCGGAAAAGAAGAAATCATATCAGCTCTTGTGGGACCAGAGATGGTCCAGGCCATGACAGAGTAGGTCCAGGTCATCCAAGAGTGGATGAGGATAGCTTAGAGCCGACAGAAGCCTTATGCTGACAAGAGTCAGAGACCACTAGAGTTTGAGGATGGAGACCACGTTTTCTTACGAGTCTCACCTCGATGTGGAATTACGGAGACGTGGCCGAGGCAACAAGTTATCTCTGAGGTTCAACGGAACTTTATAGGTCCTCAGCAGGGCAAGCAGGGTGGTTTACCGCTTGACCCATCCACCTTAGTTGCACCGGGTGCATGAAATCATCCACGTACCTCAGCTGAGGAGATACATCCATGATGCTTCACACATCATCGACCTCAGGGAGTTGGATGTCGATGACAGGGAGACTTGCGTGAAGATTCCAGTGGAGATCGAGGATCGATAGGAACAGGTCCCACGTGAACGATCGATTCCTCATGTGCGTTTTCACTAGAAGCACAGGAACATCCAGGGGAGCACCTGGGAGTGGAAGGCTCAGATGCGTGCTCAGTACGGATTTTGTAACCCTAGTTTGTGTTAAAGCTTTACGGGGATGTAAATACCTGAGGTGGGAGTAATGTAAAGACCTAGAAATTTCAAGGAAATTTTTTTCTTAATTTTCTTTGGAATTTTACAAGAACGCAGTTTCTAATGGCGCCTAATTCCGAGGCCCGGTGTGCCCGGAATCAATTTCTGAAGTTTAGATCGGGTACGTTCAATGAACGAACGAGCGAGTTTTTTTCTAACTTTTGAACCGGTGCTCGAAATCAAATTCTGTGGGCACTAATGGATTCGCAGTGCCGGTAATTTCTTAAGATGATCTTTTTCGGAGTTGCGTTTTCACGGGAGGAGTTGTTAAAAATTTGTGGAAGATAAAATAAAAATTGAGTTACAATTTTTATTTCATTGAAGTAGTTATATCCTTTGAGTGGAAGTTAGGGAACTACCCATGGGAGGTTAAGAGGGTGGTGGGCCCCACAAGAGACCCTAACCCCCCTTGATCTTTCCATAACCCCCTTTACCTCCCATAACTCACCTCCCACTTTAATATTGTAACTCCACTTTAACTTAAGTGACTCCTCTCCTCCTCACCTCCCACATTAATTCATGCCACCTAAACATTAATTAATTTGACAACTCAAGATCAATTAATTAAGTGTGTTGGTTTTGAATTTTGTAATTTTGAATTCATGTCATGGGTATATAAAATAAGGTGGAGCGTTATTTTATTTTGGTTAGAGATTTTGTGTTAAGAGAAAGGGAAGAGAGCATTTGAGTTTTGAAGAACTTCCTCCTCTGAAGAATAACGCTTCATCTCTTTTGTTGAAGAACGTGAAGAACACCGAATCTTTGATGAAGAATGTCATCTCATCTTGCACCTTCTCTCCACGTCGAAGGAAGCGAGACGCCGCATTCTTCATCGGGCGATCACTGATGACGTGCCTTCTCCTCTTCTTCCTCCGCGTCAAGGGAGGAGACACCACGGTGGGGAACGTCGCCATTGACGACGAATCACCCTCTGACGTCAATGGAATTGGCACTGATCTTCCACGACGTCTGATCAACGCGACGCATGCCTCTCCCGCGGCTCGACGACGTGTGACGTCTTTGCTAGGTAGGGGTTTGGTTTTCATGTCGTGAATAATTTTAGACGTTATTCGATATCAACGACCAACTGTTATCAAAATAACGGAGGAGGTCGGACCGCACAAACATGGCCGAACCTCCTCCCCTTTTATTTTGTTGGTTATCTACGTGGCTTGAAATGGAAGTGACGTAGTGCCTTCGCATCGTGCGGGAATTTAGAGAATCACGACGAAGAAGCGTGGCGCCGTCGCGCCGCGCCTTTGAGGTCGAACGAATCCGCGGTTGAAGTCGGGCCGCAGCGAAGGGGCGCGGCGCCATCGCGTCATGAAAGAAAACCATGAAGATGGATTGTTTTGAAAGTTGAGTGTGGATTGACGGGCGACGACGAATCGGGCTGAAATGGTGTTTGAATTCTTTCGCAGTAATGATCGGGTCCCGGGAGGACTGTTGGTGAAGGCGGCAGGCGAAACGGACCACCGGAGCGCGTCTGGTGATCCGCAGAAGGCAGCGGCAGCACGCCGCCGGAGCAAACCGCCGCGGATGATCCGCGATAGTGGGATGTGAACCGGAACGGCTGGGCCGTTCCGGGTTTGAGGTGGCGCGACTTTAAGCCGCGCCAGGTTGACAACTGGGGGGGTTTGTAACCCCCCGCACCCGTCGCGTCACGCCAGCGTGAGGCCAGCCAGCCGCGCAGGCCGGGCCGGGCCGCGCAGCCAGGCCGGGCCGCGCCCAGCTGGGCCGGACCCGGACCCAGTTCGGGTCGACCCGGTTCGGCCGACCCAGGGGGGTTGTGTCGGGCCGGGCTCAAACCCCCATTTTCGGACATCTTCGATCTTTTGCCCATAACATGGGCTACGGACCTCCGATCGATGCACCGTCAGTTGTGATGCGATCCTTGGATCGAGATGGTCGTTTTGGTATGTTACACCCAAGGTGTCGGAGAACATTGTGTTCGTTCGGGTTGGTTCGGATACGAAACCAACTGGGCCCTCTGAGCGGAAACGCTTATATCTTGAGTTCCGGACGTCCGATTGACGTGCCGTCGACTTTGTTGGTTTCCTCTTGATGAGACGTAAATTTTGGCATAATTCTCATAAGTTTCGGATGTAGTTGGAGTATGTCCGAGTTGGATTGTACCCGAAATCCAATCGGGCCCCTGGAACGGAAAAGCTAATATCTTTCAGACCAGACGTCCATTTGACAAACCGTCAGCGGTGTTGGTGATCACATTGAGAAACGGTCGCTATGGGTATACCCTATGAGAGTTCGGGGTATAGTTGAGATACGTCCGGGTTGGTTCGCACACGAAACCAACCGGGCCCTTGGGACGAAAAGACTAATAACTCACAGACCGGGCGTCCGATTGACGCGCCGTCTGTTGCGTTGAGACCACTATGACGAGGCGGTCATTTGAGATACTTCTTCACGGGACTTGTGAAACTTGGAGTATCAACCTGTAGCTCGTGGAGAGGACCCTCCCGGAGATGAGCATACAGAGTACAGAGACCGTGTAGCTGGCTGTGACCGATGACTGCTTGTCCTATTCGATTCGGAGTGACTAGTATAGCCCAGTGGGGAGCACTACTTTGTGATGTGGCAGACCCATGGCGGAGGAGCACTACTGTGTGAGGTGGCAGACCCGTGGTACTCGACAGTAGGAGTACCTCTGTAGGCTATGAGGGGGAGCACTACTGTGTGAGGTGGCAGACCCATGGCGGAGGAGCATTACTGTGTGAGGTGGCAGACCCGCGGTACTCGACAGGAGGAGTACCTCAGCAGTCTTAGGTTAGTGAGAAGTACCTCGGAGTCATGACAAGACCACTGTACACTCCAGAGACATGGCTCTTCAGTAGTTACGGTTTCGATAATGAAAAATCTTGGTTTGAGCTGAGTCTATGACCTTTGTGTTTACCTCTTGATTGAGATGAGTCACTTGATTAACTTAGGTATATGTATGGGCATATAAATGGGTAGTGGTTATCCATTTATTTCATAATCTTTGTGTTTTCTCATGATTGAGATGGGTTACTTGATAACTTAGGTATATGTATGGGCATATACCTAAGTAGAGGTTATCTGTTGAGATCTCCTTTGTGGTTATCCTTGTTGGTTTTAGTGATACCTTGAGGGTCTTGGTGTCCCTACTGAGTATCGTTATACTCACCCATGCACGGGCTATGCCCGCACCTCGTTGTGTTGGTTTCAGACGATGGGCAGTGCTAACGGAGGCTGAGTGTTCGAGGACTGGATGGTACCCGGAGGTGGACTACACGACGAGTCAGTATCCGGAGGTGGACTTCACGGCGAGACAACACTCAGAGGAGGTTGACAGGCGAGAGTGATGTGGAGGATATTTTTACCTACCCTTAAGGTAGGATCCGTGGTGGACGATCTAGGAGCTGCGCCATCTGTTCCTACCCTTCAGGTAGGATCCGATGAGGATGTCCTAGGAGCCGCTTCTGTTCTTCAAGCTGTTGTCTTTTTCTGTTGTACTTTTGTTCAGTTGTACTTGTACTTTCAGTTGGGTTTGTATTCTGGCCCATTTAATTTTTAGCACTTCTCTTTTTACTTATTGTTTTACTTCCGCTTGTACTCTGTGGTGTTTTGTTTACTTTTATAAGGGCAATGCCTTCCCAGTCGTCAGGATTTACGTCTTTGGTGCTAGTCGCTAGCACCTGTCCATTGGAAGGTAGGATTGGGGTAGTCACGACACGGGCCCCGAGGATGGGTCGTGACAAGTACTTTATTCTAATCCTTATTGGAAGCTCGCTGGGTAGGCGGTGGAGGGTTGGCTGGAAAGACGAACATATTTAGGGTAGCCCTCTGGTTCCGGATGTGCACACCTGGGGGTTCGTTGTGAGTCATAGCCTGACCAGAACCATCGTCTCCCAGTCCATCCTGATTTGTAGCATCTCAGGTGTCACCCATGGGGTTAAACACTATGACATTGATAGATGCATATCACGGGGCGGAGAAGATATCATCTTCCAAATAGGAAGAGGATCTCCCACATCTTTTGATGGCCTTCCCTTTCATGACCTGGGATTGCCTTCAGACTTCTTGAAGAAGGGTTACGTGGAGAGTTATTTGATGCGACCTTACGGTGTGACTTCCTCTCAAAGGGGATGATGATTCAAATGATGTGATAGGATGGGAACCTCCTCTTCTGGCTGTCCTCCCTAGATGAGAGAATACTGACTCTCGCAGGGGAGGTTTTTGTTGAGGGGTTAATAATGCCCCCAGCCCTGAGGGCTGGGGATGACTCTGTTCCTTGGACGTTGAGTCTCCTCCATTTTTTATTGGTCTTATGGGGTAATTTTTTGTTCAAAATGCCCACATCCCAGTAGGCTAGGGTTGACCCTAGATTGCGGCAGTGGCTGCGGCTATCGCTACCTGCCTGATCTTGCGTGCCACCATTCGGGGATGAACTGGGATTGGTGTTGAGTTCTTTTGTGAATAAATCCCTTATGGTGAGGTAGGAAAAGATCGTTGATTGGACTCTCTTAGGAGAGATGCCTATTGTATTCTCTCAGTGGCCTGATTCAGGAGTTCTTGAATGGCTTGTTCTCATCGGGCCTGACGCTTCTGGGATTTACTCAAGGCCTGACTCTGTTGGGTGTGTTGCCTTTCCTGAACAGGGAGACCACTCGATTTACATATTGATGTGATGATGTTGAAAGACAAAATGCCGAAAGGGTTCTTCTGGGAAGGTATTAGAGTGAAATGCAGAGCTCCATGTTCACCCCATCCCCTGATATGGACTTTTGTTGGAGCTTCACCGATGAGGCGGTGCAGCTGGTGCAGCGCATGGAGGTAGGCTATCTCCATGTTTCCTTTACGCCTCTCAGGTCGTTGTTTCCACACAAAAGGAAGAGCTTCCAGGTCTATGTGACATAGGAGGTCTCCTATTGTCTTGACGTGGTCTACATACCCATCGTAGGGCTGAAAGATTGATTTCAGTTGGTGGAGGGTTTTCCATATATTATGGCGGATTCCGTACATGCATTATTATGACAACTCTCTGGGTATGTCGAACTGGGAGGTGGTCGTGGGCCAAAACATAATTGGTATATCATCCCTGGACAGTCATTTCCTTAGGTGCAGCATATTGGCATACTCCTCCGCTAGTGATTCATCTACCTGGTTAGCTCAACTGAGGCGCTCACTGATAGTGTGGTCAGAGGCAGTGGGACTGGTAGGTATTGAATTGTCATGTGGGAGATTCCAAGGTGGTTCAGAAGATGAACGCGACCCTGGACCGTCTCCTGATTGAAGAAGGATGTCATTGGCGACTAACTGGTAATATGACATGCTTGATCTCGTCCTTCTGAGTGCCTCGGCTTATGAGGGATTTTCTGCGCTTGATTCGATAGGGGGAGGACCTTCCTATCGATATGATATGTCATCGCGGGGAGGACCTCCACAATGGATACCATAAAGGTGAGGACTACCATTACTGCTTGATGCTTCACTACATAGAGGACTTTTGCAGTGCACACCCTGGGGAGGACCTCCAAGGCGTGTCGCAGTAAGTGGAGGACCTTCTGGCTACGTAACGTCGTTACAGGGAGGGCCTTCGCAATAACTGCCATCATGGTGAGGATGACCATCATGGATTGATGTTCGATGTGCATCCTAGGGAGGACCTTCAGGATACACTGTGACACAGGGATGACCTTCTTGTTGCTTGGGGCCAATGTGGGGAGGACCTTCGCAATGGCGGTTGTGGTGGCGAGGAAAACCATCACAACTACGGCAATGGAGAGGACTACCATTACAGCTGCTATAGGGAGAATATCTGCAGGATACATCTTAGGGAGGGCCTCCAGAATGTACCGCAATGAGGGGAGGGCCTTCTCGTTTCTTAACGTCTCTATGGGGAGGACCTCCTTTATCAGGGTGGTGAGGAATACCACCGTGATCTGATGCCCGACTGCGCGGAGTGTTGTTGCAACGTAACCCTCGGGGAGGACCTCTAGGGGGGGCACGCCAAGGGGAGTTCCTTCTTGTCGTGATGAGACGTCACTGCGGGGAGGGCCTCCATAGTTGCTACTATGATAGCGAGGACTACTGTCATAATCTGTGGTCCCACTACATAGAGAGTGCTTGCAGCATATACCCCAGGGTGGACATTCAGGGTGGACCGTAGAAAGTGGAGGACCTTCTTGCTGCTTGATCTTCATGTCACATGGATGTTTTCTGTGACTCGCATCAGAAGATGAGATCTCATGATTGATCGTTATATGCCCGTGGGGGAGGCCCCGTTGGGTGCTCTGGGGAGGACCTTCAGAGCTGCTGGTAGAAACATTGCGGGGAGGACATTCGCAACTGCTACTGCCACTCCCATAACATGGAAACGGGTGGGCAGGGTTCTAAGCCTGCAATATGTACTCAGCGGAGTTGGGAACCCCAGATTCCAGCAGAGCGGATTCATGAACCCGTTCTTTATTTTATAGCTGCCTTTGGCGCATTCGGGGTGCTTTCTTGCGAGCAGCGGGGACCGTCTGCTGTTGACAATGACATTCACCTTTGGGTCCCTATCTAATTGGGTCCTATGATGTTGTTGGGATATACTGACGAACATCTTGACTTTTATCATGGATATATGCCTGTTTTTGAGCATCCACCATGATGGACAGGTGTCCCCCAGTTGGAACAAGTGAATATTCTCGATCCGGTTGCGCTTGCGTCGTGGGATATGGCCGGCGACCCTCCTGGGTAGAAGCATGGATGCAGATCTACTCCATGGAAACTATCTCATCTCTTAGATGAGTTGCCTCAATTGGGGAGACAGGCTCACGGTCCCGAGTCCTTGCTGTTTCCGCTGATGTAATTACATTCTGGAAAGTCTACAAGATATGATCTGGGATCGATACCTACTCCTCCATCATTTCCAGGATATGTAGAGAGACATCTTTGGATGCAATGGGTATGAAGGCCCATTCCGATATCGGAGTAGGAATATCCTGCTCTGGTCCTCCAGTTGTCAGTCGGTACTGACAATTATCCTGTGTGAGGGCAGGTGAATGAATCTTCCCATGTGCCGGTATATGCCGGTTTATCTCTCCATTTGCCGCTGCATCGGGGTGGTGGACTTTACTAGCATCTGCAGGGAGCTGACCCTGCATTTGTTGGTTTCCCACCGTATCAAGTCACTGGCCTTTGTTGGTGGGGATACATGCCTGCATATTAATTTTTTCCACATATGGGTGGCGGGCTTTACTGATCGCCACCATGTCAGGATGGTGGGTGTTAGAAGCATCTTCTAGGAGCTGGTCCTGCAGGCGTTGGGCTGCCACCACGTCAAGCTAGTGGGATTCACGACCCTGGGAAAAGAGAGGTGTCTGTCGGGTAAGTGCCATCCTACATGAGCGACGGGCCTAATGGAGCTCGGTGGGGATGTACATCGGCTCGTATGATGCAGCCATGTCTGGATGGTGGGACCGGGAGGATCAAACAGGTGTAGGTGCCTATTCGTGGTACGTCTATGTGGCTGGGCAGCGGAGCTCCTCCTCAGGGACCAGGTTGATGACCGGTCCTCGGTTGTACATTTTCCTCCCTCGTCAGGTGGTCTGAGGGGCCAAATCTCGGGGAGCATGGGCCTGAATCCTCGGGGAGACATCCTCCACGGCGTGAGGTTTTTGAGTCATGGCGTGACCCAAAGACGCCTTCTGGTGGGGGCCTCATAGTGGAACCCCCATTCGGCAGGGATGAAGTCCTCAGTGTCGACCTCATCTGCCTCTCTAAGATAAAGGAGGTACGCATTGTCCCGTTCTAGGGACAGACTCCTGAAACAGTTTGAGATGGAAATAGGGTCCGTCTGGATCTGCTTCTGTGGCCACTGGTGAGCAGGCGACCAGTGAGTTCTGGCAGATTGGAGGGCGCGCATGGCCGCCTCCACCGTTGGTAGAGTACCGTTCACGTGGTACTCTCAAATCAGCACATCCGAGACCCAGCGTTGTAGATGCTGGGTGTGAGACGGGGTCCTCTATAGGTGAGGATGTTAGTTCCTTGCATTGTTGGAAGCGTGCGCTTGTGAGTTCTTTTGCGATGCCATTGGATCGAAGGGAGTTCTAAAGGTACTTGGAAAATATTTTAACAAATACAAACAGCAAATCCGTCAAAGTAGCATCTCATGATCCCATGCATAATTAATGACCTTGCTTGTCCCTCCCTGTAAGTAAGATGGGGCACCGAGTAGAATTAGGTTAAATCCATCATGTATGGTTAAAGAATTACGTTGGGTTCACTATTTTTTGTTTCGCTTCCATCACGGCGCATGACCGGGGGTCGTGCGGGAGAGACATGAGCTACCCAATGGTTAATTAGAGACGACTGATATCTGTTTAATCACTCATACCGGGTGCACCATTTGTTCCCCAAAACACCCAATGGTTCCATATTCCGAAGTGCGTGGACCTGCTTTCCAAAGGAAGGCGTTCGCTAGATGGTTTGGCCAGTAAAGCTTAAGAACTCACATTGGTCAAGAAGATGGGAATTCGGGCTCATCACACCCATTTTAGGGGAATTATTGCATGTTCCGGGACTCTCTTATAGATTCAAGATGTATTCATATGTTCGTGAATATTTAGTTTATAACCAAACATAGTATCCACAGATTTGACCTTGGTGGGAAATGGTCAACTAGATACATGGGTTCAGAATCATTTAGGCCTGAGGTTTACCATCCCTCGTTTGATTAATGACCCCGTGGAGTTGGGAATCATTGATAAGACGTTGGGATTTATGTGGTGAACCGATGTGAAGATAGTCGAATCCGCTGGTTGTTGGGCTTGAACCTCAGGAAGGCTTCCTACGTACCCTGCCTAGGATATAGGGATCAAAATCCACATAGTTTGTATTGGTATGGGGATTACGCACTGAGGCGGCCCAAGGTGCGGATGATGAGCTTGAACCTCAGGGAGGCTTCCTACATACCCTACCTAAGAGACAAGGATCAAAGTCCACGTAGTTCTCATTGGTATGGGGCTTACGCTCTGAGGTAACCCAGAGTGATGGATTGGGGCTTACACTCTGAGGAGGCCTATAAGATGATGTCATGGTCGATGCTTACTCTAAGACCACGTGAGTCATGCTCGGTGTGAGAAACAAGAGGCAGCAGGGACCAGAAGATCATGTCACGAAAGGTGTATCCATGAGAATTGGAGTGGGGATTATGCATAAGGGTATCCCATAAGGTCGGGTCTTACTCCGAGATGGACGCCCATGGTGACAAAGCGCAACAGGAGAGGGAAAGAGGTACTCCTGCGCTCGTCACCTCTCTTGTTCTTGGGGGAAGTACCGAAGTGCATGGGGGATTCCTTCTGATGGGTATTTTACTACCCTCTAGAGAAGGGAGAAGTAACCCATCCCTAACAAGTGGAGGGTCAGAAAGGGGGCTCTCGAGCTCAGACTCCACATTACCATGGGAATGTGAACCGAGGAATGCTTTGGGAATCTGCTCAAGGGTCGGGGCAACCCCTTCACCCTTGTTTACCGTGGGTATGTGAACTCAAAAGGGTGCGCTGACACTCCCAAAGGGTACATCATATCGGTCCAGTGGCTCTGGTGGAGGCCTTGACTTAGGGCCGATGAATGGGACAATGAGGAGGTTGAAAAGGATCCAACCGTATTGTAATTGGAAGGATTTTATCTGGCTCGCGAAATAGGAACTCCGAAGGTTTTGGCAGGCCACACGGGTGTATGAGGGGTGGCGTCCATAACGTAGGGAGGTGCTACGCGGCTGGAGAAGCCATCCGCGAGCTAGGGCAGTCCGTGGGCTGCGAGGCCGTCTGCGAACCAGGAGGGTCCACAGATTGAGAGGATGTCCGCGAACCAGGATGGTCCGAGGACTGATTGACATCCAATGAACCAGGAGGGTTCGTGGCTTTGGGTTTGGCCCGCGTACAAGGTTGGTACGCGGAGGAGTCCACACAAGTAGTGGCGGCCAAGGGCGGAGCCGGTTGGAGATTTTTCGGTCAGGGCTTCGCCCACGTAAGAGGGTGCTACGCGGAGCGACGGATCAGAAAAGGGGCATAAACTCCTTGGTCCGTGGGTAGTGCATCCGCCGAGGGTCCATGGTTCACGGTCTTCTCTTTTTATGTTATTTTTGGTTCGCGGTTCACCAAGTTATGCATTTTTAGTTCCTTATTAATTCGTTTCCAGCTTCATACCTGCTCTGGTTCGCGAACTGGAACTTCGTTCTTTGTGAAATCCTAAGATCCTTCCTTTGAAATCCTTCCACTCGAATCTGATCGATCTCTTCTGAATCCCCTCCCTCTTTCCCCCTTGGTCTCTTTTTATAGAGGTGAGGAGAAGGGATCTATTGGGTTCATGCAACACCTTTTGCAGAGGGCCATGACTGAAATCCCGGCTTATGGATGACTTGGTCAATCCATAACTTGCGGGGCATTAAATACTCCTCCTCCGCGAACCAAACTCAGCGAGTGATTCATAGCCGCGGAGTGTTCCGCCTTCATTTCATGAATTACAGTGGAGGCGTTCCAGGCCGGTTGACATGGCTCATGCCTGGGGTGGTCCGGAATGGTGAACCGGGTTAGCACCTGTCCTGCCTCACGATCGTAGAGGGTCTCCACCTCGGTTTCGTGAACGATGATGGTCCACAGAGGAGGTACACTTCGTGGAACCGGTTGTGCGCCGTTACATTAGAACGGTCTCTGGACCGGCTCATCCTTCACCATCCTTGAGTATTCTCTACATTTTCCCAATCCTTTGCAGATTTTTCAGGACCCAATAGGGTTTTTAGGGTTTTTTGAATTTTTAGGTTTTTTCGGAGCTTTAAGTGTTTTTTAATTTAATATTCTATTACGGTTTTCATTATTTTTAGGTTTTTTAAATTTTTATAGTTTTTAGTGATTTTTAAGGATTTTTATAGTTTTTAGGATTTTAATGTCTTCAGGGTCTTTATGTTTTTATGGTTTTTTTGGGTTTTAGGGTTTTTTCATGTTTTCTGGGGTTTTAATTTTTACCTGTATTTTTAATGTTTTTACTTTTTTAAATGGTATTTAGAGTTTTTAGTTATTTTTTAGAGTTTTTATGGGTTTTAGGGTTTTTATGGTATTAGGGTTTTTTGTGTGGTTTTTATGGTTTTTATGGTTTTAGGAACTCTTTAGCTATTTTAGCATTTTTAGGTATTAATATTTTTATTTCAATTTATATTTTTAAGGTTTTCTTTGTATTTTTAGGTTTTTTATATATTTTTTATGTTTTTAATAATTTTTAAGGATTTCAATAATTTTATAGGGATTTAGGGTTTTTTAGGTTTTTAGGGTTTTTAGTGTTTTTAATGGTTTCTAGTGTATATACCATATTTAGGTATTAATGGGTTTTATGTATTTTTAGGTTTTTAATCTTTTCATAGGTTATTTTAGGGATTTTAATGTTTTTAAGTTTGTTAGTAATTTTAAGGATTTTTTATGATTTTTATGGGTTTTAGAGGGTTTAGATATTTTTGGGGGTTATGGGTTTTTTGTTTTGTTTTTTTAGTATTTATGGGTTTTTTTATTTTTAAGGGTTTTAAGGTTTTTTTTGTTTTCGGGGATTTTATGGTTTATATTTCATTTAATGTGTTTTAGGGGTTTATGGTTTTTAAGGTTATTAGGGGTTTTTACTGTTTTTAGGGTTTATATGGTCTTTTTATGGTTTATTAGGGTTTTTAGTTTTTTAGGTTTTTAGGGGTTTTATTTGTTTTTAGGTTTCTGCATTTTTCTTAGGAAATTTCTTTGTTCTTTTTACTTTTTGAGGAAATTTTAGGCCACTTATTAATTTTTATGGATATATAAGGCATTGAGGGATCTTGAGGGTTTTATTGGTTTTAGGGTTTTTAGGATTCTTAAGGGTTTTATGTGTTCTTAAGTTTTTATTGTTTTCATAGAGGTTTTCATGGGTTTTATGATTTTTTAGGTGTTTTATAGATTTTTAGGAATTTTTTAGGAATTTTATGGTTTTTAGGGACCTTGATGTTTTCTGAGGGGTTTAGGGTTTTTCTTGTTTTTAGGTTATTTTGAGATTTTTAGGGGTTTTAAAGTATTTTAGATTTTTAATCGTTTTAGATGGATTAAAGGTATTATATAATTTTTAGTGGTTTTTTAGTGTTTTTATGATTTTTACGGTTTTTTATGTTTTTTTCTAGTTTTTAGGGTTATATAAGGTTTTTAGCACTTTTGATGTTTTAAGGTTTTTTTTAGGTTTTTATGTTTTTCTTAGTGCTTTCGAAGGGTTTTATTGTTTTTTATGTTTTTTTTGTAATATTATGTCTTTTGATTATTTTAATGGTTTTTAGGGTTTTTAGGTATTCAATGGTTTTTAGGGTTATTTGGGGCTTTAGGGTTTTTAGAAATTTTTATTGTTTTAAAGGGTTCTATGTATTTTTAGTTTTTAAGGGTTTCATAAGTGTTTTAAGGGTTTTTAGTGTTTTTAATATTTTATGTATTTTTTTGGATTTTTTTTGTGATTTTATAGTATTTTAGGGATTTTATGTATTTTGAGGGGTTTTAGTGTTTTTTATTGGTTTTAGGGTTTTTATAGTTTTATGGTTTTTAAGGTATTTTTGAGTTTTTTTGTTTTTTTGTTTTTTATTATTTTTAGTGGCTTAAATGGTTTTTAGGGTTTTTGGTGGTTTATAGGATTTCTATAGGGTTTTAGGTTTTTAGGGTTTCGATGGGGAATTTAGGTTTTAGTGCCTTTTTAGGAGTTTTTAGGGTTTTTAGGTTTTTTAGGGGTTTTAAGTGTTTTAGGGTTTTAAGCTTTTCTTTGGGATATTTACGGTTCTTTACATTTTTAGGGACATTATGGATTTTTTATGATTTTTATGTATTTAGGGTTTTATGGATTTTATTTGTTTTATGTGTTTTACAATTTTTTAGGGGTCTCAGCATTTTTTATGTTTTTAGGGGTTTTAAGTGTTTTTTGGTTTTTAAGGTTATCCTAGGGATTTTCAGGGATTTTGTGTTTTTTCATTTTTAGGGATTTTAGTGCCTTTTAAGATATTTATGTTTTTTAGGGCTTCTTGGGTGTTGAAAGGTCTTAGTGTTTTAAAATTTTTAGGGTATTTTGGGTTTTGGTGTTATTTTGTTTTTAGGGGTTTTACGTGTTCATTGTTATGTAATGTTTTATTATATTTTTAGGGTTTTTGTGGGTTTTTATTTTTTAGAGATTTTTAATTATTTTTAAATATTTTTAGCAGTTTTTGGTTTTTGGGTGTTTTTTGGGTTTTTAGGGTTTTAGAGTCTTTTTAAACATTTTTGAGTATTTAAAGGTGTTTTAGAGTTTTAAATGGTTTTTAGGGGTTTTCTGGTTTTTAATGTTTCTAGGGGTTTTTATGGGTTTAGGAAATTTTAGGATTTTCAGGGTGTGTTAGTGTTTTTATCGTTGTTTAAGTTATTTAGGGGTTTTATGTTTTTTTAGATTTTGATCATTTTCTTGGGATTTTTCATGTATTTTAAGGTTTTTTATATTTTTATGGATTTTATTTTTTTAAAATATTTTTACTGTTTTTAAGATTTGTATGTATTTTGATTGTTTTTAGGTTTTCTAGTCTTTTTAGGGGGTTTGGGGTTGTTAAAAAAAATTGTTTTTTGCCATTTTTATTGTTTTTAATTTTATAAGGTTTTCTTTGAGGTTTTTAGATGTTTTTTGATTTCTTATGGTTTTAGGGATTTTTAGGGATTTTTTATGATATTAGGTTTTTAGGGGTTTTAGGGATTTTGAGGGTTTTTAGAGATTTTTAGGATTTTAGGGGGTTTATTTGTTTTTAGGTTTTTTATATTTTCTTAATGTTTTTTATGGTTTTTTTAGTTTTTTATGTTTTTTGGTATTTTTAGGTATTTTTTAGGATTTTTAAGGTTTTTATGAATTTTAGGGATTTTTAGGGTTTTTCTAGAATTTAGGGATTTTGGGGTTTTCAGAGTTTTATTCGTTTTTTAGGTTTTTTCAATGTTGTAAGCATTTTTTTTAAAGTTTTATTATGAGATTTTAGTGTTTTTTTATTATTTTTTTATGAATTTTTACATTTTTAGGGATTTTTTGGGATTTTTTACTCATTTTTAGGTCTTTTAGGTACCATGAGAATTTTTATACTTTTATGGTTTTGCGGGGGTTTTTTGAGTTTTTTTGAGGTTTTTATGGGTTTTTAGTTTTTTTAAGGGTTAAAAGTGTTTTTAGAGTTTTTTGTTAGTTTTATGGGGTTTATTGAATTTTAGGGTTTTCTAAGTTTTTTAGGTGTTTTATGTTTTTATGGGATTTTAAGGCCTTTTTAAGGGTTCTTAGGGGTTTTATCATTTTTAGGTTTCTACAGATTTTTTAAGCGTTTTATGTTTTTAAGTTTTTTGTAATGTTTTTCATATATTTTTGGGTATTTTTAGTTCTTAGGATTTTTTTGGTATTTTTAGGCTTTGTATGGTTTTTAGGTGTTTTATGGATTTTTTTGGGGGGGTGGGGGTTAGGGGATTTTAGGGTTTTTAGGGTTTTATGGTTTTTTGAATTTTTAGTTTTTTAGGAGTTTTAATTCCTGATCAAATTTTTATTTTTTCCAAGAAAGAGCCACTTTTAAGGGGTTTAGTGGAAACCCTTAAAAAATCATATAGAATAAAACCATCAAATAATAAATAAAAAAAATCCCAAAATTAGGGGTTTTAACTATTTTTATGTTCTTAAGGATTTATTAGGGGTTTTTAAGGTATTTAAGATTTTTATGATTTTAGTTATTTTTAGGGATTTTTTAGGATTTTATGGTTTTTAGGTCTTTTAGAGATTTTTTGTGTTTTTAGTATTTTTACAATTTTTATGGGTTTTTGTGATTTTCAGGTTATGTTTGAGTTTTTCATTATTTTTATGGGTTTTAAGGTTTTTTAATGTTTTTCGGGGATTAAATGTTTTTTTGATTATAATGGGTTTTTATCATTTTTAGGGGTTTGGGGGGTTTTTAGGTTTTTAGGGATTTTATGGTTTTAAGGTATTTTTTAGATTTTATGGTCATTTTAGGGGTTTTAGGGTCTTTCGCATTTTTTTGTTTTTAGGGGTTATTGTGTTTTTAGATTTTTAAGGTTTTCTTAGGGGTTTTCATTGTTTTTATGGGTTTTTATGATTTTAGTGATTTTTTTTGTTTTTGTTGAATTTTTATTGGTTTTTTTGGTTTTGTGAGATTTTGTGGTGTTTTATGTTTTTTATAATTTTTAGGGGTTTTGGGGTTTTTTAGAATTTTTAGGTTTTATAGGGGTTCAATGTATTTTAGGTTTTTACGGTTTTATTATGGGTCTTTATGGTTTTTAGTGTTTTTTACATTTTATGAATTATTAGAGAATTTTTAACGGTTTTATGATTTTAAAGGTTTTTAGGTATTTTTAGTGTTTTTATAGTTTTTTTGGTTTTCTTGAGTTTGGTGGTTTTTTGGGGTTTTATTGTTTTTTATGGATTTTAGAGTTTTTTATCCTTTTTAGTGGTTGAAAATGGATTAGATTTTTATGTGGTTTTCATGGATTTTGAGGGGTATTATGATTTTTATAGTTTTTAATCTTATTTTGGATATTTTATATATTTTTTTATTTTTATGGTTTTTTAGTGTTTTTTACAATTTATGGGAATTTAGGGATTTTCATTATTTTTATTGTTTTTATGGTTTTAGAGATTATTTTTATTTTTATGGTTTTCATGGTTTTTTGAGTTTGTAGGATTATTTTTGTGTTTTTTGGTTTTTAAGGTTTTTTAGTATTTTTATCATTTTTAGGGCTTTGACAGATTTTTTAGTTTTTAGTGGGTATTAGGGATTGTAATGTTTTTATGAGTATTTATTTGTTTTGGCAGGTTTTTAGGGCCTTTTAATAGTTTTTATGGTTGTTCACATTTTTATTATTTTTATGGGTTTTAATTTCTTTAGGTTTTTAAGTTTTTCTTAGGGTTTTTATAGTTTTTTATGTTTTCATGGATTTTTTCAATTTTATACCTTTTTATTAATTTTTAGTTTTTTGGGGATTTTGAGTGTTTTTAGAGTTTTTTCGGGTTTTAGGGTTTCTATGAATTTTTAGGTGTATAAGGGTTTTAATTATTTTTATATTTTTAATGTTTTTAGGGGTTTTCATGGTTTTTAGGGATTTTATATTTTTAATGTTTTTAGGGGTTTTCAAGGATTTTTTAGGGGTGTTTAGGGTTTTTAGGTTTTTTTGGGGGGGGTTGGTTTTTTTTGTGTGTTTCTTATTGTTTTTTATGATTTTTAATATTTTTAATGTTTTTAGAGGTTTAATGGGGTGTTATTAATTTTAGTGGCTTCTTAGGTATTTTAGGGTTTTGGAGTTTCTTTATTATTTTAAGGGGTCGTTAGGGGTTTAGGGTCTTTTATGGTTTTTATGGGATTTACCATTTTTACTTTTTATGGGTTTTAAGTGTTTTTATTTTTTTAAGGTTTTTATAGGGTCTTTCATTGTTTATAGGGTTTTTATGTTTTTAATACTTTTACGGTTTTTTAGGATTTTTATTGTTTTTCTGGGGTTTTATAGATTTTGAGGGGTTTTAGGATTTTTTTAGGGGTGTTTTGTTTTTTAGCATTTTTAGGTTTTATAGGGGTTTTAAGTGTTTTTATGTGTTTATGTTTTTATTATGTTTTGTTAGGATTTTAATGTCTTTTAATTTTTTATGTATTTTTAGGGATTTTTTAGTATTTTCATGGATTATTTTTTGGGTTTTTTTAGGATTTTGAGGGGTTTAGGGTTTTTAGGATTTTATGTTTTTTTTGGTTTTAGGGTTTTTTAAAATTTTTTAGGTTTCAACATTTTTTAGAGATTTTTTTAAAAAAATAGGCTTTTAAATGGGGATTCAGTGTTTTTAGTTGTTTTTAGCGTCTTTATTGGTTTTTTGGGGGGTTATCAAAATTTTAGGGGATTTTATTGTTTTTAGTGTTTTTATGATTTTAAGGGCCATTTTGGGGTTTTTAGGTTTTTTAGGTTTTTTAATGGTTTCATGTGTTTTTAGGTTTTAATATTTTCTTATTTTTTTAGGGTTCTATGTTTATTTGCAGTTTTAGGTATTTTTTAGATTTTTTTTTGGAAATTTATCATTTTTTTGTTTTTGAGGGCTTTTGAGGGCTTTTGTGTCTTTTATGGGTTTGATGGGTTTTTATGGGTTTTAGCATTTTTAGATTTTTATGGTTTTTTAGGGTTTTTAGTATTTAAGGTTTTCTTAATGGTCTTCAAGGATTTTTATGTTTTTAGGGATTTTGTAGCCTTTTTGGTTTTTTATAGTTTTTATGGATTTTAACGGTCTTTAGTGTTTTTAGTTTTTTAGGGTTTTTAATGTTTTTTTGTATTTATGTTTTTTTTATATTTTTAATTTTTTAGGGGTATATATAGTTTTTTAATGTTTCAATAGGTTTTTAAGGGTTTTAGTGGGTTTTCATGTACTTTATTGGCTTTTAGGTGTTTTAAAGGTTTTTATAGATTTTAGGGTTTCTAGGGCTTCTTGGGGTTTTTAGGGTTTTTAGCATTTTGTGATTTTTACTAGGTTTATGTGACTTTATATTTTAAGGTTTTATTGTGGGTTTTTAGTTCTTTAGGGTTTTTATCAATTTTGAGGGATTTTAGGATTTTAAATTTTTTATATTTTTAGGGGTTTTAAGTTTTTTTGGATTACCTACTTTTTTAAGGGGTTTTCAACATTTTAATTTTTTTTTGTATTTAGGGATTTTTAGGGATTTTAATTACTTTTAATGGTTTTTATGATTTTAAGAGATTTTGAGGGGTGTTTTGTTTTTTTAGTTTTTAGGGGGTGTATTGGGTTTTTACAGTTTTAAGGTTTTTTAGAGCTTTTAATTTTTTTAGGGTTTTGTAGGGGTTTTTATTTTTTTTAAATTTTTAGGGGTTTTATTATTTTTCAAGGTTTTTAGAGGGATTTTGGGTTTTCTAAGTTTTTTTAGGTTTTAGAAATTTTGAGCCTTTTTAGGTTTATAAATTTTTTTTATGGTTTTTTAATCATTTTTAGGGGTTTTACATTTTTAGGGTTTTTTTGGGTTATTAGTATTTTTATGGGTTCTAACAGTTTTTAGTTTTTTTGATGGGGTTTTTTTGTTTTTTAGGTTTTTTATTGTGGTTTTAAGGATTTTAGAGTTTTTATGGGTTTAGGGATTTTTAGTGATTTTAGGTTTGTAAGGTTTTCTTAGGGATTTTCAAGGATTTTTAAATTTTTTCCATTTTTAGGGATTTTAAATATTTTTTAGGAATTTTTTTATTTTTATAGTTTTACGGATTCAAAAGGTTTTTTGGGTTTTTATTGTTTATATGGTTTTTATTTATTTTCTAGATATTATGGTTTTTATTTATTTTCTAGATATTATGGTTTTTTTAATTTTTTATGTTTTTAAAAGTTTTTATAGTTGTTAACTATTATTTGGGGTTTGAAGGGGTTTTTTAGTTTTAATGGTTCTTAGGGTTTTATGGGTTTTTGGTTTTGTATGTTTTTTAGGGATTTTATGGTTTTTATTGGTTTTTAGGTTTTTTTGAATTTTTAGGGGTTGAGTGGTTTTAGTGTTTTTATATTTGTATGGGTTTTATGCTATTTTTAGGTTTTTATGGTTTTCTTAGGATTTTGAGGGTTTCAAATGATTTAAGTATTTTTAGGGATTTTTTAGGTTCTTTAACATTTTTAGGGATTTGTGGATTTTCAGGGGGGTTAGGGTTTTATAAGGTTTTTAGGGTTTTTATTGTTTCTTTTGAATTTTTGGGGGGTTTAAAATTTTAAGATTTTTTGTCATTTTAGGGGTTTAACGGGTTTTTTAGAGTTTTTATTGGTTTTTAGGGTTTTTATGTTGGTTTTTGTCTTCTTATTAGTTTTAAGGGTTTTACCATCTTTTATGTTTTTTAGGTTTTTTGTTTTTTTTTGGGTTTTTTGTGTTTTTTAGGTTTTAAGTGTTTTTTGGGTTTTAAGGTATTCTTAGGATCTCAATATTTTTAAAATTTTTGGGAACTTTTTGGAACTTCATAGGATTTTTATGATTTTTTGGGGTTTTATGTATTTTGAGGGTTTTTAGGGGTTCTTAAGGTTTTAATCATTTTTAGGGGTTTTAGGTGTTTTAAGTGTTTTTATGTTTTTACGGATTTCATAGGGTTTTTCAGGGAATTTGGTGTTTTCTACATTTTTATGCATTTTAAGGTATTTTTTTGGATTTTTATCCTTTATTATTATTTTTTTAGAATTTTGAAGGTTTTAAGTGGGGTTTTAAGGTTTTAGGCCTTTTATGTTTTTTTTGGGATTTTGGGTTTTTTTTTGAATTTTCTATTTTTTTAAAGGGGTTTAGAGTTTTTAACGTTTTTAAGAGTTTCAAGGGTTTTTAGAGTCTTTATTTTTTAGGTATTTATGGGTTTTTTGGGTTTTTAATTTTTTACGATTTTTTGTAGTTTTTAAAGGATTTGTGGTTTTTAGTGTCTTTTTAGGGTTTTTATAGTTTATAATGTTTGTTTGATTTTTAGGGGATTTTATTGTATTTAGGTTTTAAGGTTTTCTTTAGGGTTTTCAGGGTATTTAGGGTTTTTTTATGATTTTATTATTTTGTAGTTTTTTTGGGTTTCCTAGGGTTTTTAGGTGTTTTTAGGATTTTTATAAATTTTTAGGTTTTTAGTGATTTTATGTTTTTTAGGATTTTAATGTTTCCTTTGGGGTTTTCTGGTTTATTTTAGGTTTTTACATTTTTGTTGATTATTAGTTATTTTTAGTATTTTTATGCTTTTTATGGGTTTTAGGGATTTTAAAACTTTCTATGATTTTTTATTATATATAGGGTTTTTATGGTTTTTCTGAGGTTTTGGAGATTGAATTTTTTTGAGAACTTTTTTATGGGTTTAAAAGTATTTTATAGTGCTTATTGGTTTTTATTTTTTGTTTGGGTTTTATGTGGTTTTATGGTTTTAGTAGTTTTTTATGGTTTTAGGGGGGTTTAGTGCCTTTTTCGGGTTTGTTGTGTTTTTATGTTTCTAGGGAAAAGAAAGCTCACGACTAGGCTATTTTGAGCCCCACAAAATTTATTATAGAAAAAGACAACGCAAACAAGGGAGTGGTGGAGTCAATCTACCCACACCCAAAAACCATAGACACCCCAAAGAAACCCAAAAACCCCCAAAAAACTAAGAAAGCACACAAATAACCAGACATAGTAGTAATGTAAAATCATTTCCTTTAGCACCTCTCAGTCAAGAAAAAACTAGCATCCAACATCACAATTTTCAGCATCTATCTCCTCCTTTCCATGCAAATCCGCCACCAGAAACACAGAACCCGCAACACCAAAATCATAAACATTAGCTTCATCATATCTCAGCTAAGTAGTAACCAGCATCCAACACCTCATATTCTAGCAATCATCACCTCCTTAGGTTTTTTATTTTTTTAGTTTTCTTAGGGTTTATTGTGGTTTTTAGGGGTTTTTAAATTTTTAAGGACTTTTTTCAATTTTTTGGATATTTATGGATTTTAGGGTTTTTTGGGATTTTGAGGCTCTTGATGGTTCTTTAGGGTATTGTGGTTTTTAGAGTTTTTTAAAAAAAATTAGAGGTTTAAGAGTTATTATGTTTTTAAGGTTTTACTATAATTTTTATTGGGTTTTTGAGCTTTTTCCCTTTTTAGGTAATTCAGGGCTTTATTCATATTTTTATGGTTTTAGGGGTTTTAGGGATTTTGATGGTTTTTTGGGATTATTAGAGTTTTTAGATTTTTTTTGGTTATTGTGGTATTTTTGGTTTTTTTAGTTTTATATGGGTTTATGGTTTTAGGAGTTTTGTAACTTTTTTATGGGTTTAAAGGGTTTCTAGATATTTTATTTCATTTTCAGGTTTTAATTGGTTTTTAGGTTTTTTATGGTTTTAGGGGATTTTATGGTTTCTAAGGTTTTTTTGTTTATTTTTAGGGGTTTTAGGGTTTTAAACATTTTCTAGATTTTTAGGGGTATTAATACATTATAGTTTTTTATGTTTTTCTTAGGGTTTTTAGGGTTATTGATGTTTTTTACATTTTTAGTGATTTCTAGGGATTTTTATTGTTTTTAGGCCTTTTTTGGGTTTTAGGATTTAAAAAATATATATTTTTGGTGTTTTTTAGTTTTTGGGTTTTAAGGGTTTTATGATTTTTTAGATCATTATGTTTTTATTAGGGGTTTTCAACATTTTTAGTGTTTTTACATTTTTATGGATTTTATGGCTTTTTTTAAATCTTTTTGGATTTTTAAGATTTTTAGGGATTTTTAGAGGATTTAAGTATTTGTAGGGTTTTCATTGCCTTTATGTTTTTTTGGGGTTTTAGGGTTTTTTTTGAGTTTTTAGGGACTTTATTATTTTTTGGTGTTTTTAATGTTTTTAAGGGTTTAAATAGTTTTTAGTGGTTTTAAGAATTTTTTTGATCTTTTAGGGGTTTATTGTTTTTTTAGTTTTTAGGGGTTTTGGGGTTTTAAGGGTTTTAACGTTTTTTATGTTTTTATGGGCATTAAGTTTTTTTTATGTTTTAAATTTTTTATTAGGGGTATTCATAGTTTTTAGGGTTATTGAAATTCTAAAGAATCTTTATGAATTTTTTTTTGTATTTTTATGAATTTTTAGGGTTTTAGGGATTTTGAAGATTTTTAGTGTTTTAGGGGTTTATTGTTTTTATGGTTTTTTGGGTTGTAGGGTTATTTTAGTTTTTCTGGGATTTTAAGGGGTATTATTAATTTTAACAATTTTTATGGTTTTAAAGGATTTCAAGAGTTTTTAGTGGTTTTTAGTGATTTATGGGTTTTTAGGGACTTTTATGGTTTTTATTGGTTTTTATAATTTTTAGGGATTTAGGGTTTTGAGCATTTTTTAGGTTTTTATGGGTTTTTTGTTTTCTAGATATTTAAGGTTTTCTTAGGGTCTTTTGGTTATTTTAGGGTTTCTTATATTTTTGTTATTTTTTAGATATATTTTTTGGAGTTTAAGGGTTTTTAGGGATTTTTAGTGTTTTTAGGTTTTTTAGGATTTTTAGGGTTTTGGAGGATTTTTTAGGGGTTTTATGTTTTTTTATTACATCTTCTTTCTTAGGGTTTCTCAATATTTTTTGTGTTTTTTACATTTTTAGGTTTTTTCTTTTTTAGTATGTTTATTAATTTTATGTAATTTAGTGCTTTTTAAGGTTTTTATAGTTTTTTAGGTTTTTAGGGTCTTTAAATTATTTAAGGGGTTTTAGGGTTTTTTTATTTTTTAGGTGTTTTAAGGTTTTATAGAGTTTTATAAAAATTTTAGGGGTTTAATGGGTTTTTAGTGTTATTAGTGATTTTTAGGGTTTATTAATGTTTTAAGGGTTTTATATGTTTTAGGGGTTTTAGGGTCTTTTAGTGTTTTTATGGTTCATAATGTTTTTTAGGTTTTTTCATCCTTTTTAAGTGTTTTTAAGATTTTATGATTTTTAAGTGTTTTTCTGTTATTTTTTGGGTTTTTAGGTATTTGGTGGTCTTTAGGTTTTTCTAGGTGTTTTTGTGTTTTTTTGGGTTTTTTAGAATTTTTTAGGTTTTTATTGATTTTAATAGTTTCTTGGTTTTTAAGATTTTCTTTGGGGTTTTCAGGGTTTTAGGGTCTTTTTACATTTATAGGGATTTTTATGGATTTTTTTTGGTTTTTATGTTTTTAGTGTTTTTTGGGGTTTTAAGGGTTTTTTTGTATTGAGTTTCTTTATGGTTTTTTGGTTTTTAGGGTTTTTTTTTGATTTTTTAGATTTTTCAACAATTTTAGGGGTTTAAAGGAATTTTAGAATTTTTAATGGGTTTTTAGGTTTTGATGGGTTTTATTATTGTTTATGGATTTAAAGAGTTTTATGGTTTTTCAGGGATTTTATGGATTTTAGGGTCTTTTAAGGTTTTATAGGGTTTTTATCTTTTTTTAGGATTTTAAGGGGTTTAATATTATTTTTGTATTCTTATGGATTTTCAATGTTTTTAATGTTTTTAACATTTTTAGGGATTTTTTAGGGTTATAGGACCTTTTTTTGGTTTTTAGGTTTTTTGAGGTTTTTTGGGGGTTTTAGGGTTCTTAGAGTTTTTAGTGTTTTTTTTCATTTTTATGTTTTTAGGGTTTTTTATTTTTTTAGGTTTTTAAATATTTCATGGGGTTTTTAGGGTTTTTAGGGTTTTTATATTTTTCATGGGTTTTAGGCCTTTTTATGGGTTTTATAGTATTTTAGGGTTTTATGGATTTTAAATATTTTTAGTGTTTTTAGGATTTTGAGGGTTTTTATGGTTTTCTTGGGATTTTAGTGGTTATTAGTTTTTCTGGGTTTTTTAAAGTTTTAAGGGGTTTAAAGGGTTCTTAAAATTTTTAGTGGGTTTTAGAGTATTTATGTGGTTTTAGGTTTTCTTACGGTTTTTAGGGGTTTTATGTCTTTATGGGTTTTTCGTTTGTTTAGAGTTTTAGTGTCTTTTATAGTTTTTAGGGGTTTTAGAATTTTTATGTTTTTAGGGGTATTATTTGATTGTAGGGTCTTGGAAAATCTGAAGAAGGGAAAGAAGATGCTCCATTAAAATTAGTGGAAGAATATACCCAATCTTCATAAGTAATTTGGGAAAAATATAATGAATGTACATAAGAAATGGTAAATAACCTAACCAGTTCGCATACCAGTTCATCATCAGTGGTATGTGGCCGGTTCAACGAACCGCGCCACCCGCTGACGTTGTCATTTGAGAAATGAAGGCAAAGCTCTTACGTGGGTGTGAACAAAATGGTCGGTGAAGTGTGGTCGGACCAGTCTACGGTCGCAAACCATGCCAGCCATGAACCACTCTAGCCATGAACCAGGCGGACCATCCCCTTCACCGCGCACAACGTCATTTGAAAAAAGGAGGCAGAGCCCTGAACGGCCGCGAAGTGCCCCCGTGTCTGAGTTGGTTCACGGGCGAGGTGCATTCAATATACCCCGCAAACCACAGGTTGACTAAATCATCTGTAGGCTAGGTTTTCTGTCCTGGGCCTCCGAAAAAGGTTCCACATGACCATGGATACAACCCTTTCCCCCCTCTATAAAAGGAAGTTTAGGGGGAGAAAAAAATGGATGGGGCGATTTTAGATCAATTTCTTGGAGATCGGCTGATAGATAATCAGATTCTTAGCGATCAGAAGGCATCAGACCTTTAGAGAAAGAAGAGGCTTTTTGGAGCTTAGAATTTCACAGAATGCGTAGTTTCGATTCACGAACCAACAACAGGTATAAATTGGGGATGAATTGTTAAGAACTGAAAAATGCATAAATAAATTGGTAAACTGTGAACCATGGTCCCAACGCGGATGCACTCCCTACGAACCAAGGGTTATATGCCCCTTCTTCGATCTAGTGCACCACGTAGAACCCTCCTATGCGGGCAAAGACCTAACCAGTGTTTCCCCTGGTCATCGTCACTCGAGCGGACTCCAGCACCACCTACCAATTTGGTACGTGGACAAAACCTAAAGCTGTGTACCACTTTGGTACACGGGATGCCCCTCAGGCCACGTACCACACTTGTATGTGGATGACCTCTCCATCCACATAGCACCTACCTATGCGAAGGGCGCCACTCCTCATATGGCCATGTGGCCCACCAAGTCCTTCATTGCTTCCATCCCTCGAGTCATATAAGGCCCTTCCAATTCATTCTAATCCTACATAATCCCTTCAGTATCCTATCCATCAGAACGAATCCAAGGCCTCTCCCAAAGCCACCAGACCGGCATGCTGAAACATTCAGGTACATTAGCATGCCCTCCTAAGTTCACATACCCATGGTAGGCGGAGACGAAGGGTTTACCCCATCCATTGAACAGACATCTAAAGTATTCCAAGGTCTACATACCCACATTAGTCTAGAGTCTGAGCCCAAGAACCCCTTTCTACCTCTCCAATCTTCAATATTGAGGGATCCCGCTTGGTTTTCCATTCAATGAGTGCCAACGGTGTGAAATTCTCACCTCCTAGAGAGTGACATGGAATCCCTCTTGAAGTAATCCCCACACCATCCTCGCCAGACGACAATAGCCTTTACCCTTTCATCCAGGAAGGTTCATTGCTCCATTCCCTCCACCACCGTACCACGACCTCTGCTGACGCGACTTCCACCTTTGTTCCCTCCTCGACACTAGGGGGAATGAAAGTATCACTTTCTCAGACCTCTCCCTCTGTAGTCATCTTCCTCATTTCCCCTTAGTTTGGAAAAAGTGTGTGTCTTGCCAAATCTTTAACATTCTCTTGTTTGTCACATTGATCATGACTCACGTGGGCTTAGATATTTTTGTTGGTCATAGCAACTGTGAAATGATGATGGTAGAATGAACTACATTGGTTTTGATCCTTGCCTCCTAAGAAGGGTATGTAGAAAACCTCCTTGTGGTTCAATACCAACTTGGGCCACTAACCACATGTAATCCCCAACCATACTTCAACATGGGATGCCAATCATTCCATCAACATGCCACTATCATGTGTAATACCTTCCCTTCTAGAACTACATAAACTTTGATTCCCAAGAAACTCAGATATATAGGAAACCTCCCTAAGGTACAATCCCAACATCCATGTCTGATACCCATTTATCCTTATCAGACATTGTCCTCATACCCCTAACAGGACCATACCCGGTCCGAGGAAACCATTTTCCCTCGGGTTCTCTAGGCTGCTTCAACATAAGTCCCGCACCAACCTTGACAATAAATTTGTCTCCAAGATTTTCTTTCCACATGATGTTAAATTGTAGGTTGGGTCCTTGTCACATGAACTTAAAAGGTGATGTGTACCATTAAGTGGCACTAAACTACGTGGATTCTGATTCCTTTTCACAAATATACATAGGAAGCTTTCATTACGAGTTTGATATAGAAACTCAAGTCACTCTCTGTCCCCCTGGAAGACAACAAACACTAGAGCGCCCAATTATAAGTCTTGCGACTAGTGCTATTTGAAAAACTCAAACTTCCCTATAATTGTTAATCTATTGTGGGATGGTAAACCTCAGATGTAGACGGTTCTGAATCCCTACATATACCTGTGACTTGCAACCTAGGGGTAATTTGTGGATACTATGCTTGGGGATAAACCAAAGATTCATGAATATATGAACACATCTTAAATCTATACGATATTCTCAGAATAGGAAATAATTCCCCCCAAAAGGGTGCGATGAGCCCGATTTTCCATCCTCTCAACCAATGTGAGTTCTTATGTGTTGGTGACCATATCTCCCAATGAGTGCCTGCCTTTGTAAAGTAGGTCCATGGATCATTGGTGACAAGGACTGTTGGGAATTTCTGGCTCCGAGAATAAACCTATTGGAGACCAAGTGAAGCCATGGGGATAGGGAACCCGATAGAAATGATTAAACAACACCGACTCCCTTTAATCAGACATGGGAACCGATCACATCCCCTTTGCTATGAAACAAAAATAGTGAAACCGACATGAATCTTTATTCAGCATGACTGATTTACCCTAATCTGAAATTCTCCATAACAATAAATGGGTGATTAATATCTAATGGACCATCTTGTTTGTTGTCCAACCAAAGTAAAAAATCGACCCGGCCGTGAGACTTCAACCAAGGTGGTGAAATAATCCCACTCCGCGCCCCCTTTCACACTCAAAAGGAGGTCCAAGAATGGTCATTAATTATGCATGGGATTATGAGATGCTACATTGACAAGTTTTTCTATTTGTACTTCTCAACTATTTCATAGGTACACAACAGAGCTTCATTCAATCCAATGGAATCAAAAATGAATTCACAAACATACACAATGATCAACACATAGATCGTGCCTCTCAATCAACAAAGGACCACGTCTCCCACCTAGAATCTTCAACAAAGGGTCCCGGATGCAGTGATCCTAGAGTACCACCTGAACGACACTCTCCTGACTATGGAGGCGACTATGTACACCCTCCAGTCTGCTAAGTCCCATCGGCCGCCTTCCCAGCAGCGACCGAGGGAGAAGATCCAAGTATCCCTTGTAGCCATCTCAAATTGTTTTGGGGGCCAATCCCCAGAACGAGACAATAAATAACTCCCTTATCTTAGGGAGGTGGATGAGTTTGTTGCTGATGAATTCATCCCCGCTAGATGGGTGTTTTTCTCCAAGGCACCCACTAGAAGACATTTTCGCAACTATTCTACGACATCATATCCTCTCCTTGAAGAGGATACCCCCAAGGATCCATGCCCAATCTCCCAGAGATTTGGACCCTTAGACCACCCACCTAGTGTGGCAAACATACAATTAGGAATAGATCATCACCTTTGTTTCTGAGGAATAACTTCGCTGCTCAGAAACTGGGACATATCACAGGCTGGCCCATACACCTTTCCACTCTTCCAAAGCTCGCCATCCTGAAATGGTGGAAACCTATGAGCAGGCGCAGATCCCCAGAGAGCCTTGTTAAGATAGTCTCCCATAAATAACGGAATCTACTCGGCATGCACCTCTCATTACATAGGATCATGAATCCCACCAACTATATGTGGTGGCAATTCAGAACCTGCAGGAGTAGCTCCTCTCAGATTCTCCTAATGCCTGCCATCCCAATATGGTGGAAATCAACAGGCGGGTGTGTCTCCCTACCAATATAACCCACTGAATTAATACGGTTGGACACCAACATATGTTGGTCTAGCTCCCTGTGGATGCAAGTAAAGTCCGTCATCCCGATGTGGCTGAAAACAGAGAAGTAATCTGGCTTATCCCAGCATAGGGGAAGACTCGTTCACATGCCCCGACACATGAGAATATTCAGTATCCACTTACCACTGTAGGACCATAGAAGTACATTCTAACTAAGACAGTGGAATGGTCCCTCATACCCATTCCAGCCAAGGATGTCTCTCTACATATCCTGGCAATGATGGAGGATCAGGTATCAATTCCAAGTCATATCTTGTAGACTTTCCAGAATGTAATTGCATCGACGGAAACAACAAGGACTTAGGCCCGTGAGAATGTCTCTCCAATTGAGGTGACTCATATAAGAGATGACATATCCACCTCAGAGTAGATCTGAATCCCTACTTTTTCCTAGTAGGTTCGTCAGTTATATCTCGCGATACAAGGGAAATCAGATCGAGTATACTCACTCGTTCCAACTGGGGGACACCCGTATATCATTGTGTACTCCCCTAGGCAGTAATATATCCCATCCAAACTAAAGATGTTCATTCTCATATCCTGGTAGCATCACGGGACCCAATTAGACTGGGAATCAGAGGTGACTGTCCTTATCAACAGAAGACGGTCCCTGTTTCTCACAAGAGAGTTCCCTAAACACGCCAAAGGCAATGGAAAAAATAAAGAGTGGGTCTATGAATCCATTGTGTTGGAAGCTAGGGTTCTCAACGCCACCAAAAATGACTCAAAGGCTCAGAATACTGCCAACCCATTACCATACTATGGGAGTGGTAGTAGCAGCTGTGAAGGTCCTCCCCGTAATGTCTCTACTAGAAGATCTGAAGGTCCTCCCCAGAGCACCCATGAGGGCCACCCTCAGGGGCATATAAAGATCAATCATGATAGCTTATCTTTTGATGTGAGTCACAGAAGCCCTCTGTGTGACCAGAAGAGTGAGAAGTAATAAAGTCCTCCACTTTTTATGGTCTTCCCAGATAGTCCTCCTCAGGGTATACACTAAAAACAATCTCCATGTTGTGGGACCATAGATTATGATGGTGTTCCTCGCCATCATAGTTTCAACAGCAGAGGTCCTCCCCGCAGTGAAGTCTCATCATGACAAGAAGGTCATCCCCTTGCTGTATCTTGCCCTGAAGTTCCTACCCAGGGGTTACATTTCAACAATATTTCACGTAGCCATGCATCATATTATGGTGGTAGTCCTCGCCACTATAAAAACGGAAGTCCTCCCAGCAAATACATCAGGAAATTAGAAGTTCATCCCCTCAATACGGTGCATTCTAAAGGCCCTCCCCAGAGTGTGCCCCACAGATATTCTCCCTGTAACAATTTTGATGGTAGTCCTCACCATCACAACATCTATGATGGTAGTCCTCGCCATCATGGCCGCCATTGCGAAGGTCCTCCCCGCAATGGCCTTAAGAAACAAGAAGTTCCTCCCCTTATAGCTGTGTGTCCTAAAGGCCCTCCCCTGGATACAAACCAAATGTCAAACCATGATGGTCATCCTCACCATGATGGTAGTTGTTGTGAATGACCTCCTTGTAACGATACTATGCAGCCAGAAGGTACTCCCCTTGTTGTGGTTCACCTTGAAGGTCCTCCCTAGGGTATGCACTACAAAAGTCCTCTATGAAGTTAGGTGTCAGGTGGTAATGGCAGTACTCAACACTGTAATAGTGGAGGTCCTCCCCGAAAAGACGCCAGGTGATGAAAGGGCCCTCCCCTCATTACGGTACATTCTGAAGGCCCTCCCCTGGGTGTGCTCCATATGTTTTCTCCAGGCAACATCAATGGTGCTTGTCCTCACCACCATGATAGCCATTGTGAAGGCACTCCCTGCAATGGCCTTGAATAGCAAGAAGGTCCTCCCCTTGCTTCAGTATAATCTAATGGTCCTCCCCAGGGTATGCACTACGGAATTATTTTTAGTAGTCGGACTTCAAGCCACAATGGTACTCCTCACCACTACAGTGCTAACTATAGAGGTCCTCCCTATGGTGACATATCATACTGATAAGAAGGTCTCCCTCTACCGAATCAAGTACAAAAAATCCCTCCTATGTTGAGGCACTCAGAAGGAGGGAATCAAGAATGTCATATTCTCAGTCAACTATCAACCACATCCTTCTTCAATCAGGAGATGGTTTAGGACCACATTCATCCTATGAGCCATCTCGAAGTGACCCACATAACGATTCAACCCATGTCGGCCCTACTACCTCAGATCATACTATCAAGGAGAATATCACCTGGGCTGATCAAGTTGAGGAATCACTGGTAGAGGTACACGCTGATGTATTGAACCTGAGAAAATGGATGGACATGGATGATATACCAGTAATGTTTTGGCCCACGACAACCTATCAGTTGGACATACCCAGAGAGTTTTCAGAAGGAAGCATAAATGGAATCCTCTTCAATATCCAGATAGCCCTTCTCTATTTGAAATTAAACTTCCTACCATATGGAGGATATTTAGATCATGTCAAGGAAATAGGATAGCTCCTACATCACATTGACCTGGAATCCCTTCCTTCGGCGTGACAACCGTGATCAGAGAGGTGAAAAAGGGACCTTTAGTTAACCTACCTCCATGCACTACACAAATTGCATCACCTTATTGATGACGCTCCAAAGGGAGTTCATATCCGTGGGTGGGGAGAACATGGGGCTCTGTATTTCACTCCACTTCCCATCCAGTAGAACCCATTCGGCATAAGGTCTTGTAATGATGTCACTTAAAGACAGAAATCAAATAAAGACCCTATTCAAGAGAGACAGCGCATCTGATAGAAATTGTCCTTGAGTAAGTCTCAAAAGTGTCAGACCCGAAGAGAGTGAGCCATTCACAAACTCCTAAATCAAGCTACTGAAAAAATTCTCCAGGATTCTCTCCTAAGAAAATAAAATCAACGATTAGTGCTTGCCTCCCCAAAGGGAATTAATTCACTGGTGAACTCGACACCAGGTCTGGCTCACCCTTGAATGGGAGCATGTGAGATCAGGTAGGATGTGATAGAAGCAGCAGCTGCCGCAATATGGGATCAACCCCAGCCTATAGGGTTGGGGGAATTTTTAACAACAAATAACTTTCAAAGACCAACAAAAATGGGAAGAGGCATAGTGCCCAAGGAACAGAACCAACCCCAACCCCCAGGGCTGAGGGAATTTTTACCTGAACAAAGAATCATTATTCTCTCATTTTGGGAGGATAGTTAGAAGATGAGGTTCCTGTCTAGTCCCATACTTTGAAACATCACCCCATCCAAGAGGGAGGTGTGTCATAAGGTCGAACCAAAGATCATTTCGCATCACCCTTTGTCAAGAGACCCAAAGACAATCCTGGGATATAAGGGGGAAAACCAGTATGAGGCGTGGAAGGTCCTCTTCCTACTTAGAATATGACACCTCCTCCACCATATATTATGCATCTATCAACATATTGGATGTCAAACCCACAGATGGAACCAAAGACAATGAAAATCTTGATGGATCAGGAGAAGATGGTTCCGTTCAGGTTATGATTCACAATGAGCCAGCAAGTGTGCACACTCAGAACCAGAGGGCCACCCTGAACCTGGCCACTCCAGCAAATCCCCCTCCACTTCCCCAGTGATTATTCAATATAGATTGGAACAAATGTTATGTTGTCCTAAACCTATGTCCTTCTCTCAACACAAATGATCCTCTCACACTCGAAGAGTGGTTTGCTTGGTAGGAGGAGGAAATGAAGGAATTAAGGAAAATTAACACCGAGCTACTCTAGTGGAACTATCATGTAAAATACATTCCCCAAGTTGAGTCACAGTACTCACTTCCACTAAGTTCACCTCAACAACAAGGGTTTTCCTCGACAAATGAAACAAGGTTAGGGCCCCCACCCTGCATGGCACCTGGCTCGTCCAACTACATAAACTTGGATTCAGAAGAATACCAATGATTCCCTCCACTCAAGAAGCAATCAGAGCGAATACATATAAAACCTATAAAGGCACCACAAATGGAATATGCGCCTCAGGTAAAAGCTGAGCCAACACCTTAAGTATTACCCCAGGATGTACCCATTCAGGATCAGGCCCAACAGGATGTAAACTAGGGTCTCTCTAACACCATTGAAGAATTAATAGCTTGATTAAAAGAAATGGAAGGTTAGCGTGATCCAATACAGCCAGAGTGAAAGCCTTACCCAGACTGGTTGAGAAATGCACCACCTCCACCATATTTTGGGAGCCCTATAATCTCTATATTCATTGGATCAGGTGACTTGGTACAACATTTGATGCACTGCACATCTTATTGAGACCTGATGATGGGATCTTTGGAACAATAAGAAGTTGTGAAACTGGGATTCTTTGTGCGAACCTTACATAGTTTGGCCTTCATTTAGTATACAAGTTTTCTAGCTCACTTAATAAAAGTATGGGACGATATTAGACAGCAATTCATATTCCACTTCAGCTCGAAGTTACCCAAGACAATGGTTAGCAACCTCATGAATTGCAAATAGAGGGAGAATGAGAGGGTCTCAGACTTAATCACCAGATGGAAGGGTCTGACCTTCTCTCTGAATAGGAAACTACCCTAGAATAAGATTCTTGCAATATGAATCGACAACCTCCGAGATGGGCCGCGAACACCACTCATGCCAGTGAAATACACCACTAGATTTTGGGATTTCTCTGGTATTTCCCAGAGAATCGAAGACTCCCTATAGCGGACTAACCTCAAGTCCCGAATATCCTCACAGGCATCTGAAAATAGAGAAAGTAGAGCTTAAGTATTCTATTTCATGCTCAGGACAGCCCCTACACCTTCTCCACCACCTAAGCCTACGCCAAATCACCAAGGGCCTCATGGGTATCAATGATCGCCTCTACCCCAACGAGATGTTCAAAGAGGACCTAGGAGAAACCAATTTTAGGAATGAATAAATAAAGTTTACTCGTTCTGAGAGGAACAAGTCTTCAGATATTTCATAGCTACCATGAATTGTATCTTTCTCAACTTATCAGTGCCAACAAAGCCAGAAGAAGCCAGCCTCGATAACCTACTAGATTATTGTCCCTACCATTGGATGTTGGGAAATAATATTCAGGAATGCTTCATCTTCAAAGAAATCGTACAAAAGATGGTGGACTAGGGATAGGTCAATCTTGGACTGCCTCGAGCACACGTTGCATATGTTTCTACCACCGACCGAGACGAGGGGGAGGAGTGGCAAAAAGTTGTTAGAAAAAGGGAGCATAAATTTGATGGTTGGATGACTTTGAATATGGTGAACCAAGTTCATGGCATACTTCAAGCTCAATTATAGAAACTGGTTGTGCCACCAACAGCTCCTAATGCAACACAACCACCATCCTCGACCTCATAACCCTCCAAAATCTGGTCATCCATGAGTGATCCAAAAGGTAAGGAACATGTACAAGAGGAGAAGTTTGTGATAGGGCCAATGTTATCCTTGAAATATTCAGATTTCATGCCCTCGGGTTGGATACAATGGGCACAGACCCGCCAAACGACACCATCAGAAATAGCCAACCAGGCTAATTTGTCATCGAACGAGGAACTAATTATTGGTTCCATCAATGTCATCCATTTAATGGAACCATTCTCTAAAGAAGAATATGGTTATGAACCTGAGTTTCCGAAACCCTATCAAGGGACTGGAAGGAGGAATCATAGAAGCAGGGGATACCAAGGAAGACTTAACCATGGCTAGAACCAACCCTACAGTATTAACCTGACTCAAACTGTAAATATCATGGAAACTCACGGAATAGCCCTTAAATGGACCCAGCCGGAGAAATAATATTCCCCTGCCCCCACAAGAATCCACTCAGGGGTGCACAAGTAAACCAACCCAGTCAAGTCCCCAGAATGCAGAAGCACCACCAACTCTTTCCCCTACAACTAGTCCCTCTTCATCTCATGCTCCAGCTCGTAAAGTTCCCATTAAAGTGCTACCAAAAATGGAGAAGTGTCGGCCTCTGGAGAAAAAGTATGATATCCTAAATCATATGGCCTCAGTACCAACCATTCTCCCAATCCCAGATGCCTTGAGTTTTTTATTAGAACTCAAGGAGGCACTCATAGAAGCCCTGCTCAACCCCTAGGAATTTCAAGCCGAAGTTGATGCCGCTGAGATATATCGAACATAGACTAGTCTAGCAAGATGTAATTTAGTGATTTCATTCACCGATCAGGATGAAGATTCCACCATACAAGGACACATCAAACTTCTATATCTGTCTGGCATAATGAATGATGTTGATGTCTGTAAATTATTCATTGACAATGGCTCTAGAGTAAACCTTATCCCACTGTGAACACTTCATAGGTTGGGCTACAATGAGGGAATTATGACACCCTCGACCAAAAATCTCTTGGGCTATGACAAGAGTTAACATAATCCAGTGGGAAAAATCAAGCTCAAAACCCATTTTGGTGACCTTGTGGCCCATTCATAATTCCTGGTGGTTCGGAAGAACACAACATTCAACTCCCTATTAGGAATTACATGGATGAATTAACACATGGCCATTATTTCATCCTACCACAAGTGCATCAAATATTGTGTCAATGGAAAAGGTAGAAAATTGTGCGCTGATAAAACCCCTTTCAATCTCCTCAAGTCACATTACATCGATGCTGGATTTTATGAGTAAAAGGGGAAGACATCTGCAATGGATGGTATTGATTGGGTCCCTTCCCCCAACGGTCTGAAAGTGGTTCCCTAAGACCCATTCAAGAATATCAGTGAAGATTATGTTCTTCCCATCAACCATGTTGAGAGTAGGAATCTGATTCTGGATGCGTATTCAGCTATTCTCAGGTAATCAGTTGTGACAGCCAAGGATGACAATGTAGAAGAAACTACTGACCCTCAATCTGATGAAGAATGCTTGAACAAGGGGGGCCATGACCCATCCTTGGAATCTCAAGATATCCCTATCACACTCTCTAAATATCTAGAAGGAAAAGATGATGGTCACCCACATGCTTCTCCCTCTCTAGAGGTTTCCTCAAAACCAACTGAGTTAGAGGAAGTCACTTCCGCCATAGAGCGTCCATACGACATCTTTCCCCCAAGATCTGGAGAGACCACATCAAGAGATCTCTCCTCATAAGAAGGAGATGAGGAGGAGGATTTGGGGGAAGAAGAGGAAGAGGACCTTAGAGATGCCCCTCCGACATTAGAATAGGGTATCTCTACCACTATTGATGAACTTAGGGAAATAAACCTAGGTACCAAAGAAGACTCGAGACCCACTCTCATTAGTGCAGCCATGTATTTTGAGGAGAATGAGGTATATAACTACATCTTAATGAAACATCAAGATTTTTTTGACTAAAATTACATAGAAATTCTAGGACTCAATCCCGAGATGGCAACACACCACCTAGGCCTTCCAAAAGATCATCGAGGCTATAAGCAAGCCGCCAGAAAGACACACCACACACATGCAGCCAAGATAGAGGTTGAAGTCCACAGGATCATCAAGGAAGACTTAATTCAAGAGGTCTAATATCCCATCTATTTGGACAACATTTTCTCCATTAAATAGAAGAACAGACAGATCCACATTTGCATCGATTTTAGAGATATCAATCGGCACTACCCGAAAGATGATTTCCCGGCCCCGATCACCGAACTATTGATCAATGAGACGGCTGGATATGAGGCTCTATCTTTCCTGGATGGTTATTCTGGATATAATAAAATCAGAATGGAATGAGAATATGAAGAAGCTATTGACTACAGGCCCCCCTAGGGATTATTTTTTCTACAAGGTCATGCCCTTTGGTCTGAAAAACGCTGACACCACATATCAACGTGCCATGAATCACATTTTCAAAACATTCCTAGGGATGTTCCTCGAATGTTATGTTGATTACTTAGTGGTCAAATCATGACAACACTTATATCACCTTTCAGACATTGAAACCATCTTTAGAAAACTTCGACAACACATCCTGAATATGAACCCATTGAAATGTGCCATCGGGGTTACCTTAGGGAAATTACTCGACTTCATCGTATGCCATCATGGCATCGAAATCGACCCTAATAAGAAGAATTCTATCCTTGGTTTACCACCTCCCCTCAACCTCACTGAGCTGAGAGGACTCCAATGACACTTGGCCTTTATCAGCAATTTTATAGCCAACCTCAGCGGAAATGTCATCCCTTTACGTAGTTGATGAAGAAGGGAGTTACATACTAATGGAAAAAAGATTTTCAAAAGGCATTCGACAGCCTCAAGTAGTACCTCTTGAATCCACCGGTGCTCATGCCACTGGTAGAAGGAATGACACTTATCATGTATGTGATGGCATTAGAGCGGTCACTAGGAGCCTTCCTCATGCAGAAGAATGATGCCAGTAGTGAAAACAATCTTTATTATCTTAGCCAAAACATTATTGATGTTGAGAAACAATATTAAAATAACAAGAAGAGTTGTTTGGATATGGTCTTCGTGGTCTATAAGTTGAGACATTATCTGCAACATCATGAAGTCCATTTGATCTCGTGCAGCAATCCGCTGAAGTGCATCCTCAGCCATCCAATACTGACTGGATGCCTATCCCAATGGGCAGCCATCCTGCAACAGTTTGACATTCATTTTGTGCCTTAGAAAGCTATCAAGGGCCAATCATTGGTAAATTTTCTGGAAGATCATCCTTCAATAGAGACCGCCTCCTCAGTTGTTGAAATCCTCGATGAATACTTATTCTCTATAAAAAAGGATACATGAACGCGGGAAATGTACTTTGATGGAGCATCCAGAAGCCTGATAGGTAAAAGAATGGAAGACCCCCAGTTTAACAAGGTGGGGAAGGATTCATACTCATATCCGTAGAGCAGTTGGTTTTTTCATATTCCTTCCTCTTATCAGAAAGATGCACAAACAATGAGGTGGAATACCAGGCCCTATTTACAGTTCTAGAGCTTGCACTCCAGGAACAAGTACATCACCTAAAAGTAAAAGGAGACTCAGAACTGGTCATCACGAAAGTCAATGGTGACTATGCGATTAAGAAAGAGGAGTCGATCCCCCCATTCGACCATGTCCGAGGGTTAATGTAAGAGTTCCCCATGGATCCGACATTGACCTATGTTCCCTAGTCTTAGAATTCCCAGGATGATACATTAGCCAATGCAGCCAAAACTATATATGGCCTAGACCAGGATGAAATAGTTATCAATAATGATCACCATCGAATGGTCGTTCCATTTGTTCAAACTAACGCGGAAGAAATCGATGAAGTCAACCCTGTCCCTAAGCCATATTCTCCTACTACTGGCTGGATGAACCCCATTACAAACTACCTTCAAAGGGGATAACATCCATCATATAGGTCTAGAAGAGATAAAATATGGACAAGGGCGGTCAATTTTTTCCTATATGGTGACACGATCCAGTAGAAGGTCCTCTGCAAGAGAGGTCATGAGGAATCCCATCTCAAATGAATTGATGGAGAAGAGAATGCTAATTTAATAAATGAAGTGCATGCCGAAGTGTGTGGAGCACATCAATTGAAATCCAATATTTCTTACTAGATTCAAATGCTTGGATACTATTGGCCCACCCAATAATAGGATTGCACGAATTTTACCACAAAATGTCACTCCTGCCAAATTCATGCCAACTTCATTCATCAGCCCCCGGAGCTACCTCACCAAGATGAGTACTCCGGGCCATTCTCCATATCGGGAATGGACGTCATGGGATCATATCCTCCCACCATGGTCAAACAATTCAAATATATACTCAAAAGAACTGAATTCTTTTCCATGTGGACAAAAGCTACAGCCCTTAAAGAAGTCAGGGAAAAAAGCATCATCATATTTGTGAAAGCCAATATCATAACCAGATGTGGTTTCCCTCATACAATACTGACGGATAAAGGAACCAAATTCTGCTCTGCTGAATTGGAGAAACTATACTAGAAATATGGTATCAAGACGAACCATTCATCCCGCTACCACATAGTGACCAATGGGAAGATAGAGGCCTTCACCAAGACCCTATATAACATACTTCAGAAAATGGTGGAAAAAGACAAGAATTCATGGCCAGATAATCTCCTCCATGGATTTTGGACCTATCAAACCACAACTCACACTACTACCCAGGATACTTCATACTCATTAGTATACGGAACAAAAGTTGTTTTTCCCATTGAACTCCAATTGCCTTCACTCCGCGTTTCCATTTGTGATCAACTGTTTGAAGATGAGAGAGCAGAAAATCTACATGATGAGTTAGAGTGAATGGATGAGAAGTGGTTTCACACTTTGAACCACCTGGAATTATATCCAAACCATATTGCATGAGCATTCAATAAAATTGTTCTTCTTTGGTCTTTCCTCGAAGGAGAATTGGTATCAGTCCTCTGGGCCTCGATGATACCTGGAAAGAAGACGTCGAAGATGGAGACAAAGTGGGAGGGACCATATGTCATAAGAAAGGTCTACTATAATAAAGAATATGCACTGATCTCCATGGATGGGAAACTCACCACTGCCCCTAAAAATGAGATATTTTTGAAGAAATGTTCCGTGTAACCATAAGATCAGTTTTCGTCTGAGCAACATGACATTAAATTACCAAGCCCTGAATGTCCTTAATGCATGGAGATAAACTACATAGTAGAGTTTCCATACCACATGACATTAAACTGCACGGTACTTCATCCCTGTGACATGAAAATAAACTGTTTCATGCCGGTCCAAACTCTATGACCCTAAACTAAGAGTTAATAATCCTGGTACTATGACCTCAAACTATCCATGATTTTCCCCCTGAGGTGTCTGTCGGAGGCTTCCAGTCTCATTAACATATATTATTCTATAAAACCATAGCATTCACCCCTGTTTAGAAGTAATTATCGTAGGTCTGAACTCTATGACCCTAAAATAAGAGAAAGATTTCATAGTTGCATGACTTTAAACTGCATAACGGGACAGTGTATTCACCTAATAAAGCATTGATCTCCCAATATTCATCATGTATTGTGCCACTTTTAAATAAATATGTATGGCTTGATTCCTGCCCCTACAGGATATGTAGCGACGCTGAGATTTATGTATCCTATCCCAGCCACCGTGAAAAAATTTCCCCCCTCCTGTGTATGAGTCAGATTTTTGTAGGAAACCCCTTTGAATTACATGGTCTTTGAGAACTACGTATGGATTGATTTATGCACTTGTAGGATACATAGTGATTCCAATATTTATTTATCCTAGCCCAAACACCCTTGAAAAAAATGATTACCCCATCCTTACCACATGACAATAAACTGCACAGTAACTGTCCTTACCGCATGATGCTAAACTGCACAAATCCTGTCCTTATCGCAAGATGTTAAGATACACGACACCCTTTTATTTTTACGTCAATTTACCTCTATCCTTACCTCATGATGTTTAACAACATGGAATCCCTTTTCACATCAGTTCAACACCGTCCTTAATGCATGATGTTAAACTGTACAGATTTAATAATGCTCCTCATTCTTACCGCATGACAATAAACTACACGACAATCATCCTCACCACATGACAATAAACTGCACAGCAATCATCCTTATGGAATGACGATAAAATGCATGGAAATCTTCCTTAACACATGATGATAAACTACATGGAAACTATCCTTACCACATGGTACAAGTCATAATCCACTCAAGATACACGGTAAACCATGGCTGGAACACTCCTTGCACATTTGGATGCATCCTTCCCATACATCAGACTCCATCACACAGAGGATTGTGGATCTTTATAATCATTAATTCCCATTAGAAATGGAAGGTCATCAACCTGCATACACCTTTTCATTACTATTAATACCATGCCCTCATCAGCTCTGCATATTGATTGCCCCTAGCCTGTCTACCCAAGGAAAGTGTTCCTCAGATGACACACTTCCTATCTCCGTATTCTTACCAGCCTTAGAGCCCCCATATCACATTTCCTAATCCAAAAATTTTCAGAATAATGGTTTACATTTTTACCCTTCATATCTAGATGTATCCAGGGTTCCCATACCTAGTTAGCTTACGTATCCACTGGTGGTTCATATGATGGTTTGCATCTACAACATAACGCCAGAGCTGTGCTGTTTTAACCCAATAGGAAATTGTAATATGGTTGTTTCTTGTATAGTTGGACACATATCTCACCATATTCTAGACTCTATGTCTTGAGTGATCCTGGATATTCATAAGCATTCATGGCCATCGGATGTGGAAGGTCATTGAATTATAGACACCTTTTCATGATTATGCATACAATGACCTCAACAGATCTGCATATTGATCGCCCCTGGCCCATCTACCAAAGGCAAGTCTTACCTAGGTGAAAATCTTCCTATATCTGTATGCTTACCGGCATCCGAGCCCCCACACCACATCTCATAAGTCAAGAGACCCCAGTATTACAATTTAAAACTTAATCCCCCTTTTTGATTAGAGCATGCTAGAGCATCTTAATTCGATTATCCCACAGGTAACTGTAGCATTAGCCAATAGTGGTATGAACTCTATGACCGTTAAAATAATAATAGATCATCCTTACTGCATGATGTTAAACTTCAAAAAATAAACTTTTACCTCACACATAGGGAAAATCAGCACAAGGAACTTCCTGAGCTTCATGGAGAACTATAGACTAATATCTCCTACATTACCAGACATACCCTTTTCGTACATCAGACTCTGTGATCCGGATAATCATGGATCCTTATAAACATCCAAGGCCATCAAACATGGATGGTCATCAGGTTGTGAAAACCTTTGCATGACTATGCATACCATTCCCTAAGCGGCTCTGCATATTGATCTCCCACGGCCCGTCTACCAAAGGAAAGCTTTCCTCAGGTGACACTCTTCCTACCCCCATACTCTCAATAGCCCCAGAGCCCTCATATCATTTCTCTTGATCCAAGAGGCCCCAGAATTACAGTTTACACTACCTACATCCTTTCCACATCTTTGACATGTTAGGGTATTCAGACCTAGTTACATTCTAATCAAGGGTGACTTTTACAACAACGTCCTTACTGCATGATGATAAAATTCACAGAGCACGTCCTTACTGTATGATGATAAAATGCATAGAGCACATCCTTACTACATAACGATAAACTGTATAGGTTTCATCCTTACTGCATGATGATAAAATACATAATGCATGTCCTTACCACATGATGATAAACTGCACATAGTGCGTCCTCACCACACGATGATAAAATAAAAAGGACATGTACCTCAACATTTGAAAATGTCCCCAGTTGCTAGAATATATAAAAAAATGACTCTCGTCTTTACCTTATGATGTTAAACTGCACGGATCTCATCCTTACTGCATGACGTTAAACTGAATAGTCTTAAAAGAACTATTCATGAGTTCAGTCAAGAAAGGAGGCTTCCCTATCTTCCTTAGTGCATGGGTCAGACCTGTATGGATCATCATCTCACACCTTCATGAGATAGATGACTTCACCCATTCCCAAGATATGTTAACCCAAAATGCCTCTCCCGTGTCCAGACACCCCCTCCTCATGAATCATATTCTGTAACAAAAAAGAACCAAACTCCCATAAACCACACCTTGTTGTTTTAAATCCCAGCTTCCTTGGAGTTTCCCAGCTATTAGAAGAATACAACCATTGACCCAAGGACACATTTTCATGAATATCCATACCATGCCCCAAGCGGCTCTGCATATTGTTTCCCATGGACTGTCTGCCAAAGGAAAATCTTCTTTAGGAAATGCTTCTTTCCAAATACCTTCTAGACTCTAATCCCTCATATTCATCCTGAGGCTCAGAAATTCTCTGAGTTATAGTTTAAAAATCCTTCCATAATCACATCTAAGTATGTTGGGATGTTTCTGGTTAAATTCTCGAGAACTAGGGAAATCCATTCCATTTTGAAAGAATGTCCCAGTTGCATGACATTAAATTATTCCAAGCTCCAACCCTCCTTCACGACAACCAAGTATGTATAGGAGTGGTCTCCTACCCATATCCATGATTTATATGGATGTCCCTAAACCCTACAGACACCATGCCCTTTTTCAGCCACCCCTGGTGGTCTTCATCATCCAAACTTCCATGAAGTTACCCAACCATCATAAATGGATGGTTATTGACTTAAGGACACCTTTGTACAACTAAGAATACCATGCCTTTAGTGGCTCTACAAAATGAGGTCCATGGCCCTCCTACCAAAGGTGATTGTTCCTTAGGTGATGCTTTTCCTACCCATGTATGACCATATGGATCCTATGCCCCATGGCATGACCTGCATGCTATTCAAACATGAGTGAAAAATTCCCCCATATACGTATAGAAGGTATTAAGGTATCCACAATCATTAAAACCTCATCGAGGCCCTTCCCCACCACATTTTGCGAAAGCTGTTCTACCTGAAATATCAGTAATGATAGTCTTGTTTTCAAGACCTTAAACCACTCACAGAAATATGTATGAAACTTGCGAAGATGAAAACCCACAAAGGGAATACTAGGAAAAATCTGAGTATCATCTCACCAAGACTACACCTTGTATGGCCTCATAAAAAGTTTGAGCAATAAAAACTCAAGAGGCACAAAGCCCGTTAGGTTGAAAACTCACAAAGGGAGGCCTAAGAAAAATCTGAGCTATACCTGCATGGCCCACACTAAATGGACCTAGGAAGAAATTAGGGTGTCATAAGAACAGACACACTGTTTTTATGGTTTTCTTATAAAACCCTAGCAATAGTCAGACTAATCTTGCTGAGTCCCTTGGCTCAGGCAGAAAAATTAGTGCTCAATTCAGTTATCTTAGTCTCCTGATTTCATGTTGTTGTTTAAAAACCAACACTTTATTGACATAATGCTGATAGGAAGAGACATAGAAGACATATTTAAAATCCAAATCTATTTCATTGGGTTCAGAAAAAATGGAGAAAAATCCCCTATTTAGAGTCTCTTGAGATCACAAAAAAAGGGGGGAGAGTACATGCTGTAACATGGGATAGAACTACAACAAGTCCATGATCACTCTTTCAAAAAGGATTGTGAGTGATTGTCGTGAGCCTTCGATGGTCTGTTCTAAAGAATTCCTTTCCTCCATTTCAGCTTTGATCAATAGACACACTTTCTCTAGACAATATTTAAGGTCCCACCTTTTCTTCAAGATGGATTCAAGATTGGAATGCAAAGAGGCCAGTTGCTCCCTCAACCTGGCTACGTGGGATTCACATTCCTACAGCTCTTCCTCTTGACCAGTCACCAAGTCATGGGCCTTCACCTCCTCAGCCATCAAATGATAAAATCCATATGAAATATCTCATATAGTTTCCAACTGGTGATGGGAAGAATTAAACTGGGCTAGCATGTCCTCACAGGAGCTGAGGCCTTCTCAGGAAATAAAAATTTGGTAAATAAGGATGTGAAGGTGTTGATAATCATAACCATTGGATCCAAACTTATAAAATAACCACTGAAATTTATCACCCTCATTGGAAAAATTGGCCAGGTGCGTATCCATAGTGAGAGAACATAATTGGAGCCATGCCTCTTTGCGCACTGCCTAGGGTCTTTCGGCGGCACCGACACTTCGATCCTCCCCTACCACCACATGTGTATAAGCAGGAAGCGTTGTCATAGGAGTAGGTAGACACCTAAGGCTATTCACCTAAGGTGGGAGACCCTCTTTTACTTCTGATGTCCCAAACATTGGAGCCAGATACTAAATAAAAATTGTGGCCCCTGAGATGATTGGAAATACTCAGATGGTGCTAGTCTCATCATGATCTTGGGCGATATCTCCCAAAGGGGAGCAGTCTGAATCACTCCCCACCAAAATAGGTTGCACTTATGAAATACCTCCTAGATTCATTTGATGATGGATTGAGCATATTCTCAATATGAGAGTGGTATTAGTAGATTATCCATCTGGATTGCTGAAGGGACGGAAGCAGAAGGCATGGCTGTTGCACCTCTTGCACAAGGGAAATGTTTGGTGTTATTTTTGGGGTAGGAATGGGATATGAAACTGTTGAGGGTTTCTATACACATCGGGCTAGTTCTTTTAGCTTCCCCATAGGGTAAAAATAAACCCATAGTTGTGCATACTCTAGTGATAGGAATGCGGGCCCCATCGTGTTAGGAATGATAATTTCCTTAGCAGCGCCTTCATGAATCATCACAAGACACAATTGGTGGAGAACCATAGGATGAGACTCTCCCATTAATTGAACAACCAGAAGCAGCAGAGTCTATTGAAGGCATTCAAACTATTGGGAAAACTGGTAGGGAAATCATGGTTCACAGATAACTACCTGGTCTACACGTGTGGTGAGCATCCTGTCTCCAAGATTGATGAGGTATGATCATTCATCCAAGGAACCACCCAAGTCACCTCTCAATGATCCATAAGGGTAGGGTGTGGTCCAAAAAATATGAGAGGCATCATTCAACAGCCCGACCGCATCGGTAACAGTCAGAGTGTGAGGGAGAGCAGAAGAAATGTGGAGAAGAGCCGGGTGAAATTCGTAATGGGGAAGCCATGAGGTATGTTAATACTCATAACATGGGAAGTGTTACTCTATCCATCCCTATAGGAATTAGAACAGTCTGATGAGAATTTGTAGAGAACTAACTTCCTGAATTTGTCCAAACAATTCATAAAGATGAGAGAGGGTAGGAAGGGCCAAATTAATAGGTTGACCCTCTGCCATCATGGCTTCCATCATCAATGTGCAGGCCCGAACCCCCTTGTATGCATCACCGGATGCGAAGATCCATCTGCTTAAGAACGTGGAGAAGAAACCTGGTATCTTAAGCTTAGGTGAAATGTCGAGCTGAAACTCATATCCCCACAAGGCATACATCCCTACTTCAAGGGCAGTACAGTATGACCCTAGAGTTTGGTGAGATTAACAGGTTTGGTGAGTTCGACTATGGAACGCCTTCATCCTATGCCCATTCAACTGTAAGAAGAACCTTATCTATGCTTTGAATTGTATGAGGGATCAAGACTCGATAGGATGACCCAATATTCTCTACGCTGTAACCTGAAAACTTCTTATCAAAGGAGACACGTAATCAGTATCATTCCAAAGAGAATCTATTGGGAGAAACTCATCACTAATTTATCCAAGGATTGGGAGACCTCCAAGTTATTAAATGTCCCATAAACTGATCCCCACCTCTCCATATAGTAGTTTAAAGGTGTTGGTACTCAAACACCAGAGGATCAACAACTCCAGAAGAATATCACCCGAAGAGCAGATTTCAAACTGAGACACCCAGGCTGCCTGGTGCAAGCCCACTACCTCCAGCTGTTTAGGGATCTCCAGAAATGTTTGATGCACCCATAATGACTAGGCCCACTCATTAGTAATGCACCCTCCAACCCAAAAATCCCAATTATCACTCTATCCGCTGATAGGTTTTTCCCAGGAGATATTGATAATGGATGGGTACTCTCAGGCATCTAGTCTCGGGACATCATCATGGAACCCACGGTTGCCCTGAGTCCATGCTGAGACTCAAAATATGATGATTTTCTCCTCAATCAGAGTGGCAATGATTTCTCCTACCATGGAAATTTTGGTGTCGTCATGACCTTGCGGTGCCTCTAAATAAATGAAAGGGAGGTCAGGGTCAGGTACCAGTAGAGGTACGTCAGCAGGAAGACAAAAACCGTAGAGTAGAAACTGTATGGATAATAGGTAATCTAAGAGCTCTGGAATCAAGAAAATCATCTGAAATATGTCATTGAGAATGACTTGGGTTTGAAGATTATCATCGTTATTCCTTTCCATGGAATCTCTTTTCTTCATAAATTCAGTAGTAGTTCGTGGAGGAACCATGTTTTTTTCATGCATTAGGAAACCATACCATGGTTTAGTCCATAAGATGATATTAAAGAAAATTCCAAATATTTGGAAAAGGCTCCATTAAGGGAATGAATTGTATGCCCCGCGTACCGACCCCAGAGTTGGGTCACGATGCCCATATTCTGCGAACTAACGGTACGCAGAGGATATTCACGACAACTTGGACCATGTAGCAATGGCCAGCAGACTGCGTACCAATCCCCTACATGGGTTCTCATAATTTGGAACTGAAGTAAAGTTTGAAATGAATATTTAAAAAAATTGAAGGATAATTCCAGTCCGTGGACCACTGAGCCACATATAATTTTCACTACGTGGCCCTCTATGACTTACTTTTTAATGTTGTTAGAGTTTAGTTAATGGCTGGGAAATTAGTTTGTGGATGGGGGTGAGCATGGATGAGGATTAGTTCGCATAAGTTAAAGCTGGTTCTCAAACGAAGCAGTTCACAAAAGAAGCCATATGCAAAAGCGATGCGCAGAAGTAGGGAATGAGAGAGATTTTCACCGAAGGACCCAGTAAAGTACAAGTCACGTAGACCCCTTTATATAGGCGTGGTCCCCCACTGAGTCCATCTCTCTACCACAAAACACTCTAGTTTTAGGACCAATCTAAATTAGAATAGCCTCCTCTTCGTTTTGATTAGACCCCATTCCGATGGGGGGAATTCGCAGGGTCATGAAAAGTCCACATAAGGGAAGGAAGATGCTCCCTTAAAATTAGTGGAAGAATCTAGCCAATCATCATCAATAATTTAGGAAAAATATGAATAATGTTCATAAGAAATGGTAAAGGACCTAACCTGCATACCGGTTCATCATTAGTCTTACGTGGCCGATTTGGTGAACCACACCACCCACAGACACTGTTGTTCACAAAACGGTGACAGAGCTCCTAAACGGGTGATAACCAAATGGCCAATGAAGTGAGGTTGGACCGGTCCGCAGTTGTGAACCGTTCCAGCTGCAAACCACACTAGTTGCGATCCAGGCAGACCGACCCCTTTGTCGTGCACCACGTCATTCACATAACAGAGGTGGAGCCCTGCACAGTCATGAAGCACCCCCCGTGATCGAGTAGGTTCATGGGCGAGGTGCATTCAATATACCCCCATGAACCTCGGGTTTACTAAGTCATCCATAGGCCAGGTTTCCTATCGTGGGCCTCCATAAAAGGTTCCACATGACCATAGAAACAACCCTTTTCTCCCCTCTATAAAAGGACATCAAGGGGGAGAAGAAAGGGATGGGCTGATTGAAGATCAGATTTCTAGCGATCGGCTCATAGAGGATAGAATTATTGGCGATCAGAAGACATCAGAACTTTGGAGAAGGAAGAGGATTTTGGGAGCATAGGATTTTGTAGACCACGAAGTTCTGATTCATGAACCACCAACAGGTATAAACTGGGGAAAAATTGTTAATAAATGGAGAACACATAAATAAATTGGTAATCCGTGAACCCAAAATTGGAAAACCAAGAACCATGGTCCCTATACAGATGAAATTTCCACGAACCAGGGGTACTATGCCCCTTCTTTGATCTAGTGCTCCACGTAGAACCCTCCTACATAGGCAAATACCTGACAGGTGTTGCCCCTGGACACCACCACTTGAGAAGACTCTGGTGTTGCATACCAATTTGGTATGCAGACCAAACCCAAAGCCGCGCACCACTCTGGTATGCGACATGCCCCTCAGGCCACGTACCACACTGGTATATAGATGATCTCTCTATCCACGTAGCACCTACATATGCGAAGGCCACCACTCCTCATATGGCCATGTATTCCACCAAGGCCTTCAGTTTTTCTATCCCTCGATTCATATAAGGACCTTTTAATTGAGTCAAATCTTCCAGAATCCCTTTAGTATCATATCCATCGGAACCAAGCCAAGGCCTCTCCCAATGCCATTGGACCGGCATGTTAAAACATTCAGGGGCATTAGTGCACCCTCCCGAGTTCACATACCCATGGTAGGTGGATACGAAGGGGATACCTCATCCCTTGAATGAACATCTAGAGCATTCCTGGGTTCACATACCCACAGCAGTCCAGAGTCCGAGCCCGATAACCCCTTTCTGCCTCACCACTATTCAAGATTTAGGGATCCCGTTTTCTTTCCAATTCAATGAACGCCAGTGGTGAGAAATTCTCCCCTCCCCTAGAGAGAGTGACAGGGCATCCATCCTAGAGTAATCCCCACAACATCCTCACCGGATGACAATAGCGTTTCCCCTTCCACCCGGGAAGGTTCATTGCTCTGTAACCTCCACCGCTGTACCTTGGCCTCTGCCAATGCGACTTCCACCTTTGTTCCCTCCTCAACACTAGGGGGAATGAAAGTCTTGTGGTCTCATCCCTCTCCATCTATCACCATCTTCCTTGTCTCCCTTTAGTAAGGAAAAAGTGCATGACTTGTCGAATCTTTAACATTCTCTTGTTTCTCACACTAAGAATGACTCACGTGGGCTTAGAGATTTGTGATGGTCACGATGTCTGTACAATGACGATGGTATAATGAAAAACATGGGTTTTGATCTCTGTCTTCTAAGAAGAATACATAGGACACCTCCCAGAGGTTTAATCCTAACTTGGTCCACCAACCACATGTATACCCCAACCATACTTCAACATGGGAATCCAATCACGCTCTCAGTAGGTGACTATCACGTGTAAGCCCGGACATTCTAGAATTACGTACAATTTGATTCCCAACCAACCGGGATATGTTGGAAACCTCCTTGAGGTGCAAGCCCAACATCCAGGTTTGACACCCATTTATCCTTATCAAATTGTGTCCTCATGCCCCTAGAAGGACAATACCCAGGCCAAGGTAACCATTTACCCCCAGGTCCTCTAGGATGCTTTGGCGTAAGTCCCAAATCAACCTTGACTAGGATTTTTGCATCTAGATATCCTTGACACATAACGTTAAACTGTACGGTTCAGTCCTTGTCACATGACATTAAAAGGTCATGTGTCCGGTTAAGTGGCATTGGACTACGTGGACTCTGATTCCTTTCACAAGGATACGTAGGAATCCTGTATTATGTGTTCAATCCAGACACTCAAGTCACCCTCTGTCCCCCTAGATAACAATATACTTTAGAGTGCCCAATTAGAAGGATTGAGACTAGTGTTGTTGGAACAAACTCAAACTTCCCCAGAATTATTAATCCAATGAGGGGTGTTAAACCTCAGATGTAGATAGTTCTGAATCCCTACGTATACCTGTGACTTGAATCCCAGGGTTAATCTGTGAATACTATAATTGGGGATAAGCCAAAGATTCATGAACATATGAACACAAATTAAATCAATAAGAGAGTCCCTAAATAGGCAATAATCTCCCCAAAAGGGTATGATGTGCCCAATTTCCCATCCTCTTAGCCAATGTAAGTTCTTAAGTGTCATTGTCCAAATCACCCAATGTGCGCCTGCCTTTGGAAGACATGTCTATAGATTGTTGTATATAAGGATCGTTGGGAATTTATGGCTCCATGAATAAACCCATTGGAGACCAGGCGAAGCCACAGAGATAGGGAACCCGAAAGACATGATTAAACAACACCGACTCCCTTTAATCACATATGGTAACCTATCACATCCCCTACACTATGAAATAGTGATTTTAGGTTTGAAATGTTTTCTTAGAGTTTTTATGGTTTTAGGGGTTTTTTATTTTTTTGGGATATTTAGAGTTTTTATGGTTATTATGGTTTTTAAGGTTTTTACAAATTATAATTTTTAGGCCTTTTGGATTTCAAGTGGTTTTTTGGTTTTTTGGTTTTTAGGGTTTTTTGAGTCTTTTAAGTCCTTAAGGGTTTTGGAAATTTCAATGTTTTTAGGGGCATAAATGGTTTTTAACGTTTTAGTGGATTTTTTTGGATTTATGGGTTTTTATTGTTTTTTAATGTTTTAAGATTTTTATTTTTTTAGGGTTTTAGGGGTTTAAATGACTTTTTATGGTTTTTTGGGTTTTTACAATTTTTAGGTTTTTAGGGGTTTTTGTGTTTTTAGGCTTTTATGTTTTTATTAGGGTTTTTTTGTTTTTCACATTTTTATGGATTTTTAGGTATTTTAGGATTTTTATTTGGTTTTAGTATTTTTCTGGATTTTTAGGGGTTTTTTGGTTTTTGGGTTTTTATGGGTTTTTATGGGTTTTTTATTTTTTAGTGTTTTCAAGGTTTTTCATATTTTTAACATATTTAGGGGTATAATGTTTTTTTAGAATTTGTGCGGTTTTAGGGTTTTAATTTTTTTGAGGTGTTTATGGTTTTTAGTGGTTTTAGGGTTCTATGTTCTTTTTAGGTTTTTATAAGGTTTTTAGCATTTTTTTATTTTTAGGGGTTTTAAATGTTTCTAGGTTTTGACGGTTTTTTTGGTTTTTCATTGTTTTTATGGGTTTTTACATTTTTAATTATTTTTAGTGATTTTTTGTTATTTTTATGGGTTTTTAGGTTTTGAGGGATTTTGGAGGGTTTTAGGGTTTTTAGGGTTTTTAGGGGGTTTAGGATTTTTAGTGTTTTTTGGTTTTTTGGGGTTTTAATGTTTTTTAGTTTTTTTAGGTTTTCTTATGGGGTTCTCTAGGTTTTTATTGTGTTTAATGCTTTTTGATTTTTTAGGTTTTTTCTTTTTTAGGATTTTTAAGTATTTTGTGGATTTTTAGGGGGTTTATGGTTTGTTTGGATTTTTGGGTTTTTAGTTCTTTAGGATTTTAATGGTTTTTACAGTTTCTAATGTTTTTAGTCATTTAAAAGTTATTTATAGTCTTGTTTGGGTTTTTAGAGTTTTAATGGGTTTTAGGGTTTTAAAGGTTTTGAGGGGTTTTAGGGTTTTAGGGGGTTTTAGGTTCTTTTTAGGATTTATTGTTTTTTATAATTTTTAGGTTTCTTAAAGTTTTAAGTTTTTTTTAAGGTTTTCTTAGATATTTTCTAAATTTTTATGGTTTATTCAGTTTTTTAAGAATTTTTACGTTTTTATGTATTTTAATGGTTTTTTAAAAAACTTAGCATTTTTTATGTTTTTCTGGGCTTTGAAATGTTTTTATGTTTTTGAGGTTTTTGTAGGAGTTTTCATGGGTTTTGGGGTTTTATATATTTTTAGGAATTTTAGGTTTTTGTGGATTTCTATGGATTTTTGGGGTTTTAGGGATTTTGATGGTTTTTTTGTGGTTTTATGGTTATTTGGGGGTTTTAGGATTTTTTTTACTTTTTTTGGGGTTTTAAGGTTTTTAGAAGTTTTTAACCTTATTAGGGGTTTAATGGGATTTTAGACTTTTTAGTTGTTTATTATGCTTTTTGGGGTTTTTAATTATTTTTTGGGGTGTTTATGGTTTTCAGGTGTTTTAGGGTCTCTTTAGTGTTTTTAGAGCTATTATCATTTTTAGGTTTTTATGCGTTTTAATTGATTTTAGTTTTTAAAGACTTTATTTGTGGCTTTCATGTTTTTACGGGTTTTCATGTTTTTATAGATATTTTTGGATTTTTTACGTTTTTTTGGTTTGTAGGGATTTTGAGGGTTTTAGGGGTTTTTAAGGGCCTCACCATTTTTCAGGTTTTATAAGGTTTTAAATTGTTCTTAGGTTTTTTATTTTTTATTAGGGTTTCTAAGGTTTTTTTACATTTTTAGGTTTTTTAGGGATTTTTTTTTGTACTTTTATGATTTTAAGGAATTTGAGGGTATGAATGATTTTTTAGGGATTATAGGATTTATATTATTTGGGGGGGGGGGGGTAGGTTTTTAATTTTTTCTATAGATTTTATGTTTTTTTAGAGTTTTCAATATTTTAAGTAGTTTAAAGAGCTTTTAGATTTTTTAGTGGGTTTTAGGGTTTTTATAGGGGTTTTAGTTTTTTAATATTTTTAGGGTTTTAGGGGGTTTTAGGGTTTTATGGAATTTTATGTTTTTAAGGGTTTTTAGTGTAATTTAGGTATTTAGGAGTTTTGAGTTTTTTTAGATTTTTAGGGATTTCTTTGGGGTTTCTCAGTTTTTAGGGGGTTTTACATTTTTAGGAATTTTTATGGAATTTTTTAGTATTTTATGGGTTTCTAAGGATTTAGTGATTTTTAAGGATTTTATGGTTTTTAGAGTTTTTATCATTTTTTAGAATTTTTAAGGGTTTTATGTTTTTTAAGGTTTTATTATTTTCTTATAGGGTTTTCATAGTTTTTAGAATTTTTTACCTTTAAGAATTTTAAGGATTTTCATGATTTTTACGATTTTTATAGTTTTTAGGGGTTTTAGATATTTTTAAGGGTATTGTGGTTTTTAAAACTTTTTTGGGTTTTATGGTTTTTATGGTTTTTTTATTTTTTCTATTTTTTTGATGTTTTATGGAATTTTTTGTGTCTTTTTAGCTTTTTGGGAGTTTAAATGGTTTTTATAGATTTTAGTTGTTTTTAATTGTTTTTATGTGTTTTTTTGGTGCTTTGGGATTTTATGGTTTTTTAAGGTTTTTAGCATTTTTCAGGTTATAGGGGTTTTAAGAGCTTTTTTATTTTTATGGTTTTCTAAGGGTATTTAGTGGTTTTTATGTTTTTTTACATTTTTAGGTATTTTTATGATTTTTTAGATTTTTATGTGGTTTTATCCATTTTTGGGATTGGGAGGGGTTTTCAGGTTTTTTAAGGTTTCTAGGATTTTTAGTGTTTTAAGGTTTTTAGGGGATTGAAGTGTTTTTATGTTTTTTAATAGTTTCTTATTTATTTTGATTATTTTAGGGGGTTTTTTTACATTTTTTAGGATTTTATCTGTTTTTTATGATTTTTTTGGGTTTTCATGTTTTTAATGATTTTGAGGGTTTTAGGGTTTTTATGGTTTTATGGGTTTTTAGGGGTTTCTTTGTGTTTTTTTTGGGTTTTTAAGGACTTTTAGATTTTTTAAACATTTCTAGGGGTTTAAAGGGGTTTAAAGGGGTTTTAGAGTTTTTAGTGATTTCTTTGGATTTTATGGGTTTTTATAAATTTATGTACTTTATGGTTGTGGGGTTTTTAGTGTTTATTTTTTCCATTATGGATTTAAGGATTTTTAGAAATTGTATAATTTTTATGGGTTTTTAGTATTTTTTTTGTTTGTAATGTTTTCAGAGGATTCTTTAGTGTTTTTACGGTTTTTTAGGATTTTAAAAGATTTGTCAGTTATTTAGGGTTCTAGGGATTTTGAGGGTTTTTAAGGTTTTTGGTTTTATTAGGTTTTTATTTTTATTTTTAATGATTTTTGGGGTTTCAAGTGGTTTTAGGGTTTTTATTGGTATTATGAGTTTTATGGGTTTTTATAGACCATTATGATTTTTAGGGGTTTTATGGTTTTTGGGGTTTTTGGGTCTTTTTGGGTTTTAAACGTTTTTAGGTTTTTAGGTATTTTAAGAGTTTTTTGGTATTTAATGTGTTTTTAGGGTTTTTTTAGGTTTTACGGATTTTTAGGGATATTTAGTGATTTTAGGGTATTTGGAATTTTTATCATTTTTTATGCTTTTTAGGGTTTTAACTATTTTTAGGGTTTTTATGGTTTTCATAGGGATTTTCATGATACTTAGGGTTTTAAATGCTTTAATAGATTACTAGGTCTTTTTAGAATTTTTATAGTGTCTAGTATTTTTAGGTATTTTGATGGTCTTAGGAATTTTTAGGGTTTTATGGGATTTTTAGGGTTTGCCTCATTTTTTAGATTTTTATGGGTTTTAATAATTTTTATGATTTTATGGTTTTCTTATTCTTGTTCAATGTTTTTAGGGTTTTCTTATGTTTTTAGGTATTTTTAGGGGGTTTTAGGGTTTTTAGGGATTTGGAGGATTTTGAGGGTTTCAATGGTTTTAATGGTTTTTTGGGGGTTTAAGTGTTTTTTTAGTTTTTATGATTTTTTATGAGTTTTTAATTTTTTTAGCGTTTTTAACATTTTTAGTGGTTTAATGGGTTTTAGAGTTTTTAGTGTTTTTTATGGGTTTTAAGTGTTTTTATTGGTTTTTTGAGTTTTATGTTTTTAGGAGTTTTATGGTTTTATAGGTTTTTAGGGGTTTTAGGGTATTTTAGGGGTTTAGCATATTTAGGTTTTTAGGGGACGTAGGTTTTTTTTGTGTTTTGTGGTTTTATTATGGATTTGCAATGTTTTTTTAAATTTTTAGGGATTTTTTTGGATTTCTTTTGGTTTTCAAGGGTTTTTAGGTATTTTGAGGGGTTTAGGTGATTTAAGGATTTTTAGGATTTTTATGGAAATTTTAGGGTTTTAGGGTTTTTAGTATTTTCTAGGTTTTTTGGGTCTTAGGTGTTTTTATGTTTTTATGGGCTTATTAGGCGTTTTTAAGGTTTTTTTTGTATTATTTTGTTTTTAAGTATTTCTAGGAGTTTTTAAGATTTTATGGTTTTTAGGGGTTTAAGTATTTTGATTGTTTTTAGAGGATTTTATGGGTTTTAGGGTTTTTTGGAATCTTTAGCATTTTTTGGTTTTTAGGGGTTTTTATTGTTTGTTGGTTTTTATAGTTTTCTTAGGTCTTTTTAGGTATTCTAGGGGTTTTTAACTTTTTTCAATTTTTAAGGATTTTTAAGGATTTTTTAGGATTTTTAAGGGTTTTTTATTTTTTTCATTTTTAGGGTTGTTTTTTGTTTTAAGGGGTTTAATGGTTTTTTATATTTTCTTAAAAAAAATTGGGATTTAAGGGTTTTTTATAGGTTTTAGTGGTTTTTTATATTTTTATGGGTTTTTTATTTTTTATGGTTTTAGGGGTTTTCATGGTTTTAAGTGTTTTTAATTTTTTTTTGGTTTTTAAGGGGGTTTTAGGATTCTTAGAAATTTTAGTTTTTTACGGGTTCTAAGTGTTTTAGGTTTTTATGTTTTTCTAAGGAGTTTTTAGGGTTTGGGGGGTTTTTTATATTTTTTGGGACTCATTGTGATTTTAAAGGATTTTTATGGGTTTTAGGATTTTTATCTATTTTAGAGTTTCTTAGGGTTTTTTGGTTTTTTATTCGTTAATATTTTAGGGGTTGAAAGTGTTTTTAAGGTTTGAATGTTTTCTCAGAAGTTTTTTTCGATTTTTTATTTTTTATCAATTTTTTGGCCTTTTTTGGTTTTTTATGGTTTATAGGGGTTTTCTGGATTTTGAGGAGTTTTAGGGTTTTTTTAATGTTTTTAGGTTTATTTAGGGTTTTCAACATTTTTATGTTTCAATAGGGTTAATTTTTTTATGTTTTTAAGTTTTTCAAAATGTATTTTCTGTTTTTTCGGTTTTTTTATGTTTTTAGTGATATTTTTTTGATTTTTACAGTTTTTAGTGTTTTTACAGTTTTTAGGGTTTTATGGTTTTTTAGGTTTTTAAGGTTTTTTTTAATTTTAGTTTTTTAATTTTACTTAGAGTTTGTTAATGTTTTTAGGTATTTAATGGGTTTTGAGAGTTTTAGTGGGTTTTTGGGTTTTTAGGGGTTTTTGAGTTTTGTAATGTTTTTAAGGGTTTCTAGGATTTTTTGGATTTTTAGGGTTTTTAAGGGTTTTCAGATTTTTTTGGGTTTTTTTGGGTTTTAACTATTATTAGGACATTACGATTTTCTTATGGGTTATCAAGGGTTTTGTTTATGATTTCAGGTTTTTTAGGGATTTTGAGAGTTTTTTGGGTTTTAGGGGTTTTATGGTTTTTTTGGGGTTTAGGGTTATTTTTGAGTTTTTTAGGGTGTTGAGTTTTTTTAGTTTTTAACATTTTTATGGGTTAAAGTGGTTCTAATGTTTTAGTGTTTCTTTAGGGGTTTTTGGGTGTTATATTTTTTATTATATTTGGGGATTTTTTCATTTTAGGTAATTTTTTGTGTTTTTTTCTTTTTTTAGTGTTTTTAGGGTCTTTAGCCTTTTCATTGGGGTTTTAGGGGTTTTTTATATTTTTTATGGTTTTATAGTATTTTTAGTGTTTTTTACATATTTATGGATTTATAGGGTTTTTATATGATTTTTATGGGTTTATAGGGTTTTTAGGGATTTGTTTGGGTTTTAATGTTACTTAGGGTCTTTAGGGGTATTTTTGGTTTTTAGTATTTTTGGATTTTCAGGGGTTTTATGCGGTTTTAGTTTTTTATATTGTTCATAGGGGATTTTAGGGTTTTTATGAATTTTTAAGTTTTAGACCTTTTTAGGGCCTCTTTAGGGGTTTTATGCGTTTTAGGAGTTTTATGTATTTTGTAGGGTTTTAATGTTTCTTAGGTTTTTTAGATTTCTTTTTTGGTTTTTTGGTTTATTATAATTTTTTAGTTTTTTTATGGTTTTGAGGTTTTTTATTATTTTTAATAATTTTTAGGGGTTTAAATTCTTTTTTGATATTTTAGTGTGTTTTAGGTTTTTATCTGGTTTCAGGGGGATTTTTGCAAGACATTTGTGTTTCGAGATTAAAAACATTTTAAGGGGTTTTCATGGTTCAAATGGGTTTTAGGTTCTTTTAAGGTTTATAGATATTTGTTATAGTTTTTTAGTTCTGGGGGATTTTTAAGGTTTATTAGAGTTTTTATCATTTTTAGGGGTTCTGAGTGTTTTTAGGATTTTTGGGATTTTCATAGGGGATTTCAGGGGTTTTAAGGATTTTTCAGTTTTAGTGATTTTAAGGTCTTTTTTAAGATTTTAGTTTTATTTGGTTTTTTAGTAAGTTTTATGGTTTTTATTTTCTTAGGGTTTTTACAGTTTATTTTATTTTTTAGGTGTTTATTTTTTTAGTTTTTTACGGTTTATATAATTTTTTATTTTTATGTTTTTGGGGGGTTTTATGTTTTTTGAGGTTTTAATGTTTTTCATAAGGTTTTTATGGTATTTTTGGGTTTTTATATTCTTTGATATTTTTAGGTATTTTTAGTTATTTTTATGGTTTTATGGTTTTTAGGGATTTTGAGGGATTTTAGGGTTTTTAATGGTTATTGTAGTTTTTAGGCGTTTTAGGGTTATTTTCACTTTTTAGGTTTTCTTGAGTTGTTTCGATTCTTTTGGTTTTTATAGTTTTTAGACATTTTAATAGGTGTAAAGGGTTTTTTGATTTTTTAGTGGGGCTTTAAAGTTTTGTCGGTTATTAGAGGTTATTGTGGTTTTAGGGGGGTTTTTATGGTTTTTAGGGGGGTTCAGGGTTTCTAGGCACTTTTTAGCATTTTTACGGTTTTTAGCATTTTTAGATTTTCTATGATTTTTAAATTTTTGTATTTATTTAATGTTTTCAAATGTGTTTTCAATGTTTGTATGATTTTTTACTTTTTAATGTATTTTTAGGGAATTTTTATGATTTTTATTAGTTTTAAGGTATATAGATACTTTGAGTGTTTTTATGTTATTTTTTGGTTTTAAGGGTTTTTTGAGGGTTAGGGGTTTTAAAATATTTTTATTGTTTTTAACATTTTAGGTGATTTAATGGATTTTAGAGTATTTTTTGTTTTTTGGGTCTTTATGGGGTTTTAGTGGATTTATAGATTTTAGGGGTTTTTGAGGTTTTAAAGGGTTTTAAGGTATATAGCTTTATTTATGTTTTTACGAGTTTTAATTATTTCTAGGTTTTTATAATTTTTATGGTTTTTTACATTTTTAGATATTTTTAGTGTATTTTAAAGATTTTTATAGATTTTTATGTGATTTAGGGATTTTTATGGTTTATAGGGGGTTTTATGGTTTTTTTTAATTTTTTTAATGTTTTTTTTAGAGTTTTATGGTATTTTAGAGTTTTTAACATTTTAGGGGTTTAAAGGGGTTTTAGTGTTTTTACTGGGTTTTTAGGGTTTTAAGGTGGGTTTATGTTTTTAATGGTTTTTAGTGGTTTTACGGTATTTAGGAGTTTTTAGAGTATTTAGGGTATTTTTAGGGGTTTTAGGGTTCTTATCAATTTTTAAGTTTTTTGGGGGTTTTAAGTGTTTTTTGGGTTTCTGAGGTTTTGTTAGGGTTTTCATGGTTTTTAGGGTTTTTGAGGTTTGTAGTTATTTTTAGGACATTGTAAAGATATTTTTGTTTTTTTGGGTTTTCGGGGATTTTTAGGGGGTTTAGTTTTTTTATGGTTTTTAGTATTTTTAGGTTTTAGGGTTTTTAAATTGTTTTAAGGGTTTTTATAGGTATTTTTTTATATTCAGGTTTTTTACATTTTAGGGATATTTACGACTATTTTTATATATTTTTTATTTTTATGTATTTTATAGATTTTAAGGGATGTAATTATTTTAGGGTTCTTTTGGATTTTTGTTTCCTTAAGGGTTTTGATGAAATTTTAAGGGGTTTTATATTTTTTATAATATTTTTTAGTTTTATAGGGTTTAAAGGGTTTTTAGATTTTTTCATGATTTTTTTAGTTTTTTTGGTTTTTGGGTTTTTTAAATTTTTAGAGGTTTTTTTGGGTTTTCAAGGATTTTAGGGTCTTTTATGGGTTTTAGGTTTTTTAAAGTTTTTTAGGTTTTTTATTTCTTTTAAGTGTTTTATGTTTTCAATTTTCTCTTTTATATTTTCATGTCGTTATAGTGTTTTATGTTTTTTGTAATTTTTAGTGATTTTTCCAGATCATTAATGTTTTTATGGTTTTTAGGGATTTTTAGGGTGTTTAGGTTTCTAAGGATTTTCAGGGTGTCTGGGTTTTTATGGTTTTTAGGTTTGTTAAAAATTTTAGAATTTTTAGAATTTTTAGGGGTTTTAACTGTTTTATGGTTTTTAATGTTTTTAGGGTTTTTAGGTTTTTTTTATTTTTTTAGGGATTTTTAGTGAATTTTAGGATTTTTATTGTTTTATGGGTTTTAATTCATTTTAGGTTTTTATGATTTAATTAGGGGTTTTAAGGTTTTTAGTGTTTTTAATGTTTTTTGTAATTTTTGGAGTTTTTTGATTTGTATGGGTTTTTTGGATTTTGTGAGTTTTTAAGTGTTTTATGATTTTATGATTTTTTTGGTTCATTAAGGTTTTATAGTATTTTTTTTCAATTTTTATGGTTTAAGGTTATTCAATGTTTTCATTTGTTTTAGGGGTTTGATGGGTTTTTAGGATTTTTAGTGCATTTGAGGGTTTTTATGTGTTTTGAATGTTTTTAAGGTTTTAGGGGGTTTTATGGTTATCGGTGGTTTTTAGGGTTTTAATGGTCTTATTAGGATTTTTAGAGTTTCTTATATTTCTAAATGTTTTATGTGTTTTTAGGTTTTAATGGTTTTCATATGGTTTTTTTGGTCCTTTCATTTTTAGGAATTTTTAGGGATTTTTATAGATTTTTATTATTTTTATGGGGTTTTAGGTTTTTAAATGTTTTTAGGGGTTTTATGGTTTTTAGGGGTTTTAAAGATTCTATTGTCTTAGGCATGGAAGATGTGTGGGTCGGGCTATTCCCCCCCCCCCCCCAAATTTATTATAATGAAAAAGAGACACAGTAGACAAGGGAGGGGAGGGGTCAAATGACCCACACCCAAAAACCCTTACAACCCAAAACGCAAAGACCCAAAAAAAAGAAGAGAAATCTAAAATGAGGAAAGAAAAGACAAAAAAGAAAGCAAATCAGTCAACATCACCACTAAAGTCCGAAACAAAACCCGCATCGCAAGGGTCACCTTCCGAACCATATCCTGAGGCCGCATCATCATGGCAGGAGTCAGAGTCATCCCACCCTAACTCGTATTCCTCATTAAGTTTAAGGAGCGTCAGAAACTTCTCCCTTCATTTTTCTTGGTCTGGGGAACACTGCTGCTCCTGATGATTAAATTTGATTTTCAGCTTAACCGCCTTTTATGATGCCCGGGTGGCCATGGGTCTGGGGAGGGTGGAGTAGTCCCTCTTCACCCTCCTCTTCGAGGAGGCATAGGTGGGACCATCACCTTTCACATGCTCGAGCTCATTGAAAAGCTTCCCCACCTCAATGCCATGATCTCGTTCTTGATCCGGGACAAAGGATGCTTCATGATTTAGAGGGAAGTCAACAAAATCATCATGCTGCATCAAGCTCGGAGCCATTAAGGCATGTAATTCTACACTCCCAAGGACAGAATCCAGCAGTCCTTGCCCATCCTCCCCAGGCAGTACCGTCCCCCCAACATCATGCAAGTCCAAACAGACAGACCATCAGCCAGGGACTCTTCATGCACCTCCATGGCCAACCCTATCATTTCCTCTATTGCAGCAGCTTCTCCTTGTTTGTGATCATCCCCTGTTCTAGCCCCCTCCCCTTGGCCAAATACATTCCCTTCCTCAGGCACTCTCCCCTGATCAGCAACTTGCTCCAAAAGATCTGTTGCCCCCTGCTCCACCACCATCCCACAATGCAGTATGCCATGGACCACCGTAGGTTCAAGATAACCCAGACAAAAAGGATCCCCCTGGCAAGAGGGCGTGATTTCTAGTCCCTGAAAATCCCTTTTCCCCTGTTCAACCTCCATTTTCACCTGGATGGGAGAAGACGCAAAAACTTGTTCATCACCCTCCTCTTTTTCAGACATTAGCCCTTCCGTGGACTCCCCCACCTACTCGGCCACCACCTTCCTCTTTTCTTGCACCCCTTGCTCATCCATCTTCCACTGCCCAACTTCAGCAGTGACTTCCCCATCCTCCACATTACTCACAACCAACAAAGCGTGCACCTCATCACAATCATTCCCAACACAAATCAAATTCAGCACAGTAGCAGCAACCACAAGAGGATCACTCTGGGCGATCCCTCCACCTTGTCCAGTGGCAGCGGCCACTTCCCTATTCTGCGCCTGCTCAGCAGGTATATCACGTTCTTCATTTTTAAACGTGGTCTCTTTCACCTCATCCTCACACTCCATCCGTTCAAAGCGGTTAAGAGTTGGTACCAAAGACTGCCTCTGAATCATACTATCGTCAGGGGAAAAAGGCATCCCAGCAGCAACAGACTCCATGCCAAGAAGACCTCCATCGATTGGAAGCATCAAATCACTCCTCATGCGCCTGAAAATATCACTCACCATGGGATCTGGTTGACACTGAGAATCCACTTGCACTAAACTGATAGCACCTACTGCATCCCCGGGGCCCTCCAACACAACCAAACTCACCCCAGACCCATCCTCCCCACTACCACAACGAGCCTCCTGGTCCAGGACACCTGAAGGTGGTTTTGACACCAGCCCATGTGCAACCACCTCCCCCTCCAACTCCATCGGGCCAGACCCATTGCACCACACCGCATCACCCGAAGCCTGAGACTGCTCCAGACTTCCAGCCTGCCCCTGCTCCTCTAATTCCTCATTGCACAACCTTAAGGAAGTGGAACCATCCTCCTTCTAGACTATCACCTCTGAGACCTCACAACCAATGCGTCCTCAAGGTCATTGGTATCTAATTTTCGTGACAACGTCCTCGGAAGAGGATTCCCTATCCCATCAATACTAAGCTCCTCCACCATTACAACCTGATTAGCTGACCCAGCCATCCCAATATCCCTTTCCAAAGATCCATTGCTGCTAAATCCTCGCCTGCAAGAAGAAATAGAATGATTTTTTTACATTATTAGGTATATTTTTATAAGAATTTATTTTTTTTATGGTTTTTAGGTATTTTGATCATTTTTAGGGATTTTTAGGTTTGTATGGGTTTTTAGGGTTTTCACATATTTTGGATTATATGAGTTTATGGGTTTTTAGTTTTTTTTCTTAGGTTTTTTTATGGTTTTAGGGTTTTTTATGTTTTAGGAATTTTTATTGATTTTTTTAAAATTTTTATTGGGTGTTAGGGGTTTTTGGTATTTTGTGGGTTTTTAGGGTATGTTATGGTTTTTAAGGTTTTTTCTGTTTTTTAGGACTTATAGTTTTTTATATTTTTAGGTTTTAAAGGTTTTTTAGTGTGTTTATCATTTTTATAGGTTTAAAGGGTTTTAGTGCTTTTAGTGGGGTTTTAGGGTTTTTATGGTTTTTATGTTTTTTAAAGGTTTCTCAAAATTTCATAGCTTTTAGGGTTTTTTTAGTCAATTAGGTTTGTTTAGGGTTTTATAATTTTTTTAGTTTTTTAGGGGTTTAAGTGTTTTTAGGTTTTATGGTTTTATTAGGGGTTTTCATGGATTTTTGGGTCTTAGGGATATATAGGTATTTATTAGGATTTTTATGTTTTTGTGATTTTGATAGTTTTTAGAGTATTTGTGGGTTTTTAGGGGTTTTTTGCGTTATTGTTATTTTTAGGTTTTTTAGGCGTAATTAAGTTTTTTTATGATTTAAAGGTTTTCTTAGGGGGTTTTTATATTTTATAGTGTTTTTTATATTCTATGAGATTTTAGGTACTTTTTAGGATTTTTATGGTTTCTTAGTGTTTTGGGGATTTGAGGGGTTTAAGGTTTTTTTTTGTTTTTTATGGCATTTATGGTTATTTTCTTATCTTTAGTATTTTTTGGAGTTGTTTTAGTTTTTATGGTTTTAATTATTTTTAATTTTTTTAGTGGTTTAAATGGGTTTTGGAATTTTTAGTTGGTTTTTAGGGTTTTTATGGGTTTTTAGGGGTTTTAGTTTTTTTGGTTTTTAGGGTATTTTAAGGGTTTTAGGGGTTTTGACGTTTTTAGGGGGATAACTTGTTTTTATAGTTTTATGTTTTTCACAATATTTTCAAGGTATTTATAATTTTTAGTGAATTTTAGGGGTTTTATGTCTTTTAGAGTCTTTAGGGGTTTTAGCGTATTTTTGGTTTTTAGGTATTTTAAGTTTTTTTTAGGTTTTTAAGGTTTTATAAGGGTTTTGAGGGTTTTTATGATTTTTTACATTTTTAGGGTATTTATGGATTTTTAGGGTATTTATTTTTTTATGGATTTTTTTTGAGTTTTTTATTGGTTTTTTACAGTTTTTAACATTTTCATAGGTTTAATAGGGGTTTTATATTTTTTTGTTGTTTAGGGGTTTTATAGGTTTTTAGGGTTTCCAAGGGATTTATAGGTTTTCATGTTTTATGGGGTTTTTGGTATTTTTCATAGTTTTTAGTATTTTTAGTGTTTTTTTGTGTTTAATGGTTTTATGTGCTTATGTTTTTTAGGTTTTCTTAGGGGTTTTTAATATTTTTTGGGGTTTTTTATTTTTTTTAAGTATTTTTAGGTATTTTTATGATTTTTATGGTTAGTTAGAGGTTTAAGTATTTTTAGGGTTATTTAGGGGTTTTTTTGTTTTGGGTTCTTAGTGTTTTTTGGATTTTAGGGGTTTTACTTTTTTGGGGGTTTTAAGGTTTTCTTAGTGTTTTTAAAGGTTAAAAAGGATTTTTACATTTTTAGGGATATTTTAGGAATTTTTATGAATTTTATGGTTTTTATGAATTTTTAGTGGTTTTAGGAATTTTTTAGGGTTGGGTGGTTTTCATGGTTCTTTTGGGTTTAAGATTTTTTGAGTTTTATTTGGTTTTTAAGGATTATTATAATTTTTAACTTTTTTATGAATTTAAAGGGATATTAAGATTTCAGAAGTTTTTAAGGGTTTTTTCTAGGATTTTATGATTTTTTTGAAGTTTATAGGCTTTGTATGGTTTTTAGGGTTTCGGGGTCTTTTTACTGTTTTAAGGATTTTTGTATTTTTTAGGTTTTTAAAGGATTTATATGTTTTTATGTTTTCAAGGATTTCATAGGGTTATTAAGGATTTTTATGCTTTTAAGTATTTTTAGTGTAATTTTAGATTTTTATAGTTTTTTGGGATTTGAGGGTTTTTTCATGTTTCTATGGTTTGTATAGGTTTTTGGGATTTTTAGGGGTTTTAAGGTTTTTAGAGATTGTAACATTTTTAGTGCTTAAAATCGTTTTTAGAATTTTTATTGTGTTTTTCAGATTTTTGGGGTTTTGGGGTTACTGGGTTTTTAAGAATTATAGGGTATTTTAGGGTATTTTAGGGTTTTGGTGTTTTTTTAGGTTTTTAGGGTTTTTAGGGTTTTTGTGTTTTTTAGGTTTTAAGGGGTTTACGTGTATTTATGTTTTTATGTTTTTCTTATGGTTTTCAGGTTACTTATGGTTTTTTATGTTTTTAGTGATTTTTACGGGGGTTTTCCGGGTTTTTATGAATTTTTATGGTTTTTAGGGTTTATTAGGAATTTTTAGAGTTTTTAGAATTTTTAGGATTTTTATTAGTTTTAGGTGTTTATAGGTTTTTAAGTTTTTCATATGGTTTTCAAGGTTTTTAGTGTTTTTATGTTTTTAGGGATTTTAAAATCATTTTTATAATTTTTATTACTTTTTGGGATTTTGATGGTTTTTAGGGTTTTTTAGGGTTTTTATAATTTTTTTGTTTTTAGGGTTTTTTTAATTTTTAGGGGATTTAAGGGTTTTTGTGGTATTTTATGTTTTTTAGGGGATTCAAATGATTTTATATTATTTAATTTTTTTTCGGTTTTTTAGTTGTTTTTTGAGGATTTATGGGTTTTGAGGTTTTTTATATTTTAGGGGTTTTATAGATTTTCGGGGTTTTAGTGTTTTAGGTTCATTTAGATTAATAAGGTTTTTAGAATCATGTAGTTTTTAGGGGTTTTAAGAGGTTTTATGGTTTTATGGTTTTCTGTAGGGTTTTAAGGTTTTCTAAATTTTAGGTATAATTAGGTACTTTCAGGATTTTTATGGCCTTTAGGTATTTTGAGGGTTTTTAGAGGTTATTTTAATTTTTTAGGGTTTTGATAATTTTTATGTTTTTAGTTATTTTAAGTGTTTTCATGGTTTTAAGGTTTTTTAGGTTTTTCAAAGGTGTATAGGGTGTTTTATTTATTTTGGGATTCTGAGGCATTTTTTAGTATTTTTATGGGTTTTCAGGGTTTCAGAAAATTTGACGGTTTTTTGGGTTTTTAGGATTTTTATTGTTTATTGGGTTTTTAGTTTTTTGTTTGAGTTTTTTAGGTTTTTATAGTTTTTTAATATTTTTTGGATTTTAAATGATTTTCATGTTTTTAGTGTTTTTAGGGTTTTTATTGGGTTTTATTGTTTTTAGGGGTTTTTTTATGTTTTATGGGTTTTATGGTTTTTTTGGGTTTTTTTGGATTTTAGCATTTTTTTGGTTTTAAGGTTCTCTCAAAGTTTATCAGTCTTTTAGGGGTTTTATAATTTTATTATTTTCAAGGTTTCTTCTTAGTTTTTTTTCTTTTTTTTGTATTTTTGGGGTTTTAAGAGTTTTTAAGGTTTTGGGGTCTTTTTCATTTTTTATGTTTTTAGTGGGTTTAAGTGTTTTTTGGTTTTTTTATGGTTTTATTACTATTTGTTAGGGTCTTTAGGGGTTTTTTAGATTTTTAATTATTTTTAATGTTTTAAGGGTTTTAGGGATTTGGAGGGTTTTAAGGGTTTTTAGTGTTTTAGGGTTTTATGGATTTTTGGGGGTTTTAGGTTTTTTTTTGAGTTTTTAGGGATTTTATATATTTTAAAATTTCATGTAGTATAAATGGTTTCTATAGTTTTATGTTTTTTATGGTTTGTATATGTTTTTAGGTTTTTACGATTTTAGTGGGTTTTAGGGTGTTTACAGGTTTTTATGGTCTTTTTATGTTTTTTATGATTTTTTGAATTTTTTCATTTTTAGGGGTTTTAAGTGTTTTCATATTTTTAGGGTTTTATTTATGATTTTCATGGTGTTTATGGTTTTTATGTATTTTTAGGGCTCTTGTAGGATTTTCTGTTTTTTTTTGGGTTTTAAGGATTTTTAGGGAATTTAGAGTTTTTTAAGGTGTGTAGGGTATTTTAGGGAATTTATAGTTTTTAGGTTATTAGGGGTTTTAATACCTTTTAATTTTTAATATTCTCTTAGTGGTTTTATGGTTTTTAGGGGTTTTATGTTTTTAGGAATTTTTATGGTTTATTTAGGTTTTTTATATTTTTTAGTTTTGTGGGATTTGGAGGTTTGTTTGGGTTTTTTAGTGTTTTTCTGAATTTTAGGTTTTTTAGGGTTTTCTTTTTTGAGTTCTTAAGTTTTTTTTATGCTTTTTAGGTTTTTAACGTTTTTAGGGGTTTAAAGGGGTTTTATAAATTTTAGTGATTTTAGTGCTTTTTAGGTTTTGACGACATTTATGGTTTTAGGGTTTTTAAGGATTTAGGTGTTTTCAAGGTTTTTAGGTCTATTTCGGTTTTTTACTATATTAATTCTTAGAGGGGTTTTAAATGTTTTTAGGGTTTTAAGGTTTTCTTAGGTTTTTTCAGGGTTTTTAGATTTTATTACATTTTAGGGGTTTTAGCGATTTTTTTGGGTTCTTATGGTTTTTAAAGGTTTTATTTTTTTATTTTTTTTATAATTTTTTTGAATTTCACGGTTTTTCAATGTTTTTAGGTTTTCAAGGTTTTTAGGGGTTTTTAGGGGTTTTAGGGGTTTTTAGTTTTTTATATATTTTTCAGGATTTTTTTTATAATTTTATTGGTTTTAATGCTTTCAGTGATTTTGAGGGTTTTAGGGTTTCTTTTACGTTTTTATGTTTATATAGGTTTTATTTGTTTTTAGTTATTTATGTTTTTTATAGGGTATTTCAGGGGTTTTAATTTTTTTCCATTTTAGGGAGTTTTAGGGACCTTTTAGGATATTTTTGGTTTTTAGGGTTTTAAGTGATTTTGAGGGGTTTTAGGGTTTTATGTTTTTTGGTATTAATTTATTTTTTAATTTTAAGTGTTTTTAGTGATTATTTAACATTTTAGGGGGGGGGGGTTGAAGGGTTTATAGAGTTTTTAGTGTGTTTCTAGGTATTTTATAGGTTTGAAGTGCCTTAAGGTTTTTAGGGGGTTTTTTTTATTTTTTAAGGATTTATAGGGTTTTTATATTTCTAGTTTTTTTAGATGTTTTATGGTTGATTTTGGGTTTTTAAATGATTTAAGGGTTTTTTTTTGGTTTTATAGGTTTTTAAGGGTTTTAGGGATTTTTAGGGTTTTTTTATGGTTTTTAGCATTTTCAGTTTTTTATGGGTTTTATGTTTTTTTAGGTTATTAAGGTTTTCATAGGGTTTTCAGGGTTTTAGAGGTTTTTACATTTTTAGGGAGTTTTAATGATTTCTATTATTTTTATCGTTTTTAGGGTTTATAGGTATTTTATATGTTTTTTGGGGGTTTTTCATGTTTTTAAGGTTTTTAGATTTTTTAGGATTCCTTGGGAATTTAAGTGTTTTTAACATCTATATATTTTCTATAGTTTTTTAAAATTTTAGGGATTTTGATCACTTTTTTGATGATTTTTTTTGGTTTTAGGGTTTTTATGTATTTTGGGGGTTTTAGGGTTTTTAGAGTTTTTATAGTTTTTATGGTTTTTTGGGTTTTTTCGCTTTTATGGTTTTTAATGTTTTTAGATTTTTCTAACATTTTTAGGTGTTTAAACAGTTTTTAGATTTTTTAATGTGTTTTTAGGTTTTTATTTGTTTTTAGGATTTTTATGGGTTTTATAGGTTTTAATTGTTTTTAGTAGTTTTTACAATTTTTATGTTTATATGGTTTTTTGGGATTTTGAGCTTTTTTATGGTTTTTTTGTTTTTCTTGGTTTTTTTAGTTTTTAGGGGTGTAAAGGTTTTAAGGTGTTTATAACCTTTTCAAAGGTTAAATGGGTTTTAGAGTTTTTATTTGTTTTTATAATATTATGATTTTTTCAGGATTTTAGGGTTTTTATAGTCGTTAGGGATTTTTATGTGTTTTAGGGACTTTTTGAGCTTTTATCATTTTTAGATTTTTTGGGGTTTTAAGTGTTTTTAGGTTTTTAAGGTATTCTTAAGATTTTTTAGGGGTTTTGGGATTTTTAAATTTTTAAGTATTTTAAGGTATTTTGTATAGTTTTTATGTTTTTAGGGTTTTTAGAGAATTTTAGGTGTTTTAGGGTTTGTCTGTGTTTTTTAGGGTTTTTAGGTTTTTTATGGGGTGTAATAGTTTTAGTATTTTATTGTTTTCTTAGGGGGTTTTATGGGTTTTCTAGGTTTTTAGGGGTTTTTATGCTTTAAGAATTTTGAGGATTTGTGTGTAATTTTATGGGTTTTTATGATTTTTAGAAATTTTAAGGGTTTTAAGTGTTTTTAGGGTCTTTACAGTTGTCATGATTTTTTTGGGTTTTTTTATGTTTTTTAAGGTTTTTAGTTTTTATACTTTTTTTAACATTTTAGGGGTTTAAATGGTTTTTTGAGTTTTTAGTGGGGTTTTTGGGTTTTTCTAGTGTTTTAGTGGTTTTAAAGTATTTTAGGGTTTTTTATTGGTTTTAGGGTTTTTTAAGGGTTTTAACATTTTTTATGTTTTTAGGGGTTTTATGTGTTTTTATGTTTTAAGGTTTTCTTAGGAGTTTTCTGGGTTTTTATGGTTTTTATGTTTTTATAGGTTTTTATGGGTTTCTTAGGATTTTAATTGTTTTTATGGTTTTAATGGATTTTGAGGGTTTTTATTGGTTTTTTGGGTTTTTATCATTTTTTTTGTTTTTATGGGTTTTATTTTTTTAGGTTTTTAAAGCTTTCATTGGGATTTTCAGTGTTTTAGGGGTTTTTTTTGGGATTTTTGGGCTTTTATGATATTTATGGTCTTTTAGGTTTTGGGGGATTTTGATGGTTTTTTTGGGTTTTTAGGGGATTTTATTGTTTTTAGGGTTTTATGTTTTTTTTGAGATTTTAGGGTTTTAAAGGTTTTTAGAGTTTTTTTTATGTTTTTAGGTTTTTAATAATTTCTTATGGTTTTTAGAGTTTTAAAATTTTTATGGATCTTTAGAGATTTTTATATGATTTTTATTGGTTCTTAGTGATTTTGTGGGTTTTTAGTGTTTTTAGGGATTTTATGGTTTTTGAATTTTTTATGTTTTTAGGAATTTTAAGTGTTTTTTGGTTTTTAGGGGTTTTTATATTTTTATGAATTTTTATAACCATTTTGGAATTTTATTTTTTTAAGGGGTTTTAGGGATTTTGGAGGTTTTGAGTTTTTTTTGGGGTTTTAGAGATTTTATGAGTTTTTTAGTGGTTTAAAAGTTTTTTATAGTTTTCAAAATTTTTGTGGATTAAAGGTTTTTTATCGTTTTTATTGGTTTATATGGGTTTTTAGAGTTTTTAGAATTTTTAGGGGTTTTATGTGTTCTTACATTTTTAAAATTTTCTAATGGTTTTTTAGAGTTTTTAGGGATTTTTACATCTTTAGGTATTTTTATAGATTTTATGGTATTTAGGGATATTGGGGGTTTTAAGATTTTATAGTGTTTGTGGGGGGGAGGGGTTTATTATTTTCAGTTTTAAAGGGTTTTATGTGTTTTTAGGTTTTTAAGGTTTTCATGGGGGTTTCAGGGTTTTCAGGGGTTTTTAAATTTTTAGGGATTTTTTAGGATTTGTAGTATTTTTTTGGTTTCTTAGGTTTTTGGTGATTTTGATATTTTTAGATTTTTTTTGGTTTTTTTTGGTTTTTCGATATTCTTTGTGTTTTTATAGGTTTTTAGGTTTTCAGTTTCTTTTTATTGTTTTTAGGGGTTTAATGGTTTTTTATATTTTTAGTGGGTTTTAGGTTTTTTACGGTTTTTGGGTTTTTATGGTTTTTATGGGTATTTAGAGTTTTAGGGTCTTTCAGGGTTTAGGGGTTTTTAGCATTTTTTAGGGCTTTTAGGTGTTTTAGCAATTGAAATTTTTTTAATTATTTTTTGGATAATCCCCCTTTTAGTGTTTTTAGGTTTTTAATTTATTAGGTTTTTAAATTTAATTTACATTTTTAGGGATTTTTAGTTTTTTTAAAGATTTTTATGGATTTTTAGGTTTTTTAGGATTTTTATGGATTTTGAGTTTTTTAAGGGGTTTCGGGGTTTCTAGTTTTTTAGTTGTTTTGTATTTTTTGTGTTTAAGGTTTTATTTGGGTTTTTCAAGGTTTTTAATTTTTTTACATTTGTTGGTTCCTGAAAACATTTCATAGTGAAATCAAATACTCATGCAAATTTGATAAAGGAGAAAAATATATGTTCAACTGAAGGTTTGAAGGATAATATCAATGAAGCCAAATTTGGAAAAGGGATGGAGAGGCGCCACAAACCCTTCATGGACTACCGCTCTGCATGGTGGTCCACAACCTCACAAAATTACCATGAACCAAGTGGTTTATGGAACAGATATACCAGTGCCAGCTCCCACGAACCGGGTTGTTGGCAGAACGAAGGCAGAAATATCCACTCCGCATACATCATCCTTGAACAACATTTTTGGCGGAATAGAGGTGAAGAAATTCACCCCCGCATACTATCCCCAAAAACTAAATGGTTCATGGATGAGGAGAAGCCATCGGTGCCTCATGAACAAGATGAATTCGTTTATGGAATTGAGGCGGTGATTTCCACTACCACAAACCACAACCCCACTAGGCCTCTTTGACCAAGTGGTCTGCAGGTCAGGTGATTACCCTATGGGCTTTCACAAAATGTGTCATGTGACCCATATATCTAGCTTCCCCAACACTCTATAAAAGGATATTTAGGGAGCCAATGAAGGGATTGATCAGAATAGAGAACTGAGGATGGAGACGTGGGAGACTTGAGGAGAATGGATTTCCGAGCTTCAAAGGCACGAAAGAAGAAAGTACCATAATGACAGACTTTTACAACAGTTTCTTGTAAGTATAGCTTGCTTCATACCATAAAATAATGAAACATAATATTAATTGCAAGACAACAAATGTAAATTGGAGAATTGAAAACCATATCTCAGTGGTGGATGAACTTACTGTAAACCATATGATTAATGCCCCTTCTTAAATCTAGTGTACCATATAGCGCATATCCATGCTGTCAAAACCCTTCCCTGTGTAGCATCCTGCTATGTGGATGGAATCCAGCACCACATAGGACCATGCTATGTTGACAGAACCTGAGGCCACATACCACCATGGTATGTGGACCACATCTAGGTATGTGTATCACTTCGGTACACGAACAACCTCTCCACCCACATAACAACACACTATATAAGGGATACCTCATTGCACATGAACAAATGTTATGCAGAATGGGGTACCTTTAGGAATTCCAACCTCTAGCTCTGCTCATTTCCTTCGATTTCCTTCTCCTCATCTGTAGTTCCTCTAAAAACCAGTCCAATGGCATTAGGCCAAATCCCCTTCCAAAGCCACCAGAACCATATGATAGAACTATTGGATGAATCAGTGCACCCTTTTGAGTTTATATACCCACAGTAAGTGGATTCACATGTGTAATCCATGAAACAATGAAGACCCCTGGAATGTCTATAATTTTACATTCCCATAGTAACCTGGGGTCCAAACATGGGATACTAACGAGAACATCCCTATTCTAGGGATCAAGGGTATTCACTGAACATTACCTTCTATTGGGGTCAATACTATACAAGGAAAATCATGATTTATTTTCCATTTGACAAGAAGAAATATTCATCCCCTTTCACGGAACAAATTTTAGCTAATCCCTCTTGGAGTAATCCCCTTTAGTCATAGGAAGTGGTTCTCTCACCCTAGCCTCTTCCTCCGTCATTATCCTCCTTTTCCACAGGTGAATAAGAGAACGTCAGTGGCTTGTTGAATCATTAAAATCTTATTGTTTCTCACACCGATCCTGAATCATGTGGGATTAGAGGCTAGTACTAATCATAACACCCACACAATCCACTTTAGACCATGAACTATAAGAACTCTAATTCTTACCATGAATGGGATGTATAGAAAGCCTTCCTAAGGCCTAATATGCAAGACAAATCATTCGTGAAATGATAAATTATACCTCCCAAAAATGGGCCTCCTATAAGGTTTAATCCTAAAATACACTGAACTATGATAACTCTGATTCCTACCCTAACAGGATATGTAGGATGCTTGTCAAAGGCCCGAGCTCAAAGGGGATCCTACTCAAGGGTAAACTCCAATAATGACCCCCAATTCATCAAGGCCTCCTTTAAGGTGAATATCCCAACTCCGGCTAAAAAATAACCTTCTCCACCGATTTAAGCCCCACATAATTCCCCCTCTATGGGCTTCCTTGAGGGTGTAATTCCCGAATCAAACCAAAATATAAGGGATTTGATTCCCAACCAACTAGGATATATAAGAAGCCTCTTTAATGTTCAAAATCAAAACCCATATGAACCTAATGTTCTCCATGACATAACCCTGATAGGGTCATTTCAACCCAGCAGACTGTTATCTCTCTTATAACTTTCTAGACACTTTGGATTAAGTCCCATGCCAAACCTTGACTAGGCACATTTTCCCTATACATCCTTGTCACATAACATAAAACTGCACAGATGGGTCCTTGTCACACAACATAAAAATGTGATGTTCCTAGTTAAAAGGCACTGAACTATGTGGGTTCTGATTCCTCTTGCAAGGATACATAGGAATAACATATTATGGGTTCAATACTAGTATCTAAACAACTCTCATTCCCCTGGATGCCAATAAACTTCAGAGTGCCTAATCACATGGCTTAAGCTAGAACTATCTCAGTAATTCCCAACCCATGTATATCTATGATTGATCTTCTGACATAGAGAAATAAACATGGATTCAAGAACATATTAACATTGATTAAATCAATAAGAGAGTCCCATAATAGGTAATAATTCCCCCCAAAAGGGTGTTATGAGTATGAACTCCCATCCTATAGACCAATTAAGTCCTTATGTTTCGTTGGAAAAATCATCCAACGAGCACTTGTGTTTGGAATGTAGGTCCATGAATTATAGATAAAAGGATTGCTGGGTGTTTCTGGCCCCATGAATAAACCCATTGGAGACCATATGAGGACATTGTACCCGATGTGGGCTAACTGCATAATCACTTAACCCCATGAAATTACTCACCAAAACCCAACATGAATTGAGACGAATCACAAATGATGATTTCAATGTAAAAAAAGTAGTTGTGGTACCTCCTTCATAAGATAACAGAAAGCATAATCTACCCATCCCCCAACAATACATTTTGTTCCATGCACATGATGCCACTTCGGTTCAAAAATAGGGCATGACACACCTCAGGTTAAAACAAAAATAGTGAACTCAACATGAATCCTTCACCAAGGTGGCGGTTTACCTCGCCTCAAATACCCTTTTGCATACAAAAGTAAGAGAGCCATGAAATATCATCAATTGTACATGTGATCATGAGATGCTACTTTGATAGGGTTTTGTTGTTTTTACTTTTCTGGTATACTATAGGTGATTTATAGAGAAACCTTCAATCCAATTTCCTCCCGACAAATTCATGATACTTGTGCCTGAACATATGCATAGGTAGTCGGGTCCCTAAAAAAGAGCAGGACTCCATCACCTACCTAGAATAATCAATGCTTGGATTAAAACACATTAATTAAGGAGTATCATAAAAATGGTACTCTACCCATAGTGAATACAGGAAGATAGTCCCTCCAATATGTGAATGCTTTCCAGCCATCTATTTAGCTGTGGCTGGAACATTAGAACTTTGCGGCTCCACTTGTCGTCTATAATAATTTCTAGATCCTATCCCTAGAACAAGACAAAAATTACATCCCATATCCTGGGGATATAGATGAGGTTGATACTAATTAATTCATCCCAGCTATACAATGGTCTTACCCAGAGACCCCTTCCTGAAGATGCCACCACTAATGCGGGACAACCCAGTTTCCTTATTCTGAGGAGGATACCACACTGAGGGATCCTGCTAAAGTCCAATGGATAGGGACCCATTAGGATGAATTGTGAGGGTGAAAAATATACAATCATGAGAAGTTCATTAAACTAGTTCCTAAGGAGGAGATCTTCCACACAAACACGGTGGAATACCACCGGCAGACATACAACTCTGCCTCCTCTTCAAAATAATGCTATAGAAATATAGTGGAAACCTACTAGGGGATGCATATTATAGCTCATTATTACGAAACCTTACATTGATACACATTGGCACAATACGAGAAGGTGAAAATTTTATCCAATTCTCACAAGCCCCACCACGCTGATATGGAAAAAATTATAGGTAGATGAAAATCCCTACTGATGCACAAGAAGTCTGTTATCCAAATAGAGTGACAATCATCTACAAGAAGGAATAAAATTTTGCTGATGCAGACCAATCCCACCATCCAAATAAGGCATAAAACTATGGGTTGTCATACAATAATTCCAATTTATATGAATCCCACTATTCAAATATAGTGGAAATCAATAGGCAGATGAAAATTCCTGGCCACCACAACAAGTCCCACCAATCAAATACAGTGGAAATAAAAAGCAATGAAAATAAAATTCATTTGGATGAATATAAATCCCATGAAAAAAATACAATGAAAAATGAGTAAATGATAATTAATTTTTATAAACATAAAGTCCACCATCCAAATTTTATGGAAACTAGAGAATACAGCTGGCATCTCTTAGCTACAAGTCAAGAGTATATTGATTACTTTTCCCTGACAAAGGAGAAATTCTAGTACTCATTGGGAACACATGGAGGACTAGAGCAGGAAAAAAATCCATCTCCTACATCAAAATGGGAATTTATACCCATTCTAGCCGAAGACGAATCTTAAAACACCCCGATAACGATGGAGGACTAGGTATCGATTCCAAATCATATACTCCAGACCTATCAAGATGTAATTTCACATGAAAAAAATGCAAGGAGTTAGGCCCATGACCCTGTCTCCTTGAGTGCGGTGACTAATCCAAAAAATAAGATAGTCACTTAAGAGTAGACCTGTATACCTACTCCAGTCAAGGAGGGTCGATGGCAATATTTCATGATCCAAGGACAACCATATCAGGAATAACTACTCATTCCAACTAGGGGACATTGTTCAAACATGGTGGTCATCCAAGGGAGGAATATATCCTTTCCAAAAACTCATGATACTCATCGACATATTTTGGTGACATCACAGGAACCAACCAAATAGGTACTTGCATATGAAGGTTATTACCAATAGTAGGGGGCCCCAGATACCCACTAGAGAGCGCCCAAAAATGAAATACACTAAAGGAAACTGAAAAATGAATAGCATAATCATGATTGTACTCTACTGGAAGTTGTATTTCTTTATTCTAGAGTAAATCTATCAATTGAGGATGAGGATCGTATTGATCCATTACCAAATCATGAAAGTGGCATTAACTGTTGCAAAGGTCCTCCCCATAATGTTGCTTCTAGTAGCTCTGAATGTTCTCCCTAGAGCACCCATGGTGGCATTATCTATGGGCCAGAAACAATCATTCACGAGAGACTATCTCCTAATGTGTGTCAGGGTAGCCCTCCCCTTGATGAGAAGATCAAACAAAAAGAATGTCCTCCCCTTTCTACTGTCTTTCCTGATGGTCCTCCCCAGGGTAGACGTAACAGATATTATTCTTCTTATAGTTAGACGTCAATCCATGATGATAGACCTCTCCATAATACCAGTCATTGTGAAGGTCCTCCCCATAGTGACATCCAATAATGAGAAGGACCTACCCTCATTGAATTACATCATAAAGTTCCTCCTAATAATGTACACTACAGATATCCTCGCTACAGCTAGATATCAATCCATGATGGTAGTCCTTGCCATAATTGAAGTCATTGTGAAGGTCATCCCCACAATGACATGAAGCAGCAACAAGTACCCCTACTGAGGTCTTCCCTGAAGGTCCTCCTCGGGGTATACTTGATAGGGAAAATCACGTGAAAGATAGTAAGATGCAATGGTATCCCTTGTCATTGTAACCCCAACTACAAAGTTCCTCCCCACATTCATAATTCACACCTACAAGAAGGTTCTCCCATCACAAGAGGAGTACCTGGAGGAACAATAATGAAATATGTTTTTTTTGAGAATATAACTAGCTATGGATAACATACAGGTGATGTACTAGCCCACAACCACTTCTCAGTTTAGCATACCAACAGTGTTGTCAGAAGAATGAATGCATAACATTCGCCTCAATATATAGAAATCTCTCTACTAGTTGAAAGTAATTTTTTTACCCTATGATGGGTATGCAAACCATGTAAATATATTGGGGGTGATTTTCTGTCAGATAAACCTAGAAGATCTTCCGTTTGTATGGTGGGCGCAATTAGAGAGGTGGAAGAAAGACCTTGAACTGGCCTATCTCAATGCGCTACACAAGTTGTGTTGTCTCATATGCGATGCTCCATATGGTGATTATATCTGGGTATGGGGAGAACATGAAGCTTTACACATCACCCCACAACCCATCTAGAAGATCCCACTAGAGATGTAATCCTAAAATTTCATTATCCCCAGATGAGAATTAAATGAAATACATGTTCAGGAAAGATGACTTGATGAGCAAGAACCATCCTTGAGTAAGTCTCAAAAGCGTCAGACCCGACGGGAGAAAGCCATCGAGAAGATCCAGAACCATGCCACTAAAAACATTAAGTAGGATTATTTCCTAAGGGAATCTAATCAATAAAAACTGATCATGTCGTCAAAAGAAATAAAATCACATGTGGACCCAACACATTATCCGACTCACCCTCTAATGGGAATGTGTGAGATCAAGAAAGAGAAAATATCAGCAGCAACTATCAAAGTATGGGATCAACCCCAACTCGTAGGGCTGGGGGAATTTTTAACACAAAATACCGCTTAATTCTAGAAAATCTGAGATGTGGTACAATAAAAAAGAAACAAGAGAAACCCCAACCCATAGGGTGGGTGAAATTTTTACCTCAACAAGATGAACAATGAATGTTAATATTTTCCCACTTAGGGAGAAAAATGAATTGAGGGGTTACTTGTTCCATCCTACCTCATTATTAATATCCCCTAGAAAGGATAAGCGTGGACATGTCATGTAAAGGTTCACTTTGAGTTACTCGTCATCAAGAAACCTGAAGAGGACCTCAGAATAGAATGATAAAATCCAAAAAATGATGCTAAAAGATATCCTAACATTCAACACCTTGTATGCTACCCCAATTGAGTATGCATTGGTGAATGCCATGGATGAAAATCTCATTGACCTTACTGAAGATAATACAAATGATGAGGATGAAGTAAAAGATGGTTCCCTCCCTAAGGTTGTCCACACTAAGACTAAAAGTGTGTATACTCAAAACCAATGGGCCACCGTAAATTTAGGTTCTCCCTCAGTCAATCCCTCACTACCTCCCCTAAGAATCCCCAATATCGAAAATAATAAGAGAAAAGTTGCATACAATTCACCTACTCCTCCCAATGTGAATGCATCTATGACACTCAAAGAGATATTTACTCACCAAAAGGGGACATGAAAGAGCAATAGAGAATCAATGTGGATCTACTACAAGTGATCTATCCTACCATATATGTTTTTCAGGTAGAGCATTAGTACACACTTCCAATAGAGGTACCTCTTCCACAAGGACTTATCCTAGAAAATAAATCAAGGACTGGAGTCTCATATAATCTAGCACTTGGACCATCATTCTACCTAAACCCAATCTCACAAAGATATCAAGATTTCCTACCAATGGGGAAGAAACTTGAAAATATTCAAGATTATCCACAAAGGATTCCCTCAGATGGGTATCTGACTCAAGTTCCAGCAGTACCAGTCCACCCAATATTTCCCTTGCAACGATCTCTCATGCTCAAGTTCAATTGGACATGAATCAAGGGATCATGAATACCATCAAGTCATTGACGACTCGATTAAAATCCATAGAAGGATGATGTGCTCTGATAAAACTAAAAAAGAAACCCTACCTAAACTGGGTGAGAAACATCCTGCTACCAAAATTATGGGAACCCACTATTCCAAGTGTTAAATGGATTAGGGGACCCATAGAAACATCTAATGCACTACAAATCTTACTGTGATCCCATTATGGGAACTCCATAATAGCAAGAATTAGTGAAACTCAGATTTGTTTTGTTCACCCTAAAAATTTCAGCCTTTGTATGGTATACCATCTTGATAGCTAATTCGATAATAGGCTGGGAGGACCTCTGGTGGTAGTTCCTCTTCCAATTTAGTAAACATTTCTGAAAAAACTATCAGTGACCTCATTAACTTCAAATAGGGGGAGAAAAAAGATTTTTAGACTTCATTTCTAGATGGAAAAATATGGTTTATTATTTGAATCATCCTCTCCCCCAAGATGATATGCTTTCCATGTGCATCAATAATCTCCATGATGAGCTGCAAACAACACTCATCTCGGTTATGTATAAAAGTAGATTCCATGATTCCTCTATCATTTCTCAAAGAATAGATTATTCCTTGGAATGGACTAATATCAATTTCTAAGAGACCCCATCATCCCTAGGTAAAATGGTGGGAATAGTTGAAGCAACTTTCATTACTCTTAATCCATACCCAACACTAGCTCTAACTCCAAGGCCCACACCAAACCATGCAGGCACCCTTAGACATCAGCAACTGCCCCCACCTTGATAAGATGATCATAGTGGATCTAGAAGAAACCAATTTGAGGAGTGAATGAATAATATGTATTTGTTTTGGGATGATCAGGTTTGTGGCTACTTTGTAGCTGACATGAATTGAAACTTTCTTTGGCTACTAGAGCCAAAGAGGGATGGTGAAGTAGTTATCGATGACCGACCAGATTATTTTACCTTCCATCAGATACTGGTACACACATTCCAATAATGTTTCATCTTCAAATACCGCCTATAAAGGATGATAGATTATGGACATGTCAAACTGGGACCACCAGTGGCACAAGTGGCATTTGTTTTCACCACAGACCCTGATGAAGATGGGGAATGGAACAATGTCATTAGCAAAAAGTAGAAAACGTTTGATGGTTAGATAACTCAGATAACGGTCAACCAATTCCATGGTATCCTTAAAGGGAAGTTGAAGAAACTGACTATACCCACCCAATATCTTCTGATGTGGCATAACTAACATCCTTGGCCACATGATTCTTTAAGTGTTGAGGCGATCAAGTGCAAGAAGATAAATATTAACCAAGGTCAAGGTTAGATTTGAAACTCTCTAATTTCATTCCAACAGATCTAATGATATGATAACTACCATACCAAATGAAACAATGGGAACCACCCTTCTAAATAGCACCAGTGAAAGAAATTGATTAGGAAAAGTCATCATCAGATGAGGAACTAATATTTGGCATCATTAATGTCATTCACATAGGGGATACCTTCTATGATGATGGGTATGGATATGAACTAAAGTTCCCTTAATCGAATCAGGGAGCCAAAGAAAGATTTTGTTGAAGCAAAAGATAACGGGGTAGATTCAGTCGTGGAAAAAACCAAATTTCTAGCCATAATTTTTCTCAAAACATCAATGTTACAAAAACTCACGGAAGAGACCTTTAGAAGACCCAGTAGGAACATGGATGTTTATCTTCCCCCATTATAAAAAACTCTATCCCAATCATCATGGAGTATCCATCAGAAGAGTAACATATTTATAACCTCCCATGGCATGCCGACAGACTTTCTTGTCCAAATCCAAAAAGTGTAGAAGCAGCACCAACCCCTATCACATGAGTCGGTCCCTATACACACAATGCTCAAGACTCTAAAGAACCTTTGAAAGAGCATATATGAGTTGGGAAGTTTCAGCCTTTAGAGTATAAAGATGATGTCCTAAAATAGTTATCCTTGGTACCAACCAAGATGTCACTCCTGGATGCACGAAATATGTCATTAGGCCTCAAGGAAGTACACATCAAAGCTCTGTTGAGCGCCCAGAAGATTGAAGCTGAAGTAGCAACAGCAGAAGTCTATTAGATTGAGACTGGTCCTATATAATTCCATGATGTCATATTTTTTATAGATAAATATGAATATAATATTATGAAAGGGAACATAAAACCACTACACTTTTCTGGTAAGATAAACAACGTTGATATTTGAAAAGTCTTCATTGACAATGGATTTGGAGTTAATATCCTTCCATTAAGGACACTTCGTTGACTGAGATTCCTCCCCTAAGGTGTCTCCCCCCAAATGATGTTATCTCTCAGGCATCCAATCACCACCTGGTCCTTCTAGAAAACCAAAATATTTACAATAATGCTTCCAAAAGGACTCACAAGACATATGGTACCAAAATAAAGGATAAATTCGACAAGATCATTAGAGATAACATCATTTGGGGGTCTAATTTCCCATATATATGGAAAACATAGTTCTAATAAAGAATAAAAATGGTAAAATCAGTGTATGTATTGATTTTAGGGATCTCAATCAGTACTTCCCAAAAGATGATTTCCCAGTCTCAATCATAGAATTATTGATCGATGTGACTATCGGATATAAGGATCTCTTATTCATGGAAGGATATTTTTTATATAACCATATCCTAATGGTTGGAAAATATGAATAATCCACTACCTTTAGGCCCCTAGGGAGTATTGTTCTATAAGGTAATTCCCTTTGGATGGAAAAATGTTTGTGCCACATATCAACACACCATACACCACATCTTCGAACCCCTTATTGGGAATGTTTGTCAGATGTTATGTGGATGATTCGGTGGTTATGTTGAAAAATAATTTGGACCACATTCTGATCTTTAAACAATATTCAACAAAATATAAAAACATAGTCTAAAAATGAAACCCCTAAAATGTGTTTTTAACATCACCTTAGTGAAATTTTTTAGCTTCATTGTATGTCATCATTTAATTGAAGGTGACCCTGATAAGATAAGGGATATCCTTATAATTTCAGCTCCTCACAACCTAAATATGTTAAGAGGACTCCAAGTACACCTAAACTACATTTAGCACTTCATATCCATCCTCATAAGAATTTTTTTTCACTTAACTAGGTCGATTAAAAAATGTGTATAATATAAATGGGCTGTTGATTGTCAAGAATCATTCTAATTTCTCAAGATATATCTTCTAATCCCACTAGTACTGATGTCACCGGTCGAAGGACATCTACTCATTCTATATGTGACCACCTTAGAGAAATCCATGGGTGCCTTCCTAGCACTGAATAATGATGCCAATAATGGAAATAGACTTTATTATCTCATTCGAACCATTATTGATATTTAGAATTGTTATTCAAACATTGAGAAGATATACCTAGATATGATCTTTATAGTCCGAAAGCTGAGCCATTTCTTGTAGCACAAAAAGGTCCATTTGGTCTCACATAGAAATATAATCAATTATATTATCTGTTTTCCAATGTTGAGTGGGTGCCTGTCATGGTGGGAGGTCATCTTGTTGTAGTTCAATATATAGTTCATACCGTAGAAAGCTATCAATGACCATGCATTTGTGGTTTTCCTCTAAGAGAATACCTCAAAACAGGGAACCCCATTTAATTTTAAAATACCAGATAAAGAAGTTTTATCTGTTCAAGAGAACTCCCAAATGTAGGAAATTCATGTCAATAATGCCTCCATAAGCCTGATAGGAAGAAGGACGAATGACCCCATACTTAACAAAGTGGGGTTGGGAGTCATACTCATATGCCCAGAAATGGAAATCCTGCCATATTCCTATTGGAGTTGGTGGCCTAGAACCAACTACTTTGTACTTTATTCATTAATAAAATCCTTATCACATCTTCATTGTTCTTCTGCGTGACAATGCATGTGATAATGTCCTAAGGACAGCTGTTGCATTAAAGGGTCATAGCGGATCCCTGCTATGATGAGAACCCAGAAGTGCCATAACACTATTCTTGAATATATTTTCTATGTCCAGATGATATTATTTGAGGGACACAAATAATAAAGGTCATTAGGGGTGAGGACTCATAAAACATTGAGGCACCTTCTCATGGTATGCGCCCTTGGTAATATCCATGAGGATATTATGAGAAAGAGACCCGCCAGTAGGAAATCCACATTTCATAGTGTCATTGGATGTTCTTATCTGTGGATGTGTGTATTGGTTCTTAGACTTTAATATTATTATTAATGGGTATTACAACTCGTGCACTTAGATGTATTGATGAAAACTGTGACGACACACTCTTCGCAGCGAGGTAGGATACGTTGGGTGTGTCACGGGTAATATTGCATTAATAGATAATGTGAGAAAGGATTTTTCCCTTCTGTTCCATAATGGATGTAGATATCTCAGGCCCTTTGATGGAATTGATATAGCCTAAATAAATCCATGGCCATGGTAAGGTATGGGCGAGTTCAATTCCAGGAAGTCAAAGAAATAATAATCGAGCACATGGGTTGATGTCCCTAGCATGCAACCCACTTGATTAGAGATATCGAGACAAAGGGGTTATATTACAATGTAAGCATTCATAGGAGGTGACATGTCATTGCGGCGTTAACCTCTATCTCTATGGGTGCCTTGGCGTGTTGCTAGATGCTAACCTTGGACTTTAGGCAGGCTCCGCCTAATGCCACTGAAAAAGAGGCCTAGAGGGTCACACACTAAGTGTGTCCATGTATCTCAGTTAAATATTAATTTAACAAGTTAAATAAAGATTATTCCCAACTGTGGTTTAATAATTATTTAAGGATGCCTGATCACATTTATTTCGACACTAGTTATTCGAGAGAATATATTGTGGGTGAAATAATATATTTATTAGAAAGTAATGTAGTTTCATTTATTTAAGAAATAAATATCCATTACTTAGGGTCTAATAAATCTGGAGGTGGAGATAAAGAAAAGTGAAAAATAAAATTTCATGCCGTGTATATTTAATATACACGCCGTGTAGTTTTATGAAAAACAAGTACATGTTGTGTATTAATGATTACAAGACTTATAGTTTTTCCAAGCGGGATTTTGAGGATATAATTTTTTTTTATTAAATTATATTAATTATAATCAGTGTGGGCGCTTGTTAAGGAATTAATAATTCGACATGGGGGTTTCAATAAGAGTTAATGAAATAAATAAAACGCGTAATGCGTTTATTTATTGTCATAACTCTATTAACCTCAAACCCGATTATAAATATCCTTACAACCCTAAAACTTTTCCAGATCCATTGTTGTGCACAATGGATTTGGAAATACTCTCAATCCAAGAGAGAATTTTCTTTCCACCAAGAACGCCCTCAAGTTACGAGAGCGAGATCCTCCACCGGATCAAGGCGGTCGAAGGCGGACATCACAAGTGAAGGTTCTTCCATGCTAGTACCCGGAGATCCCTTCGGCGACGTCTAGAGATACGTGGAGCACATGTGGATCACCACTAGAGGAATCCTATACTTGGATTCTATGACGCAACAACGGATCATAGGATCATGACTTGAGACATCGACGAAGAAAAAATTCCACCAAGGTAATTCTTGTGAATTAATTAAATCAATTATAATCAACATATGATGATCCTATCTCAATGGTTTCAGGACTCTTCTTTTCATTTTCGTTCTTCGTTCCATTCCAAATATCCGGAATTCTATATCGTGACAGATCTCGGATTGAAAGTTGTTTAACGCTAAAATTAAAGTTGGGAAAACCCACCAACGCACTTCCGCTGCGCCCGGAACCTACAAGTTGTATCAAAGCGGTCATATTGTTGGTTATAATTATTTAGTTTTTCATTGGTGATTTATGCATTTAATAATTTAGTTATTTCAATTCATGTTTAATCGTTCTGGAAATCTGAATCTCAAGATCTGTTCCTCCCTCGTTTCTCGTTCACCTCACAAAAATGAATTTATCTTTTAATTTTGATCAAATAAAATAGAGGAACTCATCCGGAGGAGCTAAACGTTTCTAGCCATACAAAACCAGAATACACGGAGTGTATTCAGAAGTACACACCGTGTAGTCTAGGTTCAATGCATTGAATGATCCGCCAAATCAGGCCATGTATTGGATTATTTCTAAGAATTTAAGACACTATGTGTTGACCAAAAATAGGTGGCACACGGTTTTCGGATTACACGCCGTGTGGTCTAATGAACATGGCGTGTAGTCCCTTCGGGTTAGGGTTGGGCCGTGTACCCCGTACACGGCTTGCCCTGCTGGAAACCGTGTAACGCGGAAACTACACGACCTGTGTCCCATAGAACACGCCGTGTACTCCGTAAAATTTCCAAAGTACATTAACACGCCCTGTCCCCAAGAGTGTACTTCAGATGGACGGTGAATAAAAGTACACGCTGTGTAGTCGGAACTACACGTCGTGTACTCACCCAAATTATACAGATTTATTAAAATTTATTATTATATTATACAAACCCTTGAGACGTGTACCATGGTGCAGGCGTAAAGCTGGGGTACAACACGTGATAGGTGTTTTATATATATATGTGTTTAATTTAACATCTGCGTAATGAAAGGGAATTCACCGGGTTGCCTCCAAGGTACATGTTATGTACAATGATAATTTTAAATGAATTTATTTAAAATTATGATAGATGAGAATCTCAAGGAAGATCAGAAAAAGGGTTTAAGATAAAAGGATTGATTAATTAAATAGAATTAATTAATTAGAGCGTGATTTATCTTAAAAAATAACGATTAAAGAATGGATTTCTAGTTTTATTTATGCGTAAATATCGTTGCATGTATGGATGATCATGAGCTAGACCAAGACCTTTGTATGTGAATGGTTTATTTTAATTTATTTATTTAAATTAAATTTGTTGGCATGGGAGTCATCTCCTCATTAATATGTAGGGCATGCGTGCCCAAGGATTATTTTATATAAAAACCCCTTTTTACCCCTCAACTGCGTGTGAGATAAATTCATATGTAATGGATGGAGCTCCCAAGATAGTGAAGGCAGCTCAAGTCAGGAGCTAAGGTGAAACCAATCAAAGAAGATACAAAGGTGGACAGGTGGAAAGCTGTAAACACGAACCCGAAAGGTTCAAGGTGTTTCTCCCCTAGGTCTTGGGTTAGTTTATCAACCACTTGATAAACTAACAAATAGAAAAATCTCCTGATCATACCATTTATTTTATTTTTGTCAGTTTCATGGTTTATTTATTGTGGGTGTGATGTCACGATCACACAATTAATGAATTAAACGAGCATGAAAGATGGAACTAAAATTAAACTATCTTATACGTAAATATTATCATAGACATGGTTAATCACTTAATTATATCCCACTTAATATTAATAAGAATGTAATCAAAGATATTTAAATGGAAATTCATGTATAAGGATAAAATCCCTCAAAAGAAATATTAAGTCGGTATAGCCTTCCGTAATCTTGGTTAGAATCAAACCATAGTTCAAAGTGCATGGCCAACCCTAATTGGGGTGCTTTCAATTATCAGGGAATTATAATTCAAGGTTTTGGGTTGACTTGACTTGGTTCGCATTAAGGGTTGACTGCCACAGCAAGACTTGGGGTGACCAAGAGGCACAGGATGAGGAAATCCAAAATAAAAGGATTTCAGGATTGGGGAGTCCACTCAGCGGATCAAGGAGCTGCGAGTTAATGAAGTTGGCATTTGGAATGCCTACCTAAAACCCTTGAAGTTTTTGACCAACCCTAGTTAGGGTAATGTGAAGGACAATATGGATCCTTGCCACTAGAATATTCAGGAAACAGAATATTCCAAAATCAATGGTGAGGGATATTGGATTTTGATAAAATAGTGGGAGACTAACAAGTATTAATTTATTTATTTATCTTTGTTTTTTAATAAAGTAGTAAACCTTTTCTCATCTTAATTTGTAGAAATGAAAATAAAATGACTTCAAACATATCATTAAAAACCATACTTGAGAAGGAAAACCTTCTCACTGGCACCAATTTCCAAGAGTGGAAGAGGCGTTTACGCGTCATCCTTCGCCACGAAAGGAAATTGTATGTGCTAGAAGAGAATATTCTAGTTGCACCTAGGAAAGAGGCCAGTGATGAGGAATTATCTCTCTATATGAAACACATGGATGATGCCACAGATGTCCAGTGTTTCATGCTATCGGCCATGTCCAATGAGCTCTTGAAGCAACATGAAAACATGGAAGCGTATAGCATGATGTCTCACCTTAAAGACCTCTACCAAGAGAAGGTGAGACAGGAGATGTATGAGATCTCCAATGCTTTGTTTACAACTAAGCTTGGAGAGTCTGTTCCATCTGGGCCTCATGTAGTCAAGCTCATTGGCTACATTGAATGCCTGAACATCTTAGGGATTAAATTCCCGGATGAGTTGCGTACAGATATCATCCTATCATCGCTGCCCAAGACCTTCTCTATCTTCATTGTTAATTATAAAATGAGTGGCATTAAGAAGAGTCTATCATAGCTTCTGACCTTGATTCTCCAGGTAGACAAGGACATGGGGCGTGACAAACCCGCAGTCTTTATGGTGAACAAGAAGAGGAAGGACAAGGCATAGGGGCCAAAGACTTATAAATGATCTGAAACCCCCAAGCACCATCCCTCCAAGAAGGGGAAGATCCAGAGGCAGGGAAAGGAACGGGAGGCATGTGTTTTGCATGTGGAAAGCAGGGCCACTAGAAGAGGAACTGCTCCCAGAAGTGTGGGGATGATAAAGGTGCGTTCGTTATCGAGTGAAATCTTTCCATTTCTACACATTGGGTATTAGATACAGCTTGTGGGGATCACATCTATATTCAAATGCAGGAACCAAGTATATTTATAAATATTTCCATATGAGAGGTGGATCTTCGAGCTGCCAATGGCGCAAGGCTGACTGCATTGGCTATTGGTGACTACCACCTCTTATTGCTGACTAGCATGATTTTGGTTTTAAATAACTGTTATTATGTGCCTAGTGTTACCAAGAACATAATTTCTATATCTTGTTTGAATATGGATGGATTTATTTTCAAGTTTGGAAATAAGGGTTGTCTCTTTTATAAGAACAACGAATGTTATGGTATGGCGCATTTAAATAATGTTTTGTATGTATTAAATGATGAAAACCAAGTGTTTAAAATAGATAATGAAACAAACTCACATGACTCATACATCACCTAGTTGTGGCATCACCGTCTCGGTCATGTAAATGAGAAGCGCATGAAAAAGCTCTACCAAGATGGCTATTTAGACATTACTGTGCTAAAACCACTTGATATATGTCACACTTGTTTACAAGGTAAAATGACCAACCCGCCTTTCGGTGGACAGGGTGAAAGGGCCACAGAGCTTCTAGGATTGGTACACACTGATGTATGTGGACCATTTCCAGTAGAAGCTAGAGGTGGATATTCTTACTTCATTACTTTTACTGATAATTTGAGTAGATACAGATTTGTGTACTTAATGAGGTATAAGTCAGAAGCCTTAGAGAAATTTATGGAATTCAAGAATGAAGTAGAGAATTAGCTTGGTAAGAAGATAATGAAACATCAATCAGATCGAGGTGGAGAATATTTGAACCAAGATTTCATCGATCTTCTACGAGAGTCTGGGATTCTATCTCAGCTCACTCATCCTTATACACCACAGTGGAATAGTGTTAATGAAAGGAGGAACCGCACCTTGTTGGACATGGTGAGGTCGATGATGAGTCATGTGGATCTTCCATTATCCTTTTGGGGATATGAATTACAATCTTCAACATACACATTAAACCGAGTACCAACTAAAGCGGTAAATGGAATTCCCTCCGAGTTATGGAATGGAAAGAAACCCATTTTGTCGCATACACGTGTATGGGGATGCGAGGCATTTGTTAAGCCCTTCTCAGGCAACAAACTAGCACCTTGGGGCACGAAGTGTATCTTTGTAGGATATCCTAAGGAAACGAAAGGATATTACCTATATAACCATCAGGACAAGAAAGTTACTATCGCTAGACAAGCCTCCTTTCTTAAGAAGGAGCACATCCTAAAAAAGGATTGTGTGAGAAAGATTGAATTCGATGAAGTTGATGCTCAAAATACACAACAGTTGGTACAGGAAAAATTTCCACAGGTCCCCGTGGAAGAGGTTCCAGAAACACAAGTACTGCGTAGGAGCTCAAGAGAGGTAAGGGAACCAGAGAGATTCGGTTTCCTAGTCACTGAGGATGGAGAATCATTATTGTTGGAAAATTATGGACCTCTCTCCTAAAAGGAAGTAGTAGAAAGCTTAGAAGCTGCATGATGTCTAGAAGCTATGAATTATGAGATGGATTCTATGTATCAGAACCAAGTCTGGGTTCTGGTCGATGAACCAGTTGATGTAAAGATTGTGTGATACAAATGGGTATTCAAGAGAAAACTGGACATGGAAGGTCAAGTTAGCACATATAAAGAAAGTCTAGTGACCAAAGGATTCAGACAGCGTCAAGGAACTGACTATGATGAAACCTTCTCACCAGTTTCCATGTTTAAATCCATAAGAATCATACTTTCCATAGCAACTTACTATGACTACAAGATTTGGCCGATGGATGTCAAAACAGAATTCCTTAACAGTAACCTTCAGGAAGTGTCTATATGACACAACCAGAAGGGTTTTTGACACCAGGTGAAGACAAATGGTTTTGCAAGTTGCAAAAATCAATTTATGGATTGAAGCAAGCATCCAGGTCATGGAACATTCGATTTGATGAAGCCATAAAGGAATTAGGTTTCATTAAGAATGAATTTGAGCCATGTGTTTATAAGCGGTTTAATGGGAATGTTGTCGTTATCTTAGTAGTATATTTTGATGACATATTTCTTATTGGAAACGACGTACCAGCCTTAAAGTCAATTAAGGACTGGTTGAATAGGTGCTTCTCCATGAAAGATTTTGGTGAAGCAGCCTACATTCTAGGGATCAAGATCATTCGTGATAGATCCAAAAGGCTGCTTGGACTAAGTCAGGGTACATACATTGACCAGATACTAACGAGATTTAGTATGGAACAATCCAAGAGAGGATTGGTTCCAGTGTCAAATGGCTTACATCTTTCTAAGAAAATGTGTCGTCAGACACAATAAGATAAAGATAGAATGAGTAAGATCACATACGCTTCGGCTATAGGATCCATCATGTATGCCATGTTACGTACCAGGCTTGATGTTTCCTATACACTGAGCATGGTAGGAAGATATCAAGAAGATCCAAGAGAAAATCATTGGAATGCTGTTAATACAATCCTTAAGTATCTGAGAAGAACTAAGGATATGTTCCTGGTGTTTGGAGGAGACGAGGAACTTGTCATCAGAGGGTATGCTGATGCTGGTTTTTAGACATATTAGAACGATTTCAAGTCACAATATGGATATGTTTTCTATATCAATGGAGGAGTTGTGAGCTGGAAGAGTTTAAAGCAGCTAGTTGTCGTCGATTTTGCAGCGGAGTCTGAATATATAGCGGCTTCTGATGCAGCCAAGGAAGCCGTCTGGATTCGGATATTTGTCCAGGAGCTTGATGTGGTTACTAGCAGTAAAGATCCCATTACATTGTATTATGATTACACTACAGCGGTGGCTCTTTCAAAAGAACCAAGGTCACATCAACGGACAAAGCACATACTCCGAAAGAATCACCTCTTGAGGGATTTCTATCGTAGGGGTGAAGTTGCAGTGAGCAGAGTGTTCACGGAAGAGAATGTGGTGGACCCCATGACTAAAGGCCTATCTCAGCAGAATCATGAATATTATGTGAGAGATACCAGGTTAAGGGTTGTTAGCAGTTGGCTCTAGTCCAAGTGGGAGTCTGTTGGAGTTGGTGGCCTAGAACCAACTACTTTGTACTTTATTCATTAATAAAAGACTTATAACATCTTGATTGTTCTTTTGCATGACAATGCATGTGATAATATCCTAAGGACAACTATTGAATTAAAGGTCCATAGAGGATCCCTGCTATGATGAGAACCCAGATGTTCCATAACACTATTCTTGAATATATATTCTATGGCCGGATGATATTATTTGAGGGACACAAATATTACAAGTCATTAGGGGTGAGGACTCATAAAACATTGAGGCACCTTCTCATGGTGTGAGCCCTTGGTAATATCCAGGAGGATATTATAAGAACGAGACCTACCAGTAGGAAATCCACATTTCATAGTGTCATTGGATGTTCATATATGCAGACGTGTGTATTGGTCCTTAGAATTTAAGATTATTATTAATGGTTATTACAACTCGTGCACTTAGATGTATTGATGAAAATTATGATGACACACTATTCGCAGCGAGGTAGGATACGTTGCGTGTGTCATGAGTAATATTGCATTAATAGATAATGAGAGAACGGATTTGTCCCTTCTGTTCCATAAGAAAAGTAGATATCTCAGGCCCTTTGATAGAATTGATATAGCCTAAATAAATCCATGGCCATGGTATGGTATGGGCGAGTTTAATTCCGGGAATTCAAAGAAAGAATAATAGAGCACATGGGATGATGGAACTAGCATGAAACCCGCTTGATTATAGATATCGAGACACATGGATTATATTACACGGTAAGCATTCGTAGGAGGTGACACGTCATTGCGGCATTAACTTCTTTCCTTATGGGTGCCTTGGCGTGTTGCTAGACTCTAACCTTGGACTTTAGGCAGACTCTGCCTAATGCCACTGAAAAATAGGCCTAGAGGGTCACACACTAAGTGTGTCCATGTATCTCAGTTAAATATTAATTTAACAAGTTAAATAAAAATTATTCCCAACTGTGGTTTAATAATTATTTAAGGATGTCTGATCGCATTTATTTCGACACTAGTTATTCGAGAGAATATATTGTGGGTGAAATAATTTATTTATTAGCGAGTAATGCAGTTACATTTATTTAAGAAATAAATAGCCATTACTCAAGGTCTAATAAATGTGGAAGAAGAGATAATGAAAAGTGAAAAATAAAAGTACACGCCATGTATATTTAATGTACACGCCGTGTAGTTTTATGGAAAACAGGTACACGTCATGTACTAATAATTACACGGTGTGTAGTTTTTCAAGGAGGGATTTTGAGGATATAATACTGTTTTATTAAATGATATTAATTATAATCAGTGTGGGCACATGTCAAGGAATTAATAATTCAACATGGGGGTTTGAATAAGAGTTAATGAAATAAATAAAATGCGTAACATGTTTATTTATTATCATAACTCTAATAACCTAAAACCCGATTATAAATATCTTCACAACCCCAACACTTCTCCAGAGCCGTTGTTGTGCACAATAGATTTGGAAATACTCTCAAGCCAAGAGATAATTCCCTTTCCACCAAGAACGCCCTCAAGTTACGAGAGCGAGATCCTCCACCGGATCAAGGCGGTCGAAGGAGGACATCGCAAGCGAAGGTTCTTCCACGCTAGCACCTGGAGATCCCTTCAGCGACGTCCAAAGATATGTAGAGGACGTGTTGATCACCGCTAGAGGAATACAATACTTGGATTCTACAACGCAAAAATGAATCACATGATCATGACCACAGACATCGATGAAGAAATAATTCCACTGAGGTAATTCTTGTAAATTAATTAAATCAATTATATCAAACATATGATGATCTTATCTCAATGGTTCTGGGAATCTTCTTTTATTTTTCGTTCTTCGTTCCATTCCGAAGATCTGGAATTTTATATCGTGATGGATCTTGGATTGATTGTTGTTTAACGCTAAAATTAATGTTGGGAAAACCCACCAACACGCTTCCGCTATTCCCAGAACCTTCAATTCCTTCCTACTATCATAGGAGTGCATAAAAAATGAAGCAGAATACCATACCCTTATTTCAGTACTAGAGCTGTTACTTCAAGTACAAGTCGAACACATGAATATAAAAGGATTTTCAAAAATTGTCATCAAGAAAGTCAATGGTGACTATGATATTATGAAATAAGAGCCAATACCTTTAATGAACCATGTTCGAGAACTGATGGCAGATTTCTTGTCAGATCAATCATTGAATTATGCCCCCCGATTACAAAATGTGAAAGTCTACGCATTAGAAAATTCTTCTATATCCCTAAACGACCATGGTCAGAATGAAACAATTATCAACATTTCCCATCGTCAGATGGGCCTACCACTCATTCAGACCAAGATAGAGGAAAAATGAGATTAGTCCTATCACTGAACCTTATGGTCATACCACCATCTGGATAACTCCAATTGAGAATTACCTCCAAAAAAAGAATTCCCTCCAGATAGTATTGGAAGGGTGAAAATCTAGAGTTGGGAAATCAACTTCATGATGTATAATAGAATAAACCAGAAAAAGGTCTTTTATAAATGAGGTCATGATGGGATCCTTACCTGGTACATTGATGGAGAAGAGACCACCATATTCATGAAAGATGTGTATGCTATAACATGTGAATCACATCAGTTGGCATCCAATCACTCTCTACAAATTTTAAGGCTTGGGTACTATTGGCCCACTATGATGCAGGATTGTGCTCAGTTCACTATGAAGTTCCACTCCTGCCAATTCCATGCTAATTTTATCCCCCAACCCCTGAAGTTACATTTCATAACCATGTAATGCATTATATTTTTAATATGGGGAATGGAAATCATGGGATTATATCCTCCTACTATAGAAAAATAGTCCATTTTTATCCTCACAGTAACCTAATTCTTTTCCAAATGGGTAGAGGTTGTACCCCTTAAAGAGTTCAGGGAAATAATCATTTACAGCTTTGTAAAATTCAAAATCATCACTAGATTTGGTGTCCCTCATAAAATAATGATGGACAATGTCACCAATTTATGCTATGTTGATTTGGACAAGCTATATCATGAGTATTTCATCAAGGACACACATTCATCCCGCTATCATGCAGTGAACAATAGGTAGATTGAGGCCATCAACAAGATCCTATTCAATATGCTACAGAAGATGGTAGAAAAGGACATGAATTCATGGTTGCAAAATCTTCTCCGTGATATGTGGGATTACCATACCACGACTTGCATTACCACTCAGGAAACCCTGTACTCATTTGTATATGGGACATAGGAGGTTCTACCCATTGAAGTTCAACTACCATCGCTCTGCATTTCCATCCGCGATCAACTATCCACATATGATAAGTCTAAAAAACGACATGATGAGTTGGAATTATTAAAAGAGAAATGATTTCACACTCTACACCATTTATATGTATACTAAAACCGGATTGCACGAACCTTTAACAAAAAGGATCACCTATAGTATTTCTTTGAAGGAGAAATGGTGTTGGTCTTAAAAACTCCAATTATACTTGGAACGAACCCTTCAAAAGTAGATCCAAAATGGTAAGGATCATATGGAATGCACAAGATATACTCCAACAGAGAATATACATTAAATTCAGTGTATGGAAAACTCGACACAGCTCCCACCATTGAGAGGTTCTTGAAGAAATACTTTTTTGTAATTATACCATATTCATCTTAGTTTTATGATGTTAAAATGCGTAGCTCCATGCACATCCCTGCTACATGATGTTAAATTACTCATCACTTTCATCCATATCACATGAATTTAAACTGAATAATGAAGTATCCTAACTACCGGACATTAAACTATATGGATATAACATGCCCTTCCACTCATGTCAGGTGAACTTCATCATGATCGTATGACATAAAATTTCTTGATCCATTTTTCTAACCACATGAAATTAAACTACAAGGAATCTATTATCCCATCTACAATATGTTAAACTATAAAGGGGTCCATTCTGTTCCAGACGTCTATTCACCGTAAAAAAGTCAGATCTTTACTAGAGAAATGTAAAATTCCCTCAGATTCCATGTAAGGGTCCTAGTGAGTGATAGATCGACATGGGAAACCTTTCTAAAGAACTACATGTGTCTTTATTCCTATATATATAGGATACATAGTGATGCCTATCCCAGGCTCATCCATCATCCACCATAGAAAAAAGTTCCCTTTATCCATGCGTACTGACTAGAACTATATAGGGAATTTCTTCAATAACTACATGTGACTTGATTTCTATCTATATGGGATATGTAGTGATGCCTATCCCAAGATCATCCACCACTCACAACCAAATAAATATACTCCTCATACTTGTTTGTATACCATACCTACACAAGGAGGTCTCTTCACAAGAACTATGTATGGATTGATTCCCATATGCCAATGGGATATGTAAAGATGCCTTGATCTGAGGTATTGGTACAACAACCACATGTTACATAATTTCTCTTTAGTACCTTAACCTACCTCCATATTTCTATTCCTTGTTTCTTACAACAAGCATAACTCACATGAGCTTAGGAATGGTGATAAAGGCTTACCCTCACATAAAAAAGGGAAAAGGTACACTATGGGCTCAAAAATGATAAAATTTCCTCTACCAATGTACTGGATTGACTAGTATAGGGAGCGTTAAAACTATATGTAGATTAATTTCTTCCCTCTCAAGATATAAAGTGACACCCTGATCATATCTCCTGGTTCATCCACCACCCAAAAAATGATAAAATTCCCCTTTCCCATGTATATGGATCAAACATATGCATGGAAGTTACTTATAGAACTATGTATGGATTGATTCCTACCCTTATAGGATATATAGTGACACTAAGATATTATATCCCAGCTCATCCACTAACTAAACTAAGAGATTCCATCTCTCTGTACATGGGTCAGAATGGTGCCTAGAACATCCATTTTAGAACTATGCGTGGCTTTATTCTTGTCATCATAGGATACATAGTGATGCTCGAGTACCACATCCATGGGCCTGGCCACCACCAGATAAAAATTCATTTCCCCTTAATATAGGTCTGACATGCATAGGGAAATCTATATAACATTATTCGGATTGATTCCCATCTATATAGGGAACGTAAACTGCACTAGAGTCTTCAAACGTGGGCACTCGTTATGGAAAAATATTCAAGGAAAAAATTCCCCATTCTTCGCCATGCCCCCCTTGTGTGGGAGATTAATTCTTTGTTGTCCCTTGTTTCTCACTCTATGTATGACTCACATGGGATTATAAATTTTTGGCAAGGGATTACTCACAGGAATATCAATTAACTACATTGCCCGAGTCCTTACCACAATACATAAAACTGTAGGGCCCAAGTCCTTACCACAAGAAGTAAATCTTCACGACCCAAGTCCTTACCGCAAGACGTAAAACTACATGGCCCGAGTCCTTATCAGAAGAAGTAAAACTACAGGGTCTGAGTCCTTACTGTAAGACATAAAACTGAATGGCTAGAGTCCTTACCACAAGACGCAAAACTATTGGGCCCAGGTTCTTACTGCAAGACACAAAACTTCATGGCCTGAGTCCTTACCAAAAGATGTAAAACTGCACAACCTGATTCCTTATATCAATACATAAAAATAAATAGCCTGATTCCTTACCAAAAGATGTAAAACTACATTGTATGATTCCTTACAGCAAGATATAAAACTATGTTGCCTGATTCCATACCACAGGATATAAAAATTCATGGTCCGATTCCAAACCACATGACATTAAACTCCAAGGTACTATAAGAACTGTGTGGGCCTCGATAATTACTATATTAAGATATGTAGTGATTCATAGATATAAAAATGTTGGCCCAGCCACACAAAATGATTAAATAAAAATTTTCCCACCTCTTTCATGAAAATGCAAAATCAGGTAGGATATTACAAACCATGATTCCCATGGTAAGGGTTTGTCAAAGGATCATTCTCCCTACACATATATGTCAAATATATGTAGGGGATCCCAGCATTCAAAACAAATCATGATTTGGATATTCCCTATGTACTCAAACATTCCCTTTTCATCCATCAGACTCTATAACAAGGGAAATTTCAGATCCCCAAAAACATCCTTGACCATCATTGATGGAAGTTCAATGTTCTATGAACACCTTTGTTTGAGTATTGACACAATGCTCTGGATGATCTGTATAAGTTTCCTACAAAATGTCTTGTCAACCAAAGAAAAATTCATCCTTATGAGAGACTTTTCATACCTCCATATTCCCAATGGACCCCAAGACCAATATCAATCCTCCTAATTCAAGGGTCCCTAGGATCAAGGTTTACACTTTCTTCCCCCCTCACGTTCGGATCATGTCAGGATATCTCGGCCCAATTATATCATAATTAGTCATGACCATTATCTATCATTCAGTACCCATAACACAACATTAAATTATGCTTCCAATTTCCTTCGTAAAATAATTCAAACTAAATAGACCCACCACATCTATATCATTCATGTCAATCAATTTATGTCCTCACCGCATGACGTTAAACTGCATGGACCAAAAATGTTCTCAACTTAGAGTGAATTTCCTCTAGTATCAGTCACCTTCCATTTTGTGTCTTAGAACTACGATTTTCTTTATTTCTACTCTTTCAAGATACGTTGAGATTCCTAGAATCATCCTGGCCTAGCCACCCTGAAATGAAATAAAAAAATTCCCTCTCCCTACGTATGAGTTAGACATATGCAGAGTTATTTCAAAAAGGAACTATGTATGGTGTGATTATTATCATCACACAAGATATGTAGTGATACCCAGATACTAAAACATAGATCCATCCATGGAATGTGGACAAAAAAAGTTTGTGTCCCTTTTTCATGTAGACTAGGTCAAAGTAGAAGGCTCCCAAATAGTCCTTATTCACAGGTTTTTCTGAAGAATACTCACATGTACCCCTTTTCACATTGGTTCATCTACATCCTTTCCACACAATGATAAAATATATAAAAATGGTCCAAATAATATGGCATTAAAATATATGATGAAACATCTAGGTTGCATGATGATAAATTGTACAATATCACCCTAAGAATAAAATTCTCCTTTCTTAGATTATGTTATCCCTACTGGGTGAATTAAAACCCTTTCCAAACCTTTTTTATCACACCAAGAATGAAATACATGATATAGGGGAGTTTAGAGGAGGATCCCCCATGGATCCATGGAAAATCAATCCCCAGTGGCTGGTCCTGATTGCATGACCTTAAAAGTAATGTTGTGGTTCTTTTCCCCATGACCAAGAACCCGATCTCCTAACCATAAAAAATTAAACTGAAAGATACCCAAAAATATAGTTAAAATTCTCCACTTCCTACACATGTACCAAACTTGTATAGGGAGTCTAATTTTTGGGATAATTGGATCATCAAAATAAGGTCCCACTTCGACAAGGGAATCAAAATTTTCCACCCCATATATGGGTTAGATCTGTGTGGAGAGACTCCCGATTCCACTGATAATCAAGGAATGAGTGTTTCTAGTATGTCCAAACCTATCCTATCCATTCATAAAACTTCGTGCTTCAATTGGTTTTGGATCCTCATATACCTCCCAAGACATCAAGAATGGATGGGCAATGTCCTACAGACTCCTTGATTAACTATGCACACAATGCCTCCGCAACACTCTATAAATGGCCTACAAAAATGTCCTAAAAACCAATGAAAAATTATTCCTCATTAGAGGGTTTTCCTATTTCAATATTCTGTATTGCTCCCAATCCCTATATCATTTCTCCTAATATGTAATTCCTTGAAATCCCAACATACACTTTTAATCTTACTCATGTCTTTGAAATTTTAGGATGTCTCGACCTAGTTATACTCCATTTAATCAATACCTTTATGTAAATGTCCTAATCATATGACATTTAAACAACACGATACATGATGATCAAGGTCCACCCTTGGGCCCATACATGTTAAATAATATTTTCCCCTATGTTCCTATGGATGAAGTGAATCCATGCAAGTAAATCCAATCTGGGTCCCTCATTATTGGTGAGATCACTACCAAAACAAAAATTCCCCCACCAATATGTGTGAATCCGATCTACATATGCAAAAACATTAAAAGAAATAAATTTTTATTGATACCTATTATCATAAGGATACATAGTGACACCTGAGTCAAATATCTCGGGCTCATCCATATAATGAAATCATCCCATCCTTTCCTGCATAAGGGTCAGACCTATGTAAGGACCCCCTCACCTATTTAAAGAGAACACCTTTACCTATTCCAAAGATATTTTGTCTCAAAATAAACCCTTTCATGTGTAGGCACTAGTTTTTCGTAACCCGTAATCTATATCCATAAATTTCTAAATCCCCATAACCCTACATGGCTATCAGAGATGGAAGGCCAGTGTCCTTCATAAAACATTGTTTTTTTATGCACACAATTCCCCAGTGGCTCTGTATAAGTTTCCCAAAAAATAACTTGTAAACCAAAGGGAAACTATTCCTTAGGATAGACTTTTCCTACTATATTATGCCCTATTCTATTTACCTCTCGTCTCTTTCCTTTGTTTCGGAAACCCCCTGGATTATAGTTTACACCCTTTCCCACATCTCAAGTCTAAAGATCATAAAAAATCTCTGTTCGAACTCCAGTTGAAGGGATGAGTCATTTAATTATATTCTCTATCAGGTAAAGGTCACTTTTTAATCATGAGTCCCAAATGTCCCAGTTGTAGGACGTTAAAATATTCCATGCTTCGAACCTATTTTACATAGGTCAAATTTATGTGGGAGTGGAATTATCATTTAAAAACAATACAAATTGCCTCAATATTTCATACACCATTCCCTCAATAGACTTCCTAATGGGTTCTTTGATAATAAAACAAATAAAAACATCCCTAAAATTTCCATGCCATCGAAAATGGAAGGCCAGTGTCCTACAGACACCTTTTTTTTGGATAATACACACAATTCGTTAGTGGATTTGCATAAATGAACTAAAAAAATGGCCTATCAACCAAAGGAAAACTCGTCCTCAGGAGAGGCCTCTCCCATCTTTGTATGCCCCATATATTCCATTACCCATGTCATATACCATACCCAAGAACCAAAAATTCAGGTTCAATAAAAATCCCATGTCCCTATCTAAAATCTATTGGGACATTCTGAGTTAACAAGTCCTAAATTGTGGCTCTTTACCTAAAAATCATGGTCCAAACTGTTTGGCCTAAAACATCAATCTTGGTTAGAACCGTTTGACCTAAAACATTAGTAATGATAGTGTGATTTTCATGACTTTAAAATTCATATAAAAAAGAGACAACCCTCACTATGATAAAATCTCGTAAAGGGAACCCTGGGTAAATGTCAAGTGCCAGATCACTAAATCTACGTGTCGTATGGTTTAGGCTAAAATATTGAGTGACCAAAAATCAAGAGACACAAATATTTTTATTTCAAAAAACCAAAAAGGGTGGACTAAGAAAAATTCAAGTTATACCCACTAAGTCTACACTGAAATTGGGCATAGGGAAAAATTAGGGTTATAATAGAAAAGATGTAATGTTTTATAAGTTTTCCATGTAATACTAGAAATAATAAAACTAAGATCACTCAGTCCCTTAGCTTAGGAAAAAAACTAGAGAATGAATTAACTATTCCAAATTGGTTATCCTAGATTGGAATTAAAATTAACATTTAGTTGAAATTACTATTTAAATGTTGTTAACTATGATTGATTATCACTGCAGGAAATGTTGAAGGATAAGAATTGGAGAGAAAAATGTTTCTATTCCATCAATTTTAACAATAATGTAGGAAATCCAGAATATGGAGCCTTTACCCAAATTCAAAATAGAGGAAGTACATGGAAACCCAATGGGTTACAATGAAGCCTGACTTTCTATTTCTATAGGATTGATGATCGCCTGATATGGGTCGTCAAGGGAGTGTTCCAAAGTAGTCATCTGTTCGGCTTCAGCTTCAACCACTAGATGTACTCATTTAAGGACATCCCTGAGGTCTCTTCTTTTCTATTTGAAAACCTCATAATTAGAATTTTACAATTCTATTTTTACCTCTAGTCTAGCCATACAAGCCTCACAGTCCTGCAGTTCCTCTATTTGGTCATTCACCTAATCATGAGAATTTGTTTCCTTAGCCTATAGATGGTGAAACTTGTTATTAATATCTCTAAAGTTATTTGTTTGATGGTATGGAGAGTGGATCATAGAAATTTTACCTTCACAAGTAAAAAGATAATCTAGAGAAATAATGATTTGGTACACAAGGAGATGCATGTGTCGGTAGTCAAAGCCACCTAAACCCAAGTCGACGAATAGTCATCAAAATGTTTATCCCTCATTAGATAAATATTACAGGAAATTTTCCTATGGAAAGAGTAAAAATATGGATCTATTATTATCTTTTCACTTCTCGATGCCTTTTAATAGCATCAGAAGTTTTTGTTTTCCCCTCCACCATGACAAGTATGTAGTCTGGAAGCACCATCACAACATACGGAAGCATGCTGAGATGATTAACCCAAGTGGGAGGAAATTACCTCTTGCTAGATGGTTCGGTCTCTGAAAATAGTCATGGGTTACTGACCAAAACCTTAGGAATTATTTGAAATTTCCCACTTAGACCATCTTCTATAGGATCATGAAACATATTAATTGAAGGTAAAAGGTCTGAGTCACTATCAACAGGGATAGGATGAGCAAAAAAAAACCCCTATAAACACATGCAGTGATGAATGGAATGCATTCTTATGGTAGGAATTGAGGTAGATGGCATAGATTTCATAGTTGGGATGGGACTGAAGATAGTCAAAAACTTCTAAACTTGCTGAACTAGACTTTCTTGTACCCTATCAGTGTAAAAATACACCCACATTTAAGAATATTTTGGTGATAAGTCAAATCCATTGTGGCAGGAATAAGGATTTCCACATTAGCATCCTACTACATCATCATCAACCATATATGGTGAAGGATTATGGGATTAGATTACCTATTTACCATGTTTTTTGGAAGAGATGTGATTTTTTGAAGGCATCTGAATTGTCTAGAGAACCTATAAGGGACATACGGTTCACAAATAGCCGCTACATATATACGAGCAGTCAATATTCCATCCCGATGTTCAATGATGTAAGTACATTCTAAAAGGGATCTCCATCCAACATTAATTACTGTTCCATGGTGTATAACACAGGGCATAAAGGAGAAATGAGAGTCATCATTCAACAGTTCAATCGCACCATCTATGCTCAAAGAACATGGATGAACGACAATGATATTGATAAGGGAAGGATAGAAGGTAGAATGATGAACCATTGTAGAATGCAGATATTCACAACAAGGGAAGTGCCCTACCATCCAGCCATATAGGAATTAAAAATTCCCACTAAGGAAATGTGGATTCCTTTCCTCCAGTGTATTCCATAAAATATCATAGAGACATGAAAGGGTAGGGATAATGATATTGATGGGTTGTCCCTCCACTAATGTAGCTGCCATCATTAAGGTTCAATATCTAATAATGGTGCATACATTACAGGAATGGAAAATCCTTTCACTCAGGAACATGGCTAAGAAACTCGCCAATCTGATCTTTGATGATACATCTTAATGAATCCTATAAACCTAGGTAGAGTATCTGCCCACCTAGATGGTGACATAGTATGATCCGGGAATATGTTGTGACTATTGGGTCAGATGTGTTCAGTTGTAAAGAACTTCTGGCTCTGGTCCACTCACCTTCAAGAATATCCCTATCCAATCCTCAAATGAAATAAGTGAGCGAGCATTGGGGGGAATATTGAGAAATCCATCCTCCATAACAAATAAATACCTCGCTAGAAGAGATTTTTGTTCGATGTTCTCCCATGTATTGGCCACAAGTAAGAATTCATCATACAAGTCACCAAGGGTGGGGAGTCTTCTGAACTGGTAAATATCCCATAGAATTATTCCCACTTCTCCATGAAACAAGTGGAAGGTATTGGTACTCAATCACTAGTGGATATGTAGTTCAGGGAGCATTTCACATAGTGAATAGATGGGAAACTGGGAGACCCATACTAATTGATAGAGACAAATAGCTTCCAACTAACTAGAGAACTCTAGGATGTTTAAATGCACCCAGAAGGCCCATGACCATTAATCATAGATGCACCCTCTATATCATTAGTACCGTTTAGAGATCCACCCCCATTGGGGTTTCCTTTTGAAAGATTGATAATAAAGGGATAATCTTTAATGACTAATTCCGAAGATCTGTTACAGCTATGTTGAGTGCTCTGTATCCACATAAATCCATTAAAAAAAGGTGTATCCCTGGATTTAATATGTTATAATCTCCCCCATTATAGATACATTCATTGGATCACACCTACGAGACACCTTAAGGTGAACATTATGGATGCTCCAATCAACAGATGAAAAAAGAGAATCATCTTGGAGACAAAATCCATACAGTGACAGCCGATTAGATAACAGGTTTGCTATGAGTTCTAGTGGAATGAGATCTTTCAAAATAACCTCCAGAGGAACAAAAAAGGATCAGAGGTTGTCCTCAACATTTTTTACTATAGTTTCCCCTCCTCTAGTCGCATACATTGAGATGATTTTAAGAGACATCATTGTAATTCTTGTATAAAAAGACGTTGAAAAAGTATAGTCTAATTTTTTTTAAAAAGGACATAAAGTGGCCCATATACTAAAATATGAATATGGTATGCATAAGGTACCAACCATGAACTGACAGTTCACGGAAACCCACAAGGCGTTGGACCATGGGGCATTGGCCAGTGAACCAAATGGTTTTCTAAGCAAGTAAGCTGCACATCGACCCTCACTAAATGGAAATTAAAACTCACTGATCAAAGGTTAAAAGTTTTATTCATGAATGTTAAATCTATTTCAAAGAAAGAGGTGATCATGAAGCATTTTTATTTTATGGGATGGAAGGGTTAGTTTTTATATGAAGGTAGTTAGAAAGAACAATAGCACGCATAAGTAGGAGGGAGAGAGAAAATTGAGAGCACAAAGCACACCGATAAATGTGGTAAATGAAAAATAACCTGGTTCCACATATATATAGGCGTGGTTTCGCTATGGATCTACCATTATACTGCAGACTAGTTCAATTCATGACCACTTTCTAAATTGGAATATCCTCTTCTTCATGCTGATCAGAACCCATTCCGATGTGGGGAATTTGTTGGGTCTTGAAAAAATTTCAAATGGAATGAAAATAATCCCACAAATTTGATAAATGAAAAAAATATATGTTCAGATGAAGGTTTGAAGAATAATATCAATGAATCCAGATTCGAAAAAGGAAAGGAGAGGTGATGAAAACCATTCATGGACAACCGCTCTGCATGTAGGTCCACAACCTTGAAAATCAACTATGGACTAAATGGTTTCCGAAATAGATATGATGATGTCGGATCCTGAAAATCATGTCATTTACAGAATAGAGGAGGGAAAATATGCTCCGCATATATCCCCCACAAATGGAATCACTGGTAGAATAGAGGCGAAGAAATTCTTCCCTGTATACCATCCCCACAAACTAAATGGTTCACATATGAGGAGAAGCCAACAGTGTCCCATGAAAGAGATAAAGTCATTATCATAATTGAGGTGGTGATTTACACTGCCGCGAACCACAACCCTATGGGACACTACTAACAGAGTCATCTATGGGCCATGTAATTTTCCCATGGACTTCTACAAAGGGTGTTGTGTGACCCATAGATCCATATACCCGAACACTCTATAGAATTGTATTGAGGGAGACAAATAAGGGATCGATTGGAAGAGAGACCTAAGGACAGAGATGGGGATACTTGAGGAGTAAATATTTTTGAGCTTCAAATGTATGAAAGCAGAAATTACCACAAATACATACTTTTATGATGGTTTCTTGAGGTTATTTATCACAACATACCATAAAATAATGAAACATAACATTAATTGAAAAACTGCGAATGTAATTGGTGAACCATAAACTATATCCCAATAGCAGATGAACTTACTATGAACCGCAGGATGAATTCCACTTCTTCAATCTAGCATCCTGCATAGTGCATCACTATGTGGACGAAACCCTACCCTACATAGTGTCCCACTCAATGGATGGAATTCATCCCCGAATAGCACCATGCTATACGGGAAAAACCTAGGGTCGCGTACCACTTCAGTACACGAACAACCTTACTACATAAATAGAAACACAATATGTGAGGGATAGCACATCCCACATGAACAATTGGTATACAGAATGGGGTACCTTTGGGTGATCCACCCTCCAGCTCTGATCATTTCCTTCCATTTTTATCACCTTATCCATAGTTCCTCTGTAAACCAGTCCAATAGAATTAGGCCAAAGCCCCTTAAAAAATCACTAGACCTGTATGATAGAACTATCAGATGCATTAAGGCACCCTTTTTAGCTTACATACCCATGATAAGAGAAGTCACGTAGGTAATCCTCATAATGTTGAGGACCCCTAGAATTTCCATAAGTTTACATTCCTATGGTATTTCAGGGTCTAACCATGAGATACTAATGTGAACCTCCCAATTTTAGGGATTAAGGGTAATCCATGGCCTTTCCCTTTGATTAGGGTTAGTAATATTCAAGGAAAATCACGATTTCTTTTCCTTTTGACATGAATAAACATTCCTCCCCTTTCCCAGATCCAATTGCAGGGCATCCCTTCTAGGGTAAGTCCTTTTTTCATAGGAAGTAGTGTTATCACCCTGACCTCTTCTGCCATAATTCTCCTCCTTTTCCACCAGCAAATAAGAGAACATGTGTGTATTGTTGAGTCATTAATTCCCCTTATCTCAAACATAGAGCATGGTTCACATGGTCTTAGAGGATAGTGATGATCATAACACCCACACAATCCACTTTCGGCCTTGAACTATGAGAACTATGATTTCCACCATGACTGCGATATGTAGGAATAATTCCCAAGGCCTGAGCTCTATTCCATCTGATGCTTGAAATGATAAATTGTGCCTCCCACAGATGGACCTCCTAGAAGGTGTATTTTCCAAATTCATTGAACTAAGAGAACTATAATTCCTTTTCCAAATAGGTTACGTAAGACCCATGTCCAAGGACCGATCTCAAAGGGGATCCTACTCAAGGGTTAACCAAAATCATGACCCCCAATTCATCAAGGACTCCTTTAAGATGTAAGTCCCAAATCTGGAACAAAATGGGACTTCTCCACTAATTTAATCCCCACACCATGCCCCTTTTATAGGCTTCCTCAAGGGTGTATTTCTCAACTCAAACTGAACTACGAGGGATTTGATTGCCAATAAACTAGGATACATAGGAAGCCTCCTTAAGGTTCAAAAGTGAAACACATATCACCCTAATGTTCTCTGGTCCATATCCATGGTAGGGTCATATCCACCTAGGAGACCGTATCTCTCCTGGACATTCCGGGCTGGTTTGGCGTAATTCCCACACCAAACCATGACAAGGCATATTTCTCATAGATGTATTTGTCGCATGATGCTAAACTGAATGGATGGGTACATGTGACATAACCATAAAAAGTTATGTACCTAGTTAAATGGAACTGAACAACCTGGGTTTTGATTCCTCTTACAGGGATACATAGGAAGCCCATATAATGGGTTAAATCTCGGTACTGAAGCAACTATCGTTCCCCTAGATGATGATAAATTCTAGAGTACCTAATCACATGGATTAAGCCTGAACTGTCTTAGAAACTTCTGACCCATATATATCCATGATTGAAGACATAGGGGTAATCCGTAGATATATTCTAGGGAAATAACAGAGGATTCACAAACATATGAAAATTTCTTAAATCTATAAGAGAGTCTCGAAATAGAATATAATTCCCACCAAAAGGGTGTGATGAGCCCAAACACCCATCCTATCAACCAATGGAGCCTTTATGTGTCAATAGCCAAATCATCCAACGAGCACCTTACATTAAAAATTAGGTCTATGAATCATGGATAAAAGATCCATTGGGTGTTTCTAGATCTATAAATAATCCCGTTAGAGACCATCCAAGGACATCACACCTAATGTGGGTCAATTGCACAAAAACATAGCCCCCTAAAATTACCCACCATGACCTAACAAACTTTGGGATAAAACAAAAATGATGAGTCTGACCTACCAAATTAGTTGTGATACCTCATTCATAAGATAAAATAAATGATATACTACTTATCCTCTATTGTACCATTTTATTCCATGCACATGAAGCCACCCCGGGTTGAAAAAAGGGTATGACACACCTTGGGTCGAAACAACATTTTAATTTATTTTTAGTGTTTTTTTATTTTAACAGGGTTTTATGATTTTTAGAGATTTTTTGGATTTTTAATGTTTTTATAGATTATAGGGTACTATGGTTTTTTAGAGGTTTAGTGGTTTTTTTTAATTTGTTAAGGTTTCTATGGGTTTAATATTTATTGCTTTTTTGGGTTTAAATGGTTTTTAGAGTTATTGTGGGGTTTCATCATTTTAATGGGGTTTTAAGGTTTTTATGTGTTTTTAGGTTTTTTTACAGGTTTTAGGGTTTTTAATGGTTTATTTAGGTTTTTTTGTGTTTTTTAGATTTTTAAGATTTTTATGTGTTTTTAGGGTTTTAAGGTCTTCGTAGTGTTTTCCAAGGTTCTTGGGGTTGTTTTAAATTTTGAGGTATTTTTAGGTACTTTTTATTTTTATTTTTATGGGTTTTATGGTTCTTATAGATTTTGAGGCGTTTTAGGGTTTTGAGCGTTTTTAGGTTTTTTGGGGGTTTAATTATTTTTATGTTTTTAATGTTTATTTGGGGTTTTTAGGGTTTTTAGGGGTTATACATGTATATGGATTTTACGAATTTTTAGGATATCTATGGGTTTTAGTGTTTTAGGGATTTTGAGGCATTTTATGAATTTTAGGGATTTTATTGGGTTTTCTTGGTTTTTGGGGATTTTGAGGGATTTTTGGGTTTTTATGGATTTAATGATTTTTTTGGGAGTTTTATTTTTTCTTTGAGTTTTTATGGTTTTTAAAATTTTTAGTAGTTTAAAGGATGTTTAGAGTTTTTAATGGTGTTTTTGGGTTTTTAGGGGGTTTTAATTTTTTTAGTGGTTTTAGTTGTTTTTTGGGGATTTTAGGGTTTTAGGGGTTTTTTATTATTTTTATGTTTTTTAGCACTTTTAGGATTTTAGGGGTTTTAACCATATTTAGGTTATTATGGTTTTCTTTGGTTTGTTAGAGTTTTTAGTGTGGTTTATTTTTTTAGGGTTTTAGGGCATTTTATGATATTTAAGATTTTTAATGTCTTTAGTGATTTTGAGTGTTTTAATGGTTTTTAGGGTTTTAATTTTTTTTAGGTTTTAGGGGTTTAAATTGTTTTTAGGTATTTATAGTTTTCATAGGGGTTTTCAGTGTTTTAGGGTTTTTTATGTTTTAAGTATTTTTTTTAATATTTTATTTATTTTATTAGTTTTTAGTATTTTGATAGTTTTTATGGTTTATTAGTGTTTTATGGTTTTTTTGGCATTTAATGGGTTTTTATGCTTTTAGGGATTTATGGTTTTTTAGTTTTTTTTAATTTTAATGGGGTTTAAAGGTTATTATAGTTTTAGTGGTTTTATGATTTTTATGGGTTTTAGGTTTTTTAAATATTTTTTGGGGTTTTTATAGTTTATATAGGTTTTAGGGTTTTAGAGTCTTTTTAGGGTTTTTAGCATTTTTTTTTGGGTTTTTAGGGGGTTTAAGTATTTTTCGGTTTTTAATATTTACTTAGTTTTTTTAGGATTTTACTATTATTTACATTTTAAGGATATTTATGGCCTTTTAATGATTTTTAGGTACTTTTCAATGTTTTTAATTATTTTTTGAGTTTTAGGGGTTTTAGGGTTTTGTAGGGGCTTTAGGGGTTTTAGTATTTTTATGGGTTTTAAGTATTTAATATTTTAATGTTTTATTAAGGGTTTTAAATTTTTTAGTTATTTTTGTTATTTATTATGATTTTATGGGTTTTTTGCATTTTATGAAACTTTTAGGGTTTTTGGGATTATTTAGGATTTTAGGGTTTTTATGGTTTTTTTTGTTTTTTTACTTTGTATGCGGTTTTAAGGATTTTATTTATTTATTTAATGTTTTTTTAGTTTAGAGTTATTTTATAATTTTTATTGGCTTTGAGGCCTTTTATGGGGTTTTAGGTATTTTTATGATTTTTAGTGGTTCTTATGGTTTTTAAGAGTTTTATGGTCTTTTTAAGGGTCTTGATATATTTTATATTTTTTTAGGTTTTTTAGGGTTTTAAGTGTATTTAGGTTTTTTTGAGGTTTTCTTAGGATTATTTAGGGTTTTTAAATTTTTGACTTTTTTACATATTTTTAGTGGGTTTTTAGGATTTTTGTGGGATTTTAGAGATTGTTGGGATTTTGAGTGGTTTTCAGAATTTTTATTTATTTATATTTTTAAGGGATTAAAGATATTTTAGGGATTTATATTTCTTTATTGTTTTTTCATATTTTATGGTTATTTAAATTTTTGGGATTCTGAAGGATTATTTGGTATTTTTATGGGTTTTCAGGGTTTTAGAGATTTTTATAGTTTTAAGGATTTTTATGGTTATTTTGGTTTTTTAGTATTTTTTTGTGTTTTTATGTTTTTAAGGTTTATTAGATTTTTTAATGTTTTAATGGGATTAAAGGGGTTTTATATATTTATTGGGTTTTTGGGGTTCTTTGGGTTTTTAATATTTTTAAGGTTTTAAGAGTTTTTTTGTTTTAGGGGGTTTTAAACCTTTTTAGGGGTTTTAGAATTGTTTTGGTCTTTTAGGGTATTTAATTACTTTTTGGGTATTATGATTTTCTAAGTTATTTGCATGATTTTAATGGAAATTTATGTTTTTTGGGATTTGTATGGCTTTTTAATATTTTTATGGTGATTTTTTGGGTTTTTTAGGATTTTGAGGGTTTTAGGGATTTTTACATTTTTAGCATTTTTAGGTTTTTAGGGGATTTATGTGTTTGGAAGTTTTTATGATTTTATAAGGGGTTTTTATGATTTTTTTTTGTTTTTTACATTCGTAGAAATTTTTATGGATTTGTATGGTTTTTTTTGGTTTTCAGGGTTTTTAGGTGTTTTGAGGGTATTTTGGGTTTTTAGTTTTTTTAGAATTTTAGAATTTTTTAGGTTTTCTATGGGTTTTAATGTTTTGTGGTTTTATGTTTTTCGAAGGTATTTTTAGGGGATTTAGTGTTTTTTATGTTTTAATGAATTTTTAGGGCTTTTTAGGTTTTTTATATATTTCATGGTTTTTATGGATTTTGAGGGTTTTTAGGGATCTTAGGGTTTTTTGGTTTTTTGGTTTTTTGGGTTTTCAGGGTTTTATTTAGTTTTTTTGTTACTAATTATTTTTTAAGTTTTCAATTATTTTTACGTGGTAAAACGTTTTTTTCAAGTTTTTGTGGGTTTTAAGGTATTTATGGTTTTTAGGTGGTTTTAGGGTGTTTAGGGTATTTTAAAGTATTAGGGTTTTTTATATTTTTTGGGATATTAAGTGCTTTTATGTTTTTAAGGTTTCCTTTGGGGTTTTTTGTATTTTTGGTTTTTTAATTTTTTACATATTTTAGGGATTTTTTAGGATTTTGATGGTTTTTATGGTTTTGAGGGTTTTTGAGGGTTTTTAGGGTTTTTAGGGTCTTTAGGGTTTTTATGCGTTTTAGTGTTTTTTTGGTTTTTAGGATTTTTTTATAGTTTTTATGTTTTTAATTTTTTCTTAGGGGTTTTCAAAAGTTTTTAGAATTTTTTTCTATTTTAATAAATTTTTAGTGATTTTTCTAGATTTTTATGTTTTTTTTGGGTTTTTAGGGATTCTAAGGGTTTTGGGGGTTTTAAGGGATTTAGGGGTTTTTTAAATTTTTTAGGGTTTTAAGGGTTTTTATATTTTTGTAATGTTTTCAGGGGATTAAAGGGGTTTTTAGATTTTTTTAGTGGTTTTAAGGGTTTTTATGTGTTTTAGGGGATTTTAAGGGTTTTAGGGTTTTTATGGTTTTTATAAATTTTTAGGTATTTATGGACTTTTTCGGTTTTTAGTGGTTTTAGAGTTTTTTTACATTTTTTGTGTTTTAATTTTATAAGTGTTTTAAGGTTTTATAACGGTTTCTCAGTTTTTAGGGGTTTTTATGTTTTTTGGGATTTTCAGAATTTGTTTGGTTTTCAGGGATTTTGAGGGTCTTTATTGGTTTTTATAGTCTTTAAGGGTTTTTTCATGTTTTTATGTTTTTTAGGTTTTTAATTGTTTTTCTATTTTAATTTTTTGGTAGTGTTTTTTAGGTTTTTATGGATTGTTATGTAATTATGGTTTTTAGGGATTTTTTAAGATTTTTATGGGTTTCAAGGATTTAAGGTATTTTGAGGGGTTTTCAGGATTTTTAAACGATTTTTGGTTTTTTCGATTTTTTGGGTTTTAGGGGTGTTTTTGTGTTTTATAGAGTTATTCAGATTTTTTATATTTTTTAACATTTTAGGGCTTTAAAGGATTTTTTAATTTTTTAGTGGTTTTTATGATATTTTATTGGTTGTAAATGTTTTTAGGGATTTTATGGTTTTTGGGGATTTTAGGGGTGTCTAGGTTTTTAGTGTTTTTATTTCTTTTTGGTTTTTAGTGTTTTCAGTTATTCTAGGGTGAAAAAGGTATGATTAGAGATTTTTAGAGTTTTAGGGTTTTGTTTACATTTTTATGGTCATTAGTGTTTAATTGGATTTTATAGGTTTTAAGTGTTATTTGTAATTTAAGGGTTTCATAGGGTGTTTAGGGTTTTTTTTAATGTTTTTAGGGACTTCTAGGGATTTTAAAAGATTTTTATGGTTTTTAGGGTTTTATGGATTTTGAGGGTTTATGGGTTTTTATGGTTTTAAGGGTTTTCAATGATTTTAGTATTTTTTATGTTTATAGGGACTTTATGTATTTTTTTAAATTCTTATGGGTTTTAGGGTTTTTAGGAATTTTAAGGGGTTTGAGGGTTTTTTGGGTTTTTTGGGGGTTTTTGTTTTTTGGTTATTTTGAGTTTGTTAGAGTTCTTAAGGGTTTTTAGAGTTATTTAATTTTTTTAGGGTTTTAATTTGTATTTAGAGTTTTAGTGGGGTTATAGAGGATTTATGGGGTTTTAGGATTTTTAAGTGTTTTTTATGGTTATTATAAGTTTTAGGGCCTTTATCGCCTTTAGGTTTATTATGGGTTTTATGTTTTTTTAGGTTTTTAATGTTTTTATAGGGGTTATAAGGTTTTAGGTTGTTTTATGTTTTTAGGGAATTTTATGGATTTTATGGATTCTTATGTTTTTCATAGGTTTTCAGGGTTTTTGACCATTTTTAGGTTTTTATGAATTTTAGGGCTTGTTGTTTTTAGGTTTTTAGGGGTTTCAATTGTTTTTGGTTTCTAAGGTTTTCTTATGATTATTCAGAGTTCTTAGGGTTTTTTACAATCTTAGGTAATTTATGGATTTTTTATGATTTTATGGGTTTGTTAAAGTTTTTAGGGGTTTAAAGGGTTTTAGGGTTTTTATGGGTTTTCAGGTTATATAGTTTTTATTAGTTTTTTAGTGTTTTAGTGTTTTATGGTTTTTTGAGTTTTTTAACACTGTTAAGGGGTTAAATGTGTTTCATATATTTTAGTTGTTTTTATGGGTTTTTAGGGGTTTTAATGTTTTAGGGGTTTTTATGGTTTTAGGTTCTTTTTAGGATTTTTATCAATTTTAGGTTTTAGGGGTTTTAAGTGTTTTAGTGTTTTTAAGGTTTTCTTAGGTTTTTATTGGTTATAGGGTATTTAAAATTTTATATATTTTTAGGTATTTTTTATGATTTTATAGTTTTTAGGGTTTTTAGGGATTTTGATGGGTTTTAGGGTTTTTAGGGTTTATAGGGTTTTTTTTGTTTTAAGGGTTTTAACTGTTTTTAGGTTTTTATGGGTTTCTTAGGATTTTTTTTGTGTTTTTAGGGTTTTTGATGTTTTTAGTGATTTTTGGGGGGTTTCTATAATTTTTAAGGATTTTTGTGGTTTTAGGTATTTCAAGGCTTATTTGGGTTTTTATGTTTTATTTTGTGTTCTAGGGTTTTTAGTGATTTTCTTGGTTTTTTGGGGTTTTATGATTTTGGGGGGGTTTTAGCGTTTTTAGTGATTTAAGGGTTTTAAGTATTTTTTTTGTATTTTTTGGGTTTTAATTAATTTTAAGGTTTTATAGTTTTTTTTTGATTTTATCATTTTTCAGAGTTTTTAGGGTTTTTAAGGGTTTTTATGGATTTTTTAGGATTTTTATGTGTTTTTAGTGTTTTAGGGAATTTTAGGGTTTTCAAGAGTTTGTGGCTTTTTTTGGTTTTATGATTTTTTAGGGTTTTACAGATTTTTATTGATTTTTAACAAATTTAGGGGTTGAAATGGGTTTTTAGAGTTTTAGTGGGTTTATAGTTTTTATGGGTTTTGGGTTTTTAAGGGTTTTTGTGGTACTTAAGGGGTTTTTTGGGTTTTAGGGTCTTTTTAAGGTTTGTAGCAATTTTTAGGTTTTTTTTGCGGTTTTATGTGTTTTAATGTTTTTAATGTTTTCTTTAGTTTTTTCATTATTTTTAGATTCTTTTACTTTTTCTGTGTGATTTTCTTCTATTTTTTAGTATTTTAATAATTTTTAGGGTTTTTATGTATTTTTATGGTTTCTAGAGATTTTTAGGGTTTTTAGGGTTTTTAACATTTTCTAGGTTTTAGGGGTTTAAGTGTTTTTAGGTTTTTATGGTTTTCATATGGAACTTTATGGGTTTTTGAGTTTTTTCATTTGTAGTTATTTTTAGGGATTTTTATGGTTTTTAGGGGCTTGAGGAATTTTTAGGGTTCATATGGTTTTGAGGGGTTTTAGGGTTTTATTGGGTTTTTAGGGGGTTTTTAGTCTTGTAGGGTATTTTATTTTTTTTCAGAGTTTTTTAAACATTTTAGGGGTTTAAATTTTTTTATATTCTTTAGTGGTTTATTTTTGGTTTTATGGGGTTTAGGTTGTTTTGGTTTTAGGGGTTTTGTTGTTTTAGGTTCTTTTTTGGGTTTTTAGGTTTACAGGGGTTTTAAGTTTGTTTAGGTTTTTATGGTTTTCTTAGGTATATTCTGACTCTTATTGAATTTTATGTTTTTATGTTTTTAGGGTTTTTAGGATTTTTCTAGTTTTTAGGGTTTTTAGGGATTTTGATGTGTCTAGGGATTTTTAGAGGTTTTCGGTTTTTTTGGTTTTTAGTGTTTATGAAGGTTTTAATTTTTTTTGGTTTTTTATGTTTTCATTGGTAGTTTTCAAGGGTTTTAGGGTTTTTTACATTTTTATTTATTCACTCTAATTTATGTGTTTTAATTATTTTAAGGGGTTTTAGGGTTTTTTGGGTTTTTATAGTTTTTTGGGATTTTTATTTTTAAGGTTTTTATGGGTTTTAGAAGATTAAAATATTTTAGGGGTTAAAATAGGTTTTAGGGTTTTTAGGGTTCTTATAGGTTTTATGGGTTTTTAAAATTTTATTTGGTTTTAGGATTTTTATGGGGTTTTAGGGTCTTTTTAGTATTTTTTTTTTATGTTTTTAGGGTTTTTTTGGTTTTATGGGTTTTAAGTGTTTTTTAGTTTACATGGTTTTTTATGGGTTTCATAGGTATTTATGTTTTTTTGATTTTTAGATATTTTTATGTATTTTATGGGTTTTTAGGTTTTTAGGGATTTTGAGGGTTTTGAGGGGTTTTAGGGTTTTTAGTATTTTTAGGATTTTTAGGCGTTTAAGTTTTTTTACGTTTTAAATGTTTTCTAAAAGTTTTTTTTGTTTTTAGGTATATTTAGAGACCTTTAAGGATTTTTATGTGTTTTAGGGTTTTTATGGATGTTGACAGTTTTTAGGGTTTTTTTGGGTTTTTTGAGCTTTTTGTTTTTTTTTGGGTTTTTGGGTTTTTATGAGTTTTTAGGGTTTTTATTTTTTTATGTTTATAGGGGTAAATGTTTTTAGAGTTTTTAATATGTTTTTAGGTTTTTTATGGGTTTTAGTGGTTTTATGGTTTTAGGGCATTTATGGGTTTTAGTGACTTTTAGGGTCTTAGAATTTTTTTTTGTTTTTGGGTGTTTTATATTTTGTTTTGTTTTGAAGGATTTCTAATGGTTCTTTAGGGTTTTAGGGTTTTTAGGTTTTTTGAAATATTTAGCAATTTCTATAATTTTTAGGGTCTATTATTGATTTTGGGATTTTCATGGATTTAGGTGTTTTTAGGGTTTTCAATGTCTTTTATGGTTTTAGGGATTTTATGTGTTTTTAGGTTTTATGTTTTTCTTATAGACTTCCAATATCATTTTAATTTTTAGGATATTTTAGGGATTTTTACGTATCTTTATCATTTTTATTTTTTTTGGTATTTTGAGAGGTTCTAGGGATTTTTAAGGATTTTAGGGGTTTAGATTTTTTATTGGTTTATTTGATTTGTTTAGGGTATTTAATATTTATTAACTTTTTTTAACAATTTTAGTTGTTTAAAGGTTCATTAGTGTTTATAGATGGTTTTAAGGGGTTTTAAGTGTTTTTATGGATTTTAGAGGCTTTATGGTTTTAGTGTTTTTAGGGTTTTTATATTATTTTAGGTTTTAGGTGTTTTAAGTGTTTTTTTTTTTTAATATTTTCTTAGTGATTTTCAAGGTATTTATGGGTGTTGTGGTTCTTTTCCCCATGACCAAGAACCCGATGTCCTAACCATAAAAAATTAAACTGAAAGATACCCAAAAATATAGTTAAAATTATCCACTTCCTACACATGTACCAAACTTGTATAGGGAGTCTAATTTTTGGGATAATTGGATCATCAAAATAAGGTCCCACTCCGACAAGGGAATCAAAATTTTCCACCCCATATATGGGTTAGATCTGTGTGGAGAGACTCCCGATTCCACTGATAATCAAGGAATGAGTGTTTCTAGTATGTCCAAACCAATCCTATCCATTCATAAAACTTCGTGCTTCAATTGGTTTTGGATCCTCATATACCTCCCAAGACATCAAGAATGGATGGGCAATATCCTATAGACACTTGGATTAACTATGCACACAATGCCTCAGCAACACTCTATAAATGGCCTACAAAAATGTCCTAAAAACCAATGAAAAATTCTTCCTCATTAGAGGGTTTTCCTTTTTCAATATTCAGTATAGCTCCCAATCCCTATATCATTTCTCCTAATATGTAATTCCTTGAAATCCCAACATACACTTTCAATCTTACTCATGTCTTTGAAATTTCAGGATGTCTCGACCTAGTTATACTCCAGTTAATCAATACCTTTATGTAAATGTCCTAATAATATGACATTTAAACAACACGATACATGATGATCAAGGTCCACCCTTGGGCCCATACATGTTAAATAATATTTTCCCCTATGTTCTAATGGATGAAGTGAATCCATGCAAGTAAATCCAATCTGGGTCCCTCATTATTGGCGAGATCACTTCCAAAACAAAAATTCCCCCACCAATATGTGTGAATCCGATCTACATATGCAAAAACATTAAAAGAACTACATTTTTATTGATACCTATTATCATAATGATACATAGTGACACCTGAGTCAAATATCTCGGGCTCATCCATATAATGAAATCATCCCATCCTTTCCTGCATAAGGGTCAGAACTATGTAAGGAACCCCCTCACCTATTTAAAGAGAACACCTTTACCTATTCCAAAGATATTTTGTCTCAAAATAAACCCTTTCATGTGTAGGCACTAGTTTTTCGTGACCCATAATCTATATCCATAAATTTCTAAATCCCCATAATCCTACATGGCTATCAGAGATGGAAGGCCAGTGTCCTTCATAAAACATTGTTTTTTATGCACACAATTCCCCAGTGGCTCTGTATAAGTTTCCCAAAAAATAACTTGTAAACCAAAGGGAAACTATTCCTTAGGATAGACTTTTCCTACTATATTATGCCCTATTCTATTTACCTCTCGTCTCTTTTCTTTGTTTCGGAAACCCCCTGGATTATAGTTTACTCCCTTTCCCACATCTCAAGTCTAAAGAACATAAAAAATCTCTGTTCGAACTCTAGTTGAAGGGATGAGTCATTTAATTATATTCTCTATCAGGTAAAGGTCACTTTTTAATCATGAGTCCCAAATGTCCCAGTTGTAGGACGTTAAAATATTCCATGCTTCGAACCTATTTTACATAGGTCAAATTTATGTGGGAGTGGAATTATCATTTAAAAACAATACAAATTGCCTCAATATTTTATACACCATTCCCTCAATAGACTTCCTAATGGGTTCTTTGATAATAAAACAAATAAAAACATCCCTAAAATTTCCATGCCATCGAAAATGGAAGGCCAGTGTCCTACAGACACCTTTTTTTGGATAATACACACAATTCGTTAGTGGATTTGCATAAATGAACTAAAAAAAATGGCCTATCAACCAAAGGAAAACTCGTCCTTAGGAGAGGCCTCTCCCATCTTCGTATGCCCCATATATTCCATTACCCATGTCATATACCATACCCAAGAACCAAAAATTCAGGTTCAATAAAAATCCCATATCCCTATCTAAAATCTATTGGGACATTCTGAGTTTACAAGTCCTAAATTGTGGCTCTTTACCTAAAAATCATGGTCCAAACTATTTGGCCTAAAACATCAATCTTGGTTAGAACCGTTTGACCTAAAATATTAGTAATGATAGTGTGATTTTCATGACTTTAAAATTCCTATAAAAAAGAGACAACCCTCACTATGATAAAAACACGTAAAGGGAACCTTGGGTAAATTTCAAGTGCCAGATCACTAAATCTACGTGTCGTATGGTTTAGGCTAAAATATTGAGTGACCAAAAATCAAGAGACACAAATATTTTTATTTCAAAAAACCAAAAAGGGTGGACTAAGAAAAATTCAAGTTATACCCACTAAGTCTACACTGAAATTGGGCATAGGGAAAAATTAGGGTTATAATAGAAAAGATGTAATGTTTTATAAGTTTTCCATGTAATACTAGCAATAATAAAACTAAGATCACTCAGTCCCTTAGCATAGGAAAAAACTAGAGAATGAATTAACTATTCCAAATTGGTTATCCTAGATTGGAATTAAAATTAACATTCAGTTGAAATTACTATTTAAATGTTGTTAACTATGATTGATTATCACTGAAGGAAATGTTGAAGGATAAGAATTGGAGAGAAAAATGTTTTTATTCCATAAATTTTAACAATAATGTAGGAACATCCAGAATATGGAGCCTTTACCCAAATTCAAAATAGAGGAAGTACATGGAAACCCAATGGGTTACAATGAAGCCTGACTTTCTATTTCTATAGGATTGATGATCGCCTGATATGGGTCGTCAAGGGAGTGTTCCAAAGTAGTCATCTGTTCGGCTTCAGCTTCAACCACTAGATGTACTCATTTAAGGACATCCCTAAGGTCTCTTCTTTTCTATTTGAAAACCTCATAATTAGAATTTTACAATTCTATTTTTACCTCTAGTCTAGCCATACCAGCCTCACAGTCCTGCAGTTCCTCTATCTGGTCATTCACCTAATCACGAGCATTTGTTTCCTTAGCCTATAGATGGTGAAACTTGTTATTAATATATCTAAAGTTATTTGTTTGATGGTATGGAGAGTGGATCATAGAAATTTTACCTTCACAATTAAAAAGATAATCTAGAGAAATAATGATTTGGTACACAAGGAGATGCATGTGTCGGTAGTCAAAGCCACCTAAACCCAAGTCGACGAATAGTCATCAAAATGTTTATCCCTCATTAGATAAATATTCCAGGAAATTTTCCTATGGAAAGAGTAAAAATATCGATCCATTATTATCTTTTCACTTCTCGATGCCTTTTAATAGCATCAGAAGTTTTTCCTTTCCCCTCCACCATGACAAGTATGTAGTCTGGAAGCACCATCACAACATACGGAAGCATGCTGAGATGATTAACCAAAGTGGGAGGAAATTACCTCTTGCTAGATGGTTCGGTCTCTGGAAATAGTCATGGGTTACTGACCAAAACCTTAGGAATTCTTTGAAATTTCCCACTTAGACCATATTCTATAGGATCATAAAACATATTAATTGAAGGTAAAAGGTCTGAGTCGCTATCAACAGGGATAGGATGAGCAGGAAAAAACCCCTATAAACACATGCAGTGATGAATGGAATGCATTCTTATGGTAGGAATTGAGGTAGATGGCATAGATTTCATAGTTGGGATGGGACTGAAGATAGTCAAAAACTTCTAAACTTGCTGAACTAGACTTTCTTGTACCCTATCAGTGTAAAAATACACCCACATTTAAGAATATTTTGGTGATAAGTAAGTCAAATCCATTGTGGTAGGAATAAGGATTTCCATATTAGCATCCTACTACATCATCATCAACCATATATGGTGAAGGATTATGGGATTAGATTACCTATTTACCATGTTTTTTGGAAGAGATGTGATTTTTTGAAGGCATCTGAATTGTCTAGAGAACCTATAAGGGACATACGGTTCACAAATAGCCGCTACATATATACGAGCAGTTAAGATTCCATCCCGATGTTCAATGATGTAAGTACATTCTACAAGGGATCTCCATCCATCATTAATTACTGTTCCATGGTGTATAACACAGGGCATAAAGGAGAAATGAGAGTCATCATTCAACAGTTCAATCGCACCATCTATGCTCAAAGAACATGGATGAACGACAATGATATTGATAAGAGAAGGATAGAAGGTAGAATGATGAACCATTGTAGAATGCAGATATTCACAACAAGGGAAGTGCCCTACCATCCAGCCATATAGGAATTAAAAATTCCCACTAAGGAAATGTGGATTCCTTTCCTCCAGTGTATTCCATAAAATATCATAGAGACATGAAAGGGTAGGGATAATGATATTGATGGGTTGTCCCTCCACTAATGTAGCTGCCATCATTAAGGTTCAATATCTAATAATGGTTCATACATTACAGTAATGGAAAATCCTTTCACTCAGGAACATGGCTAAGAAACTCGCCAATCTGATCTTTGATGATACATCTGAATGAATCCTATAAACCTCGGTAGAGTATCTGCCCACCTAGATGGTGACATAGTATGATCCGAGAATATGTTGTGACTATTGGGTCAGATGTGTTCAGTTGTGGAGAACTCCTGGCTCTGGTCCACTCACCTTCAAGAATATCCCTATCCAATCCTCAAATGAAATAAGTGAGTGAGCATTGGGGAGAATATTGAGAAATCCATCCTCCATAACAAATAAATACCTCGCTAGAAGAGATTTTTGTTCGATGTTCTCCCATGTATTGGCCACAAGTAAGAATTCATCATACAAGTCACCAAGGGTGGGGAGTCTTCTGTACTGGTAAATATCCCACAGAATTATTCCCACTTCTCCATGAAACAAGTGGAAGTTATTGGTACTCAATCACTAGTGGATATGTAGTTCAGGGAGCATTTCACATAGTGAATAGATGGGAAACTGGGAGACCCATACTAATTGATAGAGACAAATAGCTTCCAACTAACTAGAGAACTCTAGGATGTTTAAATGCACCCAGAAGGCCCATGACCATTCATCATAGATGCACCCTCTATATCATTAGTACCGTTTAGAGCTCCACCGCCATTGGGGTTTCTTTTTGAAAGATTGATAATAAAGGGATAATCTTTAATGACTAATTCCGAAGATATGTTACAGCTATGTTGATTGCTCTGTATCCACATAAATCCATTAAAAAAAGGTGTTTCCCTGGATTTAATATGTTATAATCTCCCCCATGATAGATACATTCATTGGGTCACACCTACGAGACACCTTAAGGTGAACATTACGGATGCTCCAATCAACGGATGAAAAAAGAGAATCATCTTGGAGACCAAATCCATACAGTGACAGCCGATTAGATAACAGGTTTGCTATGAGTTCTAGTGGAATGAGATCTTTCAAAATAACCTCCAGAGGAACAAAAAAGGATCAAAGGTTGTCCTCAACATTTTTTACTATATTTTCCCCTCCTCTAGTCACATCCATTGAGATGATTTTAAGAGACATCATTGTAATTCTTGTATAAAAAGACGTTGAAAAAGTATAGTCTAATTTTTTTTTAAAAGGACATAAAGTGGCCCATGTACTAAAATATGAATATGGTATGCATAAGGTACCAACCATGAACTGACAGGTCACGGAAACCCACAAGGAGTTGGACCATGGGGCATTGGCCAGTGAACCAAATGGTTTTCTGAGCAAGTAAGCTGCACATCGACCCTCACTAAATGGAAATCAAAACTCACTGATCAAAGGTTAAAAGTTTTATTCATGAATGTTAAATCTATTTCAAAGAAAGAGGTGATCATGAAGCATTTTTATTTTATGGGATGGAAGGGTTAGTTTTTATATGAAGGTAGTTAGAGAGAACAATAGAACGCATAAGTTGGAGGGAGAGAGAAAATTGAGAGCACAAAGCACACCGATAAATGTGGTAAATGAAAAATAACCTGGGTCCACATATATATAGGCGTGGTTTCGCTATGGATCCACCTTTATACTGCAGACTAGTTCAATTCATGACCACTTTCTAAATTGGAATATCCTCTTCTTCATTCTGATCAGAACCCATTCCAATGTGGGGAATTTGTTGGGTCCTGAAAAAATTTCAAATGGAATGAAAATAATCCCACAAATTTGATAAATGAAAAAAATATATGTTCAGATGAAGGTTTGAAGAATAATATCAATGAATCCAAATTCAAAAAAGGAAAGGAGAGGTGCTGAAAAACATTCATGGACAACCGCTCTGCATGTAGGTCCACAACCTTGAAAAACAACTATGGACTAAATGGTTTCCGAAATAGAGATGATGATGTCGGATCCTGAAAATCATGTCATTTACAGAATAGAGGAGGGAAAATATGCTCCGCATATAGCCCCCACAAATTGAATCACTGGTAGAATAGAGGTGAAGAAATTCTTCCCTGTATACCATCCCCACAAACTAAATGGTTCACATATGAGGAGAAGCCAACAGTGTCCCATGAAAGAGATAATGTCATTATCATAATTGAGGTGGTGATTTACACCGCCGCGAACCACAACCCTATGGGAAACTATTAACAGAGTCATCCATGGGCCATGTAATTTTCCCATGGACTTCTACAAAGGGTGTTGTGTGACCCATAGATCTATATACCCTAACACTCTATTGAATTGTATTGAGGGAGACAAATAAGGGATCGATTGGAAGAGAGACCTAAGGACAGAGATGGGGATACTTGAGGAGTAAATATTTTTGAGCTTCAAATGTATGAAAGCAAAAATTACCACAAATACATACTTTTATGATGGTTTCTTGAGGTTATTTATCACAACATAGCATAAAATAATGAAACATAACATTAATTGAAAAACTGCGAATGTAATTGGTGAACCATAAACTATATCCCAGTAGCAGATGAACTTACTATGAACCACAGGATGAATTCCACTTCTTCAATCTAGCATCCTGCATAGTGCATCACTATGTGGACGAAACCCTACCCTACATAGTGTCCCACTCAATGGATGGAATTCATCCCCGAATAGCACCATGCTATACGGGAAAAACCTAGGGTCGCGTACCACTTCAGTACACGAACAACCTTACTACATAAATAGAAACACAATATGTGAGGGATAGCACATCCCACATGAACAATTGGTATACAGAATGGGGTACCTTTGGGTGCTCCACCCTCCAGCTCTGATCATTTCCTTCCATTTTTATCACCTTATCCATAGTTCCTCTGTAAACCAGTCCAATGGAATTAGGCCAAAGCCCCTTAAAAACCACTAGACCTGTATGATAGAACTATCAGATGCATTAAAGCACCGTTTTTAGCTTACATACCCATGATAAGCGAAGTCACGTAGGTAATCCTCATAGTGTTGAGGACCCCTATAATTTCCATAAGTTTACATTCCTATGGTATTTCAGGGTCTAACCTTGAGATACTAATGTGAACCTCCCAATTTTAGGGATTAAGGGTAATCCATGGCCTTTCCCTTTGATTAGGGTTATTAATATTCAAGGAAAATCATGATTTCGTTTCCTTTTGACATGAATAAACATTCTTCCCCTTTCCCAGATCCAATTGCAGGGCATACCTTCTAGGGTAAGTCCTTTTTTCATAGGAAGTAGTGTTATCATCCTGACCTCTTCTGCCATAATTCTCCTCCTTTTCCACCAGAAAATAAGAGAACATGTGTGGATTGTTGAGTCATTAATTCCCCTTATCTCAAACATAGAGCATGGATCACATGGTCTTATAAGATAGTGATGATCATAACACCCACACAATCCACTTTCGGCCTTGAACTATGAGAACTATGATTTCCACCATGACTGCGATATGTAGGAAGAATTCCCAAGGCCTGAGCTCTATTCCATCTGATGCTTGAAATGATAAATTGTGCCTCCCACAGATGGACCTCCTAGAAGGTGTATTTTCCAAATTCATTGAACTAAGAGAACTATAATTCCTTTTCCAAATAGGTTAAGTAAGACCCATGTCCAAGGACCGATCTCAAAGGGGATCCTACTCAAGGGTTAACCAAAATCATGACCCCCAATTCATCAAGGACTCCTTTAAGATGTAAGTCCCAAATCTGGAACAAAATGGGACTTCTCTACTGATTTAATCCCCACACCATGCCCCTTTTATAGGCTTCCTCAAGGGTGTATTTCTCAACTCAAACTGAACTACGAGGGATTTGATTGCCAATCAACTAGGATACATAGGAAGCCTCCTTAAGGTTCAAAAGTGAAACACATATCACCCTAATGTTCTTTGGTCCATATCCATGGTAGGGTCATATCCACCTAGGAGATCGTATCTCTCCTGGACATTCCGGGCTGGTTTGGAATAATTCCGACACCAAACCATGACAAGGCATATTTCTCCTAGATGTATTTGTCACATGATGCTAAACTGAATTGATGGGTACATGTGACATAAACATAAAAAGTTATGTACCTAGTTAAATGGAACTGAACAACCTGGGTTTTGATTCCTCTTACATGGATACATAGGAAGCCCATATAATGGGTTAAATCCCGGTACTGAAGCAACTATCGTTCCCCTAGATGATGATAAATTCTAGAGTAACTAATCACATGGATTAAGCCTGCACTGTATTAGAAACTTCTGACCCATATATATCCATGATTGAAGACATAGGGGTAATCCGTAGATATATTCTGGGGAAATAACAGAGGATTCACAAACATATGAAAATTTCTTAAATCTATAAGAGAGTCTCGAAATAGAATATAATTCCCACCAAAAGGGTGTGATGAGCCCGAACACCCATCCTATCAACCAATGGAGCCTTTATGTGTCAATAGCCAAATCATCCAACGAGCACCTTACATTAAAAATTAGGTCTATGAATCATGGATAAAAGATCCATTGGGTGTTTCTAGATTTATAAATAATCCCGTTAGAGACCATCCAAGGACATCACACCTAATGTGGGTCAATTGCACAAAAACATAGCCCCCTAAAATTACCCACCATGACCTAACAAACATTGGGATAAAACAAAAATGATGAGTCTGACCTACCAAATTAGTTGTGATACCTCATTCATAAGATAAAATAAATGATATACTACTTATCCTCGATTGTACAATTTTATTCCATGCACATGAATCCACCCCAGGTTGAAAAAAGGGTATGACACACCTTGGGTCGAAACAACATTTTAATTTATTTTTAGTGTTTTTTTTATTTTAACAGGGTTTTATGATTTTGAGAGATTTTTTGGATTTTTAATGTTTTTATAGATTATAGGGTACTATGGTTTTTAGAGGTTTAGGGGTTTTTTTTGAATTTGTTAAGGTTTCTATGGGTTTAATATTTTTTGATATTTTTGGGTTTAAATGGTTTTTAGAGTTATTGTGGGGTTTCATCAATTTAATTGGGTTTTAAGGTTTTTATGTGTTTTTAGGTTTTTACAGGTTTTAGGGTTTTTTAATGGTTTATTTAGGGTTTTTGTGTCTTTTAGATTTTTAAGAGTTTTATGTGTTTTTAGGGTTTTAAGGTTTTCGTAGTGTTTTCCAAGGTTCTTGGGGTTGTTTTAAATTTTGAGGTATTTTGAGGTACTTTTTATTTTTATTTTTATGGGTTTTATGGTTCTCATAGATTTTGAGGCGTTTTAGGGTTTTGAGCGTTTTTAGGTTTTTTGGGGGTTTAATTATTTTTATGTTTTTAATGTTTATTTGGGGTTTTTAGGGTTTTTAGGGGTTATACATGTATATGGATTTTACGAATTTTTAGGATATCTATGGGTTTTAGTGTTTTAGGGATTTTGAGGCATTTTATGAATTTTAGGGATTTTATTGGGTTTTGTTGGTTTTTGGGGATTTTGAGGGATTTTTGGGTTTTTATGGATTTAATGATTTTTTTGGGAGTTTTATTTTTTGTTTGAGTTTTTATGGTTTTTAACATTTTTAGTAGTTTAAAGGATGTTTAGAGTTTTTAATGGGGTTTTTGGGTTTTTAGGGGGTTTTAATGTTTTTAGTGGTTTTAGTTGTTTTTTGGGTATTTTAGGGGTTTTTTATTATTTTTATGTTTTTTAGAACTTTTAGGATTTTGGGGGTTTTAACCATATTTAGGTTATTATGGTTTTCTTTGGTTTGTTAGATTTTTTAGTGTGGTTTATTTTTTTAGGGTTTTAGGGCATTTTATGATATTTAAGATTTTTAATGTCTTTAGTGATTTTGAGTGTTTTAATGGTTTTTAGGGTTTTAATTTTTTTTAGGTTTTAGGGGTTTAAATTGTTTTTAGGTATTTATAGTTTTCCTAGGGGTTTTCAGTGTTTTAGGGTTTTTTATGTTTTAAGTATTTTTTTTGTTTTTTAATATTTTATTTATTTGATTAGTTTTTTGTATTTTGATAGTTTTTATGGTTTATTAGTGTTTTATGGTTGTTTTGGCATTTAATGGGTTTTTATGCTTTTATGGATTTATGGTTTTTTAGTTTTTTTTAATTTTTATGGGGTTTAAAGGGTATTATAGTTTTAGTGGTTTTATGATTTTTATGGGTTTTAGGTTTTTTAATTATTTTTTGGGGTTTTTATAGTTTATATAGGTTTTAGGGTTTTAGAGTCTTTTTAGGGGTTTTAGCATTTTTTTTGGGTTTTTAGGGAGTTTAAGTGTTTTTTGGTTTTTAATATTTACTTAGTTGTTTTTAGGATTTTACTATTATTTACATTTTAAGGATATTTATAGCCTTTTAATGTTTTTTAGGTACTTTTCAATGTTTTTAATTATTTTTTGAGTTTTAGGGGTTTTAGGGTTTTGTAGGGGATTTAGGGGTTTTAGTATTTTTATGGGTTTTAAGTAGTTAATATTTTAATGTTTTATTAAGGGTTTTAAATTTTTTAGTTATTTTTGTTATTTATTATGATTTTATGGGTTTTTTGCATTTTATGAAACTTTTAGGGTTTTTGGGATTATTTAGGATTTTAGGGTTTTTATGTTTTTTTTGTTTTTTTTTACTTTGTATGCGGTTTTAAGGATTTTATTTATTTTTTAATGTTTTTTTAGTTTAGAGTTATTTTATAATTTTTATTGGGTTTGAGGACTTTTATGGGTTTTTAGGTATTTTTATGATTTTTAGTGGTTCTTATGGTTTTTAAGAGTTTTATGGTCTTTTTATGGGTCATGAAATTTTTTAGAATTTTTTTAGGTTTTTTAGGGTTTTAAGTGTATTTAGGTTTTTTTGAGGTTTTCTTAGGATTATTTAGGGTTTTTAAATTTTTGACTTTTTTACATATTTTTAGTGGGTTTTTAGGATTTTTGTGGGATTTTAGAGATTGTTGGGATTTTGAGGGGTTTTCAGAATTTTTATTTATTTATATTTTTAAGGGATTAAAGATATTTTAGGGTTTTATATTTCTTTATTGTTTTTTCATATTTTATGGTTATTTAAATTTTTGGGATTCTGAAGGATTATTTGGTATTTTTATGGGTTTTCAGGGTTTTAGAGATTTTTACGGTTTTAAGGATTTTTATGGTTATTTTGGATTTTTAGTATTTTTTTGTGTTTTTATGTTTTTAAGGTTTATTAGATTTTTTAATGTTTTAGTGGGATTAAAGGGGTTTTATATTTTTATTGGGTTTTTGGGGTTCTTTGGGTTTTTAATATTTTTAAGGTTTTAGGAGTTTTTTTGTTTTAGGGGGTTTTAAACCTTTTTAGGGGTTTTAGAATTGTTTTGGTCTTTTAGGGTATTTAATTATTTTTTGGGTATAATGATTTTCTATGTTTTTTGCATGATTTTAATGGAAATTTATGTTTTTTGGGATTTTTATGGCTTTTTAATATTTTTATGGTGATTTTTTGGGTTTTTTAGGATTTTGAGGGTTTTAGGGATTTTTACATTTTTAGCATTTTTAGGTTTTTAGGGGATTTATGTGTTTGGAAGTTTTTATGATTTTATAAGGGGTTTTTATAATTTTTTTTTGTTTTTTACATTCTTAGTAATTTTTATGGATTTTTAGGGTTTCTTTTGGTTTTCAGGGTTTTTAGGTATTTTGAGGGTATTTTGGGTTTTTAGTTTTTTTAGAATTTTAGAATTTTTTAGGTTTTCTATGGGTTTTAATCTTTTGTGGTTTTTTGTTTTTCGAAGGCATTTTTAGGGGATTTAGTGTTTTTTATGTTTTAATGAATTTTTAGGGCTTTTTAGGTATTTTATATATTTCGTGGTTTTTATGGATTTTGAGGGTTTTTAGGGATCTTAGGGTTTTTTGGTTTTTTGGGTTTTCAGGGTTTTATTTAGTTTTTTTGTTTTTAATTATTTTTTAAGTTTTCAATTATTTTTACGTGTTAAAACTTTTTTTTCATGTTTTTGTGGGTTTAAGGTATTTATGGTTTTTAGGTGGTTTTAGGGTGTTTAGGGTATTTTAAAGTATTAGGGTTTTTTATATTTTTTGGGATATTAAGTGCTTTTATGTTTTTAAGGTTTCCTTTGGGGTTATTTGTATTTTTTGGTTTTTTAATTTTTTACATATTTTAGGGATTTTTTAGGATTTTGATGGTTTTTTATGGTTTTTAGGGGTTTTGAGGGTTTTAAGGGTTTTTAGGGTCTTTAGGGTTTTTATGCGTTTTAGTGTTTTTTTGGTTTTTAGGATTTTTTTATCGTTTTTAGGTTTTTAATTATTTCTTAGGGGTTTTCAAAAGTTTTTAGGATTTTTTTCTATTTTTATAAATTTTTAGTGATTTTTCTAGATTTTTATGTTTTTTGGGTTTTTAGGGATTCTGAGGGATTTTGGGGGTTTTAAGGGATTTAGAGGTTTTTTTAAAAATTTTAGGGTTTTAAGGGTTTTTAGATTTTTGTAATGTTTTCAGGGGATTAAAGGGGTTTTTATATTTTTTAGTGGTTTTAAGGGTTTTTATGTGTTTTAAGGGATTTTAAGGGTTTTAAGGTTTTTATGGTTTTTATAAATTTTTAGGTATTTATGGACTTTTTGGGTTTTTAGTGGTTTTAGAGTTTTTTTACATTTTTTCTGTTTTAATTTTATAAGTGTTTTAAGGTTTTAAAACTGTTTCTCAGTTTTTTGGGGTTTTTATGTTTTTTGGGATATTTAGAATTTGTTTGGTTTTTAGGGATTTTGAGGGTCTTTATTGGTTTTTATAGTCTTTAAGGGTTTTTTCATGTTTTTATGTTTTTTAGGTTTTTAATTGTTTTTCTATTTTAATTTTTTGGTAGTGTTTTTTTATGTTTTTATGGATTGTTATGTAATTATGGTTTTTAGGGATTTTTAAGATTTTTATGGGTTTCAATGATTTAAGGTATTTTGAGGGGTTTTCAGGATTTTAAAAGGATTTTTGGTTTTTTCGGTTTTTTGGGTTTTATGGGTGTTTTTGTGTTTTATAGAGTTATTCAGATTTTTTATATTTTTTAACATTTTAGGGATTGAAAGTATTTTTTTAATTTTTTAGTGGTTTTTATGATATTTTATTGGTTGTAAATGTTTTTAGGTATTTTATGGTTTTTGGGGATTTTAGGGGTGTCTAGGTTTTTAGTGTTTTTATTTCTTTTTGGTTTTTAGTGTTTTTTGTTATTCTAGGGTAAAAAAGGTATTATTAGAGATTTTTAGAGTTTCTAGGGTTTTGTTTACATTTTTATGGTCATTAGTGTTTAATTGGATTTTATAGGTTTTAAGTGTTATTTGGAATTTAAGGTTTTCATAGGGTGTTTAGGGTTTTTTAAATGTTTTTAGGGACTTCTAAGGATTTTAAAAGATTTTTATGCTTTTTAGGGTTTTATGGATTTTTAGGGTTTATGGGTTTTTATGGTTTTAAGGGTTTTCAATGATTTTAGTATTTTTTATTTTTATAGGGACTTTATGTATTTTTTAAATTTTTACGGGTTTTAGGGTTTTTAGGAATTTTGAGGGGTTTGAGGGTTTTTAGGGTTTTTGGGGTTTTTTTTGGTTATTTTGAGTTTGTTAGAGTTCTTAAGGGTTTTTAGAGTTATTTAATGTTTTTAGGGTTTTAATTTGTTTTTAGAGTTTTAGTGGGGTTATAGAGGATTTATGGGGTTTTAGGATTTTTAAGTGTTTTTTATGGTTATTATGAGTTTTAGGGCCTTTATCGTCTTTAGGTTTATTATGGGTTTTAAGTTTTTTTAGGTTTTTAATGTTTTTATAGGGGTTATAAGGTTTTTGGGTGTTTTATGTTTTTAGGGAATTTTATGGATTTTAAGGATTCTTATGTTTTTCATAGGTTTTCAGGGTTTTTGACCATTTTTGGGTTTTTATGAATTTTAGGGCTTGTTGTTTTTAGGTTTTTAGGGGTTTCAATTGTTTTTTGTTTCTAAGGTTTTCTTATGATTATTCAGAGTTCTTAGAGTTTTTTACAATCATAGGTATTTTATGGATTTTTTAGGATTTTATGGGTTTGTTAAAGTTTTTAGGGGTTTAAAGGGTTTTAGGGTTTTTATGGGTTTTCAGGTTATATAGTTTTTATTAGTTTTTTAGTGTTTTAGTGTTTTAAGGTTTTTTGAGTTTTTTAACACTGTTAAGGGGTTAAATGTGTTTCATATATTTTAGTTGTTTTTATGGGTTTTAGGGGTTTTAATGTTTTAGGGGTTTTTATGGTTTTAGGTTCTTTTTGGGATTTTTATCAATTTTAGGTTTTAGAGGTTTTAAGTGTTTTAGTGTTTTTAAGGTTTTCTTAGGTTTTTATTGGTTATAGGGTATTTGAAATTTTATATATTTTTAGGTATTTTTTATGATTTTATAGTTTTTAGGGTTTTTAGGGATTTTGATGGGTTTTAGGGTTTTTAGGGTTTATAGGGGTTTTTTTTTGTTTTAAGGGTTTTAACTGTTTTTAGGTTTTTATGGGTTTCTTAGGATTTTTTTTGTGTTTTTAGGGTTTTTGATGTTTTTAGTGATTTTTGGGGGGTTTCTATAATTTTTAAGGATTTTTATGGTTTTAGGTATTTCAAGGCTTATTTGGGTTTTTATGTTTTATTTTGTGTTCTAGGGTTTTTAGTGCTTTTCATGGTTTTTTGGGGTTTTATGATTTTGGGGGGGTGTTTGAGTTTTTAGTGACTTAAGGGTTTTAAGTAATTTTTTTGTATTTTTTGGGTTTTAATTAATTTTAAGGTTTTATAGTTTTTTTTGATTTTATCATTTTTCAGAGTTTTTAGGGTTTTTAAGGATTTTTAGGGATTTTCTAGGATTTTTATGTGTTTTTAGTGTTTTAGGGAATTTTAGGGTTTTCAAGAGTTTGTGGCTTTTTTTGGTTTTATGATTTTTTAGGGTTTTACATATTTTTATTGATTTTTAACAAATTTAGGGGTTGAAATGGTTTTTTATAGTTTTAGTGGGTTTATGGTTTTTATGGGTTTTGGGTTTTTAAGGGTTTTTGTGGTACTTAAGGGGTTATTTGGGTTTTAGGGTCTTTTTAAGGTTTGTAGCAATTTTTAGGTTTTTTTCGGTTTTATGTGTTTTAATGTTTTTAATGTTTTCTTTAGTTTTTTCATTATTTTTAGATTCTTTTACTTTTTCTGTGTGATTTTCTTGGATTTTTTAGTATTTTAATAATTTTTAGGGTTTTTAGGTATTTTTATGGTTTCTAGAGATTTTTAGGGTTTTTAGGGTTTTTAACATTTTCTAGGTTTTAGGGGTTCTAAGTGTTTTTTAGGTTTTTATGGTTTTCATATGGAACTTTATGGGTTTTCGAGTTTTTTCATTTGTAGTTATTTTTAGGGATTTTTATGGTTTTTAGGGGCTTGAGGAATTTTTAGGGTTCTTATGGTTTTGAGGGGTTTTAGGCTTTTATTGGGTTTTTAGGGGTTTTTAGTCTTGTAGGGTTTTTTATTTTTTTTCAGAGTTTTTTAAAAATTTTAGGGGTTTAAATTTTTTTATATTCTTTAGTGGTTTATTTTTTGTTTTATGGGGTTTAGGTTGTTTTGGTTTTAGGGGTTTTGTTGTTTTAGGTTTTTTTTTGGGTTTTTTAGGTTTACAGGGGTTTAAAGTTTGTTTAGGTTTTTATGGTTTTCTTAGGTATATTCTGACTCTTATTGAATTTTATGTTTTTATGTTTTTAGGGTTTTTAGGATTTTTCTAGTTTTTAGGGTTTTTAGGGATTTTGATGTGTCTAGGGATTTTAAGAGGTTTTCAGTTTTTTTGGTTTTTAGTGTTTATGATAGTTTTAATTTTTTTTGGTTTTTTAGGTTTTCATTGGTGGTTTTCAAGGGTTTTAGGGTTTTTTACATTTTTATTTATTTTTATTTATTCACTCTGATTTATGTGTTTTAATTATTTTAAGGGGTTTTAGGGTTCTTTGGGTTTTTATAGTTTTTTGGGTTTTTTATTTTTAAGGTTTTTATGGGTTTTATAAGATTAAAATATTTTAGGGGTTAAAATAGGTTTTAGGGTTTTTAGTGGCTTTTTAGGGTTCTTATAGGTTTTATGGGTTTTTAAAATTTTATTTGGTTTTAGGATTTTTATGGGGTTTTAGGGTCTTTTTAGTATTTTTTTTATGTTTTTATGGTTTTTTTGGTTTTATGGGTTTTAAGTGTTTTTTAGTTTACATGGTTTTTTATGGGTTTCATAGGTATTTAGGTTTTTTTGATTTTTAGAGATTTTTATGTATTTTATGGGTTTTTAGGTTTTTAGGGATTTTGAGGGTTTTGAGGGGTTTTAGGGTTTTTAGTATTTTTAGGATTTTTAGGCGTTTAAGTGTTTTTACGTTGTAAATGTTTTCTAAAAGTTTTTTTTGTTTTTAGGTATATTTAGAGACCTTTAAGGATTTTTATGTGTTTTAGGGTTTTTATGGATGTTGACAGTTTTTAGGGTTTTTTTGGGTTTTTTGAGCTTTTTGGTTTTTTTGGGTTTTTGGGTTTTTATGAGTTTTTAGGGTTTTTATTTTTTTATGTTTATAGGGGGTAAATGTTTTTAGAGTTTTTAATATGTTTTTAGGTTTTTTATGGGTTTTAGTGGTTTTATGGTTTTAGGGCATTTATGGGTTTTAGTGTCTTTTAGGGTCTTAGAATTTTTTTTTTGTTTTTGGGTGTTTTATATTTTGTTTTGTTTTGAAGGATTTCTAATGGTTCTTCAGGGTTTTAGGATTTTTAGGTTTTTTGAAATATTTAGCAATTTCTATAATTTTTAGGGTCTATTATTGATTTTGGGAATTTCATGGATTTAGGGGTTTTTAGGGTTTTCAATGTCTTTTATGCTTTTAGGGATTTTATGTGTTTTTAGGTTTTATGTTTTTCTTATAGTTTTCCAACATTATTTTAATTTTTAGGATATTTTAGAGATTTTTAAGTAACTTTATCACTTTTATTTTTTTGGTATTTTGAGAGGTTCTAGGGATTTTTAAGTATTTTAGGGGTTTAGATTTTTTATTGGTTTATTTGATTTGTTTAGGGTATTTAATATTTATTAACTTTTTTTAACATTTTTAGTTGTTTAAAGGTTCATTAGTGTTTATAGTGGGTTTTAAGGGGTTTTAAGTGTTTTTATGGATTTTAGAGGCTTTATGGTTTTAGTGTTTTTAGGGTTTTTATATTATTATAGGTTTTAGGTGGTTTAAGTGTTTTTTTGTTTTTAATATTTTCTTAGTGATTTTCAAGGTATTTATGGGTGTTTATGTTTTTTTGGGATTTTGGGGATTTTTTAGGATTTTAGGGGTTTTTTAGAGATTTTATGGATTTTGGGTGGTTTTTTGGGGTTTCAGGGTTTTTAGGGTTATGAACATATTTAATGTTATTACTGTTTCAATTTTTTTTACGTTTTTTTATTTTTTTGGGTTTTAAGGTATTTTCATTTTTAGGGATTATAATTGATTTTGTAGGATTATTAAGATTTTTTTTGGTGATTTTAGGTTTATTGATGATTTTTTTGTTTTTTAATGTTTTGATTAATTTTTTATAGTTTTTATGTTTTTTTTATTTTTAAAGTTTTTAGGTGTTTAATGGGGTTTCAGGGTTTTAAGTGCAGTTTTAAGGTTTTATGGGTTTATAGGGTTTTAATGTTTTTAGGGGTTTTATGGTTTTTATTCATTTTTTATGATATTTTTAGGGTTTTTAGTATTTGTATGATTTTTATGTTTTTAATTGATTTTAAGTGTTTTTTGTTTTTTTGGTTTTCTTTTTTTCTTTAAAGGTTTTGGGGTTTTTTTAATGTTTTTAGGGATTTTATGGATTTTCACATATTTTTATGCGATTTTGGGGTTTTTATTGTATTTGAGGGTTTTTTATGGTCTTTTTGTTTTTTTTATGTTTTTTTAGAATTTTGGGTTATTTTATGGGTAGTAGGTTTTTATGATTATGGTTTTATTAGTGGTTTTCTGGGTTTTTAAATGTTTTTTTATTTTTTAGTGATTTTGAAGGATTTTGAATGATTTTTTTTGTTTTTATGGTTTTTAGGGATTTTTAGGGGGTTTTAGGGTTTTTTGCAATTTAGGGGTTTAACGTTTTTGTTGGGGTTTTATGGTTTTTTTATTTGTTTAGGGGTTTTATGGTTTTTATAGTTTTAAACATTTTTAGTCATTGATAATGTTATTAGAGTTTTTAGTGTATTTTTTTGGTATTTTTTAGGTTTTTATGTTTTTATGGATATTATGGGTTTTTACGGTTTTGGGGTCTTTTAGGGTTTTTATTTTTTTTAGCGTTTTTCACTTTTTGAGTGGTTTAAAGTGTTTTTAGGTTTTAAGGTTTTCATAAGGATTTTCAGAGATTTAGGGTCTTCTAAATTTTTCTGTATTTTTATGGGTTTTAAGGTTTTTTAGGGTTTTAGTGTTTTTTGTGGTTCTATGTTTTTTAAGGGTTTGAATAATTTTTTTATTATTTTTAGAAATTTTAAGTGTTTTTTGGTTTTTATGTTTTTATTCGAGTTTCTTAGGTATTTTTTGGTTTTTTATGTTTTTAGGGATTTTTATTTTTTTCAGTATTATTTTGGGTTTTTTGTGTTTTTAGGGATTTTTGGGTGGTTTTTTTTTATGATTTTTTGGGTTTTAGGAGTTTTTTTAAATTTATTTGGTTTTTAAGTTTTTTAGTGTTTTTATGTTTTTTGAAGGTATATAGTATTTTTATTTTTAGGGTTTTTAGGGAATTTTTAGGGGTTTGAGGGTTTTAAGGATTTTTTATGTTTTTTTGTGTTTATGTGACTTTCAGAATTTAAGGTTTTCTTAAGGTTTTCCCTTGTTTTCAGGGTTTTTTAGATTTTTAGGTATATTTAGTGATTTTTTTGGGATTTTATTTTTTTAGGATTTTTTAAGGATTTTTGGGGATTTTGAGGGTTTTTATTGTTTTTTAGGTTTTCTATGGTTTTTAGGGTTTTTTTTTCATTTTTAGGTTTTTTAGGGGTTTAAATTTTTTTTATGGATTTATGCCTTTCTTAGGGGTTGTCATTATTTTTAGGGGTTTTTATGTTTTTATGTAATTTAAGGGATTATTTAAGATTTTTATAGTTCTCTATTGTTTTTTTGGGATTTTGGGTGTTTTTAGGGGTTTTAGGGTTTTATGATATATTTGGGATTTTTAGGTTTCTTTTATTTTGTAGGGTTTTATGGGTTTTTAGAGTTTTTTATCATTTTTAGGGCTTTATAGTAGTTTTACAATTTTAGTGGGTTTTATAGGTTTTATGGGTTTTTATGATTTTTTAATGTTTAGGGGGGGGGGGTCAGGATATTTTTGGTTGTTTTAATGCTTTTTGCATTTTAAGAGATTTACGTGTTTTTAGGGTTTGAAGGTTTTCTTAGGGGTTTTAGGGTTTTTAGGGATTTTTATGTATTTAGGATTTTACAGTGAGTTTTAGGATTTTTATTCATTTTTAGGGTTTTTAGAGATTTTGAGGGGTTTTAGGGTTTTTGCGGTATTTAGGGTTTTATTAGCCTTAATTTTTTTATGTTTTTAATATTTTATTACAGTTTGTTAGGGTTTTTACATATTTAATTATTTTTGTAATTTTTGGGGATTCTTTTAAATTTTTATGGGCTTTTTAGTGTTTTATGGATTTCATGTGGTTTTTAGGGGTTTTTTAGGAATTTTAGCATTTTTTGGTTTTTATGGGTTTTAATGGTTTTGGGGATTTGGAGTTTTGAGGTTTTATTATGGTATTTCATAGTTTTTAGGTTTTCTATGTTTTTATGGTTTTTATTTTTTATAGGATTCTTATGGTTTTTGGGTTTTTATGGATTTTGAGGGTTCTAGGTTTTTTAGGGTTTTTAGGGATTTTTTGGTTTTTAGGGGTTTCTTTAATTTTTTATGATTTTTATTATTATTTATATATTTTTACATCTTTTAGTGGTTAAAAGGGTTTTTATAATTTTATGTTCTTTATAGTGGTTTTAAGTTATTTAGAATTTTTAGTGTGTTTATGGTCATTTAGTGTTTTCTAGGGTTTTTTGAATTTTATGTTTTTAGGGTTTTTAAGTGTTCTAAGGTTTTGAAGGTTTTATTAGAGTTTTTCAGATTTTTAGGGGTTTTTATGTTTTATGGATTTTTTAAGAAATTTATGGTTTTTAAGGATTTTAAGGGTTTTAAGGGGTTTTGTTTTTTTTAGGGTCTTGTATATATTTAGCATTTTTATGTTTTAATGGGTTTCCATTTTTTTGTTTTTAAGATTTTATTAGGGGATTTACTGATTTTTTAGTATTTTTTAGGTTTTTATAGATTTTTATAAATTTTAATGATTTTTATGGGTTTTTAGGGTTCTTAGGGATTTTGTGGATTTTTAGTGGTTTTATGGAGTTTTGTGTTTTTTATTTTTTTTTTGTGTTTTTTTGAGTTTTTATGGGTTTTATTGTCTTTTTACGTTTTAAGAGGTTTAAATAGTTTTTAACATTTTTAATGTTTTTTATGTAGTTTTTAAGATTTTTATGTGGTTTTAAGGTTTTTGGGGTTTTTATGTGTTTTAGGGGTTCTTTAGTAATTTAAGGTACTTTAGGGTTTTTATCATTTTTAGGTTTTTATTGGTTTTAAGTGTTTTTAGTTTTTATGGTTTTTATAGAGTTTTTAGGGGTTTTAGGTATTTTTACATTTGTAGGTATTTTTAGGGACTATTTTTGGGATTTTAAATTTTTTATGGTGTTTAGGGAATTTGAGGGCATTGGGGTTTTATGGTGTTTAGGAATGTTATCATTTTTATTTTTTATGAGTTTTCTGTGTTTTTAGGGTTTTAATATTTTATTTATGTTTATTAGGGTTTTATGGTATTTATGTTTTTAGGGATTTTTATGATTTGATGGTTTTTAAAGGTTTTTTGGGATTTTTAGGGGTTTTAGGGTTTTAAGGGGTTTTTTGGTTTTTGGGTTTTTTGTGTTTTAAGGCTTTTAATAGATTTTTAAAGTTTTTAATGCTTTTAGTGGTCTAAATGGTTTGTAGAGTTCTTTTTGGGTTTTCATAGTTTTTATGGGATTTTAGGGGTTTTATTGTTTCTAGGGTTTTTGAATGTATTTTTATGGTTTTTTGAATTTATTAGTTTTTTATGGATTTTAGTTGTTTTAAGTTAATATGTTTTTCCTTAAGGATTTTTTTTGGTTTTTTGGGTTTTTTATATTTTAGGTATTTGTAGTGATTTTTCGTAATTTTTTTATTCATTATGTTTTTAAGGATTTTTAGGGATTTTACAGTTTTTATGGGTTTGGGTGTTTTTTTAGTTTTTTAGGGGTTAAGTATTTTTAGGTTTTAATGTTTTTGATGAGGTTTTTTTAGGTTTTTAGTTTTTTTTATGTTTATTAAAAATTAGGGGTTTTTATTATTTTAAGGGTTTTAGATTTTTAAGGGGATTTTGAGGGTTTTTATAATTTTTTGGATTTTTATGTTGTTTTTGGGTTTTAGTATTTTTTTTGTTTTTATGTGCTTAAGGGTTGTTATAGTTTTTTAAGGTTTTCGGGGTTTAATTGGTTTTTGAAATTTTTAGTTGTTTTTAGGGCTTTTATTACTCTTTAGGGTTTTTAATGTTTTTAATCATTTTTTTGATTTTTGGGAATTTTAGGGTTTCAGGGTCTTTTAAAGTTTTTTTCATTTTTAGGTTTTTAGGGGTTCTAAGTGTGTTCAGTTTTGTAATGTTTCTTATGGATTGAATTGGTTTTTATGTTTTTTATGTTTGTAGATATTTTTAGGTATTTTTAGGTTTTTTATGGGTTTTTATGGTTTATAGGTATTTTGATGGTTTTTAGAGTTTTTAGGGGTTTTAGTGTTTGTAAGATTTTGTAGGTTTTTAATGGTTTTATGTCCTTTTAGGTTTTTAATACTTTATTATTCTATTTATGATTTTCAGGTTTTTTATGTTTTTCTGGAATTATAGGTATTTTAGGATTTTTATGTGTTTTATTGTTTTTTTGGGATTTTGACGGTTATTAAGATGGTTTAGTGTTTTATGGTTTTTTTGGGGTTTTAGGGGTTTTGAGTTTTTTAGGGGGTTTATGGTTTTTTAGAATTTTTTTAACATTTTATAGTTTTATAGGGTTTTTATAGTTTTATTTATTTTTAGGGGTTTTATTTTTCTTTATGGGGTTTTGTGGTTGTTAGGGGGTTTTGTACTTTTTTGGGGGTTTTAGGGTTTTAGGGTCTTTTATGGTTTTTAGGGTTTTAGGGGTTTTATGGGTTTTATGTTTTTTTTCTTTTTAATGTTTTCTTATTATATTTCATTGTTTTAGGGGTTTTTATGTTGTTAATGATCTTGAGTTATTTTGAATGATTTTTAAGGACATTTAAGGGTTTTATTGTTTTTAGGGGGTTTTGCATTTTTAGGGGTTTTAAGTGTTTTTAGGAATTAAATTTTTCTTAGTTTTTTTATGGTTTTTAGAGGTTTTTACATTTTTATAAATTTTAGTGTTATTTATCAAATTTATTACTTTTAGGTTTTTTAGGGATATTGAGGGGTTTTAGGGGTTTTATAGTTATTTAGGTTTTTTTGTGTTTTTAGTGTTTTTAATTTTTTCCAGTTTTATTATGCTTTCAGTATTTTTAGTGATTTTAAAAATTTTAGAAGTTTTGTTAGGGTTTTTAGGTTTTATATAATTTTTATTGATTTTTAAGGTTCTAAGGGTTTTTAGGATTTTTATTAAATTTAGTGTTTTTAGGGATTTTGAGGTTTTTTTGGGGTTTTAGGGGTTTTAAGGGATTTTAATTTTTTTAGAGTTCTAAGATTTTATGTGGTTTGAAGTTTTGTATATGTTTTTAAGGTTTTCTAAGGGGTTTTAAGGTTTTTTTACAGGTTATTATGTTTTTATCTATTTTTAGTGATTCTTTAGCATTTTTATGGTGTTTAGGATTTTATTTTTTAGAGTTTTTAATTGTTTTTAGGGGTTTAAATGGTTTTTATATGTTTTAGAGGTTTCAGAGATTTTATTGGGGTTTAAGTGTTCTAATGGGTTCTTAAGGTTTTTTAATGTTTTTTGGACTTTTTATTGTTTTTAGGGGTTTGCGGTTTTTAAGGTTTTTAGAATATTCTAGGTTCTTAGGGGTTTTATGTTATTTTAAGTTTTTATTGTTTTCTTAGAGGTTTTTATGGTTTTTAGTATTATTTAGATTTTTATGGGTATTTTAGAATTTTTATGGGTATTTAGTGTTTTTAGGGATATTGGGGGTTTTGAGGGTTTTTATTGTTTTTAGCGGTTTTAAGTGTTTTTAGGTTTTTATGTTTTTCTAAGGGGTTTTAAGGATTTTTGGGTTTTCACATTTCTAGATATTTATGGATATTTATGATTTATATGGTTTTTAGGGGGTTTAGGGATTTTGAGGGTTTTTATGGGGGTTTATTGTTTTTATGTTCTTTTTGGGATTTCTTGTGCTTTTTTGTTTTATTTAATGTTTAACTTTTTTATAGTTTTTTAAAATTTTAGGGCTCCAAAGGGTTTTAGGAGTTTTTTGTGGGGTTTTTAGCTTTTTTGGGTTTTTTTTTATTTTTAGGTGGTTTATCGTTTTATGGGTTTTGGGGGTCTGTTAGGGTTTTTAACATTTTACCGATTTTTGGGGTTTTAAGTGTTTTAGGGTTTTTATTTATTTTTATGGCTTTTTAGGATGTTTGGGGATTTTATGTTTTTAGGATTTTTTTTATTGATTTTAGGGTTTTTATGGTTCATTTGGTTTTTAGTGATTTTGAAGGTTTTTCATGGTTTTTTGGGGTTTTAGCATTTTTATTTTTTTTAGGGTTTTAAGTGTTTTTCGGTTTTCAATTCTTTCTTATGTTTTTTCAGAAGTTTTTTTATTTTTAGAGGATTTTAATGTTTTTAGGGTTTTTATGGATTTTTAGGGGTTTTATGGTTTTGGGGGATTTATGTTTTTATGTGTTTTAGGGTATTATAGTTTTAGTGGTTTTTTAAATTTTTATGGGATTTATGGGTTTTTAGAGATTTTAACATTTTTAGGGATTTAAATGGGTTTTATAGTTTTTAGATATATTTTTATGGATTTTATGGGGGTTTTAGGGGTCTTAATGGTTTTAGGGGTTTTGTGGTGTTTAGGTGTTTTTAAGGTTTTTAAAACTTTTTAGGTTTTTTGGTTTTCTAAGTGTTTTTATGTTTTTAAGGTTTTTTTAGGGTTTTCATATTTTTTTTAGATTTTTTACATTTGTTGGTATTTTTAGGGTTTTATTGGATTTTTATCAGTTTTTAGAGTAATAATAAATTTCAGGGGTTTTAGGGTTTTTAGGATTGTTGGTGTTTTATAGATTTTTAGGGTTTTTAGTGATTTTTACGTTTTTAGGGGTTTTATGTGTTTTAGGATTTTTTTGGTTTTCATTGAGTTTTTAGGGATTTTATGGTTTTTATATTTTTAGGGATTTTAAAGGATTATTATGATTTTTAATTTTTTTTTTATTTTAGGGATTTATAGGGTTTTTTAGTTTTTAAGGGTTTTTAGAGTTTTTTTGTGGTTTTTAGGGGGTTTATCATTTTACAATTTTTTGTTGATTTTTATGTTTTTTATTTTCTTAGCGTTTTTAGGTTTTTTGGGGTTTTAAGTGTTTTTATGTTTCTATGGTTTTGTTTGGGTTTTTCCCAGTTTTACGTTTTTTATTATTTTTAGGTATTTTTATATATTTTGAAGGATTTTTTTGGTTTGTATGGTTTTTAGGGATTTTGAAGGTTTTGGGGTTTTAGGGTTTTTATTTTAATTATTATTTTTTAGGTTTTTAGGGGTATTAACTGTTTTTAGGATACTCATGTTTTCTTTGGAATTTTCAATATTTTTAGGGGTTTTTATCATTTTAATGGTCTTTTGGTCTTCTTAAATATTTTTATGGTTTTTAGAGTTTGTAGGTATTTTGAGGGGTTTTAGGGTTTTGTAGGTTTTTAGTGATTTTTTATTTTTTAGGGTTTTTATGTTTTTTTTGGGTTTTGTGGGTTATTTTAATTTTTTGGGTTTTAATGATTTTTCATATTTTTTTAACATTTATAGTGGTTAAATAGGGTTTTAGAGTTATTAGTGGAATTTATGGGTTTTATTGGTTTTCTAGGTTTTAAGGTATATAGGGTTGTTTTTAATTTTGCGGTTTTTAGGGTTTTTTTCATTATTTAGTTTTTTTGGGCTTTTAAGTGTTTTTTAGGTTTTAACAGTTTTCTTAGGGGTATTCAGAGGTTTAAAGGGTTTTTAATTTTTTTTAGATTTTACGAAGATTTTTGGAATTATATGGTTTTTAATGTTATTAATGATTTTGATAGTTTTTATGGGTTTTAGGGTTTTTATCGTTTTTTGGTTTTTGGGTGTTTTAACTATTTTTTTTGTTTTTATGGTTTTCTTATGGTTTTTTAGGGGTTTGTGGGTTTTAAATTTTTTTTGGATCTTTAGTTTTTTTAGAATGTTTATGGTTTTTAAGGGTTTTAGCAATTTTGAGGTTTTAATTGTTTTTTTTTGAGTTTTTATGATTTTTTTGTTTTTTAAGGATTTTATGATTTTTTAACCATTTTCGGGGTTTTAAAGGAATTTTAGTTTTTTTTTGGTTCTTAATGGGTTTTTTTGGGGTTTGATGTATTTTAAGTGTTTTATAGTTTTTGGGGTTTTATGGTAGTTTTGGGTTATTAGAATTTTATTGGTTTTTAGGGGTTTAAAGTGTTTTTTAAGGGTTTCTTAATGGATTTCAGGGTTTTTTTGGTTATTTATTTATTTTTTCATTATTTTTGATTTTTTTAGGATTTTTAGGATTGTTTAGGGGTTTTATGTATTTTTATGCTTTTTATGGTTTTAGGATTTTTATGGTGTTTTGTGATTTTTAATTTTTTTAAAGTATTGTAGATTTTGAATTATTTAGGTTTATAAAGGGTTTTTAGAGTTTTAGTTGTTTTATTATTATTATCTATATTTTATGATTTTATAAGATTTTAGGGGGTTTTATGGTTTTTATGTGTTTTATTGTTTTTAGGGTTTTAGGGTTTTTATCTTCTTTTTAGGATTTTATGGCTTTTATCAATTTTTAGTTTTTTTGGGTTTCATTTTTTTTAGTTTTATAATTTTTTCTTCGAGCATTCCTAGTTTGTTGGGATTTTAATGATTTTAATAATTTCTTGTGAATTATTAGTATTTTTATTGTTCTTTAGGGTTTTAAGGGATTTTGAGGTTTTTAAGGGATTTTGTGGGTTTTTAGGGTTTTAAGGTTTTCACCATTCTCTATGTTATTAGGCTTTAAAAATATTTTTATGTTTTTATAGTTTTATTTTGGTTTTTCATGGTTTTTAGGTTCTTTATGTTTTTCTAGATTTTTAAGCCTATTTTAATTTTTATGGTTTTTATGGATTTTGGGTGTTTTCACGGTTTTTATGGTTTTGGGTTTTTATAGATTTTGTAGGTTTTAGGATGTTTTTATATATTTTTAATGGTTTCTATTTTATTTTATCAATTTTAGGGGTTTGATGAATTTTTAAAATTTTAACTGGGTTTTAAGGGTTTTAATGGGGTTTAGGGTTTTCAGGCATTTTAGGGGTTTTTATGCTTTTTTTTGTGTTTCTAAGGTTTTTTAGGACTTTTAGGACTTTTTAGTTTTTTTTGGTTTTATAAATTTTTATTTTTTTAAATTTTTTCTTAAGTGTTTTTAGGGATTTAGGATTTTTTACATTTTTAAGAATTTTTGTAATTTTTTATCATTTTTATGGTTTTTAGGATTTTAGATATTTTGAGGGGATTTAGGGTTTTTATGGTTTTTAGGGATTTTTGAGTTTTTGGGATTTTTAATATTTTTAGAGTTATTAAACGTCTTTAGGGTTTTAAAGGGATTTTAGTGTTTTTAGTAGTTCATTTGGGGGAGTTTAGGTTTTTATGGTTTTATGGTTTTTAATTGTTTTTTTGGTTTTTGGGGTTTTATGTGTTTTATGGTATTTTAGGGTATTTATTGTTTTTTTGGGGTATTAAGTGTTATTATTTTATTTATGTTTTTCTTAGGTTTTTTTGGGGTTTAAGGGTTTTTATTATTTGAAGGATTTATTGGGGTTTTTAGGATTCTTATGGGGTTTTTGGGTTTTGGGGATTTGGAGGGGTTTTTTGGTTTTTTGGGGTTTTAGAGTATTTTAGGATTAGTATGGATGAGAAGTGTGTTTAGATTTTTGAGGTTTTCTTAATGGTTTTCATATTTTTAAGTTTTTTTATGTTTTTATTGATTTATAGAGATTTGTTATGATTTTTATGCATTTTTAGGGTTTTTAGGGGTTTTAAGGGTTTTTAGAGTTTTTAGGGTTTTGTGGTTTTTTTATGTTATTAGGGGATTTTAGGATATTTTTAGGGTTTTAAAATTTCTTTAGAGTTTTAATTTTTTTGGGATTTAAATAATTTTTAGTGTTTTTAGTGGTTTTTAGAGTTTTTATGGGTTTCTTGGATTTATCAACATTTTTGGGTTTTTATGGTGGTTAGGGGTTTTGGGGTCCTTTTACAATTTTTTTGGGATTTTTAGTGCTTTTTAGGTTTTAGGGGTTTTAAGTGTCTTTAGGGTTTTATGTTTTTCTTAGGGGTTTTCAGGGTTTTAGGACTTTTATGTTTTGAGAGAAATTTAGGGCTTTATTTGGATTTTTATAGTTTTTAGAGTTATTTGGGATTTTTTAGGGTTTTATGGTTTTTATTGGTTTAAGGGCAAAGAAGGTTTGGGGCCAAACAACTGGCACCCTCAAAATTAAATAAAAACAAAGCACTATAAGGGGGAATTACATAACCGGGTGTGCACCTTGCCCTTTATATCCGAGGCAACAAATGAGGAGCAGGGAGGCGTGGCAACAAAGGACCACAGCGAGCAATGATCCACAATAGCCTGCTTGGAGAGAGCATCCGCAGCCGCGTTGGCCTCCCAGTAGGTATGTGTCACAGTAAGGTGCAGCCTTTGGCACCTAGCAAGGCAGTCCATCCACGGAGCAAGGAGCTTCCAGGGGACGCTCCTGGATCTGCTTTTAAGAGCACTCACAGTAAGCATGGAGTCAGACTCAAGCCACAGGGAGGTCCACCCGAAACTGATAGCATACTCAATCGCCTTTATAATAGCCCATAGTTCAGCTTCAAGGGCACACCCATTGCCAATGAAGTGCTGAAAAAATCCCTTGAAAAAACCCTGGTAAGTGCGGAAAACTCCACCACAACCTGCAGGGCCCGGGGCACCAAGAGCTGCACCATCCACGTTGACCTTAATCCAAGAGGGGAGTGGAGGAATCCATCGAATATACCTGGGGACCATGGGTTTCTTTTCCTTGCCAGACAAACCAAGTAGCCGGAGGATGATCAGTTCACGGACGTCATTCGCCATATGTCCTGTCTGAATGCGGGAGGCCGCATAGACAGCCCTGTGAATCGCCACAACTCCAGCATGAAAAGAGTGTCGTTTCTTATTGAAGGTGACCGCATTCCGAGCGGTCCAAATAAAAGAAATGGTAGCTGCAACCGCAACTAGAAGGAGGTTGCAGACCTGCTCACTGTACTCCCAAGTAACCAGATCCGCCAAGAGCTCAAAGAAAGGCCTGTCAAGACCAGCAGGGAACATAAAAATCTGCTGCAGATAGCCCCATAGTTCAGCGCTGAAACTGCACTCTAGCAGAGAATGCTGGACACTTTCCTCGGCAGCAAGTCAAAGAAAACACACAGGGGCAAGAGTGATACCCACCCTCTACAGTTGGCACTGCATGGGCAACCGGTTTCTCCAGATTTTCCAGAGAAGGCGTTGATTAGCAGGAGGAATAAAATTCCTTTTGAACTTAGAAAACCAGGTCGGTGGAAAGGATCCCCTGGCATAGTTAAACCGATAGAAATCCTTGACATTGAGGTGTCCAACCAGATTGGGCTTCCAGATCAGGATGTCGGACTGAATAAAATGATAACACTGAATTTAGAGAAGGACAGCAGGTGGTAAGCCCTCAAAATGATCAAGCCTCGGAAGGAACTCCGCAATAGACAGCCTTCTCAAGCCAGAAGGAGGGCTGAAACAGTCCTGCAAGTGCCTGTCAAGCCAGGGAATAGTCCAAGCATTCAAGGTTGAGTGCTCAGAGAAAAACCATTGAGAATGAAAGAGAATGGCCTTATATGAGGCCCGGATTGTTGGCCAAACGGAAGAGGGAAAATACCCTTCATACCCATCGCAGAGCTTAAGCACAAATCTTTCCCGAGTGAAAAGCAGACCTGAATCTGTGGGGCATAGCAGCCCCCAAGTGTACTTAGCCAGAAGGGCATCATTGTAGCGTCTGAGATCTTTGAGACCAAGCCCCCCAGCTCAATTGGTTTGTTTCACTCCTTTCAGGGTTTTAGTATTTTTATGTGTTTATGAATTTTTACGGGTTTTTAATATATTCATGAATTTTTAATAATTTATAGGTGTTTTAGGCCATTTTTAGGGTTTTTATATTTTTAGGTTATTTTTGGGGTTTAAGAGTTTTTTGGGTTTTAATTTTTTCTTTTTTTTCAGTGGTTTTAGGGGTTTTTACATTTTTTGGATTTTTTATGTTTTTTAAAGATTATTTTAGGTTTTTAGGATATTTAAGGATCCCATAGGGTTTTAGGGTTTTTAGAGGTTTATGTTTTTTTTGGATTTTAATGTTTTTTTGGAATTTTTAACGGTTTTAAAGGTTTTTTATAATTTTTTAAGTTTTCATAGTGTGTTTAGTGTTTTTAGTGTTTTTAGTGTTTTATGTTATTTTAGGTTTTTAGGGGTTTTAGGGATTTTTAATGTGTTTAGTGTCTTTAGGTTTTTTCGGGTTTTAATCATTTTTAGGTTTTTATGGGTTTTACACATTTTTAGGTTTCTTGGGTTCTCTTAGGTATTTTAAGAGTTTTTAGGGTGTGTAAATTTTATAGGTATTTTATAGCAATTTTAGATTTTTTTAATTTATATGGGTTTTTATATTTTTAGGGTTTTTATTTATTTTTAGTTTTTAGGGTTTGTTTGAGTTTTTAGTGTTTTGTTGTTTTTATAGATTTTATCCTTTTTTGGGTTTAAATGACTTTTAGTGTTTCTATTTGTTTTTATAGTTTTATGTGGTTTTTGGTTTTTTAATGTTTTTTTGTGTTTTTATGGATTTTTGGATTTTTAGGGTCTTTTAAAAAAAATTAATGTTTTTAGCATTTTTTGGTTTTATTGGCTTTATGTTTTTTTACATTTTTTGGGTTTTCATAGGCTTCTTATATGTCTTTACATTTTTAAGGATTTTTAGGGATTATTTAGGTTTTTTTATGTTTTCTTAGGGTCTTTAGGGTTTATAAGGGGTTTTAGTGTTTTTTAGTGTTTTAGGGGTTTTATGTGTGCTTAGGTTTTTGAGGATTTATTAGGGTTTTTACATTTTAGGGGATTTTTTAATGGTTTTTTTGTTTTAGGTATTTTTAGGTATATTAGGGGCTTTAAATATTTTAGGGTTGTTTTATTTTTTTGGGGATTTTTTTGTTTTTTTGTTTTTATGATTGTTCATTTTTTTTATAAATTTTAAGCATTTTTAGGGGTTTAACTCATTTTTATAGTGTGTAGTGGTTTTTATGGGTTTTATGGGTTTTATGGGTTATTTGTGTTTTATGGGTGTTTTAATATTTTAGGTGATTTTATGTGTTTTATGTTTGTTAGTGATCTTAAGGGTTCAAAATTTTTAGGATTTTTTGGGTTTTATGTGTTTTTAGGTTTTGAAGGTATTCTTAGGGATTTTCAGGGTTTTTTTTTGGGTTTTTTACATTATTTGGGGTTTTTTCTTTGATTTATATGGTTTTTATTGATTTTTAGGGAATTTAGGTTTTTTGGGGTTTTTTTATGCTTTTAAGGGTTTTTTGAGTTATTAATGTTTTTAGGGTTTAAATGGTTTTTAGAGTTTTTGGTGGTTTATGGTTTTTATAGGATTTTAGGATTTCTAATATTTTTAGTGGTTTTATGGTTTTTTTCGCATTTATAGGGTTTTAGGGTTTTTTTAGGGTTTTTAGAGTTTCTAGGGGCTTTAAGTGTTGTTATGTTTTTAATTTTTTCTTTAGGGCAAGGAAGTTGCGAGGGTCGGGCTATTCCCAGCCCCCCCAAATTTATTAGAAATAAAAAAGAGGCACAGAAGACAAGGGAGGGCAGTGGTCAAACAACCCTCACCCAAAAACCCTTTACAACCCAAGACACAAAAGACCCAAAAAAATAAAGATCAAAAACAAGAAGTGAAAGAAAAAACACACAAAGCCAAGTAGCCACCACCATCCTCCAGCATCAACCATCATCCAACAGCTCACAGAAAATCAACAACCAGTAGTAATGCAGACACAACATCTTCATCACCTCCCATCCAGGTAGTATCCAGCATCCAGAACCACCAGCATCCAACAACATACAACCACCAGTTTTAAAGTAACAAGCCTCACCATCACCAGCATTCAGCAGCTCACCACCAAGCAGCAACCAGCATCCAATATCACAAAGACTAGAATCCAGCATCTTCATACCAAAACATGATACGACGAATAGCACATAACCATCATCACCAAAAGCACACAACCACCGGTGACCAAAGATCACATCTAAACAGCAGCCATCATCCTTTTTCACAAAAACTAGTAAACAACACCTCCATACCAAGAAGGTCCACCGTAGGCACCACAGAACTCGCACGCCAAGAGCAGACAACATCCAATACCTCAAAACAGAACTAAAAAACAGCACCAAACCAATCCTGCCACAATCCGTGAAACAACCACCATTGCCGAACAAAGAACCCAGAACGCAGAACTTGTCCAGACCAGCAACAAGATCATACCGAAAAAAAGAAAACTAGAAAAGAACCAACCTCCACGCTGAGATCCAAGATGAGAACTCCACACCATCACCTGTAAGACCGAGCCGAACCAAATAAACAGCTCCCCACACAGCTCCAAGGATCAGCAAAGACCCACTGCACAACAACCAGAAGCACCGAGGCCAAGCCTCACTACACCACCGCTCAGGAGAAGAAGCCGTCGAAGGAACCAGGAGCCACCAAGACCACCGCACAACGAAAAGCCCAGATCTAAGAGGCTCCTCCGTGGTAGTGCACCACCGCACCAAGCAAAGATCGGATCTGGCGCATACCTATGTAGATCTAAAGCACCACATGCTGGGGGATCAGGACTGAGCAAATCGACAGCGGAGGAATCCGACATCCATAGCCGACCCCCGAGAACACCGGAATTTTGCGACATCAAATCAAAGCTCTGATCTGAAGCAAGATCTGTCGTAACCAAGCCAGACCACCAGGAAAACCAAAACACGCCAAAGCCACCTATGTATGGCCAGCCCCGCTAGAACCCTCTTAAGCACGCAACCATGGAAGAAACCCGAAAGAGGTTTCCAGATCTATCAGGCCCGAGCCAAACCGCCGCAAGAGATGAACCAAGCCAATGCATCTCTGAAAAGTGCCATGCCGCCAAACCGAAACCTTTCAGAGCCACACCGCACCACCAAAGATCACCACGAAGAAGAATCTTCTGATCCCACCTCGAGATCGAAGAGGCGGAGTCCCCATCTACATCTATGAGCAAGAAAAAGATGAAACATCTAGGGGTGAAACGATCGCTGTGAGAGACGAGATCCAGGCGAGGGCGGTGGCATCCTCCCATTTTTTATTTAGGGGGTTTCAAGGTTTTTATAGTTTTTTACATTTTAGATATTTTAGGGCATTCTTTGGATTTTTTTTTATTTTTTAGGGGTTTAAGGTATTTTGAGGGTTTTTCAGGATTTTAATGTTTTTTAGTGTTTTAGTGTTTTTAGGTTTTTAGGTGTTTTAAGTGTTATTAGGGTTTTAAGGTTTTCTTAGGGTTTTCAGTTTTTTAAGGTTTTTTTACATTTTTTGGATTTTAGATCTTTTCTAGTATTTTGTGTGGGATTTTAGGGGTTTTTTTGGGTTTTTAGAGTTTTTAGGAATTTTTAGGTTTTTATGGTATTTATAGTATTTTTTTGGTTTTTAGGGGGGGGGGTTTGAGTTTTTAGTGTTTTTAATGTTTTTTAGAGTTTTTTAATATATTTATGTGTTTAATTTGTTTTTAGGGTTTTGGTGGTTTCTACGGTTTTATTATGTTCAGGGAATTTTTAGGGGTTTTAGGGTTTTTAGGGTCTTTTTAAAGATTTAACATTTTTAGGTTTTTTATGGGTCTAAGTTGTTTTAGGTTTTTAAGGTTTTCTCAGGGTTTTCTAGGGTTTTTCAGTTTTTCATTTCTTATAGATTTATAATTATTTTTTAGGATTTTTATGTGTTTTTAGAGGTCTTATTGATTTTGATATATTTTATATTTTTTAGGTTTTTTGGTGTTTTAAGGGGTTTTATCATTTTATGGTCTTTAAGGTTGTATTAGGAGCTTTTAGGGTTTTTAGAGGTTTATGTATTTTTGGTTCTTTTTTTATGATTTTTATGGGTTTTAGGGATTTTGTGGGTTATTAGGGATGTTTAGGGTTTTTATCATATTTTTTTGTTATTTAAGGTTTAAGTGTTTTTAGAGTTTTTTGTTTTTATTAAGGGTTTTCATAGATTTTATGGTTTATGAATTTTTAGGAATTTTATTGATTTTTTACGATATTTAGGATTATTTTTATGTTTTTAGAGATTCAAGTATTTTTAGGTCTTTTTTCAGTTTTTAGGGGTTTAAGGTTTTTTAGATTTTATTAACATTTTAATGGGTTTACATGGAAATTATATTTTTAGTGGTTTTTAGGGGTTTTATGGGGTTTTAGGGTTTTTAGTGTTTTTAGGGGTTTTTATCATTTTTATTCATTTTATGGGTATAAGGGTCTTTACTAATGTTTAGGGTTTTTAGCATTTTTAGAGTTATAGGGGTTTTAAGTGTTCTCAGGTCCTTAATGTTTTCTTAGGGTTTTTCAGTGTTGTTGGTTTTTTAGGGGTTATTAATGATTTTATAGGATTATTACGAATTTTCAGGTTTTATACAATTTTAGGTGTTTTAATTTTTAGGGTTTTTAGCATTTTTAGCTATTTAGGGGTTCAGGGGGTTATAGTTTTCTTAGGTTTTCTATGGTATATTCATTATATTTAGAGATTTTATATTTTTAGGAATCTTTAGGGTGTTTTTTATTTTTGTGGATTTTATTATTTTTAGGGATTTGTCGTGTTTTAGGGTTTTGGGGTGTTTTATGTGTATTGTTTTAGTATATATGGTTTTAGGAATTTTTTTGAGTTTTTTCAGGGGTTTTGGTTTTTTTAAAGTTTTTAACATTTCTAGTCATTTAACGTTTTTAGATTTTTAGTGGGGTTTAGGGATTTTATAGGTTTTTATGGTTTTTAAGGATTTTAGGGGGTTTTAGTGTCTTCATAGGGGTTTTGGGGCTTTTAACGTTATTATTTTTTTCTAGGGTTTAAGTGTTTTCAGGTTTTTAATGTTTTCTTAATTTTTTTTGGTATTATGGTTTTTTACATTTTAGGGATCTTTACAAATTTTTTAGGATATTTATGGGTTTTAGGGTTTTAATGTTTCTAAGGGTTTTAGAGTTTTTAGGTATTTTAGGGTTTTAAGGGTTTTCGAGTGTTTTAGGTTTTTATGGGATTTAAGTGTCTAATTTTTTAATGTTCTCTTAGGGTTTTTAATGGGTTTTAGGGTTTTATGGATTTTTATGGACTTTTTAGGATTTAATGTTTTTTAGGTTTTTAGTGATTTTGAGGGGTTTTAGGGTTTTTTAGGTTTTTCTTGATTTTTAACAATTTTTACATTTCTAGGGGTTTTAATTGTACAGTTATTCAGGTTTTTATAAGGGTTTTCAGGATTTTAGGATTTTTTACATTTTTAAGGATTTTTAGGATTCCAATGTTCTTTTATTATTTTTAAGGCTTTTTAGTATTTATCGTTTTTAGGTTTTTTGGGGGTTTTTTGGGTTTTTATCATTTTAGGGTTTTTATGGATTTAAATAGTTTTTAACATCTTTATTTTATTAAATGTGTTTTAGAGATTTTATCATGTTTTTTGGGTTTTCTTAATGTTTTTAGGTGTTATTTTTTGTTTTTATTGGTTTTTTATTTTTTTAGTGTCTTTTTAGGGGGTTTTAGGTTGTTGGAGATTTTTATGTTTTTAAGGGATTTATGTTCCTTTAGTATTTTTAATGTTTTCATACGTTTTCCAATATTTTTATATTTATTTTCATTTTTTTGGGATTTTTAAATATTTTTTTTGATTTTATGGGTTTTTTTGTTTTTAAGGATTTTAAGGTTTTTTTGGGTTTTTACATATATTTTTTTCATTTTTAGTGTTTTTTAAATTTTTTGGGGTTTTAATGGTTTTCAGTTTTTCAGTTTTCTTAATAATTTTTAAGGTTTTTATATTTCTTTTATGTTTTTATAATTTTAGGGATTTTAAGGATGTTTATGCATTTTTATAAATTTTATGGATTTTTAGGGTTTTATGGTTGTTTATTTTTTTGGGGTATTTTTTGGTTTTTTTGGTTTTTGTAGTTTTTTGAGTCTTTTTGGGTCTTAAGGTTTTTTTGAGTTTTGTAGACATTTTTAGGGGTTCAAATTGTTTTAATTGTTTTTAGTAGTTTTTAGGTTTTTAGGTGTTTTTAGAGTCTCTTAGGTTTTTAGGGTTTATTATATTTTTATGGTTTTTAGGGTTTTTAAGGGTTTTAGGTTGTTAGGTGTTTTAGGGTCTTTTATAGTTTAATGGAATTTTTTAATTTTTTAATATTTTTATTGATTTTTATGGGTTTTAGGGGTTTTTTAGCATTTTAGGGTATTTTAGATTTTTTATAGTTTATAGGGTTTTTTTGTTTATTAAGGGTTTTTATAATTTTTAGTTTTTTGGGTTTTATTTCGATTGTTCATCATTTTTAGGCATTATTTATTTTTTTGAGACTTGTAGGGTTATTTCTATTTTTTCATTTTTCGTGGTTTTAGGGTTTTTTGGGTTTTAGGGTTTTTAATATTTTTAGAGTTTTCAAGGTTTTTAAGTGATTTTAGGTTTTTAATGGTTTCTTTTTGTTTTCAAGGGTTTAGGGTTTTTTTAGGTTTTAGAGTTTTTTTGGTTTTTTATGAATTTTTTAAATTTTACTGTATTTATAGATTTTGAGGGGGATATAGGGGTTTTAGTGATTTTTTAGTTTTTAGGGTTTTTAATACTTTTTTATATTTTTAAATTTAACTTAGGGTTTTAATTGTTTTTTGTGGTTTTTAAATTTCTATTGATTTTTAGGGATATTTTAGGATTTTATTGGTTTTTTGGATTTTAGGGATTTTGGGGGTTTTAGTGTTTTACCGTCTTTAATGTTTTTATGGTTTTTTAGTTTTTAAGGGTTTTAAATGATTTTTTATTGTTTTTAAACTTTTTAGGGGTTTAAATGGTATTTATATTATTTTAGTGTTTTCTCTATGGGTTTTATTTTTTTTAGGGTTTTATGGGTATTTTTGGATTTTTATGATTTTTATGTGTTTTAAGGGTTTTGGGGACTTTTTTATATGATAGGTTTTTAGTTTTTTTGGTTTTCAGGGGTTAAGTGTTTTTTAGTTTTCTTGTTTTCTTATTTTTTTAGTGTTTTTTCTCTTTTTAGGGTTTTTTAGGATTTTTTTATGTTTTTTTGGGTTTCAAGTTATTTTGAGGGTTTTTAGTGTTTTTAAGGGTTTTAGGATTTTTTAAATGTTTTTGGTTTTTTATGGTTTTAGGGGTTTTAATTGTTTTCACATTTTTATGATTTACATATGGGTTTTTAGGGTTTTTAGGGTTTTATGGGTTTTTACCTTTTTAGTGAATTTTTACAATTTATATTTTTTTTTTATTTTTAGGAATTTTTGAGTTGTATTTATTAATAGAGGTTTTATAGCGTTTTTTGGGTATTTTATGATTTTTTACGGTTTTTATAGATTTTTCCATTTTAGGGGTTTCAAGGGTTTTTTTAGTTTTAAAAGTTTTTAGGGTTTTTATAGGTCTTCTGAGTTTTTAATTATTTTCGGAATTTTTATGGTTTTTAGGGCAGTTTTGGTTTTTAGGGTTTTTTTTCATTTTTTTAAATTTTTAGGGTTTTTAAGTTTTTTTAGTTTTTCAATTTTTTCTAAAGTTTTTAAGGGTTTTAATGTTTTTTTATGTTTTTAGGATTTTTAGTATTTTGAGCGTTTTTATTTATTTGATGGAATTTAGGGTTTTTATTTGTGTTTTCAGGGTTTTTATGGGGTTTTTAGGTTTTTAGGTTTTTTTTCGAGTTTTTATGGGTTTTTAGGGATTTTAATTGGTTTTTTGGTTGTTTTATGGTTTTTAGGGGGGTTTTTTTTGGATCTTTTAGTCTTTTTAGCGTTTTATGTTTTTTCTATGTTTTATGTTTCTTTATGATTTTATGTATTTCTTAGGTTATTTAAGGGTTTTTAGGGTTTTTCACATTTTATTAATTTTTAGGGATTTCTTATATTTTTTTGGTTTTTAAGGGTTTTAGGAATTTTTAGGGGTTTATTGTTTTTAAGGGTTTATATAATTTTTTAGGTTTTTAAGGGTTTAAAGAGTTTTTATGTTTTTAATGTTTTCTTAGGTGTTTTTAGTTTTATTAAGGTTTTTTTTTTGGGATTTCTAGGAATTATATGATTTTTATTGTTTTTATGTATTTTGAGAGATTTAGGGTTTTTAGGGTTTGATGGTGTTTTAGTGTTTTTGGGTTTCTAGGGATTTTGTTTTTTTGGGGGGTTTTATGGGTATTTAGTGTTTTTATCATTTTTAAGGTCTTAAAGGTCCTTTAGAGTTTTTATTTATTTAGTGTATATATGGGTTTTATGGTTTTTAAGGTTTTTAGGGGGTTTTATAGTTTTTATAAATTTTTAGGTTTTTAGGGTCTCTTAATGTTTTTAGAGGTTTTAACATTTTTAGTTTTATTTTTTTTATCTTTATTTCTTAGGATTACTTTGATTTTTATTTGTTTTTAATAATTTGTATGCATTTGTTAAGATTTTTATGGTTTTTATGGGTTTAGGTATTTTGATGTTTTTAGAGGGTTTTTTTCTATTTTAGGGTTTTTATTGTTTTTAGGTTTTTAAGGGTTTTAATTTTTTATGTATTTATTGTTTTCTAAATGTTTTTCATGTTTATTTAGGGATTTTTACATTATTAGGGATTTATAGGGATAGTTTTTTACGTTTTTTGGGTTTTTAGAGATTTTTTAGGGTTTTAGTGGTTTTCGGGGAATTACTATTTTTGGGGGGAGGGGATATAGGGTTTTTATGTTATTTTGGTTTTTATGGTGTTTAGATGTTTTAAACATGTTTAGGGTCTTCAAGAGGTTTTATATTTTTAGTGGTTTTTAGAGTTTTTTTGGGTTTTTAAGGGTTTTTACTGGTTTTATAGGTTTTATGTTTTTTTTGGGGGGTTTTATTGTTCTTTTAGTTTTTAGTGTTTTTAGGAGTTTTAGTGGTTTTATGTTTGTTTTGGTATTTATGTTTTTTAGGTATTTTCAGTGTTTTTTGGGTTTTAACATTTTTATGGAATTTTAGGGTTATTATGATTATTTTATATTTTTAGCGATTTTGAGGGTTTTAAGGTTTTTTATTATTTTTCTGGTTTTTATAGTTTTTTGGGTTTTTAGGTTTTGTTTTTGTTTTTTAGGGTTTTAAATGATTTTTAGAGTTTATTTATCATTTTTAATTGTTTAAGGAGTTTTAGATATTTTTCTGGGTTTTAGGGTTTTTAAGGATTTTTAGAGTTTTTTATGTTTCTAGGGGTTTATAGTTTTTTGTGCGTTTTAGGTTTTTTTATGGATTTAAGATCTTTTTGTTTTTTACGTGTTTTATGTGTTTTCAGGTTTTAAGGTTTTCTTAGGGTTTTTATGTTTCTTATGGTGTTTTTTGCTTTCAGGTATTTTTAGTCCTTTTTAGTATTTTTATGGGTTTTGAAGGGTTTTAGGGATTAAGGGAGTTTCTAGTATTTTTTACAGTTTTATAGTTTTTATGGGTTTTATCTTTTTGTTATTTTTAGGGGTTTAAAATATTTTTATGTTTTAAGGGTTTTCTTATGGTTTTTCATGGTTTTTTGAATTTTTAACATTTTTGTGGATTATTATGAATTATTTATGATTTTTATGGGTTTTAGGGGTTTTAGGGACTTTGAGGGTTTTATGGTATTTTAAGGGTTTTCAATTTTAATTGTTCTTTTGGGGATTGAGGGGTTTTTTTGTGTTTTTAGTGTTTTAAGGTTTTTTAGAGATTTTTAACAATTTTAGGGGTTTTAAGGGTTATTTGAGTCTTTTGTGATTTTTAGGGGGTTTATTGGGTTTTAGGTGCTTTTAGGTTTTTAGAGATATTATGGGTTTTTAGGGTATTTAGGGTTTGTAATGACTTTTTATGTTTTTAGGCCTTTTAACATTATTTACGTTTTTAGGGGTTTATGTGTCTTTATGTTTTTTATGATTTCTTGGGGGTTTTCTAGGTTTTTAGGGAATTTTATGTTTTTAGAGATTTTATGGATTCTTTTGTATTTTTATGGTCTTTTTAGTTTTTTAGTTTTTTGGATTTCTTGAATTTTTTAGGATTTTATGGGTTTTTAGTGATTTTTTGTTTTTATGTTTTTAAAGTTTTCTAATGGTTTTTTAAGATTTTTAATGTTTTTTGTTTATTTTTTGATTTTGCGGGATTTTTTATGATGTTTATATTTTTTTAGGGATTTTGGATTTGAGGGTTTTTAGGTAGTTTAGGGTTTCCTGTTTTTTTGGGTTTTTTAGTTTTCTTGGGGTTTTACGGTTTTTTAGATTTTTAAAATATTTTTTAGATTTTAAAGGGTTTTTAGAGTTTTTAGTAGGTTTTTAGGTTTTTAATGTGTTTTAAGGATTTTAGTGGGTTTAATGGTTTTTAGGGGGTTTAGGGTTTTTTAGATCATTTTATGGTTTTTTAGAGTTTCTTTTTTTTCAAGGGTTTAAAGTGAATTTATGTTTTATATGTTTTTATAGGGATTTTCAAGTTTTTTAGGGTATTTTATAATTTAAGGGATTTTTATAACTTCTTATGATTTTTATGTTTTTAGGGGTTTTAGGGAATTTAAGGGTTTTTGGGGGTATTTAGGGGTTTTTAATTTTTTTAAATTTTTTAGGGGTTTTAACTGTTTTTACATTTTTGTGGTTTTCTTAGGGGATTTTAGGTTTTTTTGAATTTTCATTGGGTTTCAGGGTTTTTAGTGTTTGTATGGTTTTTAGGAGTTTTTTTTATTTTTGTAAGGTTTTTATGGGGTTTTAGATTTTGTAAACATTTTTAGTGGTTTTAAGGGTTTTAGTGTTTTTAGTGGGATTTAATGATATTAATTGGGGTTTTAGGATTTTTTAAAGTTTTTTTTGGGGTTTTTTGATTTTATGGGTTTTTTGAATTTTTAGGGTTTTTAGATTATTTATAGTTTTTAGGTTGTTAGGGATTTAAGTTTTTTTATATTTTTAATGTTTTCTTATTTTTTCATGGTTTTTAGGTTTTTTAGTGAATTTTTAGTTTTTTTTATTTTTTTATGGTTTTTAGAGATTTTGAGGGATTCTATGGTTTTATGGTTATTATGGTTTTAGAGTGTCTAGTGTTTGTTGGTTTTTTAATTTATTTAAGTATTTTTATGTTTTTTAACATTTTCTGGATATTGTTTTTCATTTTTTATGATTTTTAGGGTGTTTTTAGGATATTTTTTGGTTTAGGATTTTTAGGGATTTTGGGAGATTTTAGGGATTTTTGAGTTTTTTAGTATTTTTAAGGATTTTTAGAGTTTTTAACATTTATAAGGATTCAAAGGGTTTATAGAAATTTTAGTGGGGTTTTCGGTTTTATGGGTTTTTAGGAGTTTTTAATATTTTTAGGGTTTTATGGTTTTTAGGGGTTTTAGGGGTTTTACAGGTTTTAGTAATTTTTTTGGTTTTTTGGGATTTTAAGTGATTTTATATATTTATTTTTTTTACTTTATTATTGATTTTTTGGGACTTTTTTACGTTTTTATTAGTTTTTATAGATTTTTATGGCTTTTAGAATTTTTATCTTTCTAGGGGTGTAAAGTGTTTTTTGGTTTTTATGGTTTTCTTATGGTATCTTAGTGTTTGTTTTTGATTTTTATATTTTTATTAATTTTTATGGGTTTTAGGGTTTTTTTATGTTTTAATGGGTTTGGCGTTTTTTGGTTTTTTTAGTTTCTTATGGATTTAATGTTTTCTTGAGTTTTTAACTTTTTTTGTTTTAAAGGGATTTTACTGTTTTTGTTGATTTTTTAGGATTTATGGGGTTTTTATGGTTTTATGGGTTTTATATTTTTTAGGGTTTTGTAGGGTTTAAAGGTATTTTAGGGTTTTTAGGGGTTTTATATTTTTATAGTTTATATGTGATTTTTGGTTTTTAAGGTTTTCTAAGGGGTTTTAAGTGTTTTTAGGGTTTTTTACAATTTTAGGGATTTTAGTTTATTTAGGATTTTAGTGGTATTAATGGATATTAGGTATTTTGAGGTGTTTTATGGATTTTATGGTTTTATAGGAATTTCATCACTTTTTTGTTATTAGTGGTTTTATGTGTTTTTAGGGTTTTATATTTTTTTAGGGGGTTTTATGGTTTTAAGTATGTTATGTTTTTCGGTATTTTTTGTGATTTTTTAGGACGTTTTCATTCATTTATAATTTTTAGTGTTTTTGAGGGGTTTTATGGTTTTTATGAGTTTTTTTTAGGTTTTTAGGTTTTTTGAATTTTTAAAAAATTTCGAGGGTTTATATGTTTTTAGGTTTTTTACAGGTTTAAGGGGTTTTAGAATTTTAGTGTTTATTTAGTGGTTTGGTAGGTTCTTTTTGGTTTTTAAAATTTTTTATGGGTTTATCTGATTTTTAAGGTTTTAGGGGTTTTAGTGTTTTTAGGTTTTTAGGGGTTTTATATGTTTTTATATTTTTAAGGTTCTCTTAGGGTTTCCTAGTGTTTTATGGTTTTTATATTTTTATGGATTCTATTTGATTTTTGGGATATTTATAGTGTTTTAGTGCTTTAGAGATTTTGAAGATTTAAGGGTTTTTAGGGTTTTCCTTTTTTTATCATCTTTTTGGATTTTTAGGGGTTTTTAAATGTATTCATGTATTTTAACATTTCTAAGGGTTTTAATGGTTTTTTGTGTTTTTACTGTCTTTATGGTTTTTATGGGTTTTAGTGTCTTTTTTTATTTTTTATTTTTTTGATGTTATTATGTTTTTAGGGGTTTTATGTGTTTTTAGGTTTTTATGGTTTTTTCATGGTTCATATGGTATTTTAAAATTTTAGTGTTTTTTGGGATTTTTTAGGATTTTTAAGGATTTTTTGGTTTTTTAGGGAATTTGATTGTTTTTTGGGTTTTTACTATTTTTAGGTTTTCTGGAGTTTAAATGGTTTTTTTGTTTTTAAGATTTTCTTAGGGGTTTTTAGTGTTTTTAGGGATTTTTATGTTTTGAGTAATTTTAGATATTTTTTTATAATTTTAAGGGTTTTTGTGTTTTTATGATTTTGAGGGTTTTATGGTTTTTCATTTTTATGGTCCTTTTTATTTTTTAGTGATTTTTTTAATTTTATTGGGGTTTAAGGGTATTTAGATTTTTTTTTTCATTTTTATAAATTTTAAGGTTTTCTAGAGTTTTTATTTGGTTTTAGGGTTTTATGATTTTTAGGGGTTTATGGTTTTATGGGGTATTTAGGATTTTTAGGATTTTTAAGTTTTATAGGTTTTTTAATTATTTTTAGGTTTTTTAGGTTTTATTAGGGTTTCAGTTTTTTTATGTTTCTGTACATTTTCAGGATTTTTATGTATTTTTAGGTTTATTATTGTTTTTTAGGGTTTAAGGGATTGAAGTGTTTTTTTGGGTTTTTACATTTTTTGGGGTTTTTTTTGGTTTTTATACTTTTTAAGCATTTAAAGGATATTTATAGATTTGTTTAATTCTTTTACAGGTTTAAAGGGGCTTTAGAGTTTCCTGTGGTTTTTAGAGTATTTATTTGGTTCTATGGGTTATTAATTTTTAGGGGTTTATGGTTTTTTGTGTATTTTGGGGTTTTTAGCGTTTTTAGGTTTTTAGGTGTTTTATGTTTGTTTTGGTTTTTAGGTTTTTCTTTGGGATTTTCATGGTTTTTAGTATCTTTACATTTTATTGGTATTGTGGATTTTTTGGTTTTTTATGTTTTTTTAGATTTTTTGGGTTTTTAGGGATTCTTAAGATTTTTAGGGTTTTGGTGTTCTATGGTTTTTTAATGGATATAAGTGTTATCATGTTTTTAAGATTTTTATTATCGGGTTTTCAGGGTTTTATGGGGGTTTAAGTGATTTTCATAATTTTTAAATGATTTTTATGTTTTTTAGGGTTTTATGAATTTTGAGACTTTTTAGTGTTTGAAGTGTTTTAGGGTTTTTTTTGGTGTTTTTAGGGTTTTTTGTGATGTTATGGTTTTGAAGGTTTTTTGAGTTATTTAACGTTTTTAGGGGTTTATAGGGGATTTTGAGTTTTTATTTATTTTTTAGATTTTTATAAATTTTATGGGTTTTAATGGTTTTTAGGGGTTTTTATGGTTTTTGGGTTTTTAGGGTTTTTATAGTCTTTTTATGGTTTTTATGGGTTTTAGGGTTTTTAGTGTTTTTAACAATTTTGTGGTTTTTTTGTGGGTTTTAGGGTTTTATGGTTTTTTTGGGTTTTTAGTCGTTTTAAGAATTTTAGATTTTTTAATGTTTTTAGGTGCTTTAAATTTTTTTTAAATTTTTTAGTTTAATTTTTGGGGGGTTTTTTGGTCTTTTAGTATTTTTATGGTTTTTAGTTGTTTTATGGTTATGGTGGTGTTAGGGTTTTTTGGATTTTAGGGGAATACACTTTTTAATGTTATTTTGGGTTTTATGTTTTTTAGGGGTATTGAGGTTTTCTTAGGGGTTTTCAGAGTTTTTACGTTTTTTTTCCTTTTAGTAATTTTAGGGATTTTTCACAATTATTATTGGGTTTTTAGGGGTTTTAGGAATTTTTTTGGGTTTTTAAAAATTATAATGGTTTTTAGGGGTTTTAGGAGTTTTTCAGTTTTAAAGGATTCTCAAAGGTTTTTAACATTTTGTAGAGTTTGAAGGATTTTTATATTTTTAGTAGTTTTTTGGGTTTTATGCGGTTTTAGGGTATTTACATTTTTTAGCCAAAGAAGGCTCGGGTCCATGCTATTCCTGGCACCCCCCAAAATTTATTAAACAAAAAGACACAAACACTGCAGACAAGGGAGGGGATGGGTCAATCAACCCACACCCGAAAACCCCTTACAACGCACGCAAAAAGAAAATCAAAAAAGAAAGCAAAAGGAAAAGGCACACACAACCAAACAACAACCACCACTATCCAGCATCAACCAGCCTCCAGCATCTCACAGCTTCCCAACAACCAGCATCCAAACTCAGAACAACCAGCATCCAGCACCAGCATCAAGCAGCACCACATCCAATCTTCATAGCAACACAGCATCAGCAATATATCCAAACCAACCAGCCCCATCAACCAACATCACCAAATCCAGCATCACAGCCAAACACACCCAGCAACCTCACACCACAACACAAGCGCAACCGAATGCAGCAATCACCACTTTCCATCAAACAGCAACCATCAACTAGCAGCACAACAACATACTCATCCACAGGAGTACTGAAAACCAAAAAACCACACCTCATCCAGCATTCACCACCAACCAGCAACTCATAACCAACCAACGGCCCACATCCATTCGTACAAGGTCCAGTACCCAGCACCTTCTCACAAAGAAGGTCCCTCTCCAGCAAAATAGAACCATCAGCAGCAACATAACAAGAATCAGCACCACCCAACAGAACTGATATACAACATCCACATCGAAACCAAAATATAATCCAAAACCCACTAAGCAGAAACAGAAATTCAAAGCCAGGCCAGCCACCAGTAAACCACACGTAGACCAGCAGATCAAAGCGAATATAGCAACGTTGGATCATACCTTCGTTAGCAGCAAGGTCAAACAAGGTACCCCAGATTTGAGTTATCTTCATAGAGGAAACCTGACCCTGAGGTAGCATCTTTTATCGCCGAAGAAACCCTCTCCACTGTTGGAGCCCCCTGTGCCACTGACTCATCCATGGAAGCCTTCGGTCAACATGTGCAACTCCGATCGACGCATGAAGCTCATAAAAATCAGCCTCTAAGTAGCTGTATGCAAAGTCCCAGTAGCCCACAGAGCCTCCAAACACACCGAAGCCCGAACACACAGAAATCCTCCAGAATCGGGGCACCATCAGGGACGAAACCAATAAGCGAAGCAGCAAGACAAAGCAAATACGTCGGAATTCCAGATCTGGAGCCAAGGTTGACTTCGACATCAACCTCGCAGACTTTACCCAAGCCACCGGGAAACCATCAATGCCACCACCACGGAGCAACAAAGACAGCGTCCGAGGAAAAGGAAGGTCCAGATCTAACAGATCTTCTCCAAACCAGACCAAAACGTCATCGCCTTTCCCAGCCACCACCCGCCAGATCCCTCTTCCAGCAAGCATCTTCCTCATCTTCCACCATCGCACCAGGGAAGAAGACCTCTAAGCCTTATCTGCATCACAAATCGTGGTCTGGAAGCGATCTATGAAACCATAGAGAAGGATTCCGAGATTGAACCTTGAAGATTGCCGCGTCGAGCGGGAGAGACCAGGAGAGAGCGGCGGCATATTCTTTACATTTTTTAGCGATTATATGGATTTTAGAGGTATTTTGATCTTTAATGGTTTTTATAGTTTTTAGGTGTTTTAAGTGTTTTAGGTTTAATATTTTTCTGGGTTTTTAGTGTTTTAGGGTTTTTATGTTTTTAGGGATTTATAGTGATTTTATGGTTATTTTATATTTTTTAGTTGTTTAATGTTTTTAAGTTTATTATCATTTTTTGGGGTTTTATGGGTTTTAATTGTTTTAGTTTTTTAATGTTTTCATAGGGTTTCTTAAATTTTTAGGTATTTTTTGTGTTTTTGGATTTTTATGGTTTTTTGGCTTTTTAGTGATTTTGAGGGTTTTTAGGGTTTTTTAGGTTTTTTGGAGTTCTTTAAAGGTTTAATGGTACTTGGTTTTTTTTAACATTTTTTAGGGATTTAAATGGATTTTAGAGGTTTTAGTGTTTTTAGGTATTTTATGGGGCTTTAAGGGTTTTAAGTTTTTTTATGGTTTTAGAGTTTTTAATTGATTTTAGGGTTTTTTATTATTTTTATGTTATTTAGGGTTTTAAAGGTTTTTTAGGTTTTTAATGTTTTATTAGGGGGGATCTTCATTGTTTTTAGTTTTATTAATTTTTTAGGGTTTTTATGTATTTTTTTTGGATTTTATGGGTTTTTAGGGATTTTAGGGATTTTGAGGGATTATTTAGTTTTTTCGGTTTTTTGGTATTCATGGGTTTTAGTGTTTTTAATATTTTTAGGGGTTTATAGGTGTTTAAGATTTTTTACTGGGTATTAGGTAATTTTCTATTTTGGTTTATTAATGTTTTCAGGGATTTTTTGGGTATTAGTGACTTTTTAGTGTTTTTAGAACTTTTTTTGTTTTTAGGGTTTTAAAATGTTTGTATCTTTTTATTGTCATCATAGGAATTTTCTATATTTTAGTATTCTTATGTTTTTAGGAATTTTTTATGGTTTTTTTTGTATTTCTATGGTTTTCCCAAGTTCATAGGGATTTTGAGGGGTTTATGGGTTTTTTTTCATTTTTTAGGGCTTTTTTTTTGTTTTTAGTGTTTTAATAATCTTTTATATTTTTTAAAATTTTCTGTGCTTTAAAGGGTTTTAATTTTTTTAGTTATTTTACAGTTTTATGGGGTTTTTGGGATTTTATGGGGTTTAATGTTTTTATGATTTTTAGGGAGTTTTTGTATCTTGACAATTTTTAGGGTTTTAGCATTTTGTAGGTTTTTAGGTATTTTATGGATTTTTAAAAGCTTTAGTTTTATAGGGTTTTGTGGGTCATTATGGGTTTTTAATGTTTTTATAGGGTTCTATGTTTTTGGGTTTTTATGATTTTTAGTGTTTTTAGGTTATTTATGGGTTTTAATTGTTTTTATGTTTTTAAGGTATTCTTAGGTTTTTTCAGAGTTGTTAGGGTTTTCATGTTTTTAGTGATTTTTTTGGGATTTTTTAAGTTTTTATGGTTTTTAGGGTGTTTAAAGATTCTTAATATTTTTAGGTTTTTTCTTATTTTTTTGGATATAAGGGTTTTCTTGAGTTTTTAATGTTTTTTTCAATTTTTTAATGTTTTTAGTGGTTTAAAGGGGTTTTGGAGTTCTTATGGATTTTTATGTTTTTTTAGTTTTTTTGGTTTTTAGGGGTTTCTATTAGTTTAAGGGTTTTAATTGTTTTTATGGTGTTTTTAGAGTTTTTATAACTTTTTATTTGGGGGGGGTTATGGGTTTTTTGGCTTTTATGGGTTTCTTCTTGGTGTTCAGGTTTTTTTTTGTTTTTTACATTTTTAGAATTATTTTTTTATTTAATATGATTTTTATGATTTTCTCATGTTTTTAAGGATTTTGAAGGTTATTTTTTGGATTTTATTGTTTTTTTAGTTTTGAGATCTTTCTAAAGGATTTTATGTTTTTTAGGTTTTTTTTCACAATTTTAGCAATTTAAATAAGTTTTTGAGTTTTTAGTGGTCATTAGGGTTTTATGGGTTTTTATGGTTTTAATGGTTATTTGGGGTTTTATGGTTTTTATGGGGTTTAAGGATTTTATGGTGTTTAGGGGTTTTAGGGTTTTATCATTTTATAAGGTTTTTAGGCATTTTCAGTGTTTTTATGTTTTTAATATTTTTTTAGGGATTTTCCAAGGTTTCAAGGTATTTTACATTTTTATTTTTTTTAATTTTTTTATTATTTTTATGTTTTTAGGGTTTTTTATGGATTTTGATAAATTTTTTTGGATTTTTTAAGATTTTTAGGTTTTTTATGGATTTTATTGTTTTATAGGTTTTTAGGGTTGTTGTATGTTTTTTGGTTTTCTTAGGGATTTTTAGCATTTTTAGGGATTCTTAAATTTTTCATACTTTTTAGGTATTTTTTAGGGATTTTTTTGGTTGTTATTATTTTTAGTTATTTTGATGTGTATTAAAGTTTCTACGGTTTTTTTGGTTTTTTAGGGTTTTTTTTATTTTCTTAAGTGTTTTTAAGGATTTCAACGTTTTTTAACGTTTTAGGGGTTTAAAGGGTTTTCGGTGTTTTTATTGGGTTTTTGGGGTTTTATAGGTTTTTGGGGTTGTTAAGTGGTTAGGTGGATTATGTTATTAGGAGTTTTTTGTTTTTTCAAGTTTTTATTGTTTTCATAGGGTTTTAAGGTTCTTTATAGTTTTTTTTACCTTATATGGATTTTTATGGGTTTTATAGTTTTTAAATTTTTTTAGAGTTAAAAGGAATTTGAGGTTTTTTATTGTTTTTAGGGTTTTTAGGTGCTTTAATAGTTTTTTGGGTTTTTAGAAATTTGTATATTTTTAGGGGTTTTAAATGTTTTTAGATTTTTAAGGTTTTATTTAGGGTTTTCAGGTTCTAGGTGTTTTTTCAATTTTAGGGATTTTAAGGCTTTTCAATATTTTATGGTTTTTAAGGTTCTAAGGGATTTTTTTGGTTTTTAGGGTTTTTGGGTATTTATTATATTTTATGTTTTTAGGGGATTTAAGTGTTTTTTGGTTTGTAAGGTGTTCTTAGGTTTTTTACATTATTAGTTATTTTTAGGGCCTTTTTAGGGTTTTTAAGGTTTTTAGTGTTTTTAGGGATAATGAGTGGTTTTAGATATTTTTAGGATTTTAGGGTTTGTATTTTTATTTTGTGGTTTAGGATTTTTTTTTGTTTTTTAGGGGTTTTAAGGTTTTTTAGAGTTTTACATTTTGAGGGGTTTAAAGGGTGTTTTTAGATTATAGTCGGATTTTAGGTTTTTATTGGTTTTAAGGGTTTTTATGCTTTTTAGGGGTTTTGTGGGTTTCTTGTTTTTATGGGTGTTAGGGATATTATGTGTTTTTTTGTTTGTAATGTTTTTATAGTGTTTTCATAGTTTTATGTATTTTTTCATTTTTAGGGATTTTTAGGTCATTTTTAGGATTTTATGGTTTTTAGATTTTTAGGGGGTTTGAGGTGGTTTAGGGTTTTTTTTAATTTGTAGGGATTTTTTTTTCTCAATTTTTTAACCTTTTTAGTGATTTAAAGTGTTTTATATTTTTTAGTGATTTTAAATAATTTTTAAGGGATATTAGGGTTTTTATTTTTTTTAGGGGATGTCCTATTTGTTAGTAGATTTTAATGTTTTTAAGGCATTTTAGGGTTTTTATCCTTTTTAGGTTAATTATGGGTTTTATGTGATTTTATATTTTTAGGTTTTTAAAATTTTTCTAGGTTTTAAGGGGTTTTTACATATTTAAGGTATTCTAGGGAATTCTACAATTATTATGGCTTTTAAGAGTTTAGGTAATTTGATGGTTTTTAGGGATTTGTAGTGGTTTTAACATTTTTTCGGTTTTTAAGGGTTTTATGTTTTTTTGGTTTTAAGGTTTTCTAAGGGAATTTTTTGGTTTTTTTTGGTTTTTTCATTTGTTAGGACTTTTTGGGTTTTAGGGATATTTTTTTGAGTTTTTTAGTGTTTAAATTTTTTTATAGTTTTTAATGTTTTTATGGGTATACTAGATTTTTATGATTTTTAGTGGTTTTTAAGGTTTTTATGGATTTTTGAGGTTTTTATGGGGTTTATGGTTTTTAGGGTTTTAATGTTTTAAAAGTTTTCCAGTTTTTAGATTTTTTAGATGTTTTAAGTGTTTTTATGTTTTTATGGGTATCTTAGGGGTTTTAGGATTTTTTAATGTTTTTAGGTATTTTAGGGCATGTTAGTATTTTTTTGGTTTTCATTGTTTTTAGGTATTTTGAGGGATACTAGTGTTGTTAGTGTTTTTAGTGATTTTAGGGTTTCTCGAATTTTTAGGGTTAGGGGTTGTTAGGTTTTAAGGTTTTCTTAGGGTTTTTCGGATTTTTTTGGTCGTCTAGGTTTTTAGGGATTTTCAGTATTTTTTTGGTTTATTAGGATTTCTAGGTATTTTGTCATTTTTAGACAATTTATTTATTTTTAGTGGTTTTTATGTTTTTTGGGGGTTTTATAGTTTTTGGGGGGTTTTTAGGGATATTAAGTATTTTAAATTTTATAAATATTTTTAGTGGTTTATAGGGTTATTAGTTTTTTAGTGGGTTTAAGGGGTTTTATGGGGTTTTAAAGGATTTTAGGGGGTTTATCAAATTTTAGTGGTTTTTAGGGGCATTAGTATTTGGGAGGTTTTTTGGGGGGTTTTATGTATATTTCGGGTTCTAGGGTTTTATTAATGGTTTTTAGTTTTTTTTAAATTGATTGACTTTTATAGATTTTTAGGATTTTTATGGTCTATAGGGTTATTATAGTTTTAAGGGTTTTTAGTTTTTTTTAAAATTTTATTCTTTTCACGATGGGTTATAGGTTTTTTGTGTGCTTTTATGTTATTTAATGGTTTTTAGAGTTTTTAAACATTTTTATGGGTTTACAGAGTTTTTAGAGTTTTTAGTGGTTTTAAGGTTTTATGGGTTTTAGGGTTTATTAAGGTGTTTAGAGGTTTTATTGTTTTTATGGATTTTTAGGGTTCTTAACATTTTTAGATTTTTTAGGGGTTTTGTGGTTTTCCTATGGATTTTCAATGTTTTTATGTTTATTTAAATTTTTAGTGATTTTTTTTTATTTTATGGTCTTTAGGGTTTTTATGTATTTTTAGAGGTTTTAGTGTTTTTAGGGTTTTAGGGGAGGGTTGGTTTTTTAAAGTTGTAGGTTTTTTTGAGTTTTTGAGTTTTTAAGGTTTTTAAGAGTTTTTATCCTTTTATGGGTTTAAAGTAATTTTAGTGTTTTAGTGGGTTTTTATGGTTTTAGGGTTTTAGGGGGTAGAGGGTTTAAATGTTTTTTGGGGTTTTAGGGTTTTTAGGGTTTTTATTGATTTTTTTTGGATTTTATCATATTTTAGGTTTTTATGGGTTTAATGTGTTTTGGGTTTTTAAAGGTTTTCTTATTGTTTTTAGGGTCTTTAGGGTTTTTTACCTTTTTATGTATTCATAGGTATATTTTATTATTTTTACGATTTATTCAGGTTTTAATGGATTTTGACTATTTTTAGGTCTTTTTATATGTTTTAGGGGTGTTATGGTTTTTTTGGATTTGGGGGTCTTTTGACTTTTTAGATTTTTAATGGTTTTAATAGAGTTTTTAACGTTTTGAGGGGTTTAATTGGATTTAGAATTTTAGTTTTTTTAGTTTTGATGGGGTTTTAGGCTTATTTATGGTCTTAGTGGTTTTTTTGGTATTTAGGGTTTTTGAGGGTTTCTTAAATTTTATAGTTTTCATTGGGATTTAAGTGTTTTTTAAGGTTTTATTAGGTTTTTATGGGTTTAAGGGATTTTACATATTTAGGGTTTTTAGGGATTTTTATGATTTTTTATTAGGTTTTATAGTGATTTTGAGGGATGTATGGTTTTTATGGTTTTTTGTGCTTTTTCTGATTTTTTGAGGTTTTTGGGGTTATTATGTTTTTTTTTCACATTGTGAGGGGTTCGAAGGGGTTTTTAGGGTTTTTATTATTTTTAGGGTTTTTATGCTCTTTTATGGGGTTTTAAAGGTTTTTATGTGTTTTATGGTTATTTTGGGGTTTAAGATTTTTAGAGTTTTTATCATTTTCATATTTTTAGGGATTTATTTGTTTTTAGGTTTTTATGGGTTTTAAGGTTTTTTAAATTTTTATGGATTTTTAGATATTTAATGGTTTTTATTTTTTTTATGAATTTTGAGGGTTTTGATGGTTTTTGTGTTTTTTGGGGTTTTTTGGGTTTTTATAGGGTTTTTTAAGATTTTTATGCTTTTTTATGCTTTTTATGAATTTTAAGGGGTGTAGGGTTTTTAGGTTTTTAAGGGATTTGAGTGTTTTTCGGTTTTTATGTTTTTGTTAAGGTTTTTCTGAGTTTTAAAGTTTTTTAGGTTTTTAGGGATTTTTAGGGTTTTTTTTATTTTTAGGGTTTTAAGGATGTTGAGGGATTTTTGGCATTTATGGTTTTTTTGTGTTTTAGGGGTTTATTTGAGTTTTTAAGGGTTGTAAGGTTATTTTTTTATTTTTTCACATTTTTAATTTTTTAAATATTTTTTATATTTTTTATTGTTTTTAGGGTTTTTATTGGTTTTTAATTTATTTAGGTGTTTTAATGGTTTAGGGGGTTTTAGGGTTTTTAGGGTCTTTTCTAGATTTTTAGGGTTTTTATTTTTTCAGGGGTTTTATGTGATTTTGGGTTTTTAATATTTTCTTATGGATTTCTGTCTTTTTAGGTTTTTTACATTTTAATGCCTTTTTGGAATTTTTTTATGTTTTTATGGATTTTTAGCTGTTTTTGGGTTTTTACATTTTCAGGGTTTTTTAGGGTTCTTAAATATTTTTAGATTTATTTTTGTTTTAAAGTTTTTCTAGGGATTTCAGGGTTTTAGGGTTATTTTTATTTTTAGTGTTTTAAGGATTCTGAGATTTTTATGATTTATTTATGTTTTTCACGTTTTTTTGTTTTTATTTTTTTTAATTTTTAGGGACTTGACAGTCTTATAGTGTTTTTAAACTTTTTTAATGGTTTGAAGGGTTTTATAGTTTTTATTTGGTTTTAGGGTTTTTATGGGTTTAAGTGATTTTAGGGTGTTTTAGGGGTTTAAAAGGTTTTTAGGGTTTTTGTGTTTTATGGTTTTTATATTTTTTTTAATGTTAGGTATTTTTTGTGTTTTTAGTTTTTTAAGGTTTTTTAGGCTTTTTATGATTTTCATTGTCTATTACATTTTTATGGATTTTTTGTTTTTTTAGAATTTTTATGTTCTTAGGGGTTTGATGGTTTTTAAATATTTTGAGTGATTTTATGGTTTTTAGGGTAGTTAGGGCTTCATCATTTTTATCTCGTATGGTTCTTAAGTGTATTCATGTTATTAAGATATTCTTAAGGGTTTTCATGGTTTTTACGTTTTTTTATTTTTAAGGTTTTCAGGGCATTTTTTTATTTTTATGGTTTTTGGGACTCTTAGGTATTTTCAGGGTTTTTAGTTTTTTAGTGTTTTTAGGGTTTTTATTTGTTTTTGGGTTTTAGGGTTTTTTTTGGGGATTTACGATTTTTTAGAAATTTTTAATGCATTTATAGGATTAAAGATTTTTTAGATATTTTAATGGGTTTTAGGTGGTTGGGTTTTTACGATTTTTAAGATTTTTAGGGTTCTTTATGGTTTGTAATGTTTTTAAGGGTTTTAATGTTCTTAGGGTTTTTAATATTTTTAGTTTTATTAGTAGTTTTTAGTTTTTTAGGTTTTTATGATTTTCTTAGGGTTTTTCAAGGTTTCTAGGGCATAATGTTTATAGGGTTTATTTGGTCTTTTAGGATTTTTATGTTTTTTTGGGGATTTTGATATTTTATGGATTCATCGTCTTTTTAGGGTTTTATGTTTTTTCGTTTTAATATTTTTATTTAAATTTTTTGGGGATTTAAGATTTTTTATAGTTTTTTTTATCATTTTTAGGGGTTTAAATGTTTTTAAGGGATTTTCTTTCTTTTATGATTTTATTGTTTTTTTAGGTTTTTTGGGGTTTTCTAGATTTTAGGGATTTTTTTGATTTTAGGGATTTTTTGGGATTTTTGGTATTTTTATGGGTTTTTACTATTTTCATGGATTTTGAGGGGTTTTTTTTCGGGTTTTGCGGTTTTTAAGGTTTGGAGGACTTTTAGGGGTTTAAATTGTTTTTAGTTTTTAAGGACTTCTTAAGGGTTTTCATGGATTAAAGTTTTTTTTATGTTTTTGGTGATTTTTAATTCCTTTTTATACATTTTTTTGGTTTTTTTAGGTATTTTGATGGGTTTGGAGTTTTTTAGGATTTTTGTCTTTTTAAGTGTTTTTTGGTGTTATAGTGATTTTTGATTCTTTAAGGTTTTAAAGGGTTTTTAATGTTTTTAAACATTTTTATGGGTTTAAATGGTTTTTTTAGTTTCTATTTATTTTATGGTTTTTATGGATTTTAAGGGGTTTTATGGTTTTTAGGTTTTATGGGGTTTTTAAACTTTTTTTATAGTTTTTTAGATTTTTAGGGGTTTTATGCATTTTTAGGAATTTATGATTTTCATAAGTATTTTCACAGTTTTAGTGATTTTTTTTGTGATTTCTACAGTTTTAAGGTATTTTTATGGTTTTTAGGGTTTTGAGGGTTTTTTAGGTTTTTTTAACTTTTTTAGTTTTTATGTTTTTAAGGGTTTAAATTGTGTTTTGGTTTTTAAGGTTATCATTGGGGTTTTCAAAGTTTTTATGGGTTTTTAACATTTGTTGGGTTTTTATTTTTTTTTAATATTTTTATTAATTTTTAGGGTTTTTACAATTTTGGGGGGGTTTTTAGGAATTTTTAGGGTTTTCATGGCTTTTTGGGTTTTTAGAGTTTTTTGGGTTTTCATAAGATTTTAGGTGTTTTTATGTTTTTTTAGGATTTTTGGTTTTCTAGGGTTTTTAGTGTTTTTAATTTGTTTAGTAGTTTTATGTTTTTATGGTTTTTAATGTTCCGTAGTGTTTGAGGGGGTTAAAGTTTTTTTTATTTATTTTGTTTTTATGGGTTTTAATAATTTCTAGTGTATTTAGGGTTATTTGTGGTTTTGGGGTTTTTTTGGGTTTTTTCTATTTTTAGGGGCTTTTGAGTTTTATGGGATTCAATGTTTTTAAAATAATTTTAATGTATTTAGGTGTTTAAATGTTTTTTATTGTTTTTAGTGAATTTTTATTGTTTTTATGGTGTTTTAGGGGGTTTTTTTGGGTTTTTAGGATTTTCATTTTTAGGGGGGTCTTTTAGTCTTTTAGGGGATTTAGAATTTTATAGGATTTTAGGGTTTTAATTTTTTTAAGGATTTATTAGGGTTTTTTGGGTTTCTAGTGTTTATTATGTTTTTTGGGATTTTTAGGGATTTTTAGGATTTTAGGGTTTTAGGGTTTTTTTCAAGATTTTGTGGGTTTTAGGCATTTTTAGTGTTTTTACGTTTTTTAGGGTTTTTACATTTTTTGGGATTCTAGGGGTTTTAAGTGTTTTTAGGTTTTAAACGTTATCATAGGCTTTTGTAGGGTATTTAGGGATTTTTATGTTTTTAGTTATTTTTAGGGATTTTTTAGGATTTTAAGGCTTTAGGGTTTTTAGGGAATTTGATGAGATATAGGGATTTATAATTTTTTTTAGCATTTTTTAGGGTTTTTTAGGGTTTTTTATGATTTTTAAGGTTTTTTTATTGTTTTTTAATCTTTTTAGTGGTTTGAAGGATTTTTATAGTTTTATTGGTTTTATGATTTTTATGGGTTTTTAGGTTTTTTTAAGGTTCTTAGGTTTTTTATGGTTTTTTGTTTTCTTAGGGTTTTTGGGGACTTGAGCATTTTTATTCTTTTTTGTGTTTTAATTGTTGTTTGGTTTGTATGGGTTTCTTAGGGTTTTCAGGGTTTTAATGGGTTTTTATGTTTTTAGGGATTTTTAGGTTTTTTTAAGGATTTGAATTGATTTTATGTATTTTAGTGATTTTGAGGTGTTTTAAAGTTTTAGGGTTTTAGTCATTTTTTATTCTTTTTAGGGGTTTTATGTGTTTTTATGTTTTTCAGATTTTTTTTTCCATGTTTTTTATGGATTTTTACTTATTTAGGAATTGTTATGGATTTTTTTAGATTTTTAAGATTTTTATGGTATTTAGGGATTTTGAGGGTGTTTTGTGTTCTTTTAGGGTCTATGGTTTTTTTGGTTTTTAGGGGGTTTTGAGTTTTTAGTGGTTTTAAGGATTGTTATAGTTTATTAACATTTTTAGGGGTTTAAAGGGATTTTATATCTTTTAGTTTTTATAGGGTTTTTATTTTTTTGAGGGTTTTTATGGCAATAAGGGTTTTTAGGGTGTTTATCATTTTTATATTTTTAGGGGAATTAAGTATTTTTGGATTTCTTAGGGTTTCTTTGGGATTTTTAGAGTGTTAATTGTTTTTTATGTTGTTCAATATTTTTAGGGTTGTTAGTATTTTTATTATTTTAGGGGTTTTATGGTTTTTAGGGTTTTTAATGTTTTTAAGGTTATTGGGGGGGTTTTTTGGTCTTTTGGGTTTTATGGGATTTTTTTGGAGTTTTTAGGGTCTTATGGTTTCAGAGATTTTTAACATTTTTAGAGATCTAAAGTTTTTTTTAATATTTGAGTGGTTTTTTTGGTTTTCATCAGTGTTCACTATTTTTAATTGTTTTAGGAGTTTTTATGGTTATTTTGTGTTTTCAGGGTTTTAGGGGTGAGAAAGGTTTGGGGATTGTGGCCCCACCAAACATTAAAGAATACAAAAACAAGTTACAAAGAGGGTTTAAACATCCAAGAGTGCACCTCATCCTTCATATATGACTCCACATACGACATTAAAAAAGATGGGGCAACAAAGGACCACAATGAGTCCCATTACTCAATTGCCTTCTTGGAGAGAGCATCTGACACCGAGCTGGCCTCTATATAGGTGTGGGTGACACATATGCTGAGAGTTTTAGAGATGGTGAGGTATTCAATACATTATGATAAAAGTCCCCATGGGACCTTCCTGGATTTAATTTTGAGGTAATCCACCACAAGCATCGAGCCAAACTCAATCCAAAGAGAGTGGCACTTAAATTGAGCAGAAAACATAACATCCTCCATCATCACCCATAAATCCTCTTTATAAGCACCACCATCTCTAATAAAGTGGTAAAAACATCCTTTTCTAAATCCACTACAGGTGAGGAAGACCCCACTACACCCTGAGGGGAAAGGTACGCCCAACACCACACCATCCACATTGGACTTTATCCATTCTGGGATTAGGGTAATCCATCAGATATATTTCAACACTTGTGGTCTCCTTCCCCTACCATCCACACCAAGTGAACACAAAAGAGGAAGGTCACTGTTGACACCCCTTAAATAGATTCAAAAAGATCAAAGGAAACATCAACCAAATATCCAGATGTTTCATGACAGGGCTACGCGGCCGAGCTGCGCTATACGGCTACAGGTCCGAACTACATGCGAGAGGATTTGGGATGCCTCTGCGCGGTGGAGCTACGCGGAATATCTACACGACCCATGTTTTTTCGGCCAAACCCATCAGTGCCTATAAAAAGTACCGTTGGGCTCCTCATTTCCAGACTAATTTTTTTTGAAAGACTCTTGGAAGCTCCCATTGCGTAGCTTTTCCCTCTAAATATCTCAAATTGTATCAGGTGGTTCTATAAACTCTGAGAGAAGGGATAATTAAAGGGAACATGCATGTTTTTTAAGTTCTTCAGTAACCATTCATACCTACGCAGTGTACTTGCACACCATACCTATGCAATACAACTGTGCGGTACATTTGTGCGTCATACCTGCGCCATTGAGCAGCGCGAGGTACCAATGCGGCATACCTGTGCGAGGTACCTATGTGACAAACTCAAATAACCTTTTAAGCCTTTCATGCTGGGGTATCTGTTTCTTTGATTCCTTATTCAAAAGGGGCTATGTTGAAACCTCCCCCAAAACCTCTTGACTTCTCAGACCTTTGGGTAAGGCACATCAGTGTGTCTCCAATTTGGGTTTGTATTTCCAAAGTTAGAGGTTTCCCACATTTGTTTCAAAATGGGGTTAAGATTCATGGGATGCTTGTGGGTTTGTATATCCGCAGTCACATGTACTTTTCTCCCAGAAACAATTTTGGGATGTTCCCAGTTTGGAAAATGGTGGGCTTCCAGCCTATCCCTTTTCAAAGAGGTGACATGGGACCTCAGTTCTCCAGTAGGGAAGGTACACTTCACACTTGCCATTCCGCGCAAGAATATGAGAAGTCTCCCTCCCATACCAGAACCAATTTCAGGGCAGCAATCCAAGTATAAGCCCCTCACCTTCACCCCTTCTTCCTTACATTGGACCCTTGTACAATGTAAATAGAACAGAGGGAAGGCTCGTCGCCCCGCCCTCTTCCACGGTCGACGCGCCCTCTTCCATCAACATGGAGGAAAAATTTGGAAGTGTGAATTTCATTGTTGAATATTTCACATCCTCTTGTTTCTCACACTGAGCATGACTCACGTGGGCTTAGAGATATGTGACGGTTGCATCATGTGCACAAACACTCATTGGAAGGAACTACGAGAACTCTGATTCATGTTCAAACCAGGATATGTAGGAAGCTCTTTCAGATCTCGAGCTCACTGGATATCCTCCTTAGGAATCCAACCCTAATTCCCCCAATTTAGACATACTTTTTCAGCAAGTAATCCCAAAATCATCTTTCTCAGAGGACTATACTCTCCTATGAGATTCATCAAACTACTTGGGCTTTGATTCCCATCCACATGGGATACGTAGGAAGCCTCATTGAGCTTCAAACCCAACACATCAAATCAACCCTGTTCTCTTTGGGACATATTCCCAATAGGGTTTGATCCTATTTGGAAACCTATATCCTTTCCAAAGTTCTTTGGGCTATTTTAACATAAGTCCCATGCTAAGTTGTAACTAAGAATCTTCTGATTATGGGTCCTTATCACATGACCTTAAAAGGTATGATGTGTCCCATTAAGTGGCACTGAACTACAAGGGTTATGATTCCATTATCAAGGATACATAGGTATATCATTTTATGAGCACGATCCTAAGATCAAAACAATCCTTCATCTCCTTGGATGACAATAAACTCCAGAGTGCCCCACTAAGTGGCTTAAAAACCAGTATCATCATAAATTGTGATTAAAATAATCTCTAATCAGTATATTAGAGGATACCATTGATGGAAAACCTAGAATACATACTGATAATTCTAAAAAATATTAATACATGTTAAATAAGTTATTTTTAATTCCAAGGGATACTTATGATATAATTGGTGAATTAATAAGGATTTATAAAAATATTTTAATTTCAAAGAGAGTCTCGGAGTAGAAAATAATTCCCCCAAAAGGGTGTGATGAGTCCGACCTCCCAACCTCTCAACCAATGCATGTTCTTAAGTATCGTAATGTTTAAAACATAAATGAATACTTCCCTTTGGAAAGAAGTTCCTCTTTGGATAAATAACTATTAGAGTTTTTCGGTTCCATGAATAAATCCAATGGAAACCGTCAGGAAACAAGTATTATTAAATATAGAATATCTAATTTCAAGGACCTATGAAACAAAAATGGTTAACCTGACATGAATCCTTAACCATGTTAATAGTGTTACCCACATGTTAGGCCCCTATCAATTGATAAATGAAGTCTAGAAAAAAGGAATTAAATCACACAAGAATCCATATGACAATATGTCACTTTAATGTAACTTGTTGTTGTTCTCAGTTTTCCACAGAATTCCCTTCAATCCAAAGAATGGATTTCTCAAGGACAACATTTGTGAACATCCCAACTGCTGACCAAGTTGGATCTCCATCTATAGGAAGGACGTTATCCCTAACCCAACGTCTTCAACATTGGGTCTCCAATGTGCTGATAAATGAATATCACCAACATGGTACAATTCCGAATTTGTAGGCTGCTTGACAGGCCCTCTAGGTCAACAATAATCCTCGATCATCTTCCCAACAATGACCAATGATAATGAATCAAATGGTGCCAACCACGGTTTCCAACCATTTTGGGTCTTTATCCCAAGAACACAACAATCAATCATTACCATACTATAGGGAGGTAGATCAAGAGGTCAGTGAAGGCCTCACTTCAAGACTATAGGAGTCCTTTCTGAGGAATCCCACCCAAAATTGCCACCAGACTCGTGCGGTAGTGCACCCTCAACATGATGAGGGTATCACCTCTAGGTGTTTGAATCAGGTTCCTCAGACCCGAGCATGCATGAAAAACCATCATGGGTGAAATTAGATCAACAAGAAGCAGGTTCTTACTTCTACCCCCTCTGGAGAAGTCCATCAATTTAACTTGATGGCAAACAATGAGTGGGCGTATACACCCATCCATCCTGATTTCACTATCCAGCAAACATTGTTGGCAGTAACACACCAATCCCACCAGGAAATTCCAGAAGAGTACTATAGTTAGGCACATAAACCTGTTTATAATTCATCAGCCAGTTAGCAGGCTCATCTAACTGCAACCAAAGAAGTTCACCAATCTAATATGGCGGTAACTGGTAAGTAGGAACATACACCTGTTTACAATCACCAATTCTGTCAGCAGTATCGTCTCCTAGTATTTAAGGATACCCATTAACCATTCTTGATGGATAATATCTAACAGAAACATACACCTACCAATGTTCATCAAGCCTGCCAACAATATCGTTTGGTAGAACCCGGAGAAGTCAGTCAGAAAGCTCCGATGATGAATCTAGAGCAAACTCAACTCTCTACCCCTATGCATAAGAACTTTCAATATTTTTTTATAGGAAAAGGAGGACAGGAGCAGGCACATACACCTAATCTAGATACGGAATGGACATATATTCCCATTTCGGCCACTGAAGTCACTAAACACATCTTGTCAATGGTGAAAGGGCACACTCATATCCCTACCCATATTCTGGAAACATGTCAGGTTATTTTAACAACTAATTCAGTAGTATCAGGGGAACAGACACATAAATCTGTCCCCACACATGAGAATACACAATGGTATGCCAAACCAGAGTAGATACACACCTCTTTCCATTTTAGGAGGTTCATGGGGCATACTCCCCCATATCATACGGACAACACGATTGGGAACATACACCCTTTCCAATTGTATGTAACCGGTATTTTCTGGTAACTAATCCAAGACAGGCGCATATACCTGCCCATGATAACCACTATTCCCTGCAAGTGGCCCCAACTAAGTATAAGATAACATCCAAGAAGAAATCTCACCAAATACCATTGGTAAATCAAGAGTCAAGATTTAATTTAGCTCCTCTTAATGCTGGAGTTCTAGAATCCCTCAGACATTTATCTATTGCTGCTCAACATCCTACCCTCCCATTACCAACTTTTGGGAGTGGTAGTGGTAATTATGAAGCTTCTCATCTAACACTTCATCATGAAAAATTGCTTCATGAAAATTTGTTCAATAAATAGTGCCTATCTCTAGATGAGAGCCACGGAAACCCTTTATGTGTCCAGAAGACCAATGAGCAATAAGATTTATCACTTGCTTTAATACACCATGGTGATCCTCCCCATGGTGGATTTCGCTGTGAAATTCCTCTCTGTGGTAGTATTTCGCATTATCAAAACAATTCTATAATTGAAAATGTAGTAACAAGAAAGCCCTCTTATCTCGAAGCACTTTCAAACACAAGGGCAGTCATGTCAGATGCCTTTTCATTTACAGGTGAAACACTTTCTTAGTCAAAATACATCTTAAGGGAGTGGTCATTCGATGAACCACCATTGGGTCATTTATTCTAAAATGTAGAGCATCCACTTTAGTCAGACCAAGTTGAGAAACCTCTAGTAGATGCTGATGTTGTGTGTGGAATATGAGGAAACAATTAGTAAAAGGAGAAATACTAGTCATGTTTTGGCCTTCAGCAAATTCTCAGTTTGATATTACAGAATTGATGATAGAATATTGTATTCATGAAATTTGTTTCAACTTTTGTAAAACTCTTCATCATTTGAAAACCAAAGTCATACCATATGATGAATATCAAAATCATATAAAGGTAATAGAAGGGTTTCAGCACCAAATTGACTTGGCATATCTTTCAGTTTCCCAAAATCCATGGGTTGATAAACAATAGAGAACCCTTCAGCATGCATGTCTCAATGCTCTGACAAGGCTACACCTATTAATTTCTGATTCCCCATCTAATATTCACATTAGAGGATGGGGGGCATATAGGGCATTGCATTTCACAGCACTCTAAAATCAGCAATGTCCACCAAAAGTGGTTTCATGCAATTTTATTGCTCGCAATCATCCTCAATCAATAGGTTTTGTATGTAATCAAATTTATGCTCAAGAACAAGCCTCAACCCGTTCTCATCAGAATCAGGCTCAAGGAAAAGAAGTTATCGAGCTACTTTTACATCAAGCTTCTGAGAATCTTGAGCAAGCATCTTGTTTAGATGATGTCATGAATCAGAGGATGCAAATGTTTGAAATAGAACAACGATCTTCTGAAACATTTGGTGTAAATGATGGTTGGATAATGCACCCAGCTAATGTTGGAACCAAATTCCACAAAATCAGAAGATAGTTGCATGGATTTCAGCTATAGTAGTTCAAGAATCAATCCATCTTGCATGGATGAGGGATCATCTAAATCAATCTTTGAATTAATTAAACAATGTTCAAATATTTTAAGAAGAAGAACAAAAACAACCCCAGCCTATAAGGCTGTGGGATTTTTTACATTTGAAATACCCTCCTTAGAGGAAGTCAGTTTTCTCCCAATTAGGGAAGAATCCACAAGGAAAGCGTATAACTGAATTATCCAATGATTCCCTTCAGATTACTGTCTGCCAAAAAGGTCTAAGGAATTCCTTATAAAAGAGAAAAAAGTCTCATAAAAGTCACAACGGGCTACAATCTAGCTGAAGAATTGATAGAATTATATCAATGCGTTATGCATCGATAAATGTCATCAATTCCATTTTCACTAATCTCCTAGAACATGAGGGTCACTCAGAGGGATCAGATGAAGAATTTCCTATTCAGGAGGTTGTACATGAGGAAATAAATGAAGGAGGTGTGTGTAACAGAAGCCATAGGGTTGCCCAGAGGCAAGAAATACTTTCGGGTAATGCCCTTCCGTACTCCAGAAAGGAACATGCTAAGGAAAAAGGTAAAATTCAGGTTATATCCCACCCTACCTCTGAAGAATGACAATAAATCTCATTAGAGGAAAGGTTCGCACAACTAGAAGAAGAAATTAAGGAGTTAAGGAGGTTAAATGCAGAACTACTTCAAGGTAGTCTTCCTCTTAATCATGCTGGAGTTAATCAATCAAGGGAATTTGTTATAGCTAATGGGATGGATCAAGAATACCCCCTTTACAAGTGCACCATCATAGGTTCAATCCTATGGGTCATATGCGACAAAAATCACCAATAATACCATCAGTGGTAGTACCAGTCATCACACCCATTCAAACTCCAGTTATTAAACCTGCTCAGGTCCAAGATCAACCAGATGATTCTAAAAAATTAATGACTACCCTTGAGACATTAACAGTTCGTTTGGAAGCTATGGAAGGAAAACATTCACATGTTCATCCAGAAAAGAGAGATTACCATGAATGGGTGGATGCAATTCCTCCCCCATCAAATTTAGCAAATACCACATTCCCAATTTTTAATGATTTGGGAGATCCAGAACAACACTTAACACATTTTGTTTCTCTTCGTGATCCAATGATGGGATCTCTTATACAACAAGAATCAGTTAAGCTCATGTGTTTTGTGCAGTCATTACAAGGACCTGCTTTTGTCTGGTATACAATTTTACAATCTCGGTCAATTACTGGGGGGAATATCTCCGTCAAACGATCCTTCTTCAATTTAGCTCAACATTACCAAAGACTACAATTTTTGATCTTACCAATTGTAAAAAAAGGTATAATGACAGAGTTTTAGATTTCATTGCTCGCTAGAAGGGATTAACATAGTCCTTAAGTTTAGCACTCCCTTATGAATAATTATTTCCAATTTTTGTGGAAAATATGTGTGATGAATTACGCACATCATTGATCCCTATGAAATAAACATGAGGGTTTTGAGACCTTACTTCACTCCCTCAGTGAATATAATAATCTCTTACAAAGACTAAGGCTAAAACTCATGTAATTCCATCAGTTCCAGGAAGGAGATTAGGGAAAGTAGAGACTGATATAGTTACACTTAAACAAGCACATGCACCTGCTTCCACTTCAAAACCTTTATCTTATCGAAGGGATCCACCTCCTGAGCGTCAACAACAACAGTAACCTCATCAAGATGATCAAAAAGATCAAAGGAGAGAATAGTTTGAGGATTTAAAGAATAATTTTTATTCTTTCTGAAATGAATAAGTTCCTAGTTACTTTATCTCGGCTTTGGAAAACAATATGGTTCAGTAGCCAAGGCCCAAAATGCCGAACAAGGAGGGAGATTGAGACCTCCCCATCTATTTCCCATTTCATCAGATGTAAGGGTATCCCATTTAGGAGTGTTTTGTCTTCAAAGACCTCCTGCAAAAGATTGTGGACTCTAAACAGGTAAAATTGAAAGGTTCTTCAGCCTAGGTAGCATGTGTTACTGCTACTGACCCAAAGGAAGAAGGTGAGTGGCATGGAGTAAAAAGTAGAAATGCGCATAAATATGATGATTGGATGGTCAGGAAAATGATCAACTAAAATCATTCCATTTTACGAAGACAATTGAATCAACCAATTGTTTCTTCTGCTATTTCTATCACAACAAAACCACCTTCATCAGAAGAAAAATCCTCAAAGAATCAATGTAATTTGAAGAAAGAAGAGCAGCCAATAGAAGGCAAGCATGTGTCAAATCCTATGTTGTATTTGACTCTGGAAGATTTTATGCCTTTAGATTCAAAAGCACGGTCACTGTCCCACCAAACGGTACAGCCTAAACTGGTTCATCAGGTAGAGTCTTCATCAGATGAATAATTGATCTTTGGTTCTGTTAACATGATTCATTTAACAGATCCCTATGCCAATGATAGTTTCAATCATGATGAGTCTAAATTCCCTATATCTAACAGAGGAATTAGAGGAAGAGACAGAGGTTTAGGATACAAGGGAAGACATGGATATTTCAGAAGCCACTATTTCAATCCTACCCCTACTAGAACTGTATATGCGGCAGAAACTCATGGAAAATCCCTTCTGTGGACTCAACAAGAACAAGAAAGTTCTTCCACACATGGTAGATTCAGTCCTGAAACAGTTATTTTGGAAGACCGATTAGAGGTTACACCTTCTTCCTTTTAGCAAATAGATAGACCTAGTCAGTCTAATCTACCGAAATAAGTAGTGTTTCCAATTCTTGACCCAATATGGGATACATCTACTATCAAATAATCAACTTCCCAGGCACCTACAAAACCACATTTTCATGATGGAAAACATAGACCTTTGGAAAAAAAGTATGATGTCTGAAAAAATTTGGACCAAGTACTGGACAAGTTATCAATTTTGGATTCCTTGAATCTATCAAAATATCTTCGTGAGGCACTTATTGAGGCTTTTTCAAGTCCTCATGAATTCGAAACTAAAATTGATGCGGCTGAGGTCTACCATATAGAGAATGATATTGCAGGATTCCATTCAGTGATATCATGTACATATGAAGATGAAGATGATGTTGTACGTGGACATATCAGACCTTTGTATATATCTGGAAAATTCAATGATATAGACATCTGGCGAGCATTCATTGATAATGTATTAGGAGTCAATCTCATTCCTATTCGTACACTTCGTCGATTGGGCCTCACCGAATCTAATTTATCTCTTTATAATTTGATGTTTCAAGGATATGATAAGAATAAACAAGAACCTCTAGGTGAAATTACACTTGGAATTCAGTTTTGAGACCTTGTGTCTAATTTAGATTTCATGGTTGTTCGTCAGGACATGACCTTCAACATTTTTCTTGGAAGACCTTGGCTACTTCAACATGTGGTCGTGCCTTCGTCATACCATCAATGTCTCAAATATTGTTTCAATGGGAAAACTGGGACATTTTATGGTGACAAGAAACCATTCAAAACATGTGAATCTCAATACATTGAGGAAAAATTCTATCACATGGAAGGAAATCAAAAATCCACGAAAAACGAGGTTACCAAAATTAATGCTTCAAATCGTTTGGAAAAGATTCTAGTAAACCCATTCATACATGTGAGTACAATTTATGTGTTACATATCTGTCGAATTGACATGATAGACCTAAGTTCAAACAATCTTATGGAAACTTCCATAATGTCAATTATGGAAATCAATCCAGACAACATGGGAGAAATTGTTGATTTACCAATCAATGATAAAATATTAGATGGAGATTTCTTCATTTCATCCGCTAAAATCCATAAATTCTATACTTCATCAACTAGGTCAGAAGAAGTTATAGCAATGTCATAGGAAAACAATGATGTTGATTCCCAATCCATCATCTCCTCTTTATCACCCTTGGAATACCCTTCATCATCAATAGGATCAGAAATTGCATCCTTTTCTTCAAGATGTTCAAATTTTAACTTCTCCCCTGACCATGGAAATTTTGCTTCGTCATATACTATGAAAGTAGAAACAGAATAAGTAACACGTATTGAAGAAGAAGAGGAAGGTCTCAGGGATGCTCCTCTGATAAGCATTAAGAAGAACACAAATGTTTGAAGCTGATGATGATAAGCTTATCAAGGCTAAATTCATCAGAGCAGTTCAATATCCCAAATGGTTGGATAATATTGTCCCTATGAAAAAAATAATGGAAAAATTAGAGTTTGCATTGACTTCAGATATCTTAATCGGCATTGTCCCAAGGTTGGTTTTACAATTCCGATCATAGAACTCTTAATTGATCCAACAGCTAGCTATGAAGCACTTTCCTTCAAGGATGGATGTTCTAGGTATAATAAAATCTGAATGGCTCTAGAAGATGAAGAATCTACATCCTTCAGAGCGCCTCAAGGAGTGTTTTTCTATCGAGTAATGCCCTTTGCCTGAAGAATGTAGGTGCAACACATCAACATGCCATGAACCATATCTTCAAACCCTTTTAGGGGAAATTGTTGAATGTTATGTGGATGATTTGGTGGTTAAATCCAGACAACGTTCTTATCACTTGGCCGATCTGGAAATCATATTCAACAAACTTCGACAACATAATTTAAAGATGAACCCCTTGAAATGTTCTTTCAGGGTAACCTCGGAAACATTTCTTTGCTTTTTTGTACACCATCGTGGTATTGATGTTGATCCTGAGAAAAAAAAATCAGTCCTTGGTATGTCACCTCCTAGAAATTTGAAATAATTAAGAGTACTTCAAGGACACATGGCCTATATTCGGCGCTTTATCACCAATTTGGCCTGAAAATGTTTACCCTTCACCAGATTAATGAAGAAGGGAGTTACCTACCAATGGACCAAATATTACCAAGAGGAATTTGATACCCTTAAGAAATATCTCTTGAGTCCAACAGTATTAATTTCACCTATTGAAGGAAGACCACGTATTCTCTATGTGACAGCTTTAGAGCAATCACTAGGTGCCTTACTCACTGAAAAGAATGATGCTGGGAGTGAAAATATCCTTTACTATCTCAGTCACACTATTCTTGATGTGGAAACTCAGTATTCAAATATTGAAAAGTGATGCCTGGCATTAATATTTGCAGTTCATAAATTGAGGCATTATCTACAACATCATGAGATCCAACTGATATCTCATAATAACCCAATCAAATTTATCCTCAGTCTTCCTATGCTTATAGGACGTCTCGCACAGTGGGCGGTTAATTTGCAATAGTTTGATATCCAGTTTGTGCCTCAAAAGGAATTAAAGCGTCAAGCCCTGGCTGATTTCCTTGCTGAGCATCCATCCACGAAAGATACATCATTTAATACTGAACTTCCTGATGAAGAGGACTTCTTTATTCAAGATAATTCACAGACATGGGAAACGTATTTTGATGGTGCTTCTATAAGTCCAACAGGGAAGAGATTGGAAAATCCCAAACTCAAAAAGGTTGGATTAGGAATAGTCTTTATTTCCCCAGAAAAGGCAGTATTGCCTTATTCTTTTCTATTATCGGATGGTGGTACCAATAATGAGGTAGAATATCATGCTCTCATCGTAGGTTTGGAATTGTCCCTTCAGGTGCGAATGGATCATTTAAAGATAAAGGGTGATTCAGAATTGGTAATAAAACAAATCATTGGGGAATACTCTATCAGAAAATAAGAGTTAATACCTTTGTGTGATTACGTCAAAGAATTAATGGCTGAATTTCCTTCAGAGACAACATTTTCCTATGTCCCATGATCATGAAATGCCCAAGAAGATGCACTAGCTAATGTATCTATAGCCTTGGGAGATCTAATTCAGTATAAGATAGTCATCATCATATCCCATCGCCGCATGGTTTCACCTTTTCTTCAAATGATGAGGGAGGAAATCAATGAAATTTTACCTATTTCTGAACCGTATGGTCATACCACATGATGGAGAACATCCATCACATAATATCTTCCAAATGGGATACTTCCACCAAATAGGGCTGAGAAGGAGTAGATCTGGCGACGAGCGGCTAATTTTTTTCTTTACGATGGTCCAAATACCTGAAATATTCTTTATAATCGGGGTTTTGATGGGATTATCATTAGATGTATTGATGGAGAAGAAACTGTGACTGTCATGAAATAAGTTCATTTAGGAGCTTGTGGTGCCCACCAATCTGGGAACAGACTCTCTGATTAGATTCAAAGTCTTGGATATTTTTGTCCTTCAATGATACAGGATTGTAAAAACTTCACAAAAAAATGTCATCCCTGTCAAGTGCATGCCAAATTCATTCATCAACCCCAATATTTACTACATACAGATAAATACTCTTGTCCCTTAGCCACATGGGGAATCGATGTAGTAGGGCCTTATCCTCTAGCCCTGGCTAAGCAGTTCAAGTATATTATCACTGCTACTGATTTCTTCTCTAAGTGGGATGAGGCAATACCTCTCAAGGATGATGGAGATAAAAAAATCTTTAGTTTTTTCAAAACTAATATCATCACCTGATTTGGAATCCCTCATACTATTTTGATAGACAATGGTACCAATTTTTTTTCTGCTAAAGTAAAAAAGTTATATCAGGAATATAATATCAAATCCAACCATTCATATCACTATCATGTGGAGTCCAATGGACAGATAGAGGCTTTCAATAAATCCCTATCAAATATACTCCAAAATATGGTGGATAAAGGTAAGATATCATGTCCTGATAAACTTTTGAATGCTTTATGGGCTTATCGGACAACTATATGTACTGCCATGCAAGCAACTCCTTATTCATTGGTATATGGAACTGAAGCGGTTTTACCAATTGAAATGCAATTTCCTTCACTAAGAGTTGAAATCTGTGATAAATTATCTACAGATGAAATGTCCCAGAAACTGTTCAATGAGTTGGAACGATTAGATGAGAAAATATTTCATACTTTTAATCATCTAGAAGTCTATCAGAACATAAGTGCATGAGATTTTAATAAGAACATTCGTCTTCGTTCATTCCTTCTAGGAGAATTGGTATTGGTCCTTAGAAATCCAATGATACCAGGAAAGAAACCTCCAAAACATGACCCAAAGTGGGAAGGACCTTATTTCATACATAAGGTTTATTCCGATGGGGCATATTCTTTAATCTCAATGGATGGAGAGTTCATCACAACGCAACATATGCAAGATTTTTGAATAAACACTTTGTATACTTTTTCATAATTAGTCCTCACTGCAAGAATTTAAACTGCACAGTACCACATCCTTACTACAAGACTTGAAACTACATAGCCCCCATGTCCTAGTTGCAAGACATTAAACTGAATAACAAACATAAGCATCCATGCTGCATGACGTAAAAGTGTATAGAGTTTTTGTCCTTGTCGCATGACGTTAAACTGGATGACATTATTTGTACAACTAACATTTTCTCTATAAGCGTTAGAAGTTTCCATATGTAGATATTGTTGACATAATCACTACTCCTTAGTAGTACATGAATCCCTCTCTTTCCTATGTTGGAGTAAGATCTACATAGAGACCAAGTTTCAAGAACTACGTATGACTTGATTCACATTTTTTTCCTTCCAATGAGATATGTAGAGACACATAAATCTCCAATTTTGGGCCCAACCGCGATAAAAACAACAACAAAAAAACCCAATTTATTTCTTGTATAATATTCAAATCAATATAGGAAATGTTTTAAGAACAACGAATGATTTGATTCTTTATCCAGAAAGATACATAATGACATTTAGCTTTTATCCCATAATCCAGTTACAATGTGTCTTTTCTTTTATATTGGTTCATTCTCATCCTTACCGCATGATGTTAAAGTACATGTAAATTTAACACCCATATTTTTCACTTGGATCGCCTTTATATTATAAAAGGAACCCTTACTGCTCCATGTTTCTCACACCGAGCATAGATCAAGTGGGCTTAGGAATTGGGTAAATGTATTCTTTATATAAATAGGGTGTTTTCAATTTCTTATGAGTTTATCAATGTCCTCACTGCTTGACTCAAAACTGAATAGTATAATGTCCTCACTACATGACTTAAAACTACACATTACCATATTCATTCAAAGGAAACAATGAAATCCCCCATTTTACATATGAGTCATGTCTATGTAAAGGAAATAAAATTTATGGAGAATATTGATTCAAATATTTCTTATACACATTAGGCATAACCCCCTTCCATATTTCACACTCTTAATCTTGAATTTTTATTTCAGATTTTCATAATCTTTCTTACAGTTTCTGGTAGAAAGGTTTTCAATATCTAAGAGCTCTTTTTCCTGACAATGTAGCATGTTCCCTTAGGAGGCCTTTCATAAGTTTCCTACATAGTAGGCCTGTCAGTCAAAAGATGCCACTATTTGACTATGCAGTATATGCCCTAGTTGGCCCTGCATAATGTATCCCACATAACTGGTTTTTCAAATAATGGTAACTTCATTCTTGTTTATAGTATCTTTCTCCCCTTTAATCATTAATGAAAATATACAAGAATCTGTATTTTAAAACAGTCATTCAAGTATACTTGTATCATTATCTTTCTTACAATCTGAAAGTTTTCAAGACACTTGTTTACACATTTCCCTCATCATGTGCTCGGTACACTATGAAATAATATTTAAATCACTTGACTACGTGTTATATATTGTTTCCATTTCTAGTCCTAGTTGTATGACCTAAAACTACAGACACTATATCTTTTACATTTGGGTGAAACCATTGTAAAAGTCTTATTCCTCTGATTCTTTGAATATCTTGATTAGAGATACCCTTTCCATATTCAGGTACCTTTCTCCATAAACCAAACTCTATGATTTGGAAAACCATAATTTCCATAAACATTCTTTGAATTTTAACAATAGAACGTCAAACTTATGAGAGTTCTTTTGCTTGACTATGCAGTACGTGCCCTTAGGTGGCCTTGCATAAGATGCCAACATAACAGGCTTGTCAGTCAAAAGATGCCACTATTTTACTATGCAGCATATTCCCTAGTTGGCCCTGTATAATGTAGCCCCCATAATGGGTTTTTCAAGTAATGGTAACTTTGTTCCTAGAAAATTCAAACATTATGGTGATGCAGGCTTTAAGATTTGGTATCCATAAAAAATTATGGCAAAAAAATTCCCTTGGAAATATTTAAAGAATGTTAATGTAATTCTTAGCCTTGAAGTTTTGTTTGTGATTGAATTAAAAATTTATGGTTAAATATATTCAACCCTAAATATTATAAATTTATAGTCCAATATGCATGACTTTAAACTGGTAGTAACAAAATACTTGATACTCCTCAGACTAAGAACCCGCAAAGGGCGCTATGAACAAAAGTCAAGTCCCAGCACACTAAATATACATTTTTTTGTATGATTTAGGTAACATTGAGAAATGAAAAGTCAAAAGATACATAAATTTTGGGGTTATCTATATAACCCTATAAATAATCAAATTATGCTCCTTCAATCACTTGGCCTAATAAAAAAATTTAAGCACCTTATTCTTGTTATTATAATGATGATTTTTTAACATAAAGGAATACTTATCATAATTTACCTTTCATATTGTAATCATAAATGATGAACTGGAATGAAGGCATGTATATGATTGGAAACAAAATTTATTTAATTTATGTGAAAATGGAGGTACATCCACAAACTAGAGCCTCTCTATCATGTTTTAAAATAAACATTCAACAAGAATTTTCATTTGTTGAACCGATTCATAAGCTCCATCAGCTACCTGTTGAAGTTGAGATAATTGAGCAACACCAGCCTCCTCTTCCTGATGAAGTGATTCATTATCTATTGAAATGGATGTTATCCCCTCCAATTGGGTTTTTCCTAATGTCTTAATTAGTTTCTCAAGCCTATTATGAACAACATCTAGTTGATGTTAAAGAAATAATAACACCATCATGGCTTCTTTGATTTGTTGGCTAATCTCGAGTGATTTCTTATTATGATTTTCCTCCACCTCAACCACTGCAGCTTCAAAGCCCTTAATATTGACGAGTAATTTAGCCTCTTCAAAATCTTGTCACAGTTTATGCTCCTACTTCTGCTGGAGGATAGTCTCTTTCATGGAATCATAGACTGGCTGGTAATTGAATACACCAAATCCCAACACATAGAATAATGCTGGGAATTTTCAAAAATGGGATGATAATTCATCTAATGTCATTTTAGAAATTATGTTCTAGATCTGCTGCCATGTCTTCTTACATGCCATGCCAAGAGCATATTGCATCTCTAAATATGAATCTGAGTCACTAACATGATATAAAATGTAATCTAGAAACAGGTTGATTAAATAATTGTTTCGTTCTTCTTCTCTTCGGATGGTAGAAGATTCACTCTCTGTTCTAGGATCTGGTTACCCTAAATAATAAAACAAGGTCATTATTAGTTTCAAATGCAAGAAACAAATATGACTCAAGTTGATGACTATATTTACCCAACAATAAGTTAGATACTTGATTGGAATTACCCCTTGTATTTTCAGATCTGATGTTTTGAGTAGGTGTTTCGTGAAGAGGGGGTTGAATTTGTTCAGATATAACATTTGAAGGCTCTAGAACATCTCCTGATGAAGAATCATCTGTAAGTGTTTCTTCATCCCCAATAGAAGGATAAAGTGGAACACCCAGTTTCTGAAGATCCTTTGTGACATTTTCTAAAGATAAAGCTACATAAGGTGAATTTTGATGTAAAGAATCATGTTAAAGAACAAATTATATATGGAAAATGCATGAATAGGAACTTCCTTCATTGAAATTTCTCATGGAAATCTCCAAACTCCTTAATGGAACCTGGAATATCAATATTGAGATTAAGGGTGTCCACCATTTCTGTATATACGACCTGAAATGTTACAACATCCTCACCATTTAAGTTATCCAAAAAATGTTGGTTGATGCCCACATTGGCTCCATTGACATTTTGTTTTGCTGAATCTTCAATTGGTTTTCTAGAATCAGATGGTTTAATTTCAGCATTGGTTTCAGATTTCACTGGACCTTCAGTCCTTTCTTCTGAAGCAATAGGAATATCAGTATTGATTATTTTCAGGATCATTTGAAAAAAAAAAAATGGGAAATGCATTTAATCTTACCATGGCATTACCCTCTCTCAATAGATCCAGGAGTAGGTGTAGCTGAATCTTTTAGAGGTACATATACGTCAGCATGAACCTGGGTTTCCCCTCGGATTTCTTTTTCTGGTTGTGGAGAATCAAGTCTTAATCCCTTGAGAGAGGAAAGAGACATAGATCCTACAAGAGGATAAAACATGGTTACCAAAACATCTTGAGCAAATTGTATGCTATGAAGATTGTAAAAATACTTACTCATTCGGTGAATGCTTCAAAGCAATCTCATTGCTCTTTTGCATTTCTGTTCAAAAGAATGCGGATATATTGAAACACTTCTCTTAGCAGGGAAAACATGAGGTAATGGTTTAGGATTATTTATCTCCATTATCCAAGTCATGATTCTTGCTCGTGGATAATGTTCTGGAAACTTACGAGGATTATTCGTTGCACCAATGGGAGAACCTACAGGACTATACTAAGGCGATTCAAGAATCATTCCAGACCATCCTTCTCTACATTCATGCTATAGAGATACATTTTCATCATGATTAATTATGTAAAATGATAATGCAGAGTTGAGATGAAAGAAAAAGGGAAATACATTCTCAGTATTAACATAAATATCCCACTCCTCCTCAGAGTCGATAATTACCTCATCGCAGACTCCTATGTCCAGCATATGAGATACTCATTTAGAAGTTGGAACTTGTTCATCAGTTTAAAATATAAAAGTCTCTACCTCCACAATATACTTTTGTACTTCAGCCAAGTTATTTTCTGGATTGAAATCAGATGATGCTTTGATATCACCAATATCTAGTATTTGAATGCCATTTTGGAGGAATTCCCTGGAATCCCTGAGATCACGGGTTATATTTTCCTAGTAATGAATGGCCAAGGGTCATACTTAATTTGAATTTGGCCTGGTTGACTATGGAAGAGGTTCGACACCTTCTGAATTAATATCTTCTTCATACCATTCTTCCTCAGAAAATTCGACAAGTGGAATAGGAATCTCTGTTGGATGGCAGCGACTGAATCGCCTTGGTGTTGGAGGTATTTATTCTTTGGCCTTGGTCTTCCTGGTGTACTTCCTGTGAATATGGTTTGAGGGCTTTGAAACCTCTGATATTCCTGTATCATCTTTGGCCTTGGACTCCTTGCCATGCTTTTCACATGAATCAGTCATTGTAGCCGCCACTCGATATACTCCTTTTGTCAGAGACCCTTGAGGATATGAAGAAACCCAAGCTTTGGCATACCCAGATTCTAATCCAATTGATTCATATGGTGGATGTAATGTAATTAACTATTTGGATACCTCTAAAGCTGTGAGAATCCATAATTTTCGTGCTACCAATGGCTGCTTCTCATGTCTGACATGTGTGGGTGGAAAGGTGATTGACTGTTGAAGACACCTGAATTGACGAGCAAACCTGTAGGGCACATAAGCCTCACAGATAATTTCACCAACAATCCTAGTTGATAGTACACCATACCTAAATTCTATCATATAAGATCTCAACTCATACTCTCCTTTACCATCATAAATAAATTTTCTAGTTTGTGGATTACCAAAAGGAAAGAAGTTGAATTATCCTAAGACATTCAATACATTTAGAACCACGTCAGGTCTCAAGCTTAGAGGCTTAATAGCAGGAAATTTTGGTAAAAAAGGATGAATTAACCATTAGGAACTCTGACTGAGTTCAATACTGAGTATGAAGAAAAATGTTCCGCAATCCAGCCCCACAACACTTGAAATGGGCCTGAAATCTAAATGGATCCTTCCGATTGTATAAATGCAACAGGAGATGGTAAATTCATGCCAAAATAGAGATTTCTATCCCAATATACATCCCCTATACCAATTTAGCAGCAATTACAGAAGTCCCTGATCTTACACCACCACCAGATTCATGAACTGGAAGGAAATAAACACATATCCACTTATCAAGGAAGGCAGCTAAGTGTACTTTTGCATCTATATCAGGTTTGACTTTATAACCCCAGTGCTTGTAATCACCTCTTTTCATTGTAGGCCAATATGTGCCTAAACTGCCTCGGTTATCGACGGAAGGACAAATAGTAGGACGTCCACAGGTTGGACCTTTCTCTATTTTTGGTTCTAAGAAAGCTTCCATCCACACTCTGGCAAGAAAATCTTTCTTATCTTTGGGTAAATTCTTCACTATCTTAAATAATTCATGGTCCAATGGTGGTGTTCTGGTAACATCACCCCATGTTGAAGTAGGCGGGATGAATTCATCATACATTTACCCAAGAATATGAATTCTTACTATATGGTAAATGTCCCAAAGACTAATACCAACTATGTCGTGTGTCAGATGAAAAAAGATTGTTTATGGGATCCATCGGCTCAGTAATTCAAGAATGAGTTCATTTTTGTAAACATATGTTTTCCCTATCCAGAAACCTTCATAAATTTGAACGTCTGATAATTATGTTCTGAATTCTGCACAAGTCCAACATACCCAGAATGCCCACATCCACTTAGGTTTCACACCCCCTCTAGAACGAAGGTCACAATCTCCTTTCAAACCATTTTATTGATCTGTTTGAGAAGCTTGAAAAGTGGAATCATAACAATGTGGTCTTCATTCTACAAAATGATCCTTCATATCTGGAGAACAACCACTATGATGAAGGATTCAACTAATAGGGATTGTTCCTTCTTGTATTGGAACCTCCCTTGCACTAATATTCATGCAATTACAGTTGGAATACTGAAGAAACCAATTCTTTGGAAATTATTTCTTAATAGATGTAAAATGGGAATCTTGCAAAAGTCCATGGCCATACAGAGGTAAGTAAGGACATTGTGGATAGTCACGCTGGTATGGAATTAGACTCTTCCATATCCCAGGAAGAGTACTCTCAACAGTATCATAATAATCTGGCCCGACAATCCTCATTATTTAACTTTGGAGAGCCTTATCTTCCTCAGTATGGGTCATCAAATGAGTCATTATTTCCTACAAAAGAATGACCAAAATTAAAGATCAGATTTCAAAAGAAGAAAGTAAGAAAATTGGTAAAGGAAACTTGTCCCATAGGTCCATCCACAAGGTCCTTTGACAAGGTCCTTCGATAAGGTCCTTCGATGAGGTCCTTCAAAAAAGTCAGTCGCATAAGTCCTTCGACAAAGATCTCAATGCAACTCCATCAGTGAAGTCTTTTTGGCACAATTATATCGCGTAAATAATCTTACCATGAAGAAATTTCAGGAGAATTACGCGAGATCACAACGCGATGCAGCTGAACGAACGACCTATGCAATGAGAGCTCCAAAAATTGGAAAGCGCAGGTGAAGAAAAAAAAACGCAAAAGGTTGAAACCTATTTATAGGCAACAGAAGACCTATGCGGAATAGCTACACACTGTAACTGCACAACATATCTGGGTGATATAACTACATGAAATTTCCTCAGGACTTGACCGTTTTTTATATATTCAGATCCAATCCTGAAGGGGGGGGGGATTTTGTTAACACCCCTTAAAGAGATTCAAAGAGTTCAAAGGAAACATCAACCAAATATCTAGAAGCTGTGCGACAGGGCTACATGGCTGAGATGTACGATACAACTAAACACCCGAACTACGCGCGAGAGGATTTGGGATGCCTCTGCGTGGAGCACCTGCGTGGTGGAGCTACACGAAATATCTGTGTAACCCAAGTTTTTTGCGGCCAGGCCCATCTGTGCCTATAAATAGAACCCTTGGGATCCTCATTTCTGGACTGAATTTTTTTGAATGAATCTCTGAAGCTCCCATTGTGTAGCTTCTTCACCATGATCTCTCAAATTGTCTCAGGTGGTTCTCTAAACTCCAAGAGAAGGGATAATTAAAGGGAATATGAATGTTTTTGAAGTTATTCAAATTCTTCAGTCACCATTCTTACCTATGAGGTGTACCTATGCACCATATCTGCACAGTACAACTACATAGTACTTGTGCGCGCCATACCTGCGCGATTGAGCCGTACTGGGTACCTATGTGGCATACTTGTGCGAGGTACCTACACGACAAACTTAAATACACTTTGAAGCCTTTCATGGAGGGGTATCTCTTTCTTTGGTTCCCTTATTCAAAAGGGGATAAGTTGAAACATCCCCCAAAACCTCCTGACTTCTCAGAACTTTGGGTAAGGCACATCAGTGTGTCACCAATTTGGGTTTGTATTTCCGCAGTCAGAGGATTCCCACATTTGTTTCACAATGGGTTTATGATTCATTGGATGCTTGTGGGTTTGTATATCTGCAGTCAAATGAACTTTTCTCCTAGAAACAATGTTGGGAAGTTCTTAGTTTGGAAAATAGTGTGATTCTATCCTCTCCCTTTTCAAAGAGTTGACCCGGGACCTCAGTTCTCTGGAAGGGAAGGTACACTTCACACTTTCCATTCCACACAAGTATAAGAGAGGTCACCCTCCCCCACCAGAACCAATTTCAGGGCATCCATCCTGGTATAATCCCCTCACATTCACCCCTTCTTCCTTACATTGGACCCTTGTCCAATGTAAATTGATTAAAGGGAAGACTCGTCACCCCGCCCTCTTCCATGACCGACACGCCCTCTTCCATCAACATGGAGGAAAAATTTGGAAGTGTGAATTTCACTATTGAATCTTTCACATCCTCTTGTTTCTCACACCGAGAATGACTCACATGGGCTTAGAGATATGTGATGATTGCAACATGTGGACAAGCACTCATTGGAAGGAACTACGAGAACACTGATTACTGTTCAAACCAGGATACGTAGGAATCTCTTTCAGAGCCAGAGCTCACTAGATATCCTCCTTAGGAATCCAACATTAGTTCCCCTAATTTAGGCATCCTTTTTTAGGAAGTAATCCGAAACTCATCTTTCTCAGAGGACTATACTCTCCTATGAGATTCATCTAACTACGTGGGCTTTGATTCCCATCCATATGGGATACATAGGAAGCCTCATTGAGGTTCAAACCCAACACTTCAAATCAACCCTATTCTCTTTGGGCCATATTCCCAATAGGGTTTGCTCATATTTGGAAACCTATATCCTTTCCAAAGTTACTTGTGCTATTCTAACATAAGTCTCACACTAAGTTGTAACTAAGCACCTTCCTCTTAGGGGTCCTTATCACATGCCCTTCAAAGGTGTGATGTGTCCCATTAAGTGGCACCGAACTATGAGGGTTCTGATTCCTTTCACAAGGATATGTATGTATCTCATTTTATGAGCATGATCCCAAGATCAAAACAACCCTTCGTCTCCCTGGATGACAATAAACATCAGAGTGCCCCACTAAGTGGCTTAAAAACCAGTATCATCATAAATATTCATTAAAAGAATCTCTAATCAGTATATTAGAGAATACCATTGATGGAAAACCTCGAATATATACTGATAATTCTAAAAATAATTATACATGTTAAATATATGATTTTTAATTCCAATGGATACGTATGATATACTTTGTGAATTAATAAAGCTTCATGAAAATATTTTAATTTCTAATAGAGTCCTGGAGTAGACAATAATTCCCCCCAAAAGGGTGTGATGAGTCCGACCTCCCATCCTCTCAACCAATAAATGTTTTTAAGTATCGTAAAGTTTAAAACTTAAACGAATGCCTACCTTTGGAAATAAGGTCCTTTTTGGATAAATAACTATTGGATGTTTCGGGTTCCATGATTAAATCCAATGGAAACCTCCTGGAAATGAGTATTCTTAAATCTAGAATATCTTGTTTCAAGGACCTAAGAAATAGTCACTAACATTATTTTTTATCAAACCTATTTTCAAATGGGACACTACCTAGATCACCTTTTGGATTGTCACCACCCCACCATGAACCAAAAGGGGCTATTAGTTAAAGGAAAAATAATTACGGTCAACCCAAGTATAGGGAATGGTCGCCGAAACACCTTCAAGCAACAAGTTGTGGACCTAGTCACTGCACTTCATCTTCACCAGTCTGCAAATAATGTCACATATCACTCCTTCCATGCTACACTTCAAACCAAAACACTACAGAATATAGATCCATAGATCATAAAAAAAATTGTAGTAAAGTAAAACATGTGATATATTCTCCTCTTCCTACTTGCAGAAAAGACAAGCAGAGGAAAGTGTCCAGCCATCCTTGTTTAGTTTCTCTTGTAAGGGGAGCCTATTCCTCCAGATTTTCCATATCAAAACATAATGAGCCGGTGGGATGAAAGGTGTTCTGAATTTGAGCATCCAAGATTGAAAGGTGAGTCCTGAGGACATTTTAGCCATTAGTAATTGTGGGTATTGAACTTTTCAACAATAATGGGCTTCTAGATGAGGGTCTCCTTATCCAGGAAGATATACCACTAGATTTGTAGAATTATATTTTTAGGAAAGTTTATAGGGGGGTCCCCACTCTACTGAATAAGGGCATCAATCGAAAAATCCCTCTGTCTATGGGGAGGTGACACCACATCCGAAAGTAGTTGCATAATCTATGGATTTGTCTCGAAATTAAAGGTAAAAGATCTTAACACAAACCAATTTGACTGAGATATAATCTCCTTATAAGAGGATCTTAGAATAGTCCAAGCTGAGGAGGAGAGGTATCCAATGAAACCATCACAAAGCCTATGCACAAACCTTTCTGTGAGAAAATCCAGGCCAACATCATTTGGGTGTAGTAAGTTCCAGGTGAAATTCCCTAGAAGGGCATCATTAAATCTCTTTAGGTCTTTAATATGAAGATCTTCCATCACAAATTTCTTTTTTACAATGCTTCTAGGAAATAGAGATCAAATTTCTTTCACTAATGTATCTCATCCAGGAAAAATTCATGATCCTTGCTTTCAAAAATCTAACTAGACTGGCTGTCCATTTATAGATACATAAATCATGAAAAAACATGTATGTTATTACCAAAATTATTAGGAACACTCTTCCATCTTTAGAGAGTTATTTTTTCATTTGGAAATAAGCTGGAAAATTTTAGATGAGATCCCTCAAAGTAGTAGCTTTTTTGATTTCCCCAAAAAAGGGGGACAGCTAGGTATGTGAAGGGGAGTGAGCCTCTCCTCACTCCAAGTGTGCCAAAAATAGAAAGCCTCTTGGAGGGTATGAATTCATTTCCAAAGATAATTGAGGATTTCTTCTAGCTGATAGTTTTCCCATCCACACTGTCATAGTGATGAAAGATCATTTTCACGGAGGATATTGTTTTCTTGTTATCCTGACCAAATAGAAGGATATCATACATATAGAGATGATGGGAGGGAACATGGAGGTCCCTCTATGCCTTGATGGGTGAGTAAATTCCAGCCTGCACCAAGTCAACAATGCCCCATCTCATGTAATCCTCAAAAATTTCAAATAGAAATCCAGAGAGCGGATCCTCTTACCGGACCCCCATGAAGCTTTTGAAGAACCCCTTCGGAGAACCATTTATAAGGAAATAAATTTTGGCACTACTAAAGATAGTATTAACCAACTTGATAAAACAAATAGAGAAACCATACATGTTAAGGACATTAAATATGAAGCTCCACTTTATGGTGTCAAAATCCTTTGAAATATAAAGTTGCAGAGCAAAGCTCTCATGCTTCGTTTCCTTCTTCATAATATTGATACCCTCTGAGGTAGTGAATAGACATATTTGAATATTTCTTCTATAAATGAAACCAATATAATTTGGAGTAATCACGTCCCTCAAAATCCTCCCCAACCTATTAAATAGAATGTTTCTTACAATATTGGGGATGATGTTCCCATGGAAACATGTTGGAATTCACCGATTGCAATAGAATTATATTTCTTCGAGATTAGTGATATAAATTTGGAATTCACCCAATATGGAATTAAGCCAGATATAAATACTTCTCTGATATCCTTAGTAACATACTAGTGCATTATGTCCCAATAGAACATAAAAAATTTATTGATAAGCCCATTTGGTCCCACTGTACTATCTATGTTCAATGAAAAGAGCGCATACCTCACCTCCTCTCTAATGAGAACTACAATGAGAGACTCATTCTAAAGTTCAGTTTTTGTAGGTAGATATGAAGTCCAAGAGGATGGGGGGATCAACACCATCATCCATATACATCCACTGAATGTTCTCCACCATCACCTTGGAAATTTCTTCCATCGAGGTGAATATTGATCCTCCTATTCGGAAAACATTCAGATTATTCTTTACCCATTTTTTCTTGTTCATGCGATGGAAGAATTTTAAGCTTCTATCCCTGTTCTGCAACCATTTGTTGTTGAACTGCACCTTATAAAAAATGTCCTTGAGAGTTAGTAACTCATCCATCTTTGAGTGGAGCTATAGCTCCACCCGAGAGGGTGTGTGTTACTACTGATTTGATATTTTTCCATTGGAAAGATGAGATTCTGAAACATTGATATCATTTTCCCACACTGAAAAGGACATCTTACACCATTCTTTCATGAGGGACTTGACTTTTCTATGCCTCGAAACCATGACAAAATAAGTTTTTCCAACAAAGGTTTTGTTCCACCTAATAATAACCTCCTCCCTGAACCTAGGAATTGTGATCCAGATATTATTAAATTTTAAGGTCATAAGGAGAGACCTAGAGTTACCGTCCCTTAACTCAACAACAAGGAGATTATGGTCCGAGTTAAATTTCATAAGAGTGAACTCCGAGAGAGACATGGGGGGAACTCCTTTCACTAATTTGGTAGAAACACATGTTCAACTTATTGTCTTTTCTACCATTAATATTGTGCCTTCCCCATGTGAAGGTTGATCCAACTATGGTTATCTCAGATAGATCACACTGGTCTAGGCAAGAGGTACAATCTGCAGCTGCAACTCTAGAAAAGTTATGTCCTATATTTTCTACAAGAATCAGGACCGCATTAACGTCACCAATGAAAATCCAATTATTAGAAATGGACTCATTAATCAGAACCAAATCCCTCAATATCTCCCTCCCATAAATGTATGAATAGGAATCATACACAAAGGAGAGGGTAAGGGTGGTATCATGTAAAAAGATGGTAACATAGACCACTTGGGTCATTGGTTCAACAGTAATAACCAGAACATAATTGTGTTTTAGAACCCATAAGGTTTTTGTGTCCACACTATTAATAGAGACAAGGGAGTACCTGATGGTGCTCCACTAAAACCCCTTCTAGCTTGCAAACTTGATCATGGGTTCGGCTAACCCAATTACCATTGGCCTATGGGAAATAATGTGCCTAAGGGTTACAGCCGTGGGAATTTTCCAAAGCCCCTAGAAATTCCAAAACATGATCTTCATTGGGGGAGGGTTTCAATATTGGTAGGGGAGGGGTTTATACCCTTTACTTTGACTTTATTTCCATTTTTCGTAGCGTTTATAGTATAATTATTGGCTGGTTCTATAGCAAGATATTTCACCACCAAATCATTCCTGTCATCATTTTTCTCTTTGGTAGGATGCATGAAAGGAATATCATCTTGGACCTGATGGATATCTGCCATGTTTCTCTTAAACACCCCACTCAATGAGTCAAATATGTTCAGTGTACATATGGATTTATTTTAAGGAACCCCAATATGATTCCTCACAGCCTTTCCTTCTAAGACCTCCATGAAGTTTCTAGTATCCAGATATGTCCCCTCTTGTGCCCCAGGCATGGGGGGAACCATATCTGGTGATTCCAGAACCACAGTGTTGTGGAATGTGTCTTACTAGTTAGTAGGTGAAGAAGTTCCTTATGCGACCTAAAAGTTGTCTAGTGATTCTGGGGAATTATGCCCAGGTTGACTCTGAGAGGCGTAGGCTTGTTCAGTGGGTGGGACCACTAGTACTTGTGCCTTCAGAAGAACCTTTTCCTCAGCTGAGCTAGCTAGAACATGAACCTGCTCACCCAGCTTTAGATTATCATCCACCGGATCAGCCTCAGTTTCCTCATCCACACATAGGGGTGTGGGCATAGGGACCAGGGGAAGAGGCCTCTGGGGACCTTCCCACCGATTTACTCTCCACAAACTTGGATGATTAGGGGTCCTTATAGAACTCGGTGTTCTCTTTGCCTGCCCCAAAACCCTTCTTTAAAGTATATGGGTCATTCCACTATAGGTTGAAAATATAAAAATTCTTTGATCTCATACATTCATAGAAATTATGACAAAAAAATTAAGGTATGGCAGAATTTGGACTTTCTCTCAAAATGAATTTATAAGGTAAGGATATCCTCAAGGGTATTGAGGAAAACCTCCTTAACTAGTGTTTTCCATGTGAACTTCTACTAGAACACTTTCATTGTTACCATATCTTGGGTTGTCTGTTTCATTATTTATTATGATGGGAAATCAAACTGAAGAGGCAATGTCCCACAAGATTCTATGGTGCTAGTAGAACCAATTAAACTTACAAATCTGGATCTATACCTGTGCGCTGATGTTTTTTCACACTCAAAGGGTCAAAATTTGGGTCCCAATCCTGGATCTAGAGAAGACCTGTCATGATATTGGGGGATCCAAATATTCAAGCCCTCCTTTTCCAGTCATTAGAAGGGAATATAATATGGTAAAAACCACTTCCCATGGCTGTCATTTTCCACTCAATAAACCCCCATATGCCGGAAATTCACTTTTTCATATCGCTACTCTTCCACAGCCTCTCCCCTTTCGAGATAAGCACTCACACAATAATGGAGAAGCGGCATAGGCTAACTCTCTCATCGATCACCTCCTGGTTTGTAGAGACATGTTCTACATGAACCTTTCTAATCACATGACCAGAGGAGGGAGCATAGAAATCCACAATTGTAATATAATCCACCACTTTTATGAAATCTGCAAAGATCTTCTTAGATCATGTCATGCCTGAAGCCTCCCAAGGGACCTCTGTCTTCACCTTGTCAGATCTGCATATCTGAAAAAGTTAATTGTGCTCAAGTAGGTTCAATTGAACCACGATCAGGTTTCCTTCCTTGCGGGTTTTAGAATTTTATTATTGTCTTAGGGGTTTTCAGGTTTTATTGGGTTTTTATGTTTTTTGGTATTTTTATGGATTTTTAGGATTTATATATATATATAGGTTTTTTTAGATTTTGAGGGTTTTTAGGGTCTTTTGGGGTTTAGGTTATTTTAGGGTTTCTATTATTTTTTATGTTTTTATGGATTTTAAGTGTTTATTGTGTTTACAGGTTTTCTGAGGATTTTTCTAGGATTTAGGTTTTTTTCATTTTTAGATATTTTTAGGTATTTTTAGGATTTTTATGGTTTTTATGGATTTTGAGGGTTTTAGGGTTTCTTATGGGTTTTATGGTTTTTTGAGATTTTCATTATTTTTCTCTATTTTCTAGTGTATTAAATGGTTTAGAGTGTTTTTATGTTTTTGAGAGTTTAAAGGTTTTTTAGAATCATTAGTGGTTATTTAGGGGTTTCATGGGTACATGGGTTTTTAAGGGATTTAGGGGTTTTATGATTTTTGGGGATTTTAATGTATTTTAGGGGGTTTTAGTGTTTTTATGTTTTTTAGGTTTTTTGATTTTTTTGGTTTTAAGGTTTTTTAGCGGATTTTGGAGTTTTATGGTTTTTTACATTTATAGGGACTTTTATTTTTGGTAAAAAAAATTATGGTTTTTAGGATATTTTTGTGATTTTTGGGTCTGTAGGGTTTTTTGCAGTTTTTAGGATTTTAGGGGTATTAAATGTTATTAGGTATTTAAGGTTTTATTAGGGGTTTTCTGAGCTTGTAGAGTTTTTTACCCTTTTAGGGATTATTATATATTTTTGAGAATTTTTTATTGTTTTTATGGGTTTTCGGGATTTGAGATTTTATATGGTTTTTAGGGTTTTATGTGTTTTATGTTTTTTTTTATTTTTAGGGGGTTTTTTAGTTTTTTCATGTTTTTATAGCTTTTTAGTTTTTTCTAACATTTTTCAATGTTTAAAGGGTTTTTATATTTATTAGTGGGTTTTAGAGTTTTATGGGTTTTAATGGTTTTTAGGGGATTTATGGTTTTTAGTGTTGTTAAGGGTTTTAGGTTTTTATGGTTTTTAGTGTTTTTAGTGTTATTTAGTGTTTTTGGGCCTATTAAGTGTCTTTAGGATTTTAATGTTTTCTTAGGGGTTTTTAAGGATTTTTTGGGTTTTTTACATTTTTAGGGATTTTAGGGATTTTTAGGGTTTTTATGGTTTCTAGGGGTTCTAATTATTTTGAGGGGTTTTACTTTTTTTAAGGTTTTTAGGTTTTATTGGGTTGATTTGTATTTTTTATGTCTCCAAAGGGATTCTAACTGTTTTTAGTTATATAAGGATTTATAAATTTTATATAGGGGTTCTAAATTTTTTTACATAATGAGGGGTTTAAGGGATTTTTTTATCTTTTTTATGGGTTTTTTAAGAATTTTAAGGTTTTTTTGGGTTTTTATGGTTTTTTTATTTTTAAGGGTTTTTTTGAGTTTTATAGGGTTTTAATGGGATTTTATATATTTTTAATATTTTAAGTGGTTTAAATGGTTTTTAGTATTTTTAGTCATTTTTAGGGGTTTTGGGGTTTTATGTTTTTTGGGGGTTTTGGGTTTTTTGAGTTTGTAGGGTCTTTGTATGAGTTTTATTATTATTAAGATTATTATTTTTAAGGGGTTTTATTGTTTTTTTGGGTTTTATGGTTTTCTATGTGTATTTTTAGGTTTTAGGGGTTTTACATTTTTAGGAATTTTTAGGTATTTCAAGATTTTTTATTTATTTTTTGGGGTTTTATTGATTTTGAGGGGTTTAATATTTTTTATGGTTTTTATGGGTTTTTAGGGATTTTATAATTTTTAATACTTTTAGGGGTTTTAAATGTTTTTATGTTTTTATTGTTTTCCTAGGTTTTTCCACGGTTTTTAGTGGGGTTTATTTTATTATAGTTTTAGGGATTTTTTAGGTTTTTTAATTGTTTTTTGGATTTATTGGGATTTTTAGGGTTTATGGTTTTTTACTATTTTTAGATTTTTAGATTTTTTTTTTATTTTTAGGGATTTAATTGTAACGCCCCGACCCCAGCTACCCAGAGTCGGTGCATTACTTCGTAACATTGGCATGATCACAATAGATCAAGTCTCGAAAGACCGATTAGTTTAGTAGCCTTGGAATCACTAGATACATTCATAATCCTTTCATTACATCAAAAAGTAAATAAACTACAATAACATGGTCTTCATAGTCCACACTCATATCCTCACTGACTATTCTTGCAAGTCAGTCATAATACACTTCTTCACATCCTGGAAAATATTAAAACATTGAAAGGGGTGAGCTCAGATGCTCAGTAAGGATAACAATATTGCGGAAGCTTTTATAAGAAAACATAAGCATTTAAGGCAATGTATAACTAAAACAAAAGCCTTATTGAACTTGAACTTCAGCATAATATGGAAAAAGTAAAATAAAATAATGCCATTACTTACTCTCATGGATATTCTACTAGACGAATAATCACATGAAATATCAATAACCACTTTCATAATGAGGGAATGTATAATGCCAGACATTCTGAAACACTTTGTCAAGGCCTCGGCCAAGACGTCTAAAATGATTAAGGCCTCGGCCAAAACCATAAATCAAATTGGGAAAGGGCCTCGGCCAATTCCACGTCTATTTGTCTCATGAGACCTACCGATGCATCGAGGAGCTATTGCGGGCTCCACCCGTCACTTATTAATTCCAATACATTCCTCATATGAATAGGTTTAAACATATCATAAACCATAACATAATCGTATCTCATAAAACATGCATAAAGGAAACATAACATTTCCAAATTTCAATCACAATATATCAATACAACACATTGATATAATAAAAACGCTTTCAAAACCATTTTCAATACCAAAATAAAAGAAAGTTAAAACTTTGTATTTATTTTTCATTAAAAAAATGATGGCTTGTAGAGGAAGCCGAAACTCAAATAATGGTCACGGCGGTGGAGAAGTCATTATCGCCACATAATTACGGAAAGAAAAACATTCCCTTTTGTCATTTAGCAAAACGTTTCGTATAAAAAATATTCCTTTTGAATAAACGTAAAAGTCAAAGGGGTTTATACACCGTATAAAAGAAAGTTGTGTATAAAACCAAATATGCCTCAATTAAAGGGGATTGAGAATAAGTCCTTAAAAAGATCATTTTTTTTAATAAAGTACATCTATAATGTGTATTCACTATAAGTACACATAAATAATGTAAAAATACAATATAGGACATAATAATATCATGACATAATTTGAAAGTAGGAGATTAACCCAAAGAATGGAAATTGGGTTAAGAAGTTCCCTTACCTTGTGTCTGACTTGACTCAACCGTTCTTTAACCTCCTGAATAATAAACTAGAGTTAATATCTACCTTATTAAGAACCATTTTCAATTTCATTATCCTTTTTATATCACTTATTACAATGATATGAACATTATGTAATTATTTAAGTTAATAACGGTCGATTTGTTGATCTTTGGTACTTGAGTCAACAATAAACTTCTTATAATTACAAGTTGTTTATGTGGTAGAATATCCATTATATCCAGAATTATATTCATGATTTAGATGTCATATATGTCATATATATCCAGTATATACATTCATTTATAATATTACGTAACATTTAGTGGTAAGAAATGAAATGCACCGTTCATGGAGACGGTAAGCCGTACGTACGCATGAACGCTACTTTCATTTATATTTCATATTAAATGGAATGAAATCATAATTATATAAAGGTATAATATAGTTCCAGCATAATATCATATATAATATCATTTACTCCATCCTTTATACATCCCACATATGGCATTAACGATTCACATCACTTTGAGGGGGCGGTAGTCCGCACTTCCTAAAATGAAATTATCGCGTTTTACCCATAATGGAAATCATAAAGTATGCCATAAATGAGAAATACAGAAGCATAAGTAAAACATTAACATATTATATATCATATATAAAAATAGTGACATCTTAATGGCCACCTTTGAAGGTGTTATATGAGTGTTGAACAATCATCGTTTCGTGAGGCAGAAATTCGCCATCCACAGAAACCGTATGTTCTTTAACCATTAGATGTAGGTGTGTGTAAGTGTAGCTCGAATCCTTCTTATAACAACATTCTAGTATATTTAGGATACTGGTGTTGTTATAAAAGAAATGAATAAAAAGTGTTTAGGGGGTTGTAGAAGAAAAATAAAACAAAACAACATTAGAGAAGACATTACCTCAAAATCGGGTAACTCTTTTTGATTTGAGCCAAAGGCTTCCTTGGGAAGAGTTCTTCCCAAAGTGAGGCTTCTAGGAGTAAGATAGGGATGTTGGGAGAGTATTTGGGCAGAGTTTGGCCGAGCCAAATGGCTTGATTGTGTGAATAAGGTGGGAGAGGTGGGGGCCTTTTATAAGTGGAGAGGAGGGGCTCTTTTGGAAAGATTGAAATGTTACATTATTACACAATGATTTTCGGATTCTAAAGGTCCCACACTTATATAATTCGAGGCTAAGGTGATAAGGGTTCTAAATCTCCTCATCCAATTGGTTTTGGACAAGTTTAAGCCTTGGATTTTGCATTATCTTCCCATTTTATTTAAATCGTTAAATAATGAGGTCATCGCTGCATCATCATGATGTCATAAATAATTTAATTTATTTAATGTATAAAAATTATAAAAAAATGTTATGATGTAGTAAATCGTTTTAGCTTTCTAATGAATATTTATAATCAAAATTTGGACTTGTGTAACCCCACTTAAAAACTGTTTTAGTAAAACAACTCATGTTTGTGTCAATTTAATTTTAACATTAAATAAATATATATTAATGTCATTTTCCAACTAAAGTGGCTCCATGGGGTCCCCAAGTTGACCCATGGGTTGTCTTAGTCGGCCATGACTCATCCAATAGGAGTAGGACAAGTGTCATGCTCATCTCATATTATTATAACATTATTTGTACCTTAAACTACACTAATTACCTCTAATCGCGATTAAGAACTTAAAAGTTACTATTCACCAAAAAATTATTTTAATCTCATTGAACCAAATTTTACTTCTTAATGACAACCATGTATGTCTGATTTTTTAAAATAAAATCACAGAAGTGGTAATATTTCATTTAAACGAAAAATCAGTTATTTAACTACCACTTAGTGGTTTCACTATTCATCAAAAATTGAAGTTTTTCAGAACAATGCCAAAATTTCACCCTAAGATATAATTGATATTCCGAATTCAAAAATGATGTCTATTTTACAAAATTCCAATCATATAAGTTGCATTAATTAATTTTATAATTAATTCCCGCTGTCACAACAAATAGCGTGTTTTTAAGAAACAATTTATATCAAAAGATTGACAATTGTTTATGTCCAATTTTAATGTTAAATTAATTCTAATGACCACCATTGGATAAAATAGTAAAAATATATTCTAATTATATTTTAAAACCACTAAATAGTATAATTTATCACTATAAATTATTTTTATTAAAAAAGTTGTTTTTAAGTATTTTTCACAATTCATAAAAAATTAGAAGTTCTCAGAAAAATACCAAAAATTCAACATAGGCTAATTTCGATATTACGAATACAGAAATGAAGTCCATTTTGAAATATAAAATTTCTATAATTTTAAAAAGTGGTTATTACTATTCATAACGGCTACTTTGATTAGTCGCGGTGTTTTAGAACTCGAAGTTGCGTACAATGCAAGCTATTGCATTATTGAAAGAGAGGCGTATCGTGGAAGCTTGGGGTGTTACATTAATTGTTTTTATATATTTGAATATTTTTAGGGGATTAAATAGTTTTTTTTTATTTTTAGTGGTTTTTAAGTTTTCTAGGGGTTTTAGGATGTTTTAGGGATTTTTAGTGATTTTATCTTTTTAGGGTATTTAGTTTTCTTTATGGGTTTAAAGTTTTTTTAGGGGTTTGTATGATTTTTTTCTTTTATTTTTTTGGGATTTTTTGGGAATTTTTAAAAATATTTTTTGGGATTTTAAGAATTTATCAATTTTGAGTGTTTTTATGGGGTTTTCTAAATTTTAGGGGTTTTATGTGTTTTTTAGGTTTTTAGGGGTTCTAAGTCATTTCATGATTTTAAGGTTTTCTTATAGGTTTACATTTTAGGTATTTTTTTCTCGTCTTGGATTTTTATGGTTTTAAGGTTATTTATCATTTTTTTGAGGTTTTATGGTTTTTTATTTTTTTAGGGTTTTAATGTTTTTTTATAGTTTTAAAATTTATTAGAGTATAAAAGGGATTAAAATTTTTTGTGCGTTTTTATAGTACTTCTGTGTTTTTAGTTTTTTAAGGTTTCTATGGGTTTTTGGTTTTTTGGTTTTTTATGATTTTTTTCAGGTTTTAATGTTTTTATTTTTTAGGGGTTTTTATTGTTACTTTGTTTTTATGATTTTCAATATTTTTATAATGTTTCAAGTTTTTTATACTTTTAGGGATTTTAATTATTTTTAAGATATTATTTTTTTAGGGTATTTATGTATTTTGTGGTTTTATTGGGTTTTTAGAGTATTTATGGTTTTATGATTTTTTTAGTTTTTTGGGTTTAATGTTTTTTATAATTTTTAATTTTTATAGTTTTTAATGGGTTTATTGAGTTTTGAGTTGTTTTTATGGTTTTTAGGAGTTTTAGGGGTTTTATAGTTTTTTGGGTCTTATGGTTTTTTGGGTTTTATGGGTTTTATGGGTTTTTTATGTTTTTAAGTTTTTAGGGGTTTTAAGTGTTTTACAAATTTTAATGATTTCTTTGTGTTTTTCTAGGATTATAGGGTTTTTTTCATTTTTATAGATTTTTAGGGGTTTTAGGATTTTTAATGTTTTTAGGGTTTTTAGTGATTTTGATGGGTTTTTGAAGTTTTAGTTTTTTAATGTTTTTAGTGATTTTTAGCTATTTTTATGATTTCTATGGGTTTTCATGTTTTTAGGGGTGTTAGAATTTTTAGGTTTTTTTGGAGATTTCTGTGTTTTTATATTTGTATGTTTTTCTTAGGGTTTATCCTGATTTTTTACCTTTTAGTTGTTTTCATGGCTATTTTATGATTTTTATGATTTTTATGGTTTTTATGGATTTATGGGGTTTTTTGGTTTTTTATGAATATTATGGGTTTTTAGAGTTTTTTAACATTCTTAGGGTTTTACAGGGTTTTTAGAGTTTTTAGTGATTTTTTAGAATTTTTATGGGGTTTTAAGGTTTTTTAAGTATTTTAGGTGTTTTTATTAGTTTTTACTATTTTTATGGTTTTTAGGGTTTTTAGAATCTTATACGTCTTAAAATAGTTTTATGTGTTTGTTTGGTTTTTAAGGTTTTTATAGGATTTTTCAAGGTTTTATGGTTTTTTTGGTTTTTACGGATTTGTAGTTATTTTATAGGAATTTAAGGGGGCTTTAGGATTTTTAGGGTTTTGGGGATTTTTAGGCTTTTAGCATTTTATGGGTTTTTGGGGTTTTAGGGATTTAGGGTTTTAGGGTTTTTTGGGGATTTTGAGAGGTCATATGGGTTTTAAGGTTTTTATTATTTGTCAGGGTTTTTAGGGATTTTATGTCTTTTTCATATTTTACGATATTGTTAGGGGTTTTCTAGTTCTTTAGGTTTTTTAAATTTTTTGATATTTATAGGGATTTCTAAGGATTCATATGGGTTTTTTTGGTTTTTAGGGATTTGGAGGGTTTTTAGGGGATTTTAGGCCTTTTGTTGTTTTTATTGTTTTTTTGTATCTTTATAGTTTTTTTGTGTTTTCTATTTTTTATGGTTTTTATGATTTTTAATGTTTCAAGGGTTTAAGTGTTTTTTAGATTTTTAGTAGTTTTAGGGTTTTTATAGGTTTTTAGGGTTTTTAGTGTTTTAGGGGTATTATTGTTTTTAGGGGTCTAAAGGGTTTTTAGGGCCTTTTAGGGTTTTATCATTTTTAGATTTTTTTAAGTGGTTGAAGAGTTTTTAGGTTATTATAGTTTTCTTAGGGTTTTTTGGTAGTTTATGTGTTTTTTATGTTTTGAAGGTTTTTAATGACTTTTATTGGATTTTTATAGTTTTTAGGGGTTTTAGGGATTACGAGGGGTTTTAGGATTTTTAAAGGGTTTTTAGGGTTTTAGGATTTTTAGAAATTTTAATGTTTTTTGGGTTTTTCGGTGGTTTACTTTTATTAATGTTCTCTTAGGGTTCAAAAAATTGAATGGTTTTTTTAAATTTTATGGAATTTTATGGATTGTTTTGGAATTTTATGGGTTGTTATGGTTTTTTTGAATTTTGAGTGGGTTTGGAATTTTCAAGGTTAATAGGAAGTTTATGTGTTTTTTGTTTTTTTATGATTTTTTTTTTTTTTTACTCTATTTAGGATATTTTTGAGTCATTAATGATTTAATGGATTTAAATGGTATTTATATATTTAGTTTTTTTAGGGTTTTTATTGGTTTTTAGGGTTTTCTAAGAGTCTTAGGGTATTATAATTTTTAATGTTTTTAGGGCTTTTAGAGTTTTTTAGGTTTTTTGAGTTTTTATGTTTTTTAAGGATTTCTATGGGGTTTCCATGTTTTGTTTGGTATTTTGACGTTTTTTATGTTTTTTAGGGCTTTTAATATTTTAGTGTTTTTAGGGGTTTTATGGTTTTTAAGATTTTTTTAATGTTTTTAGGGGTTTAAAGTGTTTTAAAGATTTTAGTTGATTTTAAGGATTTTTTATTAGTTATAGGGGTTTACAGGTTTTTAGAGGTTTTATGGTTTTTATGGGTTTCAGGGTTTTTAGGTACTTTTAGTGTTTTCTTGTGTTTTTAGATCTTTTTTCTTTTTTGAGGTTCAAATTGGGTTTAGGTTTTTAAGGATTTCTTATGGTTTTGTAGGTTTTTATGATTATTTATTTTTTTAGATTTTTTGGTATTTTTAGGAATTTTATTATTTTATATGGTTTTAAGGACATCGAGGGTTTTTAGATTTTTTTAGATTTCTAAAAGATTTTATGGTTTTTTGGGATTTTAGGGATTTTAGGTTTTTTAGGATTTTTATGTTTTTTAGTGTTTTTCAACATTTTTAAGGGTTTAAATTGTTTATATATTTTTTAACTGTTTTTTGGGTTTTTAAGGTTTTTTATGGTTATTATAGGTTTATGCAGTTTTATAATTCATTTTGTTTTTTGGGTTTTATGTATTTTAATGTTTTTAGCATTTTTTGGGTTTTTTAGGTGTTTTAATTGTTTTTAGGATTTTAAGGTTTTCTTAGGGAATTTTTTGGTTTTAAAGGTTTTTATATTTTATGGATATATTTGGAATTTCATAGGTTTTTTATGGGGGGTGGGGTGTTGGGATTTTGTGTTTTCTTTTATTTTTTGGGTTTTTATACTTATTTTTGTTTCTTTAGGTTTTTAGGTAATTTTGGATTTTTTTAGTTTTTAATGTTTGTTTTGATTTTTTAATGTTTTTAGGGGTTTTAATGGTTTTTTAGAGTTTTTAGTGTGTTTCTAGTGTTTTTATGGGGTTTTCGGATTTTTTACGGATTTGGGGGGTTTTATTGTTTTTGGGGGTTTTATGGGTTTTAGGCTCTTTTAGTGTTTTAGCATTTTTTGGATTTTTAGGGGGTTTGGTGTTTTTTATTTTTATGTTTTTCTTAGGGTTTTTAGGGTTGTTCACATTTCCTGGGAATTTTTGAAATTTTTTAGGATTGTTATGGTTTTTAGGTTTTTGTGGGATTTTGAGGGGTTTTTAGGTTTTTATGGTTATTTTGGGTTTTAGGGATTTTTTTGTGTTTTTAGGTTTTTTATGATTTTTAGAGTTTCTTAAAATTTTTAGGGGTTAATTTTTTTTATGGTTTTAGTGCTTTAGGGTTTTTATGTGTTTTTGGCTTTTATGGTTTGTAAAGGTTTTATTTTTGGTTTTTAGTGTTTTCATTTTTTATTGTTTTTAGTTTTTAGGGGTTTAAATAGTTTTTTAGGTTTTAATGTTTTGTTAGGGGTTTTCTAGGTTTTTAGAATTTTTTTTCATTTTTTTGGATTTTTCAGATTTTTAAAATTTTTATAGTTTTTAATAGTTTTAGAATTTTTTTTGGGTTTTTTATCAATTTTTTTGGGTTCTAATGGTTTTTTTGATGTTTTTGTTTTTTTTGTGTTTTTAGGGTTTTTTTTGTGTTTTTATAGATTTTTAATGTTTTTAGGTTTTTAATGGGGTTTTATAATTTTTAGTTATTTTTATAGTTTTAGATTTTTTATGGTATATAGGGGTTTATGGTTTTTAGGGGGTTTGGTTATTTTTTAGGATTTTTAGTGTTTTTATGTTTTTAAAGGTATTAACTATTTTTAGGTTTTTAGGGTTTCTTAAGGGGTTTAAGTGTTTTTAGGGTTTTTTACATTTTAAGGTATTTTTAGGGTTTTTGATGGATTTATGGGTTTTTTTTGACTTTTTAGGGTTTTTAGGGGTTTTTATTTTTGTATGTTTTTTATGATTTTTTTTCTTTTTGTGTTTTTTTTGGATTTTACGGGTTTTTAGTATATTTTAAAATATTTATATGTTCAAAAAGATTTTTATTTTTAGTGGGAGTTAGGGTTTTAATGGGGTTTCAGTGATTTTAAGGTGTTTAGGGGGTTTTAATGTATTTTGGGGTTTTATGGGTTTTTGGGTTTTTATGGGTTTTAGGAACTTTTTTTGGATTTTTATGGTATTTTATTATTTTTTTTATATTTTTTAGGGTTTAAACTTTTTTTATATTTGTAATTTTTAATTATATATTTTTAATGTTTTTATGGTTTTTTTGCATTTAGGGGTTTTAGAGATTTTTAATGATTTTTTTTGGGTTTTTAAGGTTTTTAGGGATTTTGAGAGTTTTAGGATTTTAGTGTTTTATGGTTTTTTTAATATTTTTTTTAACTTTTTAGGGGTTCAAATGGATTTATAGTTTTTAGGGGGTTTAGGGTTTTTTAGGTTTTTTGGGTTTTTAAATTATTTTATGTTTTTAGAGGTTTTAAGTTCTTTTAGGTTTTTATGGTTTTCCTGGGGTTTTTTCTGCGGTTTTATATATTTATAAGTTTTTAGATATTTTATTTAATTTATATGGATTTTTTGTGTTTTTAGTGTGTTTAGATTTTTTAGGGATTTAGGGTTTTGTGGTCTTTATAGTTTTTAGGGTTTTTTTATGGGGTTTTATGTTTTTTTTAATTTTTTTTTGTTTTTTTAATAGTTTTTAATGTTTTAGGGGTTTAAATTTTTTTTGAGGATTTAGATATTTAGGGTCTTTCTAGTTTTTAGGCTCTTTAGATTTTTTAGGTTTTTATGGGTTTTATTTATATTATGGTTTTTATTGGTTTCTTTTGGTTTTTTCAGGGTTTTAGGGGTTATACATTCATAAATATTTTGAGGAAATTTTTAGGATTGTTATGATTTTTAGGTCACTTAGGCATTTTGAAGGGTTTGGGGGGTTTTTACAGTGTTACGTATTTTTATGTTTTTTAGTGTTTCTAGGATTTTTAACAGTTTTAACTATTTTTTTGATTTAATTTTTTTTTATAGTTTTTAGGGTTTTTTGGGGTTTTTTGGGTTTTTTGGGTATTTAGGGTTTTTTGAATTTGTAGGGTTTTTAGATTTATTAGTGGGGTTTTAGGGTTTTTATTGTTAATATGGTTTTTAGGGGTTTTTGGTATTTTATAATATTTTTTTAGAATATAGGGTTTTTTGGGTTGTTTTAGGGTTTTTGGTGTTTTTTGGGTTTTTAGGGGTTTTTGTGTTTTTAGGTTTTTAGGACATCTCAGAATTTTTCTGTGTTTTTAGGGGGTTTTTATGTTTTTAGTGATTCTTATATTTTTTATGGTTTTATAGGTTATTAGGGATTTTTTGGGTTTTATAGTTTTTTATAGTTTTACAGTTTTATTATGGTTTTTAGCATTTTTGGGAATTTTAGGGGTTTTAAGTATTTTTAGGTTTTGAAGGTTTTATTAGTGTTTCTTAGGGTTTTGGGATTTATTTAACTTTTTAGGTATTTTTAGGGATATTTTGGATTTTTATTGGTTTCTAGGGTTTTTATGCATTTCGAGTGTGTTTGGGCGGTTTAGTGTTTTAGGGGTTTATGTTTTTTTTGGTTTTTCGGGTTTTTTTTTGAGTTTTTAGGTTTTTTATGGTTTTTTAGAGTTTATAACATTTTTAGGGGTTTAAATTGTTTTTATAGATTTTATTTTTTAGGTTTTTTAGGTATTTTTAAGGTTTTTTAGGTATTTTGTGGTTTTTAGGATTTTTAGGGTTATTTATTATTTTTTAGGTTTATAGAGGTTTTAAGTGTTTTTAAGTTTTTAATATTTTTTTAGGGTATTTAAAGGGTTTTAAAAATTTTAGGTTTTTAAAGTTTTTTGGGATTTTTAGGATTTTTATGGTGTTTTAGGGTTTTAGGGTTTTTAGTGGCTTTGGGATTTTAGGTTTTTTTGAGTTTTTTAGGAGTTTTAAGGGTTTTTAACAATTTTTGGGTTTAAAGTGTTTTTATATATTTTTAGTTGTTTTTAGGGTTTTATGGGGGTGTAAATGTTTGTTTCGGTTTTAGGGGTTTTATTGTTTTTAGGTAAACTAATTGTTTTTTAGGGTTTTCTGTGTTTTTTACCTTTTTAGGGGTTTTAAGTGTTTTTAGGTTTTTATGGTTTTCTTATGGGTTTTCATGGTTTTTATGGTTTGTTACAATTTAAATGAATTTTAGGTACTTTTTTGTATTTTTATGTTTTTAGTGTTTTTAAGAATTTTTATGGTTTTGGATTTTTATAGGTTTTTTGGGTTTTTTGGTTTTTATTAGTTTTTAGGTTTTTAGGGGTTTGAAGTAATTTTAGGTTTTTTGTGTTTTCGGGAGTTTTTGGTATTTTTAGGGTTTTTATAGATTATTATGGTGTTAGAGATTTTGAGGGGTTTAGGGGTTTTAGGGTTTTTATGTTTTTTATAGTTTTTTGAGGATTTAGGGTTTTCTGTGTTTTTTAAAAAATTTATGTTTTCTTTGAGTTTTTAACGGTTTTAGGGGTCTAAATAGGTTTTAGATTTTTTAGTATGGTTTTTGGGTTTTTTTTGGGTTTTAGTGTGTTTATGGGTTTTAGGGGTTTTTCTGGTTTTTAGGGTGTAACATCCCAACCCAAGGGCCACCAAATGGTGCCCCAAGTTAGAGCATCACATGGTCTCATGCGCACATCCACGTACTCTAGAGGGTTCTAACTAGAAGTTAGATTCTATGGTGGGATAATGGGGAGAAAATTTCCTCATGGTCAAAGTGTATCACAATGTTATAACATCAACAGTCAGAATGAGAAGCAATAATACCAAGTAGTAAATGAAGAAGATGACATCTAGACCCTATAAATAAATAACTACAAAATATGTTCCATATAAAGTATAATGAACATGTCATGTCTCTATACAAAATGGCAGAAAATACATGGAAAGAAGAAACCAATACAATTCAAGTATCAAAAGTACAAAATTTCAAAAAGAAGTATCTTTAGATAACATCACAAGAATAACTCAATGTTGTGCTCCTCTTATACTATGAAATTTGAAAATCAAGCATCATAAATCAGGTGTTTTCCCCAGTCCCTACCTACATCTTTGATGTCCTTTCGCATACCCAATGACGACTCAAACAGGGTGTGAGATAACATTCAATAGGCTACCACTAATGGTGTCTATAATAGGTCTAGTCTCTGTATATAAGAAAAATCAGTGTGCAATATGTAATATATATAAATAAAAAATGCATAAGTGTAACCGTGCAACATGTCTACAAAAATAAAGAATTAATCAAAGGTTCAATAGTATTCAAGAAAACATTATAAAGAATAAAAAACATCAAATACGACCAATATCTTGTAATCAAGTGTCAAACCCCACAGACTAGATCCAAGGAGTAGAAATGTCAAAGGCATCCCCTTCGGCCTATGTTTAGTAATCCAGTGTCAAGCCTACATGGGCCTAATCCAAGGTCCATGACCAAGGCATTCCCTTGATTCTAAGGATAAAATCCGTAGAAGAGTCAGTAAACAATTGGGTGGAGTACATGGAGTATAAATTTCCAATGTGGTCCAAGAAAGAGAGATATGGGGAGTAGAAATATCCCCACCATATAAAGTAATATGGATCCATGGTGTAGAAATGTCCATGGAATCCAAGTCATTTGAATCCAAGGAGTAGAAATTTCCACAGAATTCAAATAATAAAACAATTTATTAATCATTTCACAACCCATTCCATAATTCAATTCAACCTATTCTAGAATTTTAACATTTAATCACATTGAAAAAGGATGCATAAAACCCTCTCTTAATTTTACATTTAATTCAACTAGGCTCCCTCTACCAATGGCAAGACCACACAAACCAATGAGGTGGTATATCATAGGGATGATTCTGAAAAACACCTCATAGGTGGTCTAGGTTGGGGTGAAGAACCTCTAACCACATAATGGTACTAAGTGGGAAACCTATTTAGGTTTGAATAATTTAATCAAGAAATGTAATAAATGTAAGTGCAATTCCTAGAAAACCCAACATACAGAACAACGAAAAATAGCTATAAAGAAACAAAAAAATAAAACATATAGACCACTAAACATATATCCATGGTAGAACACTCATCCAATATGGACTTGTAAATCAGCCCTGATTAGAGTAAAATTAAAGAATGTATGAACACCCAAAAATAGGTCATAAGTGCTCGTAACAAAATAACATCATTGATAGAATGAAAAATGATGAAGCAAGACTAATGAGTGAATCACTTACCAATGGATATCCAATTAGATGATTATATGTCTAATAGAAAGTTAGAGAATACAAAACATCAAATCCTAGGTCTATTCCTCAATGGAGACACTCTAGAAGATCCTACATGGGAGATATGAGGGATTTCGTAAAAAATGAGGCCATGTCACTTATTTTAAATGATATCATTGGTAATTTACAAGACATGTAAATATGTTACACATTGTGTAATGCTCAGTATTTACCTCCTTGTGAAATATTATTACAAATAGAAAATTTACATTCCCATTACATTACACATCATGTAATGAATAAATGTAATTTATTCCAAGTAAAATCCATGTACTTGGCCTACATGCTACCTTCACCCCCTATCATGAACCAAACAAAGTCAACCCTGAACTAATCACCTGAGAAATCTCGTAACAGTTCCCAAGGGGGATTCTTGATCTTCTGGGGATGGAAACTACTATTTGGCATCAACAATAATCAATGGGGAACAATTTAGAACATGAAAAATGCATAAATAAATAAATAAAAATATAAAATGTAAGACTGAACTTGTAGTGATAAAGAAATAAAACTGAGCATACCTTCTTGTGACGTCATAGGTCACTATCAACCACTGAACCAACATTTCTCTATAGAGAACAAGTCTGTCCTGAATTAGCACAAGAAGATAAAAAATAATATAGATCTATATGCGTGAGAATTAAAATTAAATAGGTGTTCCCAAATAAACTATTTTTTATTCATTATCTTTAAAAATAAATCCAAGTCATTGTAGTTTGAAAATATAAATTAGAAAGAGGGTTTTTATCCATTTCCAAACAAGTAGCAAGCTAGTGCTTATGGAAACAAATTTTTTCTATTTTACCTTGAAAACATTTTCAATAGGAGAATAAATTTATCAAACAATATATTTATATAAATGAGCCTATTGTAAAGGATTTATTTCATTACATGATACACAAGAGTGTAAAGTAAGACATGTTTTTTCATTATTTCTAAAATAAAAAAACTGGCGCATAATGAATTCAGTAAAGCAGGACCGTAGAAAAATAGAGTTAATCGATAGTAAGCACCCTGGGAAATACCTAAGTTACTAGGTTAGTTGGGTTCTAATTACCCTCATACTCTCCTTAATTTACCATCTGCATAAGTTCCATTATCCTGATTAATCTAACTAATCCACAAAACCATAATTCTATTAGTTTGTTAACGTAATCCCATTAAGGAGACAAAGCCTCATCCTTGATGACTTGCCTAGCATACTAGGCCTTGTATTCCCACATATATATCTATGATTCCCATGTCCCATGCCCAAATGGAGGTGGTTTTTTATCAAGATAGAATATACATACATTTCACATACTTTTACTAAAAATCACTCCACTATCACACCTCATAAATCCCTTTCTGATCACAACCCCTTTTACCTTTCCAAAATGCATAAAATATTACAGGCACCATTACTGGCATACTTTACATGTTACACATTTAACACACATCACATGTCAAATATGAGGGGAATGTCTTAAATATGGGTTTTAATTTTCACAAAACTATTGAAGGTTCCAATCAGGCCTTATCACTTTAAAATTGTGAAACACATTTGATTTGGAAACCAAATTAAAAATTTAAAATGTAATACTCTTAAAAAATGATGAAAAACATGCATAAACAAAAGGTAACCTCTATTATAAGCTTTGGTAAAATATGGGAAGTTAGTGAAAATGCATTTCCAATAATCAAAAGCCAATTTTAATAGCATAAAAATTACATATAATGGTAAAATAAAATTTTTCTAATAATTAAACAATCATGGAATTAAAATTAAAGTTCTAATAATAGATAACCTACATCAAAACATGTTCCTTTTAACTGTGTATGTCTGAAACAATCCCAAAAGGGCCAAAAAATCAAAGAGATCCTCCTTTTATGCTTACACACATATGCACATATATATATATATACCCCTAGTTGCAATGTATATATTCCTATCACTATTAGGTAAAATATAAAATGAATATATATATATATATATATTTTACCCATTCATATGGGTGTAAGTAAACATCAGAAACGGTGGGATAAAACGCACTAGAAAAATATTATAAACTCAAAAAATAAAAAATCACTAATTAAAAAATGGGAAAAATTGATGAAGGGATCAAAACCTACTAAACTAAGGATGTATCCATTTTATTCAATAGCCATTGATATAATCAGTTCCCATGGGACCCAAGGGCCCTAAACATCAAGGAGAAACAACATAAATATCCAAAAGGGGGGGTCAGGGTTTAGACTAAATCGTAATCACCAACCTGGAGAAAACAAAACCAAGAAATGAGAAGAATATGGAAAGATAAATAGAGAAAAAAATCATTATAGTTGATCAAATCCATAATCATAAGAAGAAAAAATGATAGAAGGGAGTAGGAGGGGGAGGTCGTGAGCTCAAGGTAGCCCTCTCAGGCAGCTGGTCGAGCAATAGAAGGGGGAAGGGGGGTATCTCATGTGGATAGTTTGGTGGGGGAGACCTATTTGAGTATTTAATAACAACAACAACAATAATAATAAAATTATTATTAATATTAATAATCCTATTATTATTATTAAGTAGTTTCTTTTTTTAAAGGTTGGAAACTGCACATGGTTTGGATGCATGGTTGGATGAAATGTTTGCCAACTGTGCACCCCTTACTGGGCCCCTGGAGTACCATGTATGAGAATGAAACATGGTTTGGTAAAATACCCATTGAATATATGATTAATATCTACCCAAAAATATAGACATTATGCATGAGTTGCACGTGGTTTCTACTAACTATGTGCCAACTATGGATCAATGCTAAAAACACTAAATTTTATAATCTAAAACCAAATTTGATATAAACACAAAAGAGATTATAAATATGAATAAATAATTAATTTATTTGATATATCATGTTTAGGTTGTGACAATTATCCCCATTGTGACACTCTCTAACCCCAAAAGTCCCAAAAGACATAACTAACTGAGGAATTAATAAGATAAAACCCAAAATAAAACCTCAACCACAAGAATACAATGAACTAAAAAATCAATTTGCACTGAATACATAAAATTCAATAACTAAAATAAGATATCAGGGTCATACTAAAGGAATAAATTCATTATCCAAATAATAAATAGATGAGGTGAATGGACATGAACTACAAAACAATGGGACAAAGGCTGAGGTACTCATATCTCCAAAAGTAACCTGAATAAAAGGAACACCTTGAACCCTAACATAATTATCACCAAGAGAAACCCATAATAGTCAGTTTGGTATTTACATGATCAGTCATCACATTACCCAATTCCCAAGCAATAATAACTACTATGATAAGGGTTGGGTAATGTAGTGATAAAAAATTTCCCCATCATGGATGCTATGAATACTTGGTTTTCTGTGATCTCATCCTATGGTGGTCTCCCAACCATATTAGGACTCTATAAAAATATTGATTTCCTAAAATTTAACCAACTAAAAAATATGAACAAAATTTATAACACTGGTGAGACTTCTTAAATTTATAAATTACATATGATCGTATTAAGTGAATACATCAACAAGACCCTTAGTGGGTCTCCCAACCATTATGAAACTGATCAGCCTAGATGAACCACCAATACAAGGAGGCCTAATGAGAGAGACTAAAATCAAAACAAGAATAATCTCATTTTAATAATTTCCATAAGACATCTTAACTAGACACTACTCAAAAAATAAAACCATTCAAAAATAAATCCACTAAAACCACCAAAACACAGGTGGCATGGGTTTCTAAAATAGACAGCCATGGGAAGGGAAAACTTAAAAAACATATTCTCCAATGTTAGAGATAATCTGTTAGATCTATATTTTTTTCTAATCCCATAAATTTCCCAACTGCATAAAAATTTTCACTCTATGACATATGGCTGGAGATCTGATGTCTTGAAGTATCTCATTCCCCACAGTTGGGAACTAATAACCATTGATCGAGTCTTCTTCTTATGAAAACAGAGCTTACATGACTTTTTAATGGCCAAAACATCTTCAAACCTTAAAAGTATTTTCTAAAATAGATTAAATTTCCAAAATTAACTATACTTGAGTCAGGAAAGATGGTGGTCTGATGAACAAGAAGTAAGAATTTACAAATTCGACACCCAAGTAACAGGTTTCTCTAGTTCATACTTTTCATCAGAGGGGGAACCCTTCATTTTCATCTCAATAAACACAACATACATCTACCACAAACTTCCCTAATAAAACCAACTCTTCTAGGGACACCTCATTCAATAATTTCCCAAATAGAAATTGAATGGATAAGCAAACACAATCCTTAATCATTAGATAAATACCCTACACAAAGTGTGGAGAATTCAACTGATCGCTTGTTTCTAACTCAGAGGTAAAGAAACTGGCCTAATCAAGATGTTCAATTCAACCATTCACCATTTGTTGACCTAGATGAACACATGATATCTCTATTATCCTTAAACCTTTAATGATCCTCGACCACCATGAAGAAAAGTAGGCTATAATAAAAAAACCTGACTCCCCTCACTCCCATGGTATTATGGAAAAAACCAACAATCATAATAATCTCCCAAAAAACCTTCAAGGAATTTCTTGGAGGCATACTCTAAAACATATAAATATACCTAACCATCTTAATGTTAAACTATGTCTCAACCAGATCTCAACCAAGAAAATATTTCAATCTAAAAACAATACATTAAAAAACAAACACCACACAACAGAACCAAAATACCCTTTTTGATACCACCACTTTCATTCCGAATTCGAACCCATTTTCCACATCAAAATAATTTGAACATAAAAACCCATTTCAAAATATGCTTCCCATTTTAGGTCTCTTTGGAATAAAATTATTCCATCTCACCCACTTAACAAAACAACATAATCCTCCTTTTTTTTAAAAACATTTCCACCATGAAGAATAAGAAAAATATGTATGGCAATTACCTATAGTATTCCATGAAGCACTAAACATACCCTTTCCCAAGCTATATTAATCACACATCCCCATTTACCAAAAAATATTCACTCACCACATACATAAATATATGTGATAATCAATAGGAATTAAAATGGTTAAACATAAAAAATCCCTTTATAAGATAATCTTTAAAATGTTCCCCATAAATTTTTAAAACCACTGATTATCATTTCAAAACAAAAAATTTCTATATTCCCAATAAACTTACTTCCAATTTTTCAAAAAATCTTCTAAAATCCCATTTTCATTTGAAAATGACTGCCATATTCAAAACAACCAATTTCACTTTAAAAAATATTTGAGTCCTTAATTCTTGAAATACCATTATAGATAAACCATCCACCATTTTTCCTAACTAGAAATCATTTTAAAATATAAATAAAAACAGACCTAAATAAAATCAAACCAACACCAAAAACAAATAAAATATACCCCATAATCGATAAAAAATACAAAAATCTTGTAGGATTAACTGCAACACAGGGCTTTGCCGTTGGGTTTGGCAGGTCTTTTACCAACTGGGTGAGCACATCGATGGCCATAAAAGGAAATTGCACGCTCTAATAATGATTTTACATACTGTTCACAACAACCATGAACCCTCTAAATCCCTCCCATAATAACCACTAAATCCTAAAAACCTACCAAAAAATGCTCAAACAGAACCCAAGGTCCTTGAAAACACCTAAGGTCCAAGCTTGGATTTTGAGGAAAAACTATCCTGGACAACCCTAGAAATTAAATTTTCCTTCTAGATAGGTGGCGATCAAGTGCCTACCCATGACTGGATACTTGAATTCTAAAAATCCTAGCTATCAACATCTAGACATCCAAAAATAATAGGGTCTAATTCTTATGATACCATTATTTCATGAACCAACCCATGTCAACCCCAAACTAGTCACCCATGCCGACTAGAGACAAGGCCTAAGAGGTGTTCTCGATCCTCCTTGGATGGAAACTGATATTGATAATCAAGAAAACTTAGTTGGGAATGTTTTTCCCAAGAAAAATAAATAAATAAATAAATAATAATTCAACTAGTAATAATGAAACATTAGTGAAAAAAATGAGCATACCTTTATGTGACCTTGTAGGTCACCAACAACCACTGAACCAATGTCGCCCCACAGTGTCCATGTCCAAGCTAGAGGTTTCACCAAAATGGAAAAAAATTAGACATATAGGCATAATTATTAAAACTCATTAGGAATTTTCGAATAAACTATTCTCTATTCATTAACTTTTAAAAAAACCATGTCATGATACTTTGAAAATATAAATAAACAAAAAAGGTTTTTTATCCATTTAAAAACACATATAAGGATAAAGATTTTGAAAACCAATTTTTTTCTTTTACATTGAAACCCATTTTAATTGGGAAATGTATTTTTAAAAAAAAATTACATAAAGAAGATTATCGTAGAGAAATCATTTCTTTATGTTCTAAACATGATTGGAAAGTAATTTTTTTAATTATTTATGAAATTAACGGAAAATTGATCATAAAGAATTACTATAGAAAATAAGGATATACGATAGCAAGCACCATTGGTAATCACTAAGAAACTATGTTAGATGGGGTCATAGTATTCTCATGATCTTAGTGATTGACCCTGGAAATAAAGGTCTATTTTCTTTCTCAATCTAACTGATACACACCACCATAGTTTAGATAGTTTTTTAATGTAATCCTAATAGGGAGATCAGGCCTTGGCCCTACCGACTCTCCTAGAATACTCGACCTATTATACACACCTAGATTCCTAGGATTCACATGTTCCATATCCAAATGGAGGTGTCTTTTATTTCAATATATCATATGCGTACATTTCACATACATTTACTAAAAACCACCATCTACTATCTCACCTATAAACAACCTTTTTATGAAAAACCCCTTTTACCTTTCCAAAATATACAACAAATAGAGGTCTACATTACCAGCATACCACACATTTTACGTATTTAACACAAATCACATTTCAAGTATATAGTTCATGTCATAAAAATGGTATATCATTTCCATAAAAAAACTAAAGGTACCAAACATGACTTATCACAATAAAATATAGAAATTATTTTCATTTAGAAAATTAATTAAATATTTAAAATGAACTCCTCTTATAAAAAGATTAAAACATGCCACAAGAAAAGGGAACCTCTATTATAAACATACATAAAACATGGGAAGTGAGTCAAAATACAATTCCAAACAATAAAATTAACTTTTAATATAATATAAATTGCATATAATGGTAATAAATAATTTCTTAAAATAATCAAGAAATTATGGAATTCAAATTAATGGTTAGGGCACATAGAACCTTCCTCAAAACATATTATTTCTGATGACATAAATCTGAAACCACCCTAAAAGGGCCACAGACACAAATATATCCTCTTGTGTACCGAGAAGCATATGAAAATATACATGTATATATAAATAACCCTACCTTCAATTTAAATATTACTCTAGCCATGAAGGAATATATATGAAGAAGGTATATATATACATACCTTGCTAGTGTATATGGGTGTGAGTTTCCTTCATAAAAGGTAGTCGAAAATGAATTAAAAAAATAACATAAACTCAAAATAAAAATAAAAATACCTATTTAAAAATTGTGAAAACTTGAAGAACAAAACTAAACATAACTGAAATCCATGGTAAAGCCACTATGTTCAATGGTCATGTCTATAATTAGTTCCTACGAGACCAATGGACCCTAGGCATCATTAAGAAATAAGATAAATACCCAAAAGGGGGGTTAGGGTTAATTATAAATCACGTACACCACTCATGAGAAAATAAAACTATGAAAATGAGAAAAATATGAAAGGATAAGAAGATATTAAAATAAATGGAGTTTATTGCACCAAAAAATGGAAGTAAAATTGGTGACTAAAGAGAGGAGTAGAGTTTGTGCACATAAGGGAGCCCTCCTAGGTGGTCAGTTGAGCGAGAGGAGGGTGGGGGTTTCATGTGTAGAGAGGGTAGTGGGGGAGACCCATTTTAGTGTTTAATAATAATAATAATATATTATTATTATTATTATTATTATTATTATTATTATTATTATTTTTTAAAACATTTTTTAAAGGATTAGACACTATGCACGGTTTGATCACATTGTTTGAAAAATTATGCATTAATTGTGTACCCCTCAATAAGCCCCTATTGGACTATGCATGGGTAGGCCTCATGGATTTGAAAACTAAGAACTATCTATATGATTCAGCTCTGTAAAAAACTACATACATTTTACATGGGTTATGCACAATTTCTCCTAACAGTGTTCCAACCATATACCTATGATAAAAACTAAGAAATTTAAATTATAAACCAATAATTTTCTAAAAAAATATCAAGGCTAAAATTAATTAATATATATAGGTTAGCATGTGATTCCCCTTCTATCTTATTTTAGAAATACTCAACCAGCCCACAGGCTCGGCACTAAGGGCTATTCAAAAAAGAGAAATTAAACATGAATTTAAATAGAAAAATAAAAGGATATATACCATATATAAAACCCATATTCTTATAATATTCTCCCCTTAAATCAATTCTTATGTGAACTATGTTTCCCAGGGTGGTCAAGAATCGTCTGAGAATAAATCTGGACACTGGGAACATAAAATAGCCTCCCGCTCCTAGGTCTCATCATCTAAATGGTCGTGCTACCATAACACCCATACTAGAGGGACATAAAACCTCAAAGATTCTTCATTATTTTATAAACAATGCATATTGGATTCTCCTCAAAGGATATATCTACCTGTAGCTCATCCTCCTTAGGTTGAATAATGTGAGAGTGGTCAGAGTGATAACAGTATAACTATGATACATGGAAGATTCCATGCATGGATTAGTACCTATAAGGTGACTATAATCGATAGAATACTGGCATGAATATCTCAAGAATCTCAAATGACCCTACATTTCATGGTGAAAGCTTACCCTATCTTGGAATCCATATATACCCTAGCCTATGTGAGACATAGAAAAATACATAATCCCTAACCTCGAACTCTAGAGGTCATAGACGATGATTGGTGTAAGATTCATATCTTGTCTATGCAGTGTCCATCTACATTTTGATATACTAGACCTACTTCATAGTCTTCTGAATGAAACGAAGTCCTAATAATGTTTTCTCTTACCTGAATAGAGGTGATAAACATGGAATATCATATAAAGCCTCATAAGGTTCCATCTATATAGTATCATGATACATATTATTTTAGGAAAACTCAAATATAGGTACATGCCTTTCTCAAGATACCTCAGAATCCAGGACACATCCTTAGAGAATTTACTCAAGAACCTGTATGGTATGCTCTTACTTAAAATTAGTCTTAGATTGGTATTCCTTGGTCAAAAGTACATGTGTACACAATACCCTCTATAAGCCCTGACAACATTGAGATGTGAACCTGGCATCCTTGTTTGATACAAAAGATTCAATATCCCCATGAAGTCGCACAATCTCTTGTATGTAATGTCTCCCAAGATCATATACTAATAAGGTATCCCTATTAGAAAAGAAATTAGAGTCCATCGTGAGCTTGTCCATGATGAACTATATGACATTAATAGTTTGAGGTGACCTCTATAACCCATTCATGAAATCCATTGAAATATCATCCCATATTCATTCATGAATGAACAAATACTCTAAAATAGTATCTTCCTGCTGGTGTTCCACCTTCACCTATTGACAGGTGGAACACCTCATGAAAAAATCAAATACCACTCATTTCTTCCTCTATAACTAATATTGACAGTGTAAGTCTTGATAAATCATGGTAACATAGAGATGTAATTCCGAAGGTGAGGAATGAAATTATTACATAAGTTTCTCATGAATGTCTACTGGAACCCAAATGTGACCATGAATATGTATAATTTCATCCTTGATGACTATCCAACCAAGAAGTGGGTCTTCACCTGCCATGCTCTCCCATAGTACCAAGCCATCAGAATCTGATAGCTACCTCATCTTCTCCATATCCAGAAGAATGGAAGTCACTTCCATGGAGGAGAGGAATGTCTATCCATGACTATCCTACACCTCTAGGAGCATCTCTGAAAACAAGTCCATGAGCTACTACTCACTCCTAGCCTCGTGAACCACCTGTTTTTGAGTATTCTAGATAAGATTTTATAATACAACATTTCCTTTACTAGGTGTATAGGCTAGCTAAAATTTTAAGGAATGAATATAATCAACCCATCTTATTTGAGGAAGGTTTAAATCATGATGTTTGAGTATATACATGAGGATTGTTTAGTATGTAAACACCATAAAATTCTATCCAAGTATATAGTGACTCCCAAAACTAAAAACATGAACAACTACTTCTAAATCAAGGTCATGCATTTGGTAATTCAGCATATGTGGTCTCAAATAGTGAGACCAGTAAACCATAACTTGACCACCTTTTATCAAGATAATTCCCAGGATGATATCTGATGCATCATAGTAAACCTTATAACCTTTTACAGGATCTGGAAAATCAGTATTGGTGCTGAATTTAACCTTCCCTTAAGCTAATGAAAATTGTTTTCACTCTTTTAAGACCATACAAAATTAACCCATTTTTTAGCTAATATCCTGAGAGACATTTCCAAAATTGGAAATTCTTGGACGAAACAAATGTAATAACTAGATATTCCCTATAAAATAAGGATATAAAATGATTTCTTGGGTTGTTCCTGAGAAACCACAACAATCATCATCTCTAGATCCACACACACTTCTATATCTGAGATGATATGACCCAAGAAGAAAACTTCATTTATCCAGAACTGAATTTTTTTTGATATGCGCATACATACTATGATCTCTAAATATCATTACAACAATGTCAAGGTGTTCAGAATAATCATGTTGATTATAATAATACACCAAGATGTCATCAGTGAAAACCACCATGATAGAATCTAGATATGGGTGGAAAACTTGATTCATTAAGGCCATGAAAGCTACTGGTGAATTTATGAGATCGAACGACATAACCAGATACTCATAAAGGAAATATCTACTATGGAATGTTTAATGATGTATGTTTGTTAGGATGACATAGACCTGGTGATAACATAGCCTAAAATAAATTTTTGAGAAAACTCGTTCTCCACAGAGCTAGTTGAAAAGATCACATATCAGTAGTAGGAGATATCAGTTCTTAACCATAAACTGGTATAATATTTGGAAATCTACATATATTCTAAGAGTTTCATTTGATTTTTTTCTAAAAAAGTACCTATTAAACCCATGGAAAAATATTGTGTCACATAAACCCCTTTGTCTTCAAGTCCTCTAGATTTATCTTGAGAACCATAACTTAGTAGTATTCGTTCTATGAGGAGATATGGATACCAGTGCAGCTCATAGATCTTTCCCGATAGATAAATCCACCTATATCTCAGATGGTAAACAATAAAAGTATTCTATGAAAATGTCACAGAAGTGATCAACCACTAGAGGTATGTTCACCTGATGCATTCCCTAATCATAAAAATATAAGCTAGTAATATGGGTTGTCATACCTTCCAAACTATGATGCTCTTGTCTGGCTCTTCAGCCAGGAACTCAAATTAACCTTTGTAAAGAAAAACCCCACCATCAGGTGATCTAAATGTAACCATTTAGAGATAGATATTGATGTAATCATGACAGGGGATAAAGTATTCCATCCCAATAATGATGTAAAACCCTATAATTTATTGAAAAAAGAGGTCCCATATGAGGCGACACCCACCGACCTCAAGGTTAACTCCCTGTACTGGTATAAAATCTACAATATATTCCCCATAAAAGTATTGATTGTCATAATCCCATCAAAAAACTAAACATCAAGCCCATGGATCTCCACTACAGGAAAAAATATGAAATAATGTGAAGCACATGTATCAAAAAGCATAGATACATAGTAGAGTCTATTAATATCATACCTATAACCATAGATTCCCCGATTCTCTTATCATTAGTTATCATATGTATAGAATACATCCGGAATAAATTGTGTCCATATGAAACAAACGAACTACATGTAGCAGGACCACTATTCTGTTGAGGTACAACCAGTATTTGGTCCCATGTCCATGACCATCCCCTCAACTTGAATGGCCAGTAGTACTCCTGCTTCAAGCTTGATACGGATTTGTAAATCCCACTCCAAAACCTAGAGTCAGATTTGACCTCCTTATAATGACCACTAAATGGAATTTACTACAAAATCACTATATATGGTCCATCGTACCACCTGTTCGGCACACAATTGGGTCACTATTACAATTTATCCTCATATCTCCCCATCTACTGCACTATTAATAAAATAAATAACTACCAGTAATCATACTATGGATGGTATTCCCCTCATTATAAGTCTCAAAAAATAATTTCCTTCCACCTAACATGGAACCACTAGGTTGAGCAGCTGCACTAGCCTAAATTGGCCACCAGCTTCTCTCTAGTTATGTTCAGTAATCAGTGACTGATTTACAATCTCGATTATATTAGGAAACTAGTACATGTTGAACTATGATTGAACAACATGTTATATACCTTCCTTGAATCATCTCTCTCTAGATGGATCCTTAGATAGATAGATTTGTGTACAGCACTGAAGCCATGTAAATCATGTGAAATAATCCATACTATTCATCACACCCTACTCCAGACGTATAAAATTGTGAACCCGCTCATCCCAAAATTTATCTAGAATGAATTAGTCATAAAACATATATAGGAAATCCCTCCTAACTATATCCCAAAGAATATCATCTTGGTTCATAACATCCCACTAATGTTTAGATTCTCCCTAAATCATATACATCATGATCTTTACTATTATATTATTTAGTGTCTCCAGCTACTCAATGATTAATAAAAAATCTCAATCTATAGCTCAACAGCCTATGGACCACTATCCCCTAAGAAAGTTGGTGGATGCTACTGCTGGAAGAAATATTTCAACTTTTTCCATTTACAAGATAAGCTTTAGGGATCTATGAATATTATTCATAAATAGTATGAAACCCTCGTAGATCTTGGAATCAAAACTCATTTCTGATACAACTGATGGAGCCATAAGTTCCACTACTGGAAGTCCTAATGATGTACCATGACCCACCACCTATGGAGCATGGTATTCACCACCCTCCTAGAGCACAACCCAATAACTTAAAGGCGTCATGTGTCTACAAATATAAAGTAAAAGCCTTATAAAAGCTTTGATAAAGAAAAAATAAAAAAATATAAGCATAAGACAGGTTGAATCCTCTCTATAAACACGCCACACCCTTCTTCCGACTCCAAAATCCATGACCAAGTAAAAGGAACCATAATAAGGAACACTCGAAACACTGCATATATCCCACTTCTAAAGTCCAGACTATGTCAAGATCTTTGTTTCAAAAATTAAAATCAATTAAGTTCATATTTATATTACAATTTTATTTAAATAGTTAAATTACATAGATCACCATTTCCAATTTATAATGGTCCATAAAAATTATAAATTGAAGTGTGTTTTCAATTTTATCCCAACCATAACATGTCATAGCCCATGTGAAAAATGGTCCATGTATCGACATTCAATAATTGACTGCTTAATATGTATACATTATCCTATTTCAGAAAACGCTATTAGTTCCACGTTGGAACCTTATGTAAAAATTATGTTTCTCAATCACCTACACAAAACATTACCAATTATATTTCTCAATCCCTTACGCATGGAACATGAATTACATATATTCCTAAAATGATGCATAAGATGGATTACCCTCATTATATCAAGCCATGGTAAAATCTCTAATCATAAAGAAAATCAATGATCAAGATTTTCACCAACCGGTGAAGTAAAATAAAATTTAATAGAAAAATACAAAACAATAATTCGAATTTATGGAAACCAGGTAATTACCCCAAATGCATGTCAGTTACTCCCAAGCATGACTTATAACCGCATTCTAATACTTTATAAATCTTCTAACTACTATCTCAAAATAGTAAGGTAGGAAAAGAAATATGCCCATGATACCACTTTGTAATGTCTTGACCTAAGATCCACTAAATGGTACCATGATTTGGTGGGTAACATGGCCTCTAGTACACCTCCTCATATTCAAGAGGCTACCGACTAGTAGTTATGGTCTATGGTGGAACAGTGGGGGTAATCCCCTTATGATCACAATGTATATTAACATTATAAAAAATAGTCAATAGTATAAGAAATAATAACAAAATGTAATATTAAGAGATAACATCTAGATAATATAAATAAATAAGCCCAAAATTTGTGTCATATAAAATATGACGAACATGTAATTTCTCTAGATAAAGGGAAGGAAATACATGGAAACATGCATCGAAAAAAGTAGAAGTATCAAAACTATAAAAGATAAAAAATAAATATCCCTACATAACTTCATGATAATAGATTGGACTTGTTCTCCTCTACTTCTATGTAATGAGAAAATCAAGCATCATAATGTGGGTGCTTGTCCAGGTCCCTACTTGCATCCATAAAGTTGGTCCAGGTACCCAACAGCGGCCCAAACTGGGTGTGAAATAACACTCAGTTGGCCACCAACAATGGTATATATAACATTTATAGTCTTTATATAATATAAATAAGTGTACAATATATAAAATATACAAAGTGATAAATCCATAAGTGAAACTATACATCATGTCAACATTAATCAAGCACCATAATAAGGGTCAACTAAAATCAAGAAACCGTAAACACAGGATAGTTATAAAGCAAGGGAAAAACATATACAACAACATATGTAATGTAATAAAGTGTCATACCCCATGGGATGGATCCATGGAATAAAAATGATGAAGACATCCCCTTTGGCCTATTTGGAGTAATCTAGTGTCAAGTCCACATGGGTCAGATCCAAGGTCTACAATAAAGGAATCCTCTCTAGTCCATGAAGCAGATCCTTAGTAGAGTATATAATGAATTGGGAAGAGCCCAAGGAGTGGAAATTTCCATGGTGGTCAAATAAATCCAAATCATGGGAGTAAAAATATCATAGCCATCAAAAGTAATCATGATCCATTGAGTAGAAATATCCATGGAATCCAAGTTAGTTTAATCAATGGAGTAAAAATGTCCAAGGAATTCTAATCATAAAGTAATTCATTTATAATTTCATAACCCTTTTTATATTTACATTTAACCCATTAAAAACATTTTAATGACATTTAGTCACATGTAAAAGGAGGTATAAGACCCTCTCCTAATGTCTCATTCAATTAAACAAGGCTCCCTCTACCAAATGCCTACTCACACACACCTAATGAGGTAGCATATCATTGGGAAGAGAATCAAACACACCTCACATGTGGTCTAGGTTTAGGTGAATGACCTCCAACTATATAATTCCACTAATTGGTATATCTAATTAGGTTTAAAAAATTTAATCAATGGATTTAATCAATTTAAGAGAAACACATTGAAATTCTAGCATAAGACACAATAAAAACTAGATATAAAACAACCAAACATTAATGGAAAAGGTATAGACCAGCTACCATATACCCTTGGTATAACACTCATCCGGTATTGGGTCATCCCTTGGCTCAAATAAAAATAAAATGAAAGAATGGATGAAAACCCTAAAAATAGGGCATACATGATCACACCAAAATAGCACCATTGATTGAAATGAAAACTAAAAAACAAGCATATGGAGTGAAACACTTATCAGTGGTTATCAAATAAGATGATAATATATTGAATCGGGGTCAGATGATCAAACAACATCAAAGCCTAGGTTCAGGCTTCAAATGAGCTTCTCTTAAAGATCTTGTATGAGAGAGAGGAAGACTTTTGTAAAAAATGAGGCCATTTATTTTTATTTTAAAATCTTACCTTGGGTATTTACAAGGAGTGTAAATGATTTACACATCATGTAATGCTTGAGGTTTCACTTATAGAGAAATTGCATTAAACGTCATGAATTTACCTTCCCAAGGAATTACACATTTTGTAATGAATACATTCCCTATATTCCATGTACAAATCATGTACTTGGCATACATGCTACTTTAATCCCCTTCATCCACGTTTCAAAAACACCAAACCATCTCGTAGCCTCGACACTAGGGTCTGTGCCAAAAAGAGAAAAAAAAAATCTTTTTAATTAAATACTAGAAGGATCCATACCGCATAGAAAATTGGGTTCATACGTTGGGTTTTTAGACGATTTAGGGTTTTTTTTAATTTATTATGTTTTTAGGGGATTTGGGAATTTTTAGGTTTTTAAGGTTTTCATAGGTGTTTTAAGGGTTTTATTATTTTTTATGTTTTTAGGGATTATTATGATTTTTGGATAATTATGGTTTTTATGGATTTAGAGGGATCTTATGAGATTTTAGGTTTTTTAACATTTCATAGATTTTAAGGGGTTTAAAGCATTTTTAGGTTATTAAGGTTTTCTTATTGGTTTTCAAGGTTTCTATTGTTTTTACTATTTTAGGTATTTTTAGGTATTTTCTATGATTTTTTACTTTTTATGGTTTTTAGGGATTTTTACATGTTTTTTAGGTTTTTTATGGGTTTGATCATTTTTTGGGTTTTTAGGTTTTTTTAATTCTTAACGATTTTATGGTTTTTAGGGTTTTTAGATCATTTTTATGTGTTTAATGGTTTTTAGAGTTTTTAATGGGTTTTAGGGGTTTTATGGTTTTATGGGGTTTATGGTTTTAAATATTTTTTAGTGTTTTTATAATATTTTAGGGGTGTTAGAATTTTTATGTTTTAGTTATTTTATGTTCTTTTAGGTTTTAAGGTTCTCTTTAGGGTTTTCAAGGTTTTTAGGGTTCTAATATTTTAAGGTATTTTAAAATATTTTCTAGAATTTATATTTTTATAGGTTTTTTCTGTATTTTGATAGTTTTAATGGTGTTATGGTTTTTATCATTTTTAGGGATTTTATGGATTTTATGTGATTTTAGTTTTTTATGGTTTTATTAGGGGTTTTCAGGGATTTTGGTCATTTTAAAATTTTTAGGCTATTTGGTGTTTTTTGGGATTTTTATCGGTTTTAGGGATTTTGATGTTTTTTCAGGTGTTTATGATTTTTTGTGTTTATTGTTTTTTATGTTTTTTAGTGTTTTTTCAGTTTTTATATTTTTTGAATTTATTAGGGTTATAGTGATTTTTAGAGTTTTTAGTGGGTTTTTTTGGTATTTATGTTTTGGGGGGGGCTTTATGATATTTTGTATTTTTTAGGATTTTAGCATTTTTTTGTTTTTTATAGGTTTTAGGTTTTTTTTGTTTTTAAGGTTTTCTCTGTTTTTTTAAATGATTTGTACGGTTTTTTATGTTTATATGGATTTTTATATATTTTAATAAAATTTATGGGATTTATACTTTTTAGGTATTTGAGGGTTTTATGTTTTTTTTAAAAAAATTAGATTTTTTACGGGTTTTTTAGTTCTTTAATTGTTTTTAGATTTCTGTAATATTTTTATGGTTTTAAAGGTTTTTTATATTTTTTAGTTTCCTTTTTTGTTTTTATTTTATTTACTTTTTTCTTAAGGTTTTTAGAGTTTCTTATTATTTTTGGGATTTTTTATTTTTTTTTGTTTTTAGGGTTTTTAGGAATACGAAGGGATTTCATGGTTTTTAGGGGTTTTGGAATTTTTGTTTTTTTAGGGGTTTATGGGTTTCTAATGTTTTTAAGGGGTTTGTGGGTTTAAATGGTTTCATATTTTATAGTGGTATTTTTGGGTTTTTATAAGGTTTGTCTTTTTATGGTTTTTAGGGGTTTTTATAGGTTTTATAGTTTTAGGTTTTAGGGGTTTTAGGGTTTCTTATGTTTTTCATGGATTTTTGTGATTTTAGGTTCATATGGTTTTCTTATGGGTTTTTTGGGTTTGTAGGGGTTTTTATGTTTTAGGTATTTTTTATTTATTTTTTAATATTTTTATGGATTTTATGGTTTTAATGGATTTTGTGGTTTTTTAGTGTTTTTTAGGGTTTTTATATTTTTTGGGATCAGGGGTTGTTTTTTATCTTTTTTGGGGTTTTAATGTACTTTAGAGTTTCTTAATGTTTTTAGGGGTTTATTTTTTTTATTTTTAGTATCCTTTTAGGGTTATTATTGGTTTTAGGTTTTTTTATGATTTTTAGGGGTTTCATGGTTTTTAAGTGTTTATAATGGTTTTAGGGTATTTTTTATGTTTTTTGGCATTTTATATTTTTAAGGATTTTGTCTTTTTAAGCATGTTTAGGTTTTTATGGTATTCCTAGTGTTTTTAAAGGTATTTAGGTTTTTTTATGTTTTAATGGATTTTTTAGGATTCTTTAGTATTTTTTTGTTTATAGGGATATTGAATGTTTTTAGGCATTTTTAATATTGTTAGGTTTTTTTTTTGTTTTTAGCATTTTTAGGTTTTATATGGGTTTTATTTTTTCAAGATATTAAGGTTTTCTGAGGGGTTTTTAGAGTTTTTAGGTTTTTATAGGTTTTTAGGTATTTTTATGGATATTTTATTATTTTTATGGATTTTTATGATTTTTAAGGATTTTGAATATTTTAGGATTTTTAGTGTTTTTATAGTTTTTATGGGATTTCTAATTTTTTCTATATTATAGGGGTTTTAATGTTTTTAATGTTTTTTATATTTTTAGTCATTTAAATGGTTTTTAGGGTTTTTGGTGGCATTAATTGTTATTATGTATTGTTGGGATTTTTTATGTTTTTCAGTGGTTTTATGCTGTCTAGGGTTTTTAGGGTTTTTAGGGTTTTAGTGATTTTAGGTTTTTATGGGTTTGAAGAGTTTTTAGGTCTTTGAGGGTTTTTTTGGGTTTTTAGGGGTTTTAGGGTTGTTTATGTTTTTATGTGTTTTTTTAGTTTTAGTACTTTTATGGTTTTTATTATTTTTTTGGTTTTTAGTGTTTTTAGGTATTTTATGAATTTTGTGTTTTTAAGGGGTTTGAGGGTTTTTTTAGTTTTTAGGGGTCTTAATGTTTTTAGAGCTTTTAAGGATTTTATGGGTTGGGTTTTTTAGATTTTTTAGTGGCTCTTTATGGTTTTTAATGATTTTTTCATTTTTTAAACGTCTTTAATGGATTTTATGGTTTTTAGAAGTTTTAGGTGTTCTGGGATTTTTCAGTTTTTTTAGTGTTTTATACATTTTTATATATTTTTAGATATATATTTTTTGGGAATTTTATGATTTTTATAGTATTTTGGGGTTTTAGGGAATATGATAGGGTTTATCAGTTTTAGGAGGGTTTTTCGGTTTTTTGGATATTGTTCGTGTTATTTGGTATTTAAGTGTTTTTAGGTTTTTTAGACGTTTGAAGGGTTTTTAGGTTATTGAGGTTTTTATAGGATTTTTTTAGTGATTTAAGGTTTTTTAGGTTTTAGGGATTTTTATAGATTTTTTGTATTTTTTTCCTTTTTTAGTGTTTTTAGGGATTTATTTGGGCCTAAGGGTTTTTATGGTTTTTAGGGTTTTTAGCATTTCCAAGGTTTCTAGGTTTCTTTAGGGTTTATATGTTGTTTTTTAAGTATTTTATAGTTTTGTTCATCTTTTTTAGTGTTTGTTATGTTCATTGGGTTTTTAGGGTTTTTTTAGTTTGTTATGGTTTTAATAGTTTTTTAGGTTTTTTATTCTTTTTATAGATTTTCAGGTTTTTTGGATTTTATGGGTTTTATTAGTTGTTTAGGGGTTTATTTTTTTTATATTTTTTAACGTTTTAGGAATTTAAAATGTTATTAGATTTTTTAGTGGTTCTTTAGGAATTTTATGGGTTTTTATTTTTTAAGTTTTTAGTTGGTTTTTATGGTTTTCAGTGAATGTTGGGTTTCTATGGAATTTTTAGTGTTTTTAGTGTTGTTAGTATTTTTTGGATTTTAGGTATTCTTATAGTTTTTTGTTTTTCACGTTTTTTATGGTTTTTAGTGTTTTAGATATTTTTTACAATTCAAATAATTTTTTGGATTTGTATGGATTTTATTGTTTTTAGGGGTTTTAGTGATATTGAGGGTTTTTAGGGTTTTTAGGGGTATAGGGATTTTTGGTTCATTTTTGTAATTATTAATCTTTTTTGAGTTTTTAGGGGTATTATGTTTTTTATAATTTTTTAATGTTTTAGGGTTTAAAGGGTTTTAATGTTTTTAGTAATTTTACTGTGTTTTTATGAGTTTTTGAGGTTTTTGAGGTTTTTAGGTGTTTATGGTTTTTTTTTTGGTTTTATGGTTTTAAATATTTTTAGGGTTTCAAATGTTTTTAGGTTATTTAGGGGTTTTATGTGTTTTTAGATTTGTTAGATTTTCTTAGCAGTTTTCATGATTTTTAATGTTTTTTACATTCATTGGGATTTTTAGGGATTTTAGGATTTTTACGGATTTTTAGAGTTTTTAGGAAGTTTAAGGGGTTTATGGTTTTTTTAGGAATTTGTTGTTGTTTTTTTGTATTTAGGGATTTTTAGGTTTTTTAGGTTTTTTATGTTTTTTAGAATTTATTTATCTTTTGTGGGGTTTAGGTGTTTTATGGTTTTTAAGAATTTATATGGTTTTATTAGAGTTTTTTACATTTTTTTGATTTTAAGTTATCTATAGTTTTTTTACGATTTCTCCGGTGTTTAAGGATTTTGATGTTTTTTGGTTTTTAGGTTTTCTATGTTTTTTGTATGTTTTTAGGGGTTTAATATTTTTTAGTGTTTTAATGTTTTTAGGGGTTTAAGGGGTTTTTATAGTTATTCGTGATTATTTAGGGTATTTATCAGTTTTTAAGGGTTTTATGGTTTTTATGTTTTTTTATTGTTTTTTGGGGTTTTTATCATTTTTTAGGTTTTAGGGTTTTTTTTGTTTTTTTAAGGATTTATAATGATTTTTTATGGTTTTTAATGTTTTTTATTTTTTAGGGATTTTTATTTCTCTTTTTAAATTTTTCGGGGTTTTTAGTATTTCTTGGGATTTTAAGCGGTTTTAGGTGTTTTTAGGGGTTTTTGGGTTTTGTAGGGTGTTTAGTGTTTTAGGGTTTTATGGGTTTTAAGTGTTTTTAGGTTTTTATGGTTTTCTTAGTGTTTCTCCTGGGTTTATGGTTTTTTTACATATTTTGGGAAATCTAGGGTTCTTTTGTATTTTAAGGTAGTTTTTTCCTTTGGTTAAGAGTTTTCTACATATTTGATGATTTTTTTTGGTTTTTAGGGTTTTTGAGCTTTTTAGGGGTTTTATGGTTTTTAATTTTTTTATTTTTTGTAGGGGTTTAAAGGGTTTTAGTGTTTCTAGTTGTCTTTTAGGGTTTTATTGGTTTTTAAGGTTTTTTGGTATTTAGGGTATTAAGGGTTTCTAGGGGTTGTTATGGTTTTTAGCATTTTTTAGGGTTTTTTGGTATTTTTAGTGTTTCTAGTTTTTTAAGGATCTCATACGGGGTTTTTGGGATATAATTAGTTTTTAAAATTTTTAGGGTTTTAGTGGGTTTTATCAATTTTTATGTTTTTAGGGTTTTTATGGATTTATGTGGGTTTTAGGGTTTTTATGTTCTCTTAGGGTTTTTATGGTTTTTGGATTTTAGGTTAATTTTCAATTTTTATGCTTTTTCTTCATTTTTGTGTTTTTAATGTTTTTATTTTTTAAAAGGTTTTTAGATTTTTAGTGGTTTTTAGGGATTTATTTTGTGTTTTTTGTGTTTTTTTGGTTTTTAGGGTTTTTATGGTATTGCAGGCCTTTTAGGGTTTTTTTTATTTTTAGGTTTTTAGAGGTTTTAAGAGTTTTAGGTCTTTAATGTTATCTTTGGGCCATTGATGTTTTTTTGCATTTTTTTTCCTTTTAGCTATTTTTAGTGATTTTTAATGGTTTTTTAGGTTTTGATGAATTTTAAGGGGTTTTAATGATTTCATTGGTTTTATGGTTTTTAGGGTTTTTAGAATGTTTAGGTTTTTTAGGGTTTTTAAGTGTTTTTTTTTCAAGGTTTTCTTAACATATTTCAGGGTTTTTGGTATTTTTTACCAATTTAGTGACTTGTATAGATTTTTTTAGATTTTTAAGGATTTTATGGGTTTAGAAATTTTGCGGGTCTTATGGTTTTTAGGGTTTCACGATTTTTTAGCTTTTAGGGGTTTTTGAGTTTTTTAGGGTATTATTTTTTTATAAATTTTTGCCTTTTTTTGGTTTAAAAAGGGTTTTAGATTATCAGTGGTTTTTAGGGTTCAATGGTTTTTTCTTATTTTTTTGGGTTCTTCATGTTTTTATGTATTTTTGGGTTTAATAGAATTTTTAGATTTTTAACATTTTTAAGTGTTTTTAGGGTTTTTATAGTTTTGTTAGGGTTGTTATGGTTTTTATTTTTTTAGGGATTTTTAGGAATTTTTTAGGAATTTTTTGGTTACTTAGGGTTCGTAGGAAATTTTAGATTTTTAAGTGTCTTTTTAGGTTTTATGGTATTTTTGGGTTTTTAAGTTTTTTTTTGAGTTTTTTAGTGTTTTAGTGTGTTTAGGGTCACATATTGGTTTTTAGGGTTTTTAGTGTTTCTTATGTTTTTATGGGTTTTAAGTGTTTTTAGGTTTTTAATATTTTATTATGGATTTTCATGTTTTTTTGGTTTTTTATGTTTTTTGGGATTTTTAGGATTTTTAGGGTTTTCTAGTTTTTTAGGTATTTTGATGGTTTTAATGGTTTAATAGGGATTTTTCATGTTTTTTTGGGTTTTTAGTTATTTTTAGGACTTTTGGGAGTTTTATGTGTTTTTGGGTTTTAAAGGTTTTCTTACGGGCTTTCATGGTTTTAGGGGTTTTACATTCTTTTGGGAATTTATGGATTATTTATATTTTATGGTTTTAAGATATCTTAGAGGTTTTGAGTATTTTGTGGGTTTTTAGGGGTTTTAGGTGTTTTTATGGTTTTTTAGGGATTTTTTGAGTTTTTTAGGTTTTATAATATTTTTAGGGTTTTTAATCATTTTTATAGGTTTAAAGTGTTTTTGAGTTTTTAGAGTTTTTTAGGGTTTTTAGTGGGTTTTAGGATTTTTATGGTATTTAGTGTTTTATGGTTTTATGGTTTTTTAAGGTTTTAAGGTCATTTTAGGTTTTTTAGTGTTTCTAGGTTTTTAGGGTTTTTTAGAGTTTTTAGGGTTTTTAGAATCTTTTATAATTTATGGGGTTTTTTAGGGTTTTTTATTTTTTTATGGTTTTTAGGGATTCTAAGGGTTTTTGGGGTTTATAAAGTTTTTAGGGGTTTTTAGTGTTTTTAATGTTTTTAGATTTTATATAAGTTTTAATTTTTTTTATATGTTTATGAGTTTCTTAGGAATTTTCATGGTTTTTAGTGTTTCTTGCGTTTTTAGGTATTTTAATGTATTTTTTAGGATTTTTCAGTATTTTTAGGGGTTTTAGGTACTTTTAGGGTTTTGGTAAGGATTAGGGGTTTTTTGTTTTTTTTGGTTTTTAGGGTTTATTTGAGTTTTTAGGATTTTAATGGGTTTTTAGAGTTTCTCAACATCTTGAGTTGTTTAAAGGGTTTTAGTGGTTTCACTCATTTATTGTGTTTTTATGGGATTTTGGTGTTTTCAAGGTTTTTAGGGGTTTTATGGTTTTTAGGGATTTTAGGGTTTTCATAGTCATTTTAGGGGTTTTAGAATTTTATAATGTTTTTAGGGGTTTTAATTGTTTTTTGTTTTGCACGGTTTTCATATTGATTTTCAATGTTTTTTGGTTCTTTAAATTTTATTAATGTTTACATATTTCTTACGATTTTGATGGGTTTTTGGAGATTTTGTGCGGTTTTAGTGTTTTTTATAGTGTTAACGGGTTTTTAATGTTTTTATCCCTTTTTAGGGTTTTAAGTGTTTTTAATTTTTCATGTTTTTCTTAGGGGTTTTTCATGTTATTTAGAGGTTTTATGTTTTTAGGTATTTTTATGAAATATTTAGGCTTTTAATGGGTTTTTATAAATTTTGAGTGGTTTATGGTTTTTTAGGGTTTTAGGTTTTTTTATTGTTTTTTTGGTTCTTCATGTTTATTTTTTTATTAGAATTTTAAATGTTTTTAGAGTTTTTTTTCATATTTTTTAGGGTTTAATGGTTTTTTGAATTTCTAGTAGGTTTTTGGAGTTTTTGTATAAATTATGGTTTTTAGCCTTTTTGGGATTTTGAGATTTTTTAGGGTTTTCTTATTTTTATGGATTTTGTCATTTTTTAGGTTTTTAGTACAAATATGTGTTTGTAGGTTTCAACACCTTTCTTAGGGGTTTTCATGGTTTTTATGGTTTTTCATGTTTTATGTATTTTGAGGGCATTTTTAAGATTTTTGTAGGTTTTAGTGTTTTTCGAATTTTTTTGATTTTTGGGTCTTTTATTATTTTTTCAGTTTTTAGAGTTTTTGTTGCGTTTTTTGGGTTTTGATGGTTTTTTAGAGTTTTTTAAAAAAATTGGTGTTTAATGTAATTTTAAAGTTGTTAGTTGTTTTTGGTTTTTGGGGTTTTTATGGTTTTTGAGGTTTTTCAGGGGGTTATGGTTTTTGTGGATTTTTTGGTTTTAGGGTATTTTTACGATTTTTAGGGGTTTTATCACTTTTTAGGTTTTTAGGGGTTTTAATTGTTTTTAGTATTTAATGTTTTTTTGTATTTTTTAGTGTTTTGAGAGTTTTTATTTTTTATGGATTTGTAGGTATTTTATAGAATTTTTTGGGATTTTTTGGTTTTTAGATATTTTGTAGGTTGTGATGGTGTTTAGGGGTTTTTAGGATTTTTTTTGGTTTTTAGAATTTATTATGGTTTTAGGTGGCTAATTGTATTTAGGGTTTTTATGGTTTTCTTAGGGTTTTTCAGGGTTTTCGGGTTTTTTATATTTTTAGGGATTTTAAGATATTTTTTAGATTTTTTTATGGTTTTTAGGGGTTTTAGGGATTTTGTGGGGTTTTAGGGTGTTTTAGTGTTTTGGGGTTATAATGGTTTTGGGTGGGTTTTAGGGTATTTTTTTAGTTTTTATAGGGTTTTAAGGGTTTTAGGGTTTATTAATATTTTCGGGTTTTAATGGTTTTTTAGAGTTTTAAGTGGTATTTAGTGGTTTTATGGGGTTTTAGGGTTTTATAAGCTTTTTATTGGTTTTTAGGGTTTTTAGGGGTTTTAGGATTTTTTGGAGTTTTTAACATTTTTGGGTTTTTAAGTGTTTTTAGGGTTTTGAGGTTTTTTTGGGGTTTTTAGGGGTGTTATTGTTTTTTTACAATTTCTATGATTTTTTGGGAGTTTATAAGATTCTTATGGGTTTTTAGGGTTTCTATGGATTTTAATGGGTTTTATGGTTTTTAGAGTTTTTAGGGGTTTTAAGGTTTTCTATGGTTTTTTATGGTTTTTTCTTTTTACGGATTTTTGGGTTTTTTTGGGTTTTAGGGGTTTTTGTGGTTTGTATGGTTTTTCTGGGTTTGTTATTTATTTTTTAGATTTTTATGGATTTTATAGGTTTTTAGTATTTTTTAAGGTTTTTAGCAGTTTTATGGTATTTAGTGGTCATTAGGGATTTTACGATCTTTTAAGGTGTTTAGGGTTTTAGTGTTTTTCACTATTTTGAAGGGTTTTAATTTTTTTAGTATTTATGGTTTACTTATGGTTTTTCTAGGTTTTTAGGGTCTTTTATGTTTTTAAGGGTTTTATGACTTTTCTTAGGGTTTTTATGTTTTAGGGTTTTTAGGATTTTTATGGTTTTAGGGCCTTTTAGGGTTATTATTATTTCTCAAGTATTTGAGCGGTTTTAAGTGTTTTTCAGTTTTTAATGTTTTCTTATGTTTTTTAGGGTTTTTAGAGTATTTTCAATATTTATGGATTTTTAGGAGTTTTTAAGGTTGTTTTTTGGTTTTTTGGGGGTTTTATGGATTTTGATGAATTTTAGGGGTTTTAGGGTTTTTAGGTTTTGTGGGGCATGGAAGGCTTGGGGGCCAGGCTATTCCTAGCTCCCCCAAAATTTATTATAAAAAATACACGAAAGAAACAAAAAACAAAAAACAAAAAAGACACGCAAAAGAGTCCAAAAAGAAAGGTGCAGAAAAGGGAAAATCAGTCAATGTCACCATCGAAATCATCCAGCTCCGCACCACGATAACCAATGCCAACACCAAAGCCATCTCCCACCACAGAAAAGTTATAATCTGACTAGGCACCTATGTCCATAGAATCCTATGCTGACTCATACTCCTCCTGCATTCCAAGCCTGGATAGAAGCATCATTCTGTACTTCTCTTGGTTAGTAGATCCTGGGGGCCGCTTCCGCTTATTAACTTTTTTTCTTTAGTCTGACCACCCTTGATGTAGCCCGGGTTTCCATGGGTCATGGGAGGGTAGAATAATTATTCCATTGTCTTCACCTCAGGGGGGGAGGTGAATCTAGATGTATAACCTGGTTTCTCACAAGTGACTTCATCACTGACAGCAGATGGGGCCTTCCCTTTATTACCTTAAGACCCAGGATTTTCAGCACCTGTTTTGTTCCTTTCCTCCTTAGACCTGGCCATAGCAGCGTTTATCCTGCGATCATCATCAGAAAACCTCTCTCTAAGCCTCTTTGCCTCACCCACAAGCGTTGTACCTTTCCCATTCAACCAGCACCATCTCATGTAACTGCACACAATGATCTTCTGCAAAGAGAAAACCCTAGAGAACCATGGTCCTCTGCAGGTTCGGGGACTGGTCAGCATTTTCCCCAATAGTCCCCGGTAGAGGGAAGACATTCGAATTTTGAACAGGAGCACTCGGAAGATCCTCGGCATCGCTAGTGAGGTCTGTAAGAGGACCAGTCTCCATGTCAGGTCTCCCCACATCATCACTCCCGGATACCATTAGGGGGGTCACACCAATCAGTGTACTGAACCCGATGAATCCAAGGCTCCCCTTCTACCGTAGACCTCTCCTTCTTAGCCAAAGACATAATCTACTCATCCTCAGCCCTCATGCCCTAAACAACCACAACCTCTTTCACAACTTCTTTCGCCAACAGGTCCACATCCTCAGGCATAGCCAGGACTGAGACCTTTAAAATGTTTTGGACAGGCGCATTAATATTATCCGGTGAAGAGGTTCCACCGTTATACTTCTTGCAGTCTATGTCTCTCCACCCAGGCGCAGCGCACAAGGAACCTCCATCTGAACATTCCCTTGCCAGGTTCCCATTATAGAATCCTTCCCTGAACCAGACTACCTCCCTGAAAAGTCACCACATCTGTGAACACCTTCAGCACAAACCCGATTATCCCCATCAGCCAGTAGCACTGCCTCCTCAACAGTATCTCCCGAAGCACAAACACCTCCATCCCGACTTATTCTAAAGACCCCGAATCCATCAGAGAAACATCCAGATCACTTCCAACCATCAGGTTAGACGAACAGGGAACATCAGCAACCAATGGTTGGGAGGACAAGGGCTCAGCCATCCCCATTTTCCCCTCAACCTCCACTAGAGGAAGGAGGCTCTCATCAGAAGACATGTGATCCAGATTAGCACCACCCCTGCCAGGATATTAACATCCTCCAGATTGAGAATTGTGCCCAAAGCTCTAACAAAAAGAGCATAACACCATCCATGGTTCATAAATAATAGGTTGTCACCACCGTAGCTCCTCCCCCACCATAATCCAGACAGCATCCACTGGAGCCTTTGAAGAATCAACTTCAACGAAGACCCTTGGGGAAACCAAATGGAAAAGGTCCCTAGTCCTACTATCCACTCATAGGAACATCTCCACCAAATTCCCAAGAATCAACATAATAGAAAAATTTTGAAAGGAAAGGGGAAGTTCAGGAAATCTAACCCATGTAACAACCATCGGGGAGCTCTGCTTCAGATAAAAATCAAAGCTCCAACAAAAGAGAGAGAAACGAGCTCCATTGCATGACCGAGGAGCCAACGACCAGGAATGGACCAGGTCCTCCTCATAGGTTAACCAAATCATGATGTAGGAGCTATTTATCTGACCCACAGTCGCACAAGCCCTAAGTTTCAGTAATTCTTAGAAAAACCTGTCGAAAGTGACCACCGGGGGTCGCTGCATCAGGAAGCTTGCAACAAGAGTTGGGCGGTGCCGATCCAAAGCTTCTGTGAACTCCTGAATCGAGAGGGGAAGTTGCAGACAACCTTCAAAGGACTCCGGATCCATCGGGAAAAGCACCGTGTGCAGAAAGGAGGGTAGTAAATCAGGGGAAGAGAGCGACGAAAAAGAACATTCCTCCAAGGGAGGATCCTCCCCCACAAAGAGGGGGTGGGGGAGGTGCGTCATTTTCCATTGTCTTCAACCTGGAGGGAAACCACCCTTGCGAGAGAACCGAATCACCAGAGTCTCCAGAGGCAGATTGTGGTTTTCAAGTTTTTTAGTTTTTTGGGGTAATAAGTTTTTTTAGTTTTTTTACTTTTTGAAGTATTTAAAGGTTTTTTATAGTTTTTAGTGGTTTTAGTGTTTTAAAGAGTCTTTGGTTTTTAATTTGTTTAGGGTTTTTAGAGATTTTACGGATTTTTAGGTTTTTTAGGGTCTAAAGTGTTTTTAGGTTTTTATGGTCTTGTAATTATTTCTCAAGGATTTTAGGGATTTTTACTTTATTATGGATTTTTATACATTTTTATAATTTTATGGTTATTTAGGGTTTTTTGGGACGTATAGGGTTTTAGTGTTTTTAGGGTTTTTTACAGTTTTTATCATTTCTTAGAATTTTTAGGGTTTTTATGTGTTTTTAGGTTTTAATGTTTATCTGATAGTTTTTCCTAATTTTTAGATTATTTTATGCTTTGAGGGTTTTCAAGGATTTTTTGGTTTTTAGGATTTTAGGGAATTTGATGGGGTTAAGTCATTTAGGGTCTTTTTGTTTTTTTTTGTACTTTTCGATTGTTTGTATTTTTAGGGGTTTCAAGGGATAATAGAGTAATTTTTATAATTTTTAGGGGTTTAAAGTGGTTTTTAAATTTTTAGTGGATTTTTAGGGTTTTAATGGGTTCTTAAGATATATATAATTTTTTGGGGTTTTTTTTGGTTTTTTAATTTTTTTGGTTTTTTTTGTTTTTTTTGAGTTTTGTTTTTTGTATTTATCACTTTTTGTTATCTTAGTGGTTTTAAGTGTTTTAGGTTCTATGTTTTTCATAGTTTTTTCAATTTTTTTTAATATTTTATGCATTTTTAGGGACTATTTTGGAGGTTTTAGAGGATTTAATGTTTTTGTGGGATTTTGATGCTTATTAGGGATTTATTGGTCTTTTTAGAGATTTTAGGGTTTTATTATTTTTCTTTTTTGGTTTTTTCTGTGTTTTTTAGGTTTTTTAAGGTTTTATAGGGTTTTAATGATTCTATGAGTTTAAAGGGGTTTTTTTAATTTTTAGTAGTTTTTAGACTTGTTATGGATTTTTAGGGTGTTTAATGTTTTTAGTGGTTTTTAGGGTTTTAAAGTCTTTTATGGTTTTCATCAATTTTTAAGTTTTTTAGGGATTATGTGTTATTAGGTTTTTATGGTTTTCTTAGTGGTTTCTAGGGATATTAGGGTTTTTTATATTTTTGGGATTTTTAGGGCTGTTTTAGTATTTTTTTTCATTTTTTATGGTTGTTTGGGATATTGTTGGTTTTTAGGGGTTTGAGGGGTTTATGGTTGTAATTATTTTTTGAGGGTTTAAGTTAATTTATGATTTTAATGATGTATTAGGGGTTTTTAGTTTTTTTAGGTTTTTTGTTTTGAGATATTTTTTAGGATTTTCAGAATATTTGTGGATTTTTATGGTTTATGGTGATTTGGGGAGACTTTGGTTTCTAGGATTTTTTGGTTTCTTGGGTCATTAGGTTTTTTTTGAGTTTTTTAGGGGTTTTAAGGATTTCTAGAATATTTAGTGTGTTTTTAGGTTTTTTATGGCTTTGAGGGTTTTTTTAATTTTCTCTGTGTTTTTATAGTTTTTAAGGTTTTTAAGTGTTTTTAGGCTCTTTTAATGGTTTTATCATTTTTTAGGGGTTTTATGTGTTTTTAGGTTTTTAATGTTTTATAATGGTTCTTAATTATTTTTTTTTATTTTAAAATCTTTTTTATGTTTTTTGGAGTTTTTAGGTTTTTAGATATTTTTGGGGTTTTATGGTTTTTATAGGTTTTAGGGTTTTTAGCGTTTTTTTAAGTTTTTAAGTTTTAAGTGTTTCTTTTGATTTATTATTTTACTAGGGTTTTTATGGCCTTATGGTTTTAATATTTTTATGGATTTTTATGTCTTTTTTTAAGATTTTTATGGGTTTTCTGGTTTTTAGGGATTTATATGGATTTTATGGTTTTTAGATATTTTCAATTTTTTAGGGTTTTAAATGGTTTTTAGATTATTTAGTGGGTTTTGGGGTTTTTATGGGTTCATTAAGGTTTTTAAGGGTTTTTACAATTTTTAGGGTTTTTGAGTTTTAGGGTTTTTAGTTTTTTTATAGTTTTTATGTTTTTTTATAAATTTCTAGTTTTTTAGGTCTTTAATGTTATTTTATGAATTTATATGGGTTTTTACATTTTTAGTGTTTTTATGGATTTTTTAGAATTTTATGATATTTTGGATTTTAGGGATTTTGAGGGTTTTAGAGGATTTTATGATTTTTATGGTTTTTTATGTATATTAGGTTTTTCTGATTTTTTTATATTTTTTATGATTTTTATTTTTGTTTATCATTTTATAGGATTTCAGGGTTTTTTTAATTTTATTTACTTTTAAGGTTTTTATGGAATTTTTTTTTGTTTTTACGGTTTTTAAATTTTTTAAGGGTTTTTATAATTTTTAGCTTTTAGGGGGGGGGGGGTTTAGGTTTTAAAATTTTTATAATGCTTTTTAGAGGTTTCTATGGGGTTTTTGTGTTTTTAGTAATTTTTATGGGTTTATAGGATTTTTATGGTTTTTAGGGTTTATTGGGATTTTGTTGGTTTGGGGCTTTCAATGTTTTTAGTTTTTATAGAATCTTTCGGTATTTTATGGGTTTTAAGTTTTTTCCTATTTTTTGTTTTTATTAGGGGTTCCATGGTATTTATGTTTTTTTACATTTTCACAGATTTTTAGGGCTCGTTTAGAGTTTTTATGGTTTTTAGGGATTTTGACGGTTTATAGAGTTTTTTTTTATTTTTAGGGTTTTATTGGTTTTTCTTATTTTTAGTGGTTTATGGTTTTTTAGAGTTTTTTTAGTTTTTAGTGTTTTAATGTTCTTTAATAAAATTTAACATGTTTGGGGGTTTAATTTTTTTTATTGTTTTTGTCATTTTTATTGTTTTGATCAATTTAATAACGGTTTTAAGGGTGTTATGTGTTTTATGAATTTTTTGGGATTTTATAGGGTTTTTAACATTTTTTGGTTTATTGGGGTTTAAAGAGTTTTAGGTTTTTATATTTTTAATAGTGGTTTTAAGAGTTTTTAGCAGTTTTTAAATTTTGAGGGTTTTTTTGGGATTTTTTATGATTTTTATTGTTTTAGGAATTTTGAGGGTTTTAGGGTTTTTTTCTATGTTTTTTTTTCATTTTTTGGATTGTATATGTTTTTAATGGTTTTTTAGAGTTTTGAATAGTTTTTAGGGGTTTAAAGGGTTTTTAAAATTTTGAGTGGGATTTTATGTTTTTATTTTTTTGGGGTTTTAAGGTATTTTATGGGTTTTAGATGGTTTTAGGTTTTTAGGGTCTTTTTTGGTTTTTTTGATTTTTTTTCTTTTAGTGGTTTTAAGTGTTTTAGGTTTTTAAGGTTTTCTTAGGGGTATTATGAATTTTTAGGGGTTTTTTTACATTTTTATGGATTTTAGTGTTTTTTTAATTTTTGGGATTTTTTGATTTTTATCGATTTTGAGGGTTTTAGGGAATCAGGGTTTTTAGCATTTTTTAGGTTTTAATCAGTTTTATGTGTTTTAGGTCTTTTATGGTTTTGAATGGGGTTTTTAGTGTTTTAAATCCTTCTATAATTTTAAATAGTTTTAGGTATTTTTTAATATTTTTTATTGTTTTTAGGGTTTTGAAAGATTTTGACAGTTTTTAGAGTTTTTAGGGATTTAGGATGTTTATGGATCTTTCAATATTTTAGGGGGATTTTTGAGTTTTTAGTATTTTTATGGGTTTTAGAGTGTTTTATCATTTTTTGGGGTCTAATGGTTATTAGAAATATTATTTTTCAAGGTTTTATGGGTTTTTATAGTTTATAGGGGGTTTTATGGGTTTTACTGTTTAGGATCTTTTTAGGGTGTTTGGGTTTTTAGAGTTTTTAATGGTTTTTAGGAATTCTAAGTTTTTTTGGTTTTAAATATTTTCTAATGTTTTTAATGGTTTTTTTGGTTTTTACATTTTTACGTAATTTTAGTACTTTTTTATGATTTTTATGGATATTTAGAGTTTTTTGTGATTTTGCTGAGCTTTAGGGGTTTTAGTATTTTTTTAAGGATTTTAGTTTTTTTAGGTTTTTAGGGGTTCTATTTTTTTATGGTTTTATGGATTCCATAAAAGTATATATGGTTTTCTGTGTTTTTTATGTTTATAGGGGTTTTAGGGGGTTTTTAGATTTTTATGGGTTTTAGAATTATGGGGATTTCATGGGGTTTTAGGGGTTTTAATTTCTATAGAGTTGTTTAAAATTTTTAGTGTTTTAAAAAGTTTTTAATATTTTAAGGTGGTTTTAAGATTTGTATTTGCTTTTAGTATTTTTAAAGGTTTTGGGGAATTTATGGGTTTTAGGAGGTTTATGGCCTTTTAATAACTTTTAGCAGTTTTTTGGTTTGTAGGGGTTTTATGGGTTTTTAGGTTTGTAATGTTTTCCTATGAGTTTTATTGGTTTTTTTATTTTTAAGGATTTTGTGATATTTAATGATTTTTAGGGGTGTTTTGTTTTTTTGGGATTTTGAAGGTTTTTAGGATTTTTAGTGGTTTTTAGGTTTTTAGGGGTTTAATGTTTGTATAAGAGTTTTCTAAATTTTATAGTTTTTTAGGATTATTATAGTTTTTAGTTTTTTTAGGTGTTATGATTGTTTTTAGTGGGTATTAGGGTATATTTGGGATTTAGATTTTTTAGTTTTTTTATCATTTTTATGGTTTTTATAAATTTTTAACAATTTTATGTGTCTAGAGAGTTTTTAGTTATTTTATTTGGTTTTTAATTTTTTATTTATTTATTAGGAGTTTTTAATATTTTTAGTGGTTTTTACAGTTTTAAGTGTGTGTTGTTGTTTTTGGATCATTTTTAGGTATTTATGAATTTTAATTATTTTTATGGTTTTGTATTTTTCTGAGGGGGTTTCAATGGTTTTATGTCTTTTATTAATTTTATATATTTTATGGATGTTTATGAATTTTATAGATCATATGGTTTTAGGTATTGTTAGGTATTTTAGGGTTTTTAGTGGTTTTTGCATTTTTGGGGTTTTATGATATTTTTAGTTTTAGGTGTTTTTATTGTATTTTTGTATATAAATTTTCCTTATTAATTTTCTAGATTTTATGTTTTTATACATTTATATTGATTTTTAGGGATTGTTTAAAAAATTTACGAAATATAGGATTTTTAAGGATTTTGAGGTTTTTGGGGTTTTATAATTCTTTTGGGTTTTATGATTTTTAGGTTATTAGGGGTTTTTAGTTGGTTAGGGTTTTTAAGGTATTTAGGTTTTTTTATCAATTTTATGGGATTGAAGGGTTTTAGAACTTTTAATATTTTTAGGCTATTTAGAGGTTTTTAGGGTTTGTAGGAGGTTTTTTGTTTTTTTTTGGTGTCTTTATGGTTTTTTGGGGTTTTATCATTTTTTATTTTATTAGGTTTTTTAAATTTTTTTACATTTATAAGGTTTTATAATGTTTATTTGAAGTTTTTAAGGTTTTTCAATTTTAAGGATACTTATAAGTTTTTTAGGATTATTTTAATTTTTATAGTTCTAGGGATTTTTAGGGTTTTAGGGTTTTTTAGGGTGTTCATAATTTTTAGGGTTTTTAATTTTATTAGGTTTTTAAGGGGGTTAATTTTTCTGGTTTTTAGGTTTCTCTTAGGGGTTTTTTAAGTTTTATGTTTTTTACATTTTTGAGGGATTTTTGAGATTTTAAAGCTTTTATGGTTTTTAGGGGTTATAGGGATTTTAAGGGTGTTTAGGGTTTATAGGGATTTTTTGGTTTTTTTATGTGTTTTTTAAGTATTTTGAATTTTTTGGGGTGTTATAGTTTTTTAATTTTCTTATGGGTTTATTGGATTTTTAGTTTTTTTAGTATTTTTTTAGGGTTTTATGGGTTTTAGGTGATTATTTAGTTTTTTGGTATTTTTATGGGTTTTATGGGATTTTAGGTGTTAAGGTTCTTGTTAAGGTTTTTTAGTGTTTTTATTGTTTTTAGTTTTTTTAGGCGTTTTAAGTGCTTTTTGGATTTTAAGGTTTTGTTAGGTTTTTTAGGGTTTTTAGGGTGTTTAGATTTTCATGTATTTTTACTGATTTTTTAGTGATTTATAGTTTTTCATTTTTATGGATGTTGAGGGTTTTCGGGGTTTTTTTAGAATTTATGGGGGTTTTTTGGGTTTTAGTGTTTTTTAGGTGTTTTGGATTTTTATGTTTTTTTATGTTTTTAAGGTATTCTTAGTGGTTTTGAAGGGTATTATGGTTTTTCACAATTTTAGTTTTTTTTTGGATTTTTTAGGATTTTAATTTGATTTTAGGGATCTAAAAGATTTTGATGGGTTTATAGTTTTTTGGGTTTTTAGGGTATTTATGGTTTTTTGGGGTTTTAGATTCTTTTTGAGTTTTTTAGGGTATTTATGGTTTTTATAGTTTTTTTATTTTTTTGGGAAGTGAGGGGTTTTTAGACTTTTTAGTGGGTTTATGTTTTTTAGGGTTTTTAAGGTTTTATGGTTTTTAGTGTCTTTCTATAGTTTTAAGGTTTTTTTCATTCATTTGGTTTTTTTTATTTCAAGTGATTTTAGGTTTTAATTATTTTCTTAGGGGGTTTTGGGATTTTAACGGTTCTTTTATATTTAGTGACTTTTGGGTATTATTTAGGATTTTTATAGTTATTTGGGGTTTTAAGGATTTTGTTGGTTTTTAAGATTTTTTATGGTTTTTAGTGTTTTTATAGTTTTTTGTAGGATTTACGGTTTTTTAGTTTTTTAGGGTTATAAATATTTTTCGATTATTTTAACATTTGTAGGGTAGAAATAGTTTTTATAATTTTTTGGAGTTTTTAGTGTTTTAATGGGGTTTTGAGGATTTTAATGAAATTTATGGATTTTAGGGTTTTCAGGTTTTTATGGTTTTCAAGGGTTATTATCGGTTTAAGGTTTTTTAGGTGTTTTAAGTGTTTTTAATGTTTTTATGGTTTTCTTAGGGTTTTCATTGTTTTCGTGATTTTTATAGTTTTTAGGGGTGTTAAATATTTTGAGTGGTTTAAAAGTTTTTTAGGGATTTTACCATTTTTAGGTGTTTTATGTTTTTAAGGGTTTTTTATATTTTTATAGCATGTTTAAAAATATTTATATTTGTAGGTATTTTTATAGATTTTTTATGATTTTAATGGTTTCTAAGGTTGTTCGGTATTTGAGGGTTTCTTAGGGTTTTATGTTTTTATTTGTTTTTATGGTTTTATGGTTTTTTTAGGTTTTTAATTGTATTTAGAGTTTTTAACATCTTTAGGTGTTTAAAGGGTTTTTTAAAATTTTAGTGTTTTTTATTGGGTTTTATGGGGTTTTTAGGTTTTTAATAGTTGCTATGGTTTTTTAGGGGTATTAGAATTTTTAGGGTTTTGGGGTTTCTAGGTGTTTTACCTTTTTTATATTTCTTAGGAAATTTAAGTGTTTTTATTTTGTAAGTTTATTTTAGGGTTTTTAGGTTTCTTTATGGTTTCTTATTATTTTAGGGTTTTTTATTTTTTTGTTTTTCAGGGTTTTTAGGGATTTTGAGGGATTTTAGAGGTTTTAGGGTTTTTTAGGTTTTATTGGGTTGTTTAGGGGTTTATGTTTTTTAATGGGTTTTAAGGTTTTTAGGGGTTTAAGTTGTTTTAGAGTTTTTAGGGGTATTATTTGGATTTTATAAGGTTTTTACTTTTTAATATTTTTAGGTGTTTATAGTTTTTATAGTTTTTGGTTTTGATGGGTTTTTAGGTAAATCTTGGATTTTAATTTTTTTAAGTTATTATGGTTTTCTTATATTTTTTCTGGGTTAGTAGTTTTTTTATGATCTATGTATTTTTAGGTTCTTTTTTAGTATTTTTATGGAATTAATGGTTTTAAGATATTTTGAGGGTTTTTATTTTTTTAGGGTTTTTATGGTTTTTCTGATTTTTGGGGGATTTAGGGTTTATTTATCTTTTCAAGGGTTTTAATGTATTTTATAGTTTCCTAATGGTTTTGAGGGATAGAAAAGTTTTTATAGTTTTTAGTGGTCTTTTAGGGTTATTAGGGTTTTTAAGGGTTTTAGGGGAAAGGAAGATGCGAGGGTCGGGCTATTCCCACCCCCCCAATTTATTAGAAAGAAAAAAGGGACACAACTGACAAGGGAGCGGAGGGGTCAAACGACCCACACCCAAAAAACCCCTTACAACCCAAGATGAAAAAGCCCCCTGATGAAAAGAAAAATCAAAAGTGAAAAAAGAAAAAACACACCAATCCAAGAACCACCACCATAATCCAGCATCAACCAGCATCCAGAAGCTCACAGCTAACCAACGACCAGCTTTCAAACTCAAACAACAATCCACATCCAGCAGCAGCATGATCATAAACGACATCTTCAGCAACTCCCAGCACAGCAACAACCAATATCCAGCATCACAATTTCCATCATCCAGCACATTCCAACATCCAGCAGCAACACATCCAATCATCACAGCAACACAGCAGTAGCAACACGTCCAAACCAACCAGCCCTAATTACCAACAACACCAAAACCGACATCGCAACCAATCACAACCAGTAGCATGAAACCACAACACGAGCACCACAAACAAATGTGACCATCATCACCTCCCAGCAAACAACAACCAGCGACTCCATTCCCACCATTTTCTGCAACTAGCATGTCCTCCCCAGGAGGATGCACTTCCAGTAAAATAGGACCACCAACATTAAGAAACAAGCATCAAACTCCGATGAATGATAGCACCAAAACACCAGCATTAGCAACCAAGGAATCGCCACCTCCATGCCGACTGGCTCCTATCAACTTGCAGCTCATAAAAGAACAACCAACACATCCTAACCCATCATCAAACAAGGAATCATAGCTCAACAACTAGCAGTCATGATCTTCAGAACAAACAACTTTTAGCATTCCACACCTCGTAGCATAGCTAACCACATACCACCAGCAATTGCACAAATATCGCCAAACCCATCTCAGCAAACCCAGAGACCAGAACCCTTTCATAATAAAAATCACAACCAATCAGTAGGAGAACATGGAATGCCAACAGGTCTGACCGAATGTAGAATCAAAAATCTGGAGTGAAGATGAAACTGAGAGACTAGGTTGAGCACGCACTTGCAGATGCTTCGCAAACCGACAAAAGGATCAAACCACGTCAAAGAACAAACATCCTGCAATGCAGGATCGAGAGACTGAGATCTGAAAGAATGAAGATCCATCACATCCTGATGACCCACACTAGGGAGAAGCAACACCAATCCACACCGCTTCCAGAGTCAACAGAAGCCCATTCAAGGTCGCTGCTCGAAGAAGAGAAGGCCACCGCAGAACACCTTCCGCCATTGAACCAGAGAATTCTGTTTCTGACCGTTGTTGCCAAGATCTCACTTGAAAAGCAAGGGACAAGAAGGGATCTATTGACAACACCTTGGTCAGTGCCGTCGCTTGTGAGGCATGAGGCTGCAGAAGAGAAAATCCACACCGAAGAAGACAGTAACAGCTCGCCCACGCCACGAGCACCACCCAGAATCCCAAGCAGCCAGGGGTGAAGATCTAAAGTTGCCATCACTAGGATGATCGAGAGGAAACCCTAGAAACCTTGTCGAGGGTGAGAGAGAACTAGGATAATGCAACGCCATCTTCTTTTCTTAAGGTATTTTGGGGGTTTATAAAGTTATTAGGGTTTTTTATGGGTTTTTTTTGCCTTTTTGAATTTTTAGGTTTTTTAGTTATTTTAGGTGTATTTGGATTTTTATAGTATTTTTATTGCTTTTTAATGATTTTTAGGGGTTTTTATGTTGTTTTGGATTTTAAGGGCATATTTAGTTATTTTATAGTTTCTTTGGGTTTTTAGGGATTTTATGGATTTTATGGTTTTTTAGAGTTTTTAGGTTTTTTAATTAATTTTTGCAATTTTAGGTTTTATATGGGTTTTAAGTTTTTTTATGGTTTTAATGTTTTCTTAGGCATTTGCAATGTTTTTAGGACAAGGCAGATGCGGGAACCAGGCTATTCCAGGATCCTCCAAAATTTAATAAGAAAAAGAGGACACTACAGACTGGGGAGGGGCAGGTTCAATCAACCCATACCCAAAACACAACACCCAAAAGGAAAACAAAGAAAGAAAAGGACACAAAAGACCAAAACACAGCAGCATCTTCAGCACCTTGTCATCCAACTCCAGCATTCGGAATCTCCAATCCCTACCACGCAGTAAGTAATACCTATATCATGCTTCCCATCATTCAGTGCCTTTACCTTGTAGGAACCCACTCCAGAAAATATTAACCATCTACTAGCAGATTAGATTCCAACAAGTGATAACTACAAACCAGTCAGTTCTCAAACCAAACCTCAACATCTAGCGCCCTAATTTCAAGAACCAGCACCAGAAGTGGTTCTCATCCAGTCCAACCACAACCAAAAAATAACGAAAATTGTAATGTAGAAACTTTATTCCAGAACTGGCATCCAATCTCACAACCTCCATCATCTAGGATCTCATCACCAAATAGATCCACCAATAGAAGCACAAATCCATCAGCACCAAACTCAAGATCATTATCATCATCACATCTCATCCAAGTAGCAACCATACCACAACAACATTACTATCAACCATCATCTTCTTGCCAAGAAGATCAACCGTTAGCAGCACAAAACAACTAGAATCAGTTGCCTCCATCACCTCTTCACCAAGAAGATCCACCACCAACAATATATATCCACCATCACCAAACTCATGGAAATTAGCTTCAACAAATCCTAGCCCATTAGCAAGCATCCAAAAACAGCATTTTCAAAAACCAACATCTTCTTCTGTACCTTGTAAACCAGCAGTGACAAACGGCTACTCTATCTCATCGACACACACCGATTTTGACAACAACATCAAATAAATCGATAAAGCCAAAATGATTTTAGCTGGAGACTCAATACTAACCATAGGACGAGCCCAGAAAACAAACCAAACCCCAAGCATAACAATCCATAATAGTAGATAAAGCATGTACCCGTAGAATCAAAGCTCCTTATGAGGAGAAACTAGACACCAAATTAGAAAATCGGGGTAGACGAACAACCATCAAGGAGTCAAAAACCTGTATCGCTAAATTATCCATCTTCATCGTTGATTCCCTTGACCCCATTGACCCATCCACAGAAACCCCAAATCTGGAAAAATGACCCTAATCCGCAGCTAATAGAAGCTGTCATTTTCATCAAATTCCATATCGGACGGATATGAAGACCTCAAAACCACCATAGCCATAGGATCTTGGACATGCTAGCAACAGACCAAATCCTCATCCAAGTACGAAAGCCATAGCAAAGACGCTCGGGGAATTCGAAGCCGCCAGAGACTAACATCCACCAACGTGTTTAGGGGTTGTTATATTGTCAGGTATTTTCAAGGATTTTTTATTATTGTTTGGGTTTTATGGATTTTAGGGTGTTTAGTGTTTTTAGGGTTTTTTGTGTTTTTATAGTTATTTTATGTTTTCAGGGGTTTTTTATATTTTATCTTTTTTAATGGTTTGAAGAGGTTTTTAACATCTTTGGGATTTTAAGGGTTTTAGTGTTTTTAGTTATATTAATTATTCTTATGAATTTTTTGGATTTTTAATATTTTTTGGGGTTTTATAGTGTTTATAGTTTTATAGGGTTTTTAGGGTTTTAATGTTCTTAGGTTTTTACTGGTTTTAAGTTTTTTTAGGACATTGAGGTTTTCTTGTGATTTTTAGGGGTTTTAAATTTTTTTAGTATTTTTATATATTTTTAGGTATTTTTTGTAATTTTATGGATTTTAGTGTTTTTAGGATCTTTAGGTATTTTGAGGGTTTTGGGGGTTTTATGGTTTTTTTATTTTTTTCGGGTTTTAAGAGTTTTTAGATTTTTAATGTTTTTATGGGTTTAAAGGGTTTTCATATTTTTTTAGTGGGTCTTTATGGTTTTTGTAGTTTATTACAGTTTATAAATTTTTTTAGTGGTTCATATGGTTTTTTGGTTTTTTTTTGTTTTTTGGGATCTTTATGGTTCTTTAATGTTTTATACTTTTTTAGAGATTTTAAGTACTTTTTAGGAATTTTTTGGTTTTTAGGGTTTTAGGGATTTTAAGGGGGTTTACGGATTTTATGATTTTTAGTGTTTTTGTGGTTTTTCAGTTTTTTTAGTTTTTATGGGTTTTAGTGGTTTTTTTTACATTTTTAGGCTTTAAAACTACTTTTTAGGGTTATCAGTGTTTTTAGTGTTTTAATAGTTTTTAGGGTTTGTTATGGTTTGTAGGGGTGTTAATGGTATTAGGGGTTTTTTAATGTTTTTTTAGTTTTTTTATTGTTTTTAGTGTTTTTTTTGATTTTTAAACATTTTATGTTTTTTAGGGTTTTATTGTTTTCATAGGGTTTTTAGGGATTTAATGGGTTTTTAGGTTTTTAGTGATTTGTAGGCATTTTCTTGGATTTTTTTTGTTTTTATGTATATTTAGGGGTTTTAGGGTTTTTAGTGTTGTAGGTTTTTTAGGGTTTTAGCATTTCTTATGTTTTTAGGTTTCATTAGGGTTGAAGCGATGTTTTGTTTTTAAATATTTCATAGGGGTTTTCATGGTTTTTAGGGATTTTGAGGGTTTTTAGAGATTTTCATTTTTTTTTAATTTTTATTGGATTTTTTAGATTTGTAGGGGTTTTATGTATTCTTATATTTTTAATATTTTTAGGTGTTTAAATGTTTAATAATGTTTCTAGTGGTTCTTTAGGGATTTCTTGGGTTTTGGAGTTTTTAAAAAAAATTTGTGGGTTTTAGGGGTTTTAAAGTATTTTTTGGCTTTCTAGGGACATTTTAGGGTTTCTAGTGTTTTTAGGATTTTAGGTATTTCAATAGATTTTATTTTTTTAAAAAAATTTCTTTGGTTTTTCAGCGTTTTAATTATTTTATTTATGATATTATTGATTTTCAGGGTTTTTATGGACTTTATGGGTTTTTCAAAGTTCTAGGGATTTGGAGGGGTTTTATGGATGTTAGGGGTTTTGGGTTTTTTGTTTTTTTTGGGAAGTTAATAAATGTTTTTTGGGTTTTGATGGGTATTATATTTTCCATACATTATAAATGTTTTAAGAGTTTAAGGGTTTTTAATGATTTTAGTAGTTCATTTGGGTTTTTTGAGTTTTTAGGGCTTTTAAGATTTCTAGAGGTTTAATGGGTTTTGGGGTATTTAATTTTTTTTAGCGTTTTTAGCATTTTTGGATTTCAATGTGTTTTAAGTGAATTTACATTTATTAGGATTTCTTAAAGGTTTTCAAGGATTGTATTTTTTTTACATTTTTAGGGTTTTTTTGGTATTTTTAGGATTTTATGGGTATTAGGGTTTTTAGGGAGTTTGAGGGTTTTATGGTTTTATGGTTTTTTAGGTATTTTAGGTCTTTTGTTGTTTTTTTGGTTATTTTATTTTCTCTGAGTTTTTAGTAATTTTAAGTCTTTTTAATGTTTTTTTCTATTTTAGGGGTTTAAATGGGTTTTAGTGTTTTAGGGTATTCTAGGGTTTTTAATGGTTTTTAAGGTTTTTAGTGACTTTTATAGGATTTAGGGGTTTTAGGGATTTCATATTTTCATGGTTTTTATAATTTTCTATGTTTTTATGGGTTTTATGTATTTTAATTTTTTTTGGGATTCTATAGGGGTTTTATGGGTTTTAGGGTTTTTTGTTTTTTTAAATTTTTAGGGGTTTTGGGGTTTTTGTGAATTTTTTGTTTTTTATTATATATATGGATATTGAGGTGTTTAGGGGTTTTTGGATTTTTTGGTTTTTAATGGTATTAACTATTTTATGATTTTTATGTTCTTCTATGGTTTTACCATGGTTTTTATGGTCTATTACATTTTTTGGATTTTTAAGGATTTATTGGTTTTTAATTGTTTCTTGGGGTTTTTTTGGTAGTTTTAGGGGATTTAGGTTTTTATTATTTTTATGGCTTTATTATGTTTTTATGGGGTTTAAAGTATTTTAGTTTTTTTAATGTTTTTAGGGGATTATAGGGTTTTCAGAGTTATTAGTGGTTCCTTAGGGTATTTATCAGTTTTTAATGGGGTTTAAGTGTTTTATGGTTTTTGTGGTTTTAGGGTTTGTTTGGCTTCATTAGTGTTTTTGGGGTTTTATCAATTTTTTAGGGTTTTAAAATGATTTAATTGTATTTAGTGTTTTTTAGGTTTTTTGGGGGGGTTTTTGGTTTTTTAATGTTTTTATAGGTTTTTAGGGGTTCTAGGGTTTTAGTGTCTTTTCGAGTTTTTGTGGTTTTTAGGGTTTTTAGGTTTATTTGGAGCTTTATGTTTTGTTTTTGTTTTTAATATTTTTGTAGTGTCTTTGATATTTTTTAAGTTTTTTTACATTATTAGGTATTTTAAGAATTTTTTGATGATTTCTTAGGGTTTTATTCATTTTGAGGCTTTTTAGGGATTTTCAGCGGTTTTATGGTTTTTTAGGGGTTTTAGCATTTTTAGGTTTTTAGGGGGTTTGTGTTTTCAGTTTTTTAAGGTTTTCATAACATATTTTTGTATTTTTAATGTTTTTAATTAATATTTGGGGTTTTATGGATTTAGTAGAATTTTAATTATTTTTAGGGGTTTTAGGTATTTTGAGGGTCTTTAGGGTTTTTATGGTTTTTATAGGTTTTAGGCTTTTTTGAGTTTTTTAGGGTTTAATGTTTTTTAAAGAAAATTAACTTCTTTTGGGGGTTAATGGGGTTTTATAGTTTTAACTATTTTTTAGGGTTTTAAGGGTTTTTAATGTTTAGGTTTGTTTAATTTTTTTAGATTTTCCAGTTTTTTGGTATTTTTTTGGTTTTTAGCTTTTTTAGGTATTTATGGGTTTTTAATATGTTTTTAGGTTTTTATAGTTTTCTTAGGATTTTTAGGGTTTTTAGGGTTTCTATGGTTTTAGTGATTTTTAGGAATTTTTATCATTTTTATGGTTCTTTTGTGTTCTTAAGAAATTTGTGGTGTTTAGGGGTTTATTTGGGTTTTATGGTATTTTTGGTTTTTAGGTATTTTTTGAGTTTTTTTGGATTTTTAAGAATATTTAGATTTCTATAATAGTTTTAGTGGTTTCTTTAGTTATTATGGGTTTTATGGGTTTTAAGGTTTTTAGTGGTTTCTTTTGTTTTTAGGTGGTTTAGTGATTTCTTAGGGGTTTTTAGGTTTTTCTAACATTTCTATTGTTTTTAGGGGTAGTATGTGTTTTTAGGTTTTTAAGATTTTTTAGGGGTTTTTAGGATTTTTAGGTTTTTTTTTCAGTTTTTAGGGATTTTTAGGACATTTATGGGTTTTTAGTTTTTAGGCGTTTTGATGGTTTTAAGTGTTTAATAGGGGGTTTTCTGATTTTTTTAGGGTTTTTATTGTTTTTAGGATTTTTATGGGTTTTATGTGTTTCTAGATTTTTAAGTTTTTCTTAGGGTATTTCATGGATTGGGGGTTTTTAAATTTTTGTAAATTTATGAATAATTTGGATTTTATCTTCTTAGGTTTTTTGGGGTTTTTATTTTTTAGGGTTTTTAGGTGTCTTAGAGTTTTATCAGTATTTTTGGTTTTTGGGTTTTTTTATTTTTGTGAAGGTTTCTAATGTTTTTACGGTTTTTTACATTTTTAGAGATTTAAAGTGTTTTTGGTGTATTTAGAGGTCTTTAGGGTTGTTATGGGGTTTTATTTTTTTAAGGTATTTTAGGAATTTTAGTGTTTTAGTGTTTTTTAAGGTTTTGTGGATCTTTTTTGGGACTTTTTAGGGTTTTAGAGTTTTTAGGTTTTTTGGGGTTTGAATCGTTTCAAGTATTTTAGGGTTTCTTAGGGTTTTTTAGGTTTTTTAAAATATATATATTAATAGGAATTTTTAGGGATTTTTTAGGATTCTTATGTTTTTTATGGTTTTATGGATTTTATGGGTTTTAGGGTTTTATATAATGTAGGGTTTTTAGTGTTTTTAATGTTTTTAAGGTTTTTTAGATGTTCTAAGTGTTTCTTTATTTTTATCATATTCTTAGGGATTTTAAAAGTTTCATTCATTTTTATCGATTTTTAAGTCTTTTTAGGATTTTGTTTTGGATTTTTTGAGACGTTGAGGGTTTTTTAGGTTTTTAATGTTTTTTTGGGGTTTTTTGGTTTTTTATATTTTTTAGGATTTTAATGATTTTTTAGAGTTTTTTATCATTTTTAGTGGTCTAAAGGGTTTTTTAATTTTTAATCATTTTTTTTTATTTTTATGGGGTGTGGGGGTTTTCAAGTTTTTTAGTGGTTTTATGGTTTTTAGGTACGTTAGGGTTTTCATGGCTATTTTAGGGGTTCTATTTTTTTTACGTTTTTATGAGTTTTAAATATTTTTTACTTTTCTAGGTTGTCATATGGGTTTTTAGGTGTTTTTTTGGAATTTTTACATTTTATGGATGTTTAGGTATTTTTTTTTGTATTTTCATGGTTTTTTAGAGTTTTTTAGGGTATTTTAGTATTTTTAGATTTTTTGGGTTTTATAAGGTTTTTCGGGCTTTTCGGGTGTTTAGGGTTTTAAGTGTTTTTATTTTTTCATGTCCTCCTTATGTTTTTTCATATTTTTAGGTTTTTCTATGCGTTTATGAATTTTTTGGAATTTTTTGTGTTTTAATGGTTTTTTAGCATTTTTAGGGTTTGAGTGATTTTAATTTTTTTGGGTTTTTTGGTGTTTATTTAGTTTTTAGGATTTTAGAGGATTTTTAGAGTTTTTTATCATTTTTTGGGAGTTAAAGGTTTCTTAGATTTGTAGTGGGTTTTAGTATTTTTATGTATTATAAGACTTCTTATGGTTTTAGGGGTTTTATATTTTTTAGGTTCGTTAGGGTTTTTGGGATGTTAAGGTTTTTAAGGTTTTTAGGTTTTTATGGGTTTTTATGTTTTTTTAGTTTTTAAGGTTTTCTTATGGGTTTTCAGTATATTTAATTTTTTTTACTTTTTGAGGGATTTTTAAGGTGTTTTAAAAATTTTATGGCTTTAAGGGTTTTTTGTGAATTTTAATGTTATTAGTGTTTTTATGGGTTTTTATAATTTTTTTGTGTTTTTTTTGTTTTTACGATTATTAGAGTTTTTTTAGTGTTTTAGTGGTTTAAAAAGTTTTTTTAGTTATTTTATGGTTTTTATTTAATATTAGGGTTTTTAATTTTTAGGGGGTTTTATGGTCTGCTAGAATTTTTTTTCATTATTTTGGTTTTTTAGGGGTTTTAAATGTTTTTAGGTTTTTAAGGTTTTTTAGGTTTTTTGATTATTTTAGGGGTTTTTTTATTATTTTAGTGGTTTTTATGTTTTTAGGGATATTTTGAGATTATTTTTTGGATTTTTATGGTCTTTTGCAGTTTTATGTGTTTTATGGATTTTTAGTGTTTTTTTATGTTTTTAGGGGGTTTAAGTGTTTTTAGGTAATTATGGTATTCTTAGTTGTTTTCAGGTTTTTTAGAGATTTTTAAATTTTAAGGTTTTTTTTTTCTGATTTTTACGTTTTTATAGTATTAGAGTTTTAGGGATTTTGAATGTTTTTAAGGTTTTATATTGTTTTTGGGTTTTTATATTTTTTATATTTTTTTGGGTTTTTATGAATTTTTAGGATTTTAAATATTTTATTATTTCTTTAGGCTTTTATGAGTTTGATGTTTTATTAGGTTTTTAATGATTCATTATATTTTTAATGTTTTTAGGCGTTGTTTTCATTTTTTTTAATTTTTATTTATTTTTTATTATTTTTATTGGTTTTTAGAAATCGTAGGTATTTTGAGGGGTTTTAGTTTTTTTTTCAAGTGTTTTTGGGTGTTTTTGGGTTTTTGGGTTTTTGGGATTTTTTTGATTTTTTTTGATTTTTTGGGTATTTAATGTTTTTAGATTTTCATAATGATTTTAGGTAATTGAATGGTTTTTAGAGTTTTCAGGGGTTGTTAGGATTAATTTGTTGTATTTTATGGTTTTTAGGGACTTTTTATGTTTTTTGGGTTTATAGATTTTTTTTTGATTTTTAGTTGTTTAATCTTTTTTATGGTTATAAGGATTTTGTAATTTTTTGTGATTTCATGGATTTTCCTTTTTGACCCAAGCCTTCGGAAGTGGTGCGGTGATGACCTAGCAATGATGCCTAAGGCTCCAGCCCCTCCCTACCTATTGGGGGGAGGGGAAACGTCCACACTTCCCACTTGATGCCCCAGAAAATTATCCCATTGACCATCCTTGACCTTATCCCTCCTTTCCTAGTGATTTCCCTATGCCCTATGGTCCCCAAACATCACAATGGATCTCCCCAGCTTGCTATTTCTATAAATTAATTCAACACTCCTTTAGATCTCCATAGGATGATTCTCACAGCTCTATTCAGGGGTCTCCGACCATCGGTTGATACCTTTGACAGATTCATTTTTTAAATCATGGGGTCTTCAAGATTGCTCAGGGGTGGGTATGCTCGACCAACACCACTTGATGATCCATTATTCCTTGGAGGAAGATATTATGGATTCTTGGTCTAGACCCCCTCAAGCCCTCAATAGATGTGGTTTATACCTCCTACACTAATCTTTCAAGTTCATCATGAATTGTGATGTTACAGTAACAGTTGGGTCGGTAATTTTCCCAGATCGTTCACTTCCTTTCTAGAATTCATCAATTATCTATGTGTTGGAGAATATAGTAGGTAAAAATTTGGGTACTTATTGTCGATCCTGTGCGGTTTGTCACCCAATATCCCCTCGTGTTTGTGTTGAGGTCAATGTTTCAATGACTCCAACAAATTGGATTTGGATCTCAGTTGGATAAGAATTCAGATGGGAATAAAGGTTGGTCTTGGATTCTTGGATAGTCTTTTGCTCATGATATCTTTGGTTAGGACATCAGGTCTATGGAATCTATCGCGGACAAAGATATAGGCAATATATGATCCCTATCTGAAGTCAAAAAGAAGGTTCTGAGGTTCAGGTCGACCCCAATGTGTACCATTAGGAACTTGATGGTGTTGGTTTGCCTAGGTTTGGGGAGATTTGTGGCACTGCTTCAAGGGAATTAGAACCAGTTAGGCTGTAAGCCTCTCTAGGTGAGGAGAGAAGGACTACTCTAGCGGGAATTTCCTGAGAGGACCATCTCAGTAAATATTCTTCTTTGGTGACTCCAGTTGTAGTGAAGGGTGCTTAGGTGAAGGAGTCAGAACTGCGGTTCATGGATGTCTTTGCCCGCTTAAGGCACAATTTGGGGATCATCCCATTACAGCTGGGTGGAATGGAGGCAGTGAAGGTGGTTGGAGAAGATAAGTAGTTAGATATGGTGAAACATCTTGTTTCATCCAGCACTATCAATGAAGATGTGGTGAACTTGATAGTTTGTGATGTCCATAGCCCCGGTGGTCCTCAAGGTCAGTACAGGGAGGACACTAATAAGAGAACAAAATTTATTGACCATGGATATAAGAAAAACATAGGTTCAGACATTCTAATACCCCCATAATGTTCTGAATCTGAGGTCAACATCAGTGTGGAGCCCGTTCCATCAAGAATGTCACTATAGGGGGATTCTTTTTTACTGGATACTACAGAATCACAATAAAGACAAGGGAGGATGGATGAGGTATGTTTCATGGGTCCCTTGGAACCAAAAACTCTCATTCCTAATTCCTCATCCCATATAAAGTCTAGGAGTGAGGAGAAGATTACTACCTTGGAGATTAAACCATGTAAGGTGAAGTCTCTGTATAGGTAGAGGCCCCTCAAAGAAGGCCTGGTGGATGAGCTTAAAATCCATTTTGAAGGTCTGGCGGTTTAAGAACTAACAATGTATCATGAGGAAGACGATTCAAGTAGTGATAGTTATATCCAAATATCAGTGGATAGTTTGGACCAAATTCAAGTGAAAGGCCCTTGTATTCCAATAATTAAGAATGGTAAAAATGGAAAGGATGGCGTAAGGAAATGTATTATGGTCAAAGGGAAAAACCAAAGGGATTAAAATACTTTTCTCACTTTCCAAAACTAATAGAAACTAGGTCAGCCAAAAAGGATTCCAAAAAGGAAAGTAAATCTCTACAGAATGGGGAAAGTGGAGAACCAATTTGGGAAACAAGAGTAATGGAAGAAGAGGAAGGGAAGTGTTTGAAGCTCATGCTTCACTCCAAGTAATAAATGAAAGAAAACATTATCCGGGCCAATGATTCAAATGAGGACATTAAAATAATATATGAAATAAGGTTTTAAGTTCATTCCACCAAGAAGTATGATAAATTGATATACAAGAAAGACCAAATCCTGGCCTAGGGCTTCAACCAATGCAAATTCAACTCGGACGAATTCATTTAGGCAATGGACAGAATGGTCACTCACCTTGAAAAACTTATCAGCAAGGATCCAGAAACCTAATTTAGTACTGTGAACTGGGAATTATATATAGTGTCTAACTAAAATAATCTTATCCTTGTGTCTAATCACTTTCTGAGCTCTTTCATCATGTAGTGGAATCTTGTTTTGCGAACTATGGTTTACCACTTGTCCTTAAAGTGGATTAATAAAGATTTATATTTAGATGGATGGTTATAAGGATTTCATAGTTTTCAGGGATTTTTATATTTTTAGGGGTTTTATTGGTATTTTAGTGTTTTATGGGTTTTTATGTTTTTTTATATTTTTATTGTTTTTTGGGTTTTTAGAGTTTTTATGTATTTTTAGGTTTTTAGCATTTTTTTGGGTTTTATATGTTTTGAGGTTTTTAAGATTTTCATTTAGATATGTCATGTTTTTATAGTTTCTATTATTTTAGAGATTTTTATGGTTGTTTTAGAGTTTTTATTGTTTTTAGTGTAATTTGGGGACATTGGGGGATTTTATTGGTTTTTAGGATTTTTAGGGTTTTTAATTTTTTTTGTTTTTTAGGTTTTTTTTACTGTTTTGGGTTTTTAGCTTTTTAGAGATCTTCTAATTTATTAGTGGTTTAAATTTTTTATAGTTTTATTGGATTTTTAGGGTTTTAAATTTTTCTTGTAATTTTAATGTGTTTTTGGTTTTTAGGGTATTTTAGGGATTTAATGGTTTTTAGTGTTTTTCGGTTTTTAGGGTTTTAAGTGTATTTGGGTTTTTAAGGTTTTATTAGTGTTTCTAAGGTTTTTATCGTTTTATTCTATTTAAGTGTTTTTTCATAATTTTTATGGGGTTTTATGGTTTTTAGGAATATTTAAGGTTTTCTGTGATTTTTTGGTTTTTAGGTTTTTATGGTTTAGAGTGTTTTTTGGGATTTTATGTTTTTTAGGGGTTTATTTTTTCATATGGGTTTTAGGGTTTGTAGGGATTTTTAGAGACTTTTATGTTTTTATGGTTTTAAGGGCATCATTATATTTAGAGGGGTTTTTGGGTTTTTTGGGGTTGATTGGGATTTTAGGGGTTTTTCTAGTTTTTTAGGGATTTACGGTTATTATGTTTTTGAAAATTATAGGAGTTTTAAGGGTTTTAAGTGTTTTTAATGGATTTTTTTGGATTATTATGGGTTTTAGTGTTTATTAAGGTTATTATTATTTTTATTATTTTTATTTTTTTTTTGGTTTTTTGGGTTTCTTTGGTTTTTTAATGTTTTTATCATTTTTTAGTTTTTATGGGTTTTTAGTGTTTTTCGCTTTTTAATGTTTTATTATGATTTATTTGGGATTTAGGGGGATTTAATTTTTTAGTGTTTTAGGGTTTTTTTTGGGATTCATGGGGTTTTTATGGATTTTGAAGGTTTTTATGGTTTTTAAGAGTTTTAGGGTTTTTTGAGTTTCTAGGTTTTTTGAGTTTTTTTGGGTTTTCCATGGGTTTTAATGTTTTTCAATTTTTTAGGATTCAAATTCCCTTTATATTTTTTATATTTTTGAAGTATTTTATTGGATTTTATGTTTTTAAACATTTTTTGAATTTTATGGGTTTTTTTTTCATTTTTTGGATTTCTATGTTTTTTATGGGTTGTTTTGATTTTTAGGGTATTTTTTGTTTTTTAGGGTTTTCTGGTTTTTAGAAGTTTTTATTTTTTTAGGGGTTTAAGGAGTTTTTAGGGTTTTTAGTAGTTATTCAGGGTTTTAGGGATTTTATGGGTTTTTTTGTGTTTAGTGGGTTTTATGGGTTTCAGGTTCTTTTTAGGGTTTTTTAGTGTTTTTAGAGTCTTTTAGGCCTTTTTGGGGGTTTAAGTGTTTTGAGGTTTTTAAGGTTCTAATAGGTTTGTTTAGTGTTTTATAGGGTTTTATACTTTTTCTATATTTTTATGTTATTTGTAGAAGTTTCATTAGTTTAAAAGTTTATAGGGGTTTTTAAAAATTTTATGGTTTTTTAGGGGTTTCAAAATTTTTAGGTTTTTAGGGGTTTTAAGTGTTTTCATTTTTTAAGTATTTCTTAAGGTTTTCAGGGATATGAGTGTTTTTTATGTATTTAGTAATTTTTAGGCCTTTTTTAGGATTTTTAGGGATTTTTAGGTTATTTAATGATTTTTAGGGTTTTTTGGTTTTTTGGGGGTTTTAGGGATTTTTTGATTTTTTTGTGTTTTTAGGTTTTTAGGGTTTTTTAATGTTTTCATGGTTTTAAATGGTTTTTACTGTTTTTATTATTTTTAATGGATTTATGGGTTTTATGGTTTTTAATGGTTTTAATGGTTTTTAGGGATTTTATGGATTTATGGGTTTTTTGGGTATTTTTGGTTTTTGGGTTTTTGGAATTTTTAGGTTTTTAAGAGTTTTAAGTTTTATTTAATGTTTTCTTAGTGCTTTTAGCTTTTTTACGGTTTTCATGTTTTTATATATTTTTATGGATTTCTTTTATTTTTATGGATTTTATTATTTTGAGTGATTTTGAGGGTATTTTTTTGTTTTTAAGCTATTTTATGGTTTTATTGAGATTTTAGTGTTTTTAGGGGTTTTAGAATTATTTATGTTTTATGGGTATTAAATGGATTTAGGTTTCTAATGTTTTCTATGTTATTTTGTGTTTTATTTGGTATTTATATTATTAGAGTTCTTTAGGGATTTTTAATGATTTTTATGTTTTTTTATAATTTTTAGGGTTTTTTGGGGGTTTTTTGGGGGGTTTTAGTTTTTTTAATTTTTTTTGTTTTTTAATGGTTTTTAGTATTTTTTTAATAGTTATATGGATTTAAAGGGTCTATACTATTTTTGGTGGTATTTATGGGTTTTTTAGATTTTAGTGTTATTTTTGTTTTAGGGGTTTATGGTCTTTTAGTGTTTTGATGTTTTATCATTTTTAGGATTTTTTAGAATTTCAATTTTTTTCTTAGAGTATTAATGTTTTCTTAGTATTTTTAGAGATTTTTTAGGATTGATAGGGGTTTTTTTATGTCTTTATTGATTTAGGTAGTTTTACGATGTTTAGAAATTTTATGGGTTTTAGCGTTTTTTATGTTTGTTAGGGTTTTTATGTGTTTTTATAGTTTCTAAGGATTTATTAGGGGTTTTCATGGTTTTATGGTTTCTTAAATTTTTAGGTATTTTTTGATATTTTTTAGTTTTTTTATGTTTTTTAGGATTTTTATATTTTTTTTACAGTTTGTATACTGTTTTTAGGGTTTTTTGGGAGTTTTGAGTTATTAGTGATTTATGGTTTTATAGAGTTTATTAAATTTTTAAGGGGTTTAAATGTTGTTCATTGTTTTTAGGGGTTTTAAGGGGTTTTAAGTGTTTTTAGGGGTTTTAATTGTTTTTAAGTGTTTTTAGGGGTATTTAACATTTTTTTTGGTTTTTATAGTTTTAGGGGTTTTTAGGGCCTTTTAGGGTTTATTAATATTTTTAACTTTTTTTTTTGTTTGGGGTTTTTATTATTTATATGTTTTTAGGTTTTTTAGCTTTTTCGTAGGTTTTTATGGTGTTTTTTTTATTAATTTTAAATTTTTTAGGGATTTTCAAGGATTTTTAAGGATTTATATGGTTATTAGGGTTTTAGGGATTTTGAGGATGATTATAGGTTTTTATGGGTTTTAGGGTTTTTATAATTTTGTAGTGTTTTAGGGGGTTTAAGTGTTTTTTTGGTTTTTATAGATTTCATAGGGGTTTTCTATGTTTTTTTGGGGTTTTTATATTTTTAGATAATTTTACTACCTTTTTCGGATTTTTATGGTTTTTAGAGTTTTTAGGGTTTTTAGGGATTTTAGGGATTTTTAGGGTTTTATGGTTTTAGGGTTTTTAAGGTTTTTTGTGGTTTTTTATTCTTTTTAATGTTCTCTAGAGTTTTTTTACAATTTTCGGTGTTTAAAAAGGTTTTTGGGTTTATGTGGGTTTTTAGGGTTTTATGGGTTTTATGGTTTTAAACGTTTTTAGGGTTTTTATCATTTTTATGTGTTTAGGGATTTTAGAGTTGTTTAAGGGTTTTTATCCATTTTGGTATGTTTTTTGGTTTTTTGGTTTTTAAGTGTTTTGATGTTTTTCATGTTTTCTTTGCATGTTTTATGGTTTTTAGGTTTTTTTACATTTTTTGGGATTTTTTGGGGTTTTATAGTATTTTTTTTGTTTTTTACAGTTTTTAGGGATTTTGAGGGTTTGCGTTTTTAGGTTATTAACTGCTTTTTGGGTTTTTAGGGGGTTTATTTGTTTTTTAGTGTTTTAAGGATTTAATACTGATTTTATTCTGTTTTTAGAGTTTTTATACATTTTTAAAATTTTAGCAATTTTTAGGATTTATATGGATTTTGGGGTATTTAGATATTTTGAGAGTTTTTAGGGTTTTAGGGGTTTTAGGGGTTTTTTCCATTTTTTATTTTAATGTGTTTTCAGTCTTTTTATGTTTTTTATGGTTTTTAGTGTATTTAACATTTTTATTGTTTTAAAGGGGTTTTAGAATTTTAGTGGTTTTTTTGGTTTTCTGGAATAATTTTTTAGTTTCTAATGCTTTTAGGGTTATTTATGATTTTTAGTCGTTTTAGAGTCTTTTAGTATTTTTAGGGGTCTTAGATTTTTTTTTGGTTTTTAAGGGTTTAATGTGTTTAAGGTTTCCAAGGTTTACATAGGGTTTTTATAGGATTTTAGGGTTATATAATTTTTTTTGGATTTTTTGGGTTTTTTTATTATTCTTGTGGTTTTGAATGGTTTTTTTGGATTTTGAGGGGTTTTAGGGTTCTTAATGTTTTTAGAGTTTTAATTATTTTTTTGGTTCTAAGGTTTTTTTAGTTTCCTTATTTTTCTTAGGGATTTTCATGGTTTTTTGGGTCATTTATATTTTAATTAATTTTTTGATATATTTTAGGATTTTAATTTTTTTTGATTTTTGGGGATTTTAGGAGATTTTAGGGGTATTTAGGGCTTTTAGGGTTTTATATTTATTTTTGGATATTATGATTTTTTGACTTCTTAGGGTTTTTAAGGTTTTTAGAGTTTTTAATGATTTCCAGGGTTTATAGGATTTTTATTGTTTTTATTTGGTTTTTAGGGGTTTTATTGAATTCTTGTTTTTTAAGGTTTTTAGCGGTCTTTAGGGTTCTTAGGGTCTTTTTTGGGTTTTTAGGTATTTTTATGTTTTAGGGGTTTTAAATGTTTTTAGGTTTTTATTATATTATTAGGGATTTTCATGTTTTTTAGGTTTTCTTATATTTATATGTATTTTTAGTTATTATTTATGATTTTTCTATTTTTTAGAGGTTTTGGGGATTTTGATCATTTTTGGATATTTTTACAATTTTTATCATTTTTTATGTTTGTTATGGGATTTTATGTTTTTTTTTTGTATTTAATGTTTTCATAGGGGTTTTATGGTTTTTAGGGTTTTTTACTTTTGACTATTTTTTAGGGTTTTTAAGGGGTTTTAGTGAAGTTTTGGGTTTTTAGTGTTTTATGGTTTTTAGGGTTTTTATGGTTTTTTAGAATTTTTTAGAATTTTTTTGGTTTTAAAGGGTTTTATTATCTTTCACGGTTTCATAGGTTTTATGATTATTTAAGGTTTTTAGGTGATTTTATGGTTTTTATGGTTTTTTTGGTTTTTTGGGTTTTAATATTTTCTAGGTTTTTTATGTTTTTATTGTTTTGTGAGGTTTTTTGTGGTTTTTAGATTTTTTTTATTTTTTTAGATATATTTAGGTATTTTTTTAGGATTTAAATGGTTTACTAGGGTTATTAGATATTTAGAGAGTATTTAATAATTTTTAAAGCTCTTAGGGTTTTTATTGTTTTTTAGGATTTATTGATTTTTTTGTTTTCCCTTAACTTTAATGTATTTATAGTTTTATTAATGTTTTAAATTATTTTTAGATTTTTTAGTGGTTTTTAGGGTTTTGAGGGGTTTTAGGGGCATTTATGGGTTTTGGGTGTTTTATGGTTTTTAGGGTCTTTTAACTTTTTTTTCATTTTTAGGATTTTTGGGGGTTTTAAATTTTTTCTAGATTTTAAATTTTTATTAGGGGTTTTTAGGATTTTATGGGTCTTAATATTTTATGGATATTTAATGAATTATTTGGATTTTTATGAAATATTATGGTTTTTAGGGATTTTCAGGTTCATTTAGGGGTTCTAGTGGTTTTTTTGGGTTTTTTGGGGTTTAAAGAAATTTTATCTATTTAATGTTTTCTTAGGGTGTTTTAGTGTTTTAAATGGTTTTTACTTTTTAGTCATTTTTACATCTTATCTATTCTATATATGGTTTTTTAGGGTTTATAGAAATTTTTAGGGTTCTTATGGTTTTTATGATTTTTGGGGGTTTTACAGTTTTGTAGGGTTTTTATTAATTTTTAGGGATTTTAATGGTTTTGATGATTTTTGTGTTTTTTTTGGTGTTAGGGTTTTAATAATTTTTTTTGTTTTTAAGGATTTTATATGCATTTTTAGTGTTTTACGACTTTTTATATTTTCGGGGATATAAGGGAATTTTTTAAATTTTTTGGTTTTTAAGTGTTTTAGTATTTCTAAGTGTTTCTAGTGTTTTATGGTTTTTTGTGGGTTTAGATTTTTTGTGTTTTTATGGTTTTAATGGTTTTTATAGTTTTTAAGGATTCTAGGGGTTTAAAGTGTTTTTAGATATTTTAGTGGGATTTTAGTGTTTTTATATGTTTTATGGTTTTTTATAGTTTTTAGGGGTTTTAATGGTTTTTAGGGTATTTTGGGTTTTTATGATTTTTTAGTGTTTTTATCATTTTTATGTTTTTTGGGGTTTTAAGTGTTTTTAGGTATTTAAGTTCCTATAATAGTATTTCATTTTTTTTAGAATATTTTACATTTTTATAGATATTTTTTATTTTTTAAGGCTTCATATAGTTTTTTAGTGTTTTTATTAATTTTGAGGCATTTATGGTTTTTTATGGTCTTAGGTATTTTATGATATTTTATGAGTTTTAGGGGTGTTTTGAGTTTTTTAGTGATTTTAGAGTTCATTATATTATTTTAATGTCTTTGGGATTTAATGGGGTTTTATTGCTTTTAGCGGTTCTTTTATGTTTTTAGATGGTTTAGGGTTTTTTATGTTTTTAGCGATCTTTATGGTTTTTTGGAATTTTTTGGTTTTTAGTGTTTTTTATATTTTTAGCGCTTTTTATGTTTTTAATGAATTTATGTTTTTGATGGTTTTTAAGAATTCCTTAGTTTATTTCAGGGTTTTTCGGTATTTTACATTTTTAGGGATTTTATGAAATTTTCACGATTTGTATGGGGGTTATTTGTGTTTTTATGGCTTTCGAGGGTTTCTAGGATTTTTTAGTGGTTTTAGTAATTTTTAGATTTTTTAGTATTTTTTATCAATTTTGGCTTTTTTGTTTTTGGTTTTTATGGGTTTCCTAGGTTTTTTAATGGTTTTTAGGATTTTTAAAATATATAGGTATTTTTTATGATTTCTTACAATTTGTTTTGTTTTTAAGGTTTTTCTTTGTTTCTTTGGTTTTTTGTTGTCTATTGGATTTATTTGTGTTTTTAGGGTTATAAAGGTTTTATATGGTTTTTTATCATTTTATGGGTTTAAAAGGTTATTATAATTTTTAGTTGTTTTAATTTTTTTTTGGGTTTTTAGGGTTTTTTATGTTTTTAGGGATTTTAATGATTTATTTTGATATTTGTGTTTTTAGGTTTTTTTGGGGTTTGAAGTAATTTTTTTAAGGCTTTCATCGCGGTTTCATGGTTTTTAGGTTTTTTACATGTTTTGGAATTTTTAGTGTTTTTTTAGTATTTTTATAGTTTTTAGGGTTTTTGTGGATTTTGTCGTGTTTTAGGGTTTTTAGTGTTATTATGGTTTTTTTATAATTTTTTAATGGCTTTTATGGGTTTTAAGGGTTTTTAGAGTTTTTAGTTGGTTTTGAGTATTTTTATGGGTTTCATATTTTTAATGGTTTTTAGGGGATTTAATGGGTTTTAGGGTTTTTAGGGTCTTTTAGGGTTTTTATCATTTTTTAGGTTGTTATGTGTTTTAGGTGCTTTTATTTATTTAAGTTTATCATATGATATTTAGGGTTATTTATTTCATTACTTATTTTTAGGTATTATTATGATTTTGAGGGGTTTTTTGGGTTTTTTGGATTTCGAAATGTTTTTAGAAATTTTTGGGGTTTTAGGATTTTTATGGTATTTTAGGGGTTGTTTGGGATTTTGAAGGGTTTTAGTGTTTTCTTTGGGTTTTTATGTTTTTTTGGAATTTTTGGGTTATTTTTGTTTTTAGGTGTTTAAATGGGTATTAAAATATTTTTAATGTTTTTAGGGGTTTTAAAGATTTTTATCTTTTTTAGCAGCTCTTCAGGGTTTTATAATGTTTTAATTTTATTTATGGGTTTTAATTGTTTTTTGGGATTTAAAGGTTTTAGGGTTTTAAATTTTTTTGGTTTCTTAGTGGTTTTATGTGGTTTTTTGATTTTATAATTTTCTGAGGGTTTTTCAGGGTTTTAGGGTTTTATATGTTTTTTGGGATTTTAATTGATTTTTAATTATCTTTATGGTTTTTAAGGGCTATTATGGATTTTGATGGGTTTTAGATTTTTTTTGGGATTTAGGGTATTCAGATTTTTTTAAGGATAGTAATTGTTTTTGGTTTTTAGGGTTTTTATAGTTTTTCGGGGTTTTAGATTTTTTTTTACATTGTTAGTTTTCTTTCAAAATTATAGGATTTTAATGATTTTTTGGGTTTTTATGGGTTTTTAGGATTTTTAAGTATTTATAGTTTTAATGATTTTTTTTATTTTAGGGTTTTTTTAGTTTTGTATGGTTTTTATTTTTTTTATGGGTTATTAGGTTTCTACGAGATTAAATTGTTTTTTGATTTTTTTAAGGGTTTTAGGGTATTTATCAATTTTTGGGTTTTTTATGGTTTTTAGGGGTTTATGGTTTTATATTGGTTTATCCTCTATTATTTTTTAGGGGGTTTTATTTCTTTTAGGTTTTTATGTTTTTCTTACGGGTTTTCAAAGTTTTTTAGGTTTTTTTTTTATTTTTTGGGGGTTTTAGGATTTTTATGGTTTTTACAATTTTTAGTTATTTTGAAGGTTTTTATTGTTTTTTGGGTTTATTAGGGTTCTTGGTGTTTTAATGTTTTTTAGGGATTTTAATTATTTTATGGTTTTTAATTTTTTGTACAGTTTTTTTATAATATTTTTGGTTTTTTATATTTTTAGGTATTTTAGAAGTTTTTTATGTTTTTTATAATTTTTATGGTTTTTTGAGTTTTGGGGGTTTTTACTGTGTTTAGGGTTTGTGTTGCCTTTAAAATTTTTTTGAGTTTTCTGGGTTTTTTTAGTTTTTAGGGGTTTAGTGATTTTTAAATGTTTCTTATCAATTTTAGGGGTTTAAAGGGTATTAGTGTTTTTAGTAGTTTTCATGGTTTTTACTGGTTTTAACGTTTATAATGTTTTTAGTGGGTTCTAAGGTTATGAAGGGTTTTTATCATTTCTTAGGTTTTTAGGGGTTTAAAGTATTTTTAGGATTTTAATTTATTTTTTTATGATTTTTTTGTGTTTTAAAGGTTTTTTATGTTGTTATGGTCTTTTAGGGTTTTCATGATTTTAATATGTTTTTTTGTTATTAGGTATTTATAGAGATTTTAGGGTTTTTAGGGGTTTTATGGTTTTTAGTTGTTTTTTTATGTTTTTAGGGTTTTTAATATTTTTTAGAGTTTTAATGTTTTTATAGGTCTGAATTCTATATTTATTTTTAGTGTTTTTTATTGGATTTAGGGGTTTTTATTGTTTTTATGGGTTTTTATTTAGATCTAGATTATTTTGGGGGTTTTGGGATCTTTTAGGGTTTTTAGAATTTATTAGGTTTTTAGGGGGCAAGGAAGATGCGAGGGTCGGGCTATTCCCCCCCCCCCCCCCCAAATTTATTAGAAAGAAAAAAAGAGGACACAACAGACAAGGGAGGGGATGGGTCAAATGACCCACGCCCAAAAACCCCATAGAGCCCACGCCAAAAAAAGAAAAACCAAGAAAAAAAGACTCAAGGACTAGACACAACAGAAGCATCATCACGTCACATCCAGCCAGTACCAGCATCCAGCATCACCACATCCAACCATCACAGCAGCACACCAACAACAACACATCCAAACCAACCAGCCCCAGCTACCATCAGCACCACATCCGACATCACAGCCAATCACCCCCAGTAGTATCAAACCACATCACAAGCACCAGAACCAAAAGTAGCCATCAGCACCTCCCAGCAAACAAAAACCAGCAAAAAGCAGCACAGCAGCAAACTCATCAATAACAACAACAAAAAACCAAACAAATAACCAAACAACCACCAGCAGCATCCACAAAATAGAATTCAAACACCAGCAAATAGTGCAGCCTTTCCCCAACCATCCTCCATTAACACCCTTTCCAGCAACAATCATGTTCTCCCCAGGAGGGTCCAGTCTTGCAGCAAGCTCATGATCCAGCATCAACAGTAACTCATAACAAAACCAAGCATCATCACTATAGTGGCCAACAAGAGCACACAAGGCACCTATAAAGTCCAACATAACATCCAGCAACCAGCAGAAATCCAGAAGTTCGACAGCAGCATGAAAATAAGCGAGTTGAAAACGAACCTGCAAAACCAAGACACAACGGCGAAAGCTTGACCCATATTGACTCCACCAGAACCGCCTCCCAGCGCATTGACCATGGATTCCACGACGAAGAGAAAAATCCATATCTTCCAAGGAAGATCCAAATCTCCGCAAGTTCCTGGCCAACTCGATGACAGCCTTTCCCGGACTGGATTGCCGAATCCCGACTCCATCAAGCACCTGCCGCATCTCCCGCAAGATCACTAGGGGAGGAGACCTCTCGGGCAGAACACCAACCGCAACCTCAGAATGGAATATATCCTTGGACCTAGCATGCCAACACTGCCGGGGAATCCCTAGACCCCGCTGAACCATCCGTCGACACATCAGATCTAGAAGAACAACCCCGAAAGGCTGAAATCCTTAAGGGGTATTGGCTTCCAAGGGATCGATAGCATCACCACAAACCAGATCGAAAGGATCTGATGAACAGAAGCGCCACACGACCCAGATCAGGAAGTCGTCGTCTTTCCCTGAGAAGAAATTCCAGAATCCATCGCCAGCTAGAAACCGCCTTGTCAACCGCAAACGCACCGAGGAGGAAGACCACACGAACCAAAAACCATCTAAAGCACCTAACCGAAGGAGATCGCTGAAGACGCCGAGAAGGATTCCATGAGGACGCCCTGAAGATCGTCGCGTCGGGAGGGAGAGACCAGGAGAGAGCAGCGGAATTTTTCTTTATTAGGTTTTTAGGGGTTTTATGTGTTTTTAGGTTTAAAATTTTTCTTAAGGGTTTTCACGGTTTTTAGGGTTCTTTACATTTTATGCATTTTCAGAGATTTTTTACGATTTTTAAATATTTTTGGTACATTCATGTATTTTCTATGGTTTTTATGGTTATTTAGTTTTTTAGAAATTTTTTTATGTTTTTAGGGGTTTATGTGTTTTTTAATTTTAATAATTCTCTCTTTTTTCATGGATTTAAGGTTCTTATGTATTTTGGGATTTTTAAGGATTTTTTAGGATTTTTATGGTTTCCATTGTTTTTAGGAATTTTCAGGGTCTTTATAGGTTTTAGGTTTTTAAAGTTTTAATTGTTTTTATTTTTTTACTGTTTAGGTTTTTCTCAATTATTTAAGGTTTTAATGGTTTTTAGAGTTTTCTATATTTTTAATGAGTTTTAAAGGATTTTACAGTTTTTGTAAACTTTTATGGTTTTATTGATTTTTTGGTTCTTTATAGTTTTTAGTGGGATTTTTTGTTTTTAAGGGTTTTTAGGGGTTTTATAATATTTAAGGTTTTTAGGGGTTTTATGTTTTTTAGGTTTTTAAGATTTTCTTAGGGTTTTTAGGGTTTTTATGGTTTTTTAGATTATTTGGATTTTAAGATTGTTTTGGATTTCTATTTTTATTTTGGATTTTTAGGCATTTTTAGGGGTTTAAGGGTTTTTAGGGATTTCATCATTTTTCAAGTTTTTCCACAGTTTTTAGTTTTTTTAGTTTTTAATGGGTTTTTAGTGTTTTTGGGGTTTTGGAGTTTTTTTTTAATTTTTATGTTTTTTATGTATATTTTATGAATTTTATGGGTTTTTTAGTGTTTTTAGGGGTTTGAGTTTTTTAAAATTTTAACATTTTGAATGTTTTTATGTTGTTTATTTTTTAGGGGTTATTTATTTTTTTAGGCTTTTATGTTTTTATTTAGTGTTTTTATTGTTTTTAGGGGTTCAAAGAATTTGTAGAGTTTTTAGTGGTTTGGGCTTTTTATTGGTTTTTAGGGGTTTTTATGGATTTGTGGTTTAATATGTTTAATGGTTTTTATAGTTTTTTGTGTTTTTATGGTTTTTAGGGGATTTAAGTTTTTTTGGTTCTTCAGGTTTTCATAAGGGTTTTTTCAAGGTTTTTGTTGTTTTTTTTATGTTTTAGGTATTTTATAATTATTTAGGGTTTTGTGGTTTTTCAGTTTTTTGGGGGGTTTTTAGGGTTTTCAGGTTTAGGGTTTTTATGATTTTTTGTTTTTATAGTGTTCTCTTATTTTTTAGGTTTTTTTAGGATTTTAGTGTTTTTAATGTTTTTTGGGTTTTATGGTTTCTTAGAGTTTTTAGTTGTTTTAGGGGTTTTCGTGGTTTTTAGGTTTTTTAATGTTTTTAGGGGTTTTATGGTTTTTAGGGGTTTTATTGTTTTTAGGGGCTTTTAGGGTTTATATAGTCTTTTAGGATTTTGGGGGTTTTTTGTTTTTTTAGGTTTGTAAGGTTTACTTATAGTTTTCCATGGTTTTTAGGGTTTTTTTACCTGTTTTGGATTTTCATGTATTTTTTAGGATTTATATGGGTTTTAGGGTTTTTTAATATTTTGAGGGGTTTTATGGTTTTATGGGTTTTTTGGTTTTGTTTTGGGTTTTAGGGTTTTGGTGAGTCTTTTGGTGTTCTATATTTTTTAGATTATTTTCACTTATTTGGGGTTTAAGGAGATTTAGAGTTTTAATCATTTTTAAGGTTTATAGGGTTTTTGGGTTTTTATGGTTTTTGGGAGTTTTATAGTTTTTTAGGGGTTGTATGGTTTTTATGGTTTTTAGGGTTTTTAGGTTTTTAGGCATTTTATTTCATTTGGATTTTTATGGTTTGTTATGGGTTTTCAATGGTTTTTGTGTTTTTTACATTTTTAGGGATTTTTTGGGATTTTTCATATTTTTTATGCTTTTGGGGGTTTGAGGGATTTTGAGGGGATTAGGGGTATTTTGGGATTTTATCATTTTTTAGTATTTTTAGGAGTTTAAAGTGTTTTTATTTTGTTATGATTTTATTTTGAATTTTCAAGGTTCTTAGGGTTTTTTATTTTTTTAGTGATTGGTAGGAAATTTTAACAATTTTTAGGGGTATAGGGTTTAGGTTTTTTAGGGTTTTATGTTTTTTAGATATTTTAGGGTTTTATGTTTTTCCAGTTTTTAAGTATTGTTTTATTTTCTTATGGTTTTTAAGGTTTTCTAGAGTTTTTAATATTTTTAGTTGTTTAAAGAGATTTTATAGTTAGTGGTTTTTATAGGTTTTTTCTGGTTTTTAGGGTTATTTGAGGTTTTTATGGGTTTTTATGGTTTTTGGTGTTTTAAAAGATTTTTAGGGTATAAATGATTTCTAGTATTTTAGGTGTTTTAAGTGTTTTTAGGTTTTTATGGTTTTTGAGTTTTCTTCATGGTTTTTTGTGTTAATACATTTTTAATAAATTTTATGGGTTTTGAATATTTTTAGGGTTTTTATGGTTTTTAGATATTTTGAGGGATTTTAGGAGTTTTAGGGTTTTTATGTTTTTTAGATATTTTGAGGGATTTTAGGAGTTTTAGGGTTTTTAAGTTTTTTATCGATTATTATAGGTTTTTTGTTTTTTAGTGGTTTTTCAGTTTTTATGGTTTTAAGGTTTTTTATAGTTTCTTTAAAAAAATTAGGTGATTAAAGGTATTGTAGTGTTTTTCATGGTTTTTAGATTTTTCATGGTTTTTTAGAATTTTTATGATTTTTAGTTTTTTTATGAGTTTTCATTTTTTTATACTTTTAACATTTACTTAAGGGTTTTCATTGTTTTTATGTTAATAAATAATTTTAGTTCATTTTTAGGTTTTTTATGGGTTTTAGGGCTTTTAAGTAATTTACGGATGATTATAATTTTTTGGGTTTCTTTGGTTTTTAGGTTTTTTTTAGGTTTTTATGATTTTAAGTGATTTTAGGTTTTATGGTTTTCTTAATGTTTTTCATGTATTTTAGAGGTTTTATGTTTTTTGGGGATTTTTTGAGATTTTTTGAGATTTTTATAGGTTTTTAGAATTTTTAGGTATTTTAAGGCTTTTTAGAGTTTTGTGGTTTTTTTGGGTTTTTAATGTTTTTAATGGTTTTTATGGGTTTTTAGAGTTTTTTAATGTATTTAGGGGTTTTAAGTGATTTTATATTTTTTAGTAGGTTTTAGGTTTTTTATGGATTTTTAAGGGGTTTTAAGATTTTAGGGGCTTTTATTGTTTTCCGGGTTTCCAGAGTATTTTAGGGCTTTAGGGTTTTTGAGTTTTAATAATTTTTTATGTTTTTTAGGGGATTTAAGTATTTTTAGGTTTTTAAGGCTTTCTTAAGGGTTTTTAGGGTTGTTAGTATTTCTTAGGTTTTTAGAGATTTTTTGGATTTTTATAGTTTTTTCGGGGTTTAATGGATTTTGAGGGGTTTTTCTGGTTTTTATTTTCTTTATGGTTTTTCTGTTTTTAGGGGTTTTATTGTTTTTTAATTTTTTTAAGGTTTTTATAGTTATTGAATATTTTTAGGGAATTAAAGGGTTTTTTGAGTTTTTATGGTTTTTATGGGTTTTTATATGTTTTAGTGATTTTGTTGGGTTTTTTGGTTTTTTGGAGTTTTAGGTGATTTATTATTTTATCCTTTTTTAGGGATTTTAAGGTTTTGGGGCCTTTCTATGTTTTGAATTTTTTCTTTGGGTTTTTTATGGTTTTTAGGATTTCTTATGTTTTTAAAGATTTTTAGTCTTTTTTAAGGATTTTTGTGATTTTATTCAAGGAAAATAGAAAATAGAATATTAAAAAAGAAAATGTAATTTAAGTAGACAATGATAAACCAAGGGGTAATCATCTAGATAAAATCTAGTGATGGAATCCCCCAAAGAAGCATCAAAAATGCCTCTAAGATGACAATAGAACAATCCACCACCCTAGCCCTCAAGGAAGCACCGACAAACATCCAAGGCCAACTACATAGCCCGCCACACACAGTGTGTACCACCAAAAATTCATGAATTTCCCCATTAGACAACATCTATTACCCAATAATACCCTCATCAAACCAACCATCCACCATCATGGATCCCAAAATTAGCACCTAGCAATAGTCAGCTACACTCTAGCACACTTCCGTCAAAACTAGTACTCCAATCCTCTAGTATCCTAGCTAATAACAAAATATCACCTTCCTTCCACACAAATTCTAACCCAACACACAATAGTTACGTAGCCTCCGAGTCATCCAACTGAACAAAAGATGCTCCATAAATAACCCAAACCGCCACAACCTGCAGCTTATGCCAACAACCACAATGGTACGGACCAACACAAACTCTAACCTTAACACATCCCAAAAATAGAAAAATACCTAGGATGCCACTCGAGGCAACACTAATGAACCAAGATCACCTAAGAAATAATCATGAAAACAAACATCCTCCCCCAAAAGCTGATCCTAAACCTTCTAACCAGATAAATAGTCATTCCAACACCTACAATAAGATGTCAAACCAACAAGTGGGGACCAAAGAACCAGGACCACCGATGAACTAAAATAAGAACACCAATAGTAAGAACCAAATCCAAAAAGGATCAGCATCTCCAACCATTGAACCAAATTTTAGTTGACAGTTAAAAAAAGCCAAAAATTCCATAACATTGATGAAAGAAGAAGAAGCTGGCAGAAGCAAAACAACATCCAATAAAAAAAGAATCTACAAAACCCTAAATCAGGAGAACCAAAAAACTTATATCTCTGATCTGATTCTAATGGGAAAATCATAGAAATCCTATGAATAAATATCTCCAAACAAACCACCCACAATATCAAGGATAAATTTTCCCTCTTAGAATCACTTATAAGAAAACCAAGAGAAAAGGTGAATATTTTTTGATTTTTTATAGTTATTAACATTCTTATGGATTTAATGGTTTTTTAAAGTTTTTAGTATGTTTTTTTGGTTTTGTTTATTTTTTTATTTTTTAATCATTCTAGGTTGTTTTATGGTATTTAGGGGGGGGGGGGGGTTGGATTTTTTGGGTTTTTTGGGGTTTTAAGGGTTTTTTATTTTTGTAGGGGTTTATAGTTTTTTTGGTTTTTAATGATTTCTTAGAGGTTTTAGTGTTTCTAGATGTCTTTTTATATTTTTAGGGATTCTTTTTGGATTGTCTAATATTTAGTGTTTTTATGGATTTTGATACTACTTTCTGGTTTCTAGGGTGTTCATAGGGTTTCTTGTAGTTTTTTTGGTTTTTAGGATTTTAAAAGGTTTTTATAATTTTATATCATTTTTTAGGGTTCAATGTATTTTTAAAGTTTTTAGTGATTTTCAATGTTTTTATGAGTTTTTAGGTTTTTTAAATTATTTATGGGTTTCATGGTTATTAGGGGCTTTAGGTTTTTCTTGGGGTTTTTTGGGGTTTTAGTGTTTTTAGGTTTTTATAGGGTTTACGTGTTTTTAGGTTTTAAAGGTTATCTTATGATTTTTTGGATTTTTAGGAATATTTAAATTTTTGGGGATTTCTATGGATTGTTTAGGATTATTTTGGGTTTTTAGGGTTATTAGTGATTTTAAGGTCTTCTAGGTTTTTTCATTTTGTAAGGGATTTTTTTTGTTTTTTGGGGCCTTTTTAGATTTTTTGAGTTTTTATGATTTTATGGGTTTTTAGAGTTTTTTAATGTTTGAAGGGGTTTAAATTAATTTTAGTGTTTTTATTTGATTTTAGGGTTTTTAGGGGGTTGTAAGGTGTTAATCGATTTATGGTTTTTAGGTTTTTATGGTTTTTTAGGTTTTTTAACATTTTTTAGGTTTCTTAGCATTTTTTAGGTTTCTTAGGGGTTTTAGTTGTTTTATGGTTTTAAGGTATTCTCAATGTTTTTAGGGTTTTCTACATTTTAAGGATTTCTTATCATTTTCATGATTTTTATGGGTTTTTAGTCTTTTTTTGAATTTTTAGTAAATTCTCATAGTTTTTAGGTTTTTAAGCTTTTTTGGCTTTTTTTGGTGTTTTAGGTATTTTTTGAATTTTTTATCAATTTTATGGTTTTTAGATTTTTTAAATAATTTATGGGTGTAAAATATTTTTATACATTCTAGTGGGTTTTAGGGTATTATTGGTATTTAGGAGATCTTTTGGTTTTTAGGTGTTTTATGGTTTTTTGTGTTTTCAGGGTTTTTAGGTGTTTCAAGGTTTTTAGTTATTTTTAGTGTATTTAGGGGTTTTAATTGTTACCAGGTTTTTTGGGATCTCCTATTTTTTTAGGGTTTTTAGTGTTTTTTATAATTTTATTGATTTTCCAGATTTTTTTATGATTTATCTTGGATTTTAGGGATTTTTGGTTTTTTGATGAACTTTTATGTTGTTAGGGTTTTATGGTTTATTTTTTGGTTTTTAGGGTTTTTAGAAAAAATTTAGCATTTTTATGGTTTTTAGAGTTTTTTAACTTTTTTATGGGTTTAGAGGGGTTTTATAGTTTTTGTTGATTTTTAAGGTTTTTATGGGTTTTAGTGATTCTTATGGTTTTAGGGGTTTTGTGGTTTTTAGGGGTTTTAGGGGTGTTATTTTTTTTTGGTTTTATCATTTTTTATGTTGTTAGGGGTTTTATGTGGTTTAGGATTCAATGGTTTTCTTAGGGTTTACCAAATTTTTATGGATATTTTTATTTTTTAGGTATTTTTATGGAATTTTTAGTATTTTTATAGTTTTTATGATTTTTATGGATTTTGAGGGTTTATGGGTTTTTATGATTTATAAGGTTTTATGGTTTCTTTAGGTATTTAAAGATTTATTTTAGTTCTTAGGGTTTTTAATATTTTCTGAATTTTTAAAAAAAATTAGGGTTTTAAATGGATTTTAGTGTTTTTAGTGGTTTTTAGGTTTTTTATAGGTTTTAGTGTTTTTATGGTTTTAAGAGTTTTTATGAAATTTATGGATTTTAAGGTTTTTTTGGGTTGTTAAAAATTTTTAGGTTTTTATATTTTTTGGTTTTTAAGGTTTTGTTTGGGGATTTACAATTTTTTTGGGTTTATTTTATGTTTTTTTGGATTTTATGGATTTTTTTGGATTTTTATGGTTTTTAGTGTTTTTATAGATTTTTAGGTTTTTTATGATTTTTCTAGTTTTTATGGATTTTTTGGATTTTTCATATTATTTATTTGTTTTTTAGGGTGTTTAAGGTTTTTTAGAGTTTTATAACATTTATTAGGGTTTAAATGTTTTTAGGGGTTTTTAGTGGATTTTAAGGTTTTTTTGGGGTTTTAGGGTTTCTTAATGTATTTTGGGGTCTTCTCTTTTTACAAATTTTTAGGGTTTGTACATTTTTTTTGGATTGTGGTGGTGTTAAATGGTTTTTGGTTTCAAACATTTTCATAGGCATTTTCATGTTTTTAGTGTTTTTTATATTTTTTGGGATATTTTGGGACTTTTAGGTTTTTTTTGGTTTTTTGGTGTCTATTTTTCAAGGATTTAGGTTTTATATGGGTTTTTTTATTTTTAGGTTTTATTAAATTATTTAGGATTTTAATTTTTTTTTTGAGTTTTTTACCATTTTTATGGATTTAAAGAATTTTTAGTTTTTTAGTGGTTTTTATGGGTTTTATGGGTTTTTAGGTTTTGACATGTTCTTTATGGGTTTTATGGTTTATATGGGGTTTTAGAGGTTTTAGTGTCTTTTAGGGTTTTTAGTGCTTTTATCATTTTTTTTATCAGGGGATTAAATTGTTTTTTATTATTTATGTTTTTTTAGGGGTTTTAATGGTTTTTATGGATTTTTTAATTTTAGGTATTTTTTTGGTGTTTTTATAATATTTATAATTTTTAAGGTTTTTTGGGATTTTGAGGGGTGTATGGTTTTTAAATTTTTTTGGGTAGTTTTAAAGGTTTTTATAGTTTTTAGGGTTTTTATGGGTTTTTAGTGTTTTTTAACATTTTTGGGGGTTTAAATAGTTTTTTCCCTTTTAGTGTATTTTTAGGGTTTTTATAGGGTTTTATGGTTTTTTAAGGATTATATGTGTTTATGGTATTTAGGTGTTTTAGGATTTCTAGGGTCTTTTAGTTTTTTTGGCATTTTTTAGGTCTTTTAGTGGTTTTATGTGTTTTTAGGCTTTTAATGTTTTCCTTGGTGTTTTTTGTGAATTTATGGTTCTTTTTGTTTAAAGAAATTTTTAGGATATTTTAGAATTTCTATGGATTCTAGGGTTCTTTGAAAATTTGAAAGTTTTGTAGTTTTTTGCGTCTTTTATGGTTTTTATATTTTTTTGATGATTTTTAGGGGTTTTAATTTTTTTTATGTTTTTACGGTTTTCTTGGTAGTTTTCATTATTTTTAGTTTTTTTTATCATTTTTAGGGATTTTTAAATATTTTTAGGTTCTTTTTTTATTTTTATGGTTTTTAGTGTTTTTAGTGATTTTGAGTGTTTTTAAGGTTCTAGGGATTTCATGTATTTTTTGGGTTTTAGGGGTTTTTAATGTTTTTTAGTGTTTTAAAAAATATTTTTTGGTTTAAAATTTTTTTAGTGTTATAGTGGTTTTCCATGTTTTTATGGGGTTTTATGTTTTTTAAGGCTTTTAGGGTTTTATGTCTTTTATGGTTTTTAGGGGTTTGGGGGATTTTATCTTTTTTAGTATTTTTTAGGTTTTTTAAGAGTTATAAGTTTTTTTTATTTTATTAATATTTCCATATGGGTTTTAAATAATTTTAGGGTCTTTAAATTTTTAGGAATTTTTAGGTATTTTTGGATATTTTTTTAGGGTTTTAGGGATTTTCAGTTATTTAGTGGTTTTTAGAGTTATTTTTGGGTTTTATGGTTAATTGGGTTTTATTTTATTTTTTTAGTTTTTAATGGTTTTTATGATTTGTATAATTTTTAATGATTTTAGGGGTTTAATTGGATTTTAGAGTTTTAGTGTGTTTTTAGGGTTTTTATGGGTTTTTAAATTTTTTAAGGTTTTTAGATGTTTATGGTTTATAGGGATTTTAGGTTTTTTATGTTTTTTGACATTGTACCATCTTATAGTTTTTAGAGGTTTTATGTTTTTTAGGGTTTTAAGGTTATCTTAGGGTTTTAGGGGTTTTTCAATTTTTGTTAATTTTTGGCATTTTTGTATTTTTATAGTTTATTATAGTTTTTTGGGATTTTTTGTGTTTTTTTGGGTTTTTTGGGTATATATGGTTTATATGGTATTTTAAGATTTTAGGTTTTTTAAAACAATCGATTTTTAAATGTATTTTATATGTTTTAATGTTTTTAGGGTTTTAAAGGGATTTTAGGCTTTTTAGTGGGTTCTTAGGGTTTTTATGGGTTTTAGGTTTTTTTATGAATTTAGTGGTTTTTATATTTATTAGAGGTTTTATGTTTTTTTTAGGTTTTTATGTTTTCTTTAGGGGTTTTCAAGGGTTTTAGTGTTTTTTTATTTTAAATAATTTTTATGTTTTTTATGAATTTAATGTTTATTGTTTTAGGGAATTTGAGGGGTTTTGGGTTTCTTTGGAATTTATGGTTTTTGGTTTTTATGGTTTTTTGATTTTTTGGCGTTTTATTAATTTTTAGAGTTTTTAATTGTTCATATGGATTTAGAGTTTTTAGTGGTTTTTAGGGTTTTATGGGATTTTGAGTTTTTACAGTTTTTAGGGGTTTTATGGTTTTTATGGTTTAGTGTTTGTTTAGGTTTTTATCTTTTTATAGGTCTTAAGGGTTTTATGTGTTTTTATATTTTTAAGGTTTATGTAGGATTTCTTTTGGGGTTTATGGTTTTCTACTTTTTTATATATTTTTATGTGTTTTAGGACTTTTTTGGCATTTTGGGTTTTTAGGAAATTTCGGGGTGTTTGAGTTTATTAGGTTTTTAGGGTTTTTATGGTTTTTGGGTTTTTAGGGTTATTGAGTTTTCAAAAGTTTAGAGGTCTTTTAGATTTTTTAATTTTTTTAATGTTTTAATGGGTTTTGAGTGTTTTTACTAGGTTTTTAGGTGTTTTATGGGGTTTATTTTTATTTTTATGGTTTTTAGGGATTTTATGGTTTTTTAGGAATTTTTTTGGGTTTTTTGTGGTAATTATGATTTTCTCCAATTTTTAAGGTTTTATTTGTATTTAGGTTTTTAAGGGTTTTATAGGGGTTTTAATGGTTTTAGATTTTTTTTAAGTATTACAAATTATTTGGGCTTTGTTATGATTTTAATTTTTTTGAGTTTTTAGTGATTTTTATGGTTTTATGGGTTTTTAGGGATTTTGAGGGCTTTATGGGTTTTATGTTTTTTTTTTTTGAGATTTTAGGGTTTTTCATGTTTTAAAGGGGTTTAATGTTTTTTTTGGAGTTTTTAATTATTTTTAGATTTGTTACAGTGTTTTCTAGGTTTTAGTGGTTTTTCGGGTTCTTATAGGGTGTCTAGGTCTTTTAAGGAATTTAGGCGTTTGGGAGGGGGTTGGGTTTTTCAGATTTTTTAGGTTTTTAGAAATCTTTAGTTGTTAAGGGGATATTAGTTGTTAAGGGTTTTTATGTTTTATTAGGCTAATTTTTAGTTTTTATGGTTTTTAGGGTTTTTTGTAGTTTTATAGATTTTTAGGGGTTTTATATGTTTTTATTGTTTTTAGGGGTTTTTGGTTTTTAGGTTTTATAGTGGATTCAAGTGAATTTTGGGTTTTTATGGCTTTCTTATGCTTTTTCATGGTTTTTAAAAAAAAATATGTTTTTACGGAATTTTATTGCTTTTTTCCGGTTTTATGGTTTTCAGGGTTTTTTTGATTATGATGAGTTTTTGGATCTTTTAAGGGGTTTTATGATATTTTTTGGTTTTTATGGTCTTTTTTAGTTTTTAGAGTATTAAGGTTTTTTATAATTTTCTATCTTTTTAGGGGTTTAAAGGGTTTTTTAGGTTTCATTGGGATTTTTGGTTTTATTGGTTTTTAATGTTTTTTAAGATTTTATGGGTTTTGATAGATTTCAGGGTTCTCAGTTTTAAGGGTTTTATCAGTTTTTTGGTTTTTAGGGGTTTTAAGTGTTTTAATGTTGTTAAGGTTTTCGTAGGGGGGTTTAGGGTTTTTAGGTTTTTTTCATATTTATTTATTTTAGAGATTTTTTTTAGTATTTTTATGATTTTTGTAGATTATGGGGACTTTGATGCTTTTTAAGGTTTTAGGTTTTTTGGGGGGTTTTGGATTTTCTTGACTGTTTTAGGGTTTTTAATGTTTCTTAGAGTTTTTTAATATTTTTATTTTGTTAAAGGGTTTTTGAATTTTTAGAGGTTTTTTAGGTTTTTATGGGTGTTTAGGGTTTTTTATGGTTTTATAGGATTTTATGGATTTAGGATTTTTTTATTTAATTTAGGGTTTTATAACTTTTTGGTTTGTTTGGGTTTTATGTTAATTTATTTTTTTTATCTTTTCCTATGATTTTTAAGGTGTTTTGGGTTTTTTAAGTTTTTAAGGATATTTGTGTATTTTTATTATTTTTATGGTTTTTAATATTTTATGGATTTTGAGAGTTTTTATGAGTTTCTGAGTTTTTTTGATTTTTTGGGTTTTAGGTGTTTTTGTTTTCAGTTTTTTGGGATTTTTATGGTTTTTAGAATTTTTTCAATGATTTAAGGGTTTAATAGTGTATAAATATTTAACTAGGTTTTTAGGGTTTTTATGGTTTGTAGGATATTTACGGTTTTTTGGGTATTTCTGGGGTTTTGATGGTTTTAGGTTTTTAGGGGACTAAAGTGTTTTTAGGGTTTTAAGGTTTACTTAAGGTTTATCATGTTTTTTATTTTTTTATGTATTTAGTTATTTTTAGGATTGTTATGGTTTAGGGTTTTTAGGGATTTTTTGGAGTTTTATGGATTTTAGGGTTTTTGTGGTTTTTATGGATTATTTAGGTTTTTAGGTTGTTTTATTTTTTAGGGTTTATATGGTTTTAAGAGTTTTTAAACATTTTTAGGTGTTTAAAGGGTATTTATATTTTTTTTGTTTTTAATGTTTTTATGGGTCTAAGGGGAATGAGATTTTACGAGTTTTTATGGGTTTTTTGAGTTTTTAGGTTTTGTAGGGTTTTAGTGTTTTAGGTTTTTTAGTGGTTCTAATTATTTTTAGATCTCTATGGTCTTCTTGGAGGGTTTCAAGGTTTTTAATGTTTTTTGTTTTTTTATGCATTTTTTGGGCTTTCTAGGATTTTTATTCATCTTTAGTGTTTGTATGAATATTGAGGGTTTTGGAGGGTTTTCTAGTTTTTTCAGGTTTTTATAATTTTATAGGGGTTTTAGGGTTTTTGTGAGTTTTTTAGGTTTTATTATTTTTAGAGTTTTGTAAAGTTTTTAGGGGCTTAAAGGATTTTCAGTCTTTTAATTGTTTTTTGGGTGTTAATGGATTTTAGGGTTATTATAATTTCTATGGGTTTTAGGGTTTTGGTGGTTTGTAGGGATTTTATGGGTTTTTAAATTTTTTATCATTTTTTTGGTTATGTTATTTTTTAACTAATTTTATGTTTTTAAGGATTTATTAGTGTTTTAGGGTTTTTGGTGTATTTTTAGGTTTTTACGGTTTTTTAGTATTTTTTAGGATATTTCTGGTTTTTGGGTTTTTTGCTTTTTTGAGGGTTTTTAGGGGGTGTTAGGGTGTTTGGATATTTTCAATTTTTTGGTGTTTTTAGTTATTTAGAGTTTTTTTTATCATTTTTGTGGGTTTAAATGATTTTTAGATTTTTTAGTGGTTTTTATGATTTTATGGGTTTTCATGCTTTTAAGGTTTTAGGGGATATTCTTGTTTTTATGGTTTTTAGAGATTTCATATTTTCTAGGGTTTTTATCTTTTTTAGTTTTTATGGGTTTTTATTTGTTTTTAGGCTTTAAATAATTTCTAAGTATTTTTTAGGGTTTTAGAATTTTTTAAATTTTTAGTGATTTTCATAACATTTAAGGACTTTACTAGTTTTTAGGGTTTTAGGTATTTTGAGGGTTTTTTTAGTTTTTTTTGTTTTTTGGGTTTTTAGTGTTTTTTATTTTTTTGGATATTTAGAGGTTTTAAAAAAAATTGTAGGTTTAAATGCCTTCTCTATTATTCAGTGGTTTTTACTATTTATATGGGTTTTTAGGTTTTCCCTTTTTTTTAGGGGGTTTTAGAGATTTTAAGGTTTTAAGGGTATTTTGTATTTTTAAGATTTGTAGGTTTTTAGGGGTTTTAAGAATAATTAGGTTTATAAGGATTTCATAGGGTTTTTTGTGGATTTTATGGAATTTTTATAGATTTTTAAGAATTTTTAAATACTTTAATGGTTATGGGGGTTTTGGGATTTTTAGTATTTTTAGGGTTTTTAGGGGGGGTTTGGGTTTTTTTGGTTTTTATGAGTTTTTTAGTGTTTTTAATGTTTTTAGGGGTTTTAGGGTTTGGGGTTTTTATGGTGTTTATGGTTTTTATCTTTTTTTAAGTTTTATGGTTCTAATGTTTTTTTAGTTTTTTGGGATTTATTATGCTTTTTATAGTTTGATGTTGTTTTTATGTTTTTTGGTATTTTTATGGATTTTAAGGTTATTTATGCATTTATGGTTTTTAAGGACTTTTAGGGTTCTATGGGTTTTATTGTTTTTATGGTTTTATGATATTTTTACATTTTATAGTTTTTTTTTGAGGTTTTAGGGTTTTTAAGTTTATTAGACTTTTTAAACATTTTTTGGGTTAATTTTTTTTATATATTTAGTAGTTTTTTAGGGTTTTATGAATTTTAGGGGTTTTTATTTTTTAGATATTTTATTTTTTTAAGGTTTTTGGTGTTATTTTGTTTTTTGTTGGGTTTTTATCATTTTTAGGGTTTTTAGGGTATTTAAGTGTTTTATGTTAATTTGGTTTTCTTATCATTGTTTAGGGTTTTTATGATTTGTTACGTATTTAGGGATTTTTAACGATTTGTTATGATTTTTATCATTTTTGTGGTTTTTATGTATTTTGTGGGGTTTTAAAGGTTATATGATTTATATTTTTTTTACAGTTTTTGGGGGATTGATGGGTTTTTTTTATTTTTTAGGGTTTTAAAGGTTTTCAGATATATTTAAAAAATTTAGGGGTTTAAAGGGTTTTTATTTTTTTTAGTGGGTTTTATGGTTTTTATGGGGTTTTTGGGGTTTTTACGATTTTAGGGGTTTTATGGTATTTAGGGTTTTTATGGTATTTTAGGTATTTTATGTTTTTTTTAGTTTTTTAAATTTTTAGATGTCTAAAAAGTTGCTGTATTTTTAGTTTCTTTTTAGGGTTTCATATATTTTTAGTTTTTTTAGGTTTTTAGGGTATTTTATGGTTTTATGATTTTTTTTTGTTTTTATGGCATTTTTTGGTTTATAAATTGTTTTTTGGTTTTTTGGGGCTTAAAGTGCTTTTATGTTTTTTAAGGTTTTATTTGGGATTCTCTATGTTTTTAGAGTTTTTTCAATTTTATGGACTTTATAAGAATTTTTATGATATTTATGGTTTCATATTTTTTAGGGATTTTTAGGGTTTTAAGGTTTTTTTTGTTTTTTTGAGTTTTATGTTTTTTTTGGTTTTTTAATTTTTTTATATATTTTTGGGGTTTTAAGGTTTTTTACAGTTTTTTAACATCCTTAGAGGTTTAATTTGTTTTTAATTTTTCAGTTTCTTTTAGGATTTTTATGGGTTTTTAGGGTTTTTAATGGTTTGAGGTGTTATATGATACTTAGGGGTTTTACGACCTTTTTCATATATAGGGTTTGTTGGGTCTTTAGAGATTTTGTGTGTTTTTAGAGGTTTTACAATTTTACGGTATTTATGGATTTTGTGGGTTTTAGGGGTTTTGGAGTTTTTAGTGGTTTTTGGGGTTTTGGTGTTTTTTTGGTTTTCTTAGGTCTTTTAGGGTTTTTATTGTTTTTTAGATTTTTAATGTTTTTATGGGTCTGGAATTTTTTAGAGTTTTTTAGAGTTATAGTGGGTTTTTAGTGTTTTTATTATTTTTAGGGATTTTTATGGTCATTAGGGTTTTTAGGTTTTTTAGGGGTTTAAACATTTTTAGGTTTTTAGGGGTTTTAATTATTAATGTTTTTTGAGTTTTTAGGGTTTTTGTGGTTTTTTTGTTTTTAGGTGTTTTTTATGTTTTTTATGTATTTTCATGGATTTTTGGGACATTTATAATTTTTAGGGGTTTTTAGGATTTATATGGTTTTTTTGGTTTTTTGGGATTTTAGGGTTTTTTTGAGTGTTTTAAGGTTTTTATGGGTTTTAGAGGGTTTTTTTAACCTTTTTAGGTTATGAAAGGTATTTCATATTTTTTAATGGTTTTTATGTGTTTTTAGGGGTTTTATGGTTTTAGGGGTTTTTTTTTTCTTTCTACGGTTTTTTTAGTTTTTAGGGATTTTAGTGTTTTTAGTTTTTTAAGGGTTATATGTTTTTTTGTTTTTAAGGTTTTTAGGGTTTTTAGAGGTTTTAGGGTTTTTAGAGTTTTTTACAATCTTAGGAATTTTCCTGAATTTGGTAGGATTTTGGTGGGATTTTATGGAATTTATGGGTTTTAAGGGTTTTTTGGGTTTATTACTGTTTTTTAGGGTTTTTAGGTTTTTTTTTTGATTTTTTAGTGTTTTACAGGTTTTTAGAGTCTTTAATGTATTTATGGGTTTGAAGTTTGTTATGGATTTAAGTGGTGTTTAGGGTTTGAATGGAGTTATAGGTTTTTTAAGTTCTTTATTATTTTTTATTGTACAATGGGATTTTAGGTTTTGAATGGAGTTGTAGGTTTTTAAGTTCTTTATTATTTTTTATTGTGCACGGGGATTTTAGGGTCTTTTATGGTTTTTTATGGTTTTTATAGTTTTTTTCATTATTAATTATTTTGGGGTTTTAAGTGTTTTTTAGGGTTTTAGTGTTTTCTTAGGGGTTTTCAGGATTTTAATGGTTTTTTAGTTTTTACGGTTTTTAGGGCTTTCATGTTTTTTATGTTTATTTAGATTTTGAGGGTTTTCAAGGTTTATTATGGTTTTTAGGGTTTTATATGGTTCTAAGTATTTTTTATGATTTTACGAGGTTAAAGTGTTCAATTTATTTTTAACATTTTCTAATGTTATTTAGGGTTTTAGTGTTTTTTTACATTTTTAGGGATTTTTAGGGATACTTTGGATTATTATGGGTTTTTAGGGGTTTTGTAGATTTTAATGGATTTTATGTTTTTTAATGGTTTTTATGGTTTCTTATGGGTTTTTAGGTTTTTTTGAGTATTGTAGTACATTAATGTTTTTAGAGTTATTTAACGTTTTTCGATGTTTTAAGGGTTTTTAGAGTTTTTGGTGGGTTTTAGTGTTTTTATGGGTTTTTATTGTTTTTTCAAGTTTTTTGGGATTTTAAAGGGTTTTAGTGTTTTTAGGGTTTTTATGGTTTTTTCTGGTTTTTAGGGTTTTTTTGTTATTTATTTTTAAGGGTTTTATGTGTTTTTAGGTTTTTAAGTTTAACATTATTTATTTTAGGTTTTTATAGTTTTTTACTTTTTTTTAGTTTTTATGGTAATTTTTAATATTTTTATAGTTTTTTGGGTTTTTAGGTATTTCGATGGGTTGTTAGAAGTTTTAAGGTATTTCAGATTTTCCATTTTTTAGATTTTTTAGGGGTTTAAAATGTTGTTAATTTTTATGGTTTTCATAGGTGGTTTTAGGGTTTTTAGGGTGTTTTATGTTTCTTATGATTTTTTTTGTGATTTGTTTTTGAATTTTATGTTTTGTTAGAGATTTTAATGATTTTGAGGGTTTTTAAGGTTTTAGGGTTTTTATGGTTTGTTTAGTTTTTTACCTTTCTCTGTATTTTTTTATGGATTTTAAGGGTTTTATAGATTTTTAAATATTTTTGAGGTTTGAATGGTTTTTATTATTTTTATATGGTTTTATTTTTTCTAGGTTTTTAGGTGATTTAAATGTTTTTTAGGGGTATTTATAGTTTTTTGGGATTTAATGGTTTTTAGGGTTTTTATCTTTTTTTTAGATTTTTGTGTGGACTTTTTTATGTTTTTTAGGGTTTTTCAGTGTTTTTATGGTTTTTATATTTTTATGGGTTTTAGAGGTTTTAAGGTTTTTTTCGTTTTTTTGGGTTTTTAGGGATTTTGTTGGTTTTAGGGATTTTTAATTTTTCAAGGTTTTTTATGACTGTAAGAGTTTCTGGTTTTTTATGTGTTTTTTTATTTTTATAGTTTTCCTAAAAAATTAGGGTTTTAGGGTTTTTTAAAATTTTAGGTATTTTTAGGGTTTTTTTGGGTTTTTGGATTTTCATGGGTTTTAGGTATTTGAAGAGTTTTTAAAGTTTTATGATTTTTTGGGGTTTTGGGTTTTTTGAGTTTTTAGGATTTTTATGATTTTTTACAGTTTGTTAAAAAATTTATGGGTTTAACAGGTTTTTAGAGTTTTTAGTGGTTTTATGATTTTTATTGGTTTTAGGGTTTTAATGTTGGGGGGGGGGGGTTTACTGTTTTTATGGGTTTCAATGATTTTAGGGTTTTTATAAGTTTTAAGTGGTTTTATGATTCTAACGTTTTCTTAGAGTTTACATTGGTTTTATAGTTTTTTTGTTTTTAGGGATTTTTTTAGGATTTTATAGTTTTTAAGAATTTTTGGGATTTTGAGGGTTTTTTATGTTTTTTTGGGATTTATGGTTTTTGAGGCTTTAATGGGTATTTTTTGGTTTTCAAGTTTTTTGGGTTGTTTAGTGTATTTAATTGTTTTGGAGTTTTTAAATTTTTTTGAGTTTTTAGTGGTTTTATGGGTTTTTAGGGTTTTTAATGTTTTTTTGGAGACTTATGGTTTTCAGGTTTTTGGGGTCTTTTAGTGTTTTTATGGGTTCTAGAATTTTTTAGGGGGATTAGGTGTTTTATGAGTTTAAGGTTTTTTTGGTTTTCATAGATTTTTTCTGGGTTTTTAGGGTTTTTTATGTTTATAGAGATTTTAGGTCTTTTTTGGGAGTTTTATAGTTTTTTCAAATTTTAAGTATTTTGAGAATTTTTTGGGGGTTTTTTAGTTTTTAGGGTTTTAATTAATTTCTACAATTCCTAATGTATTTAAGGGTCAATAGGGTTTTTAGAGTTTTTAGTGGTATTTAGGATTCTTTGGGTTTGTTATGGTTTTTGGGGGTTTTATTTTTTTTAGGAGGTTTTAGAAGATTTAGGTTCATTTACAATTTTAGTGTTTCTTTGGGTTTTAGGGGTTTGAAGTGTTATTATGTTTTTTAGTTTTATTTTGGGTTTTTATGGATTTAGGTTTTTTTACATTTTTATGGATTTCTAGGTATTTTTTAGTATTTTTATGGTTTTTAGAGTTTTTATGTATTTTTATGGTTTTATGTTTTTTAAGGTTTTTAGGGGTTTTCCCCTTTTTATATTTTAATGGGTTTTAAATGTTTTTAGGTTTTAATTTTTTCTTAGGGGCTTTTAAGGTTTTTAGGTGTTTTTATATTTTAGGGAATTTTAGGTTTTTTAGTATATTTATGGGGTTTTAGGGAATTTTTGGATTTTGGGGGTTTCTCAGAATTTTTAGATTTTTTATGGTTTTTAGGGTTTTTAGGGTTTTTTTGCGTCTTTATAGTTTTTTTGGGGTTTAAGGTTTTTTGTATTTTTGGGTTTTAGGATTGTTGTGGTTTTAGGGATTTTAGTGTTTCTTAATCTCTTAGATGTTTAAGTGTTTTAGGTTTCTAAGGATTTTTTATGGGTTTTCAGTGTTTTTATGAATTTTACCTTTTAAGGTTTTTATGGATTTTTAGAATTTTTATGGACTTTGGGGGGGTTAGGTATTTTAAGGGATTATAGAGTAATTTAGGTGTTTTATGGTTCTCATGGTTTTATGGTTTTTTAGGGTTTTAGGTTTTTTAGTTTTTTAGGGTTTTTATGGTTTTTTATTTTTTTTAAGGTTTTTAAGGCTTTAAATGGTTTCTAACGTTTTTAGTGGCATTTACGAGTTTATGAGATTTTAGAGTTTATTATGGTTTTTAGGGTTTGGGGGTTTTTTCTTGTTTTTAGATTTTTTTGTTTTTATGGTATTTAAGTGTTTTTAGGATTTTAAGGTTTTCTTATTTTTTTCCAAGATATTAGGGATCTTTACATATTTAGGAATTTTTTTATGGATTTGTCATTATTTTTATGGTTATTTATGTTTTTTAGTTGTTTTTATGTTTTTAGGGTTTTTAGGGTTTTATGATTTTTAAGGTTTATTTTGTTTTTTAAATATTTTTATGGTTTTTTGGTTATTTTTTGAATTTTTAGGGATTTAGAGTTTTCTTAATTTTTTTAGACTTTTAAAGGGTTTTTTGGGTTTTGGTGGGTTTTGAGGGATTTGAGGGTTATTTGGGGTGTTTAGAATTATTTTTTGGTTTTTAGGGATTTGAAGTATTTTTAGGTTTTGAGGTTTTCTTAGGGTTCTCATGGTTTTAAAATTTTTACATTTTTTATTACTATATATTTTTTAGTATTATTATGGATTTTAGGGGTTTTATGGTTTTAGAGAGTGTTTAGGGATTTATAGTGATTTTAGGGTTTTCATGGTTTTCTTGGTTTCCCTTATTTTGGGTTTATTTAGGGTTTTTTATGATTTTTTATGTTCTTAATATTTTTAGGGGTTTAATAATTATTTAGAGTTGTAAGTGGTTTTTGGGTTTGTTTTTTTAGGGTTTTTAAAATTTTTATGGTCTTTAGGTTTTTCATATTTATTTGTGTTTTTTAGGGTTTTTAGGGTTTTTTTGTGATTCATGGTTTTTTATGTGCTTTTAGTGTTTTTATTTTTTTGAGGTTTTATTTGTGGTTTTCAATGTTTTTGGGTTTTATAAAATTTTAGAAATTTTTATGCCCTTTTATTATTTCTTATGGTTTTAAGTTTTTTCTAGTGTTTTATGTTTTTTTTCGTGTTTAAGGGGTTTTTTGAGTTTTTTTTGTTTTAAATGTTTTTAGTGTTTTTTAAAGTTTTTTGGGGTGTATAGGGTATATAGATTTTTTTCAGTGGTTTTTGATGTTTTTTATGCGTTTTTAATGGTTATTAGGTGTATTTAGGTTTTTTATAGTTTTTTAAGGCCTTTAGGGTTTTTTATATTTATTTGGGTTTTAGGGTTTGGGGTTTTTAGGGGGTTTTAGGGATTTAAGAATTTTTTTGTTTTTAGGTGATTTAATTTTTTTAGGTTTTTTATGGGGTTTAGGGGTTTTAGGGTTTTAAGGGTTCTATATTTTTAAGGTTTTTTAAATACTGTAGGATTTTTATAGTTTTTACAGTTTTTATGGTTTTTAGACTTTTTAGTGTTTTATGGTTTAAGTGTTTTTAGGTTTTTAAGGTTTTTTATAGTTATTAATGTATTCATGGGTTTAAAGGTTTGTATAATTTTAATGGTTATTAGGGTTTTTATTTGTTTTTAGGTGTTTTTTCTGTTTTTTGGGGGGGTTTGGGTTTTAGTTTTTTAGGGGTTATAGAACATTTTAGGTTTTCTAGGGGGTTTATGTTTTAAATGATTTGTTTCGAATTTTTATAATTTTTTTATTTTTACATTTTTATTGATTTTGGGGTGTAATTTTAGTATTTTAGAATTTTAGGATTTTTATGGATTTTGAGGGCCTTAGAGGTTTTAAGGGTTTTTTTGTTTTTTGTGTTTTTACGATTTTTTATGTTTTAGGGTTTTTAATTATTTTTAGTTTTTTTAAAAAAAATTAGAGGTTTAATGTGATTTTATATTTTTTGGTTATTTTAGGGTTTTTATGGGTTTCTAGTGGTTTTAATGGTTTTAATGGGTTTTATGGATTTTATTAGTTTTAGGGGATTTAGGTTTTTTAATTTCTTTTACCATTTTTTAGGTTTTGTAAGGGTTTTATGTGTTTTTAAGTTTTTATGGTTTTTAGGGTTTTAATGTTATTATGTATTTTTTAGGTTTTTTATAGTTTATTAGGGGTTTAAAGTATTTTTAGTGTTTTAAGGGTTTTTAGGGTGTTTGGGGTATTTATGGATTTTTAGAGTTCTTAGGGTTTTTTTATTTTTCGGGGTGTTTAGGCATTTTTTAGTTTTTAATGTTTTTAGGAGTTTAAATGGTGTTAACTATTTTTAGTGCTTTTTTAGGGTTAGTATTGGTTTTGGCGGTTTTCAATGTTTTAGGGGTTTTATGGTTTTTAGGGGTTTTGTGGGTTTTTATGGGATTTTTGGGATTTTAGCTTTTTAGGTTTTGAATGGGTTTTAATTATTTTTAGGTTTTATGCATTTTCTTTGGGATTTATTTGGTTTTCAGGGTTTTTTACATTTTTAGTGGTTTTTATGGTGTTTATGGGTTTTTAGGGTATTTATAGGTTTTGTGGGGTTTAGGGTTGTTTTAGAGTGTTTATGGTCTGATATGGATTTTAGAGTTTTTGAGATTTTTGGGAGTTTTATGAATTTTTAGGTTTTTAAGGATTTCATTGTATTTTTAGGGGTTTTATGGTTTTTACATTTTTATGAATTTTCATGCTTTCTTATGATTTTTATGGTTTTTAGGGTTTTTAATGAATTAGACAGTTTGGGGTTTTTGGGTTTTTTTATGTATTTTTGGGGTTTAAAAGGTTTTTTACAAATTTTAATGGTTTTAGGGGTTTAATGTTTTTTAGAGTTCTTAGTGATTTTTAGTGTTTTTACAGGGTTTTATGATTTTTATGATTTTAGGGGTTTTATTCGTTTTTGGTTTTTTATGGTTTTTTTATTGCGTTTTAGGGTTATTTGGTGTTTTCAGGTTTCTCATGGGGTTTAAATTTTTTTAGATTTTAATGGTTTTCATAGGGTTTTAGTTTTTTTACGTTTTTTGGGATTTTTATGGATATATTAATATTTTTTTGGGTATTATAGGGTTTTTATGGATTTGAAGATTTTTTGGATTTCGAGGTTATTTATTGTTTTCTTCGGTTTTAGGGTTGTATTAGTGTTTTAAAAAATTTAATGGTATTTATATTTTTAAAATTTATTAATATAATAATGGGTTTTTAGAGGCTTTTAAAGGATTCTTAGGTTATTATGGTTTTTTAATGTTTTATGGATTTTTATGGTTTTTAGGGGTTTTAGGTGTTTAGGGGTTTAAGGATTTTATATGGTCTTTAGTGTTTTTTTAGGTTTTTAGGGGGTTTAAATGCTTTTAGGATTCTTAGGTTTTGATATGGATTTCCCAGATTTAGGGTTTTTTATGTTTTTAGTGTTTTTAGGTATTTCTTATGTTTTTCTATCATTTTAGGTATTTTTATGATTTTTATGATTTTTAGAGTTTTTAGGTTTTTTGTTGAGGTTTTAGGGGTTTTCTAAGATTTTTATGGTTTTCAAGGTCTTATATAGTTTTTTGAAATTTTTTATGGTTTAAATAGTTTTTAAATTTTTAGTGGTTCCTTAGGTTTTTAAAAAACTTTTTCGATGTTTTTTTTGTTTGTAGAGCTTTTAGGGTTTTTTGTGCTTTTAGCATTGTTTTGGTTTTTAAGGGTATTTAGGGTTTTAATGTTTTCTTTGGGTTTTACGGATTTTTAGTGTTGTTTATGTTTTATGAATTTTTAAGTATTTTTAAGATTTTTATGGTTTTTAGAGTTTTTTGTGATTTTGAGGGGTTTATGATTTTAGGGGTTTAAGTCTTTTATGGTTTTTTGGGTTGTGGGGTTATTCTTTTTTAGTTATGTAGTGTTTTAAGGATTTTTATATTTTTATAATGTTTTAGTGGTTTAAATGTTTTTAGGGTTTTAGTGAATTTTCAAAGTTTTATTATCATTTTAGGGTTTTTTAGGTTTTTAGGGAGTTTTTGGGATCTTAGGGTTTGTTAAGGGGTTTAATTTTTTTTTTATCATTTTTATGTTTTTTTCTGTGTTTTAATTGTATTTAGGTTTTTAAGGATTTCTTAGGTTTTTTTAGGATTTTTAATATTTTTTAGGTTTTTAGGTATTTTTAAGGATCTTTATGTTTTTTATTATTTTTCCGGGTTTTTTGGGATTTTGTTAGTGTTTTGCGTTTTTAGGTTTTTTTGGTATTTTATGGGTATTTTTAATTTTGGAGGTTTTTTTAATATTTTCTAATATTTTTGGGGTTTAAAGGGTTTTAAAGGTTTTTCATAGTTCTTTAATTTATTATGGGGTTATATTATTTTTAAGGTATTTAGCAGTGTTTGTGGTTTTGAGTGTATTTTAAGATTTTTAAGAACTTTTAAAGTCTTTTTGGGTTTTTAGGGTTTGTAGGTTTTTAAAGATTTTAAGTGTTTATAGGTTTTTATGTTTCTTAATGGTTATTTAGAATTTTATGATTTATTTACATTTTTAGTTATTTTTTATGATTTTTATGGTTTTATGGTTTTTTAGGGATTTTAGGGATTTTTTAGGTTATAGAGTTTTTATGGATTTTTGGGTTTTCTTGAATTTTTTAGTGGTTTTAATGTTTTTATATTTTTGTAAAAATATAGGTGTTTAAAGTGTTTTTAGTGTTTTATTGGTATTTTAATGGTTTATTGGGTTTTTATTATATTTATTGTTTTTAGGGGGTTTTATGGTATTTATGGTATTTTAGTGTTTTATGGTATTTTAGGTTTTTTATCAATTTTTAGGTTTTTATGGGTATTGAGTGTTTTTAGGTTTTTATGGTATTCTTAGACTTTTTCATGGATTTCAGAGTTAGTTATGTTTTTTTGGTATTTTTATTGATTTTTTATAATTTTTATGGGTTTTTAGTGTTTTTAGAGATTTTGATGGGGTTTAGGGTTTCTAGGGGTTTTATGGTTTTTAGGGTTTTTTCCGTTTTTAGGTTTTTAGGGGTTTTAAGTGTCTTTAGTTTTTTATGTTTTCTCTTATATTTTTTTCAATGGTTTTATGGGTTTTTATGTTAATTGGGGTTTTTTGGGAATTTGAATATTTATTTGGGTTCTTTGGGAATTTGATGGATTTTAGGGTTTTGTGGTTTTTATGGTGCTTATAATTTTTTTTGGGTTTTTAGGGATTTTTTTGGGTATTTTAGGTTCTTTATGTGTTTTATGAGTTTTTTTAAAAAAATATGTTTAAATAATCTTTAGATTTTTTGTGGGTTTTGTGGTTTTTATGGGTTTTAATGTTTTTTAAGGTTTTTAGGGTTTTTATGATTTTTAGGGTCTTTTGGTTTTTTTGTATTTCTTATTGTTTTTAGGAATTTTTAAGGATTCTATTCGTATTTTTTTAATATTTATTAGTGATTTTGTGTGTTTTATGGTTTTTTTGTGTTTTTAGGTATTTTATGGTTTTAATGCAGTTTTAGGGGTTTTTGAGTTTTTTTATGGTTTTTAGGTTTTTATATTTTTTTAGCATTTTAGGGGTTTAAAGGGGTTTCCATGTTTTTTTGGGTTTTTTGGGATTTTTGGATTTCAATGTTCTTACGAGTTTTATGGATTTTAGGGGCTTTTGGGTTTTAAGGATCTTTTAGGGTCTTTGGTTTTTTGTGTTTTTAGGGGTTTTGTTTGTTTAAAGGTTTTTATGGTTTTCCAAGATCTTTTACCTGACTTATGGTGTTCTAGGTTTTTAGAGATTTTTATGGTTTTCAGGTATTTAAGGGTTTATGTTTTGTAAGGTTTTATAGGGGTTTTATATTTTTTTAGGTTTTTAGTGGTTTTAAGTGTTTTTATTTTTTAAGGTTTTCATAGGGGTTTTTTGGGGTTTTTAGGGTTTTTATGTTTTCAGGGATTTGGGGTTTTTTATTTTTGTTATGGTTTCTTGGGGTTTTAGAGATTTTGAGTGTTCTAATGGTTTTCTATTATTATTTTCAGTTTTTATGGTTTTTTGGGTTTTAGTATTTTTTTTTTGAGTTTTTTAGGGTTTTAAAGATTTTTAGAGATTTTAATGTTTTTAGGGGTTTAAAGTGTTTTTAATATTTTTATTGATTTTTTGGGTTTTAGGGTTTTTACGGTTTTTAGGGGGTTTTAGGGTTTTTAGGGTTTCTATGTTTTTAGAGTTTTTTTAATTTATAATATTTTTTTTGGGTTTTATGTGATTTTATGTATTTACGGTTTTCTTAAGAGGTTTTTGGGTTTTTTTGGTTTATTATGTTTTTAATGATTTTATGGTTTTTATAATTTTAGGGTTTTTTAGGGTTTTAAGGATTTTGAGGGTTCTAAGGGATTTTAGGGCATCTATTTTTTGGGTGTTTTAGGGGGTTTTTTAATTTTTATGGTTTTTATGGTTTTTCAATGTTTTTAACAATTTTAGATGTTTACTGTGTTTTTAGAATTTTTTAAAGTATTAATGTTTTTTAGAGTTTTTATTTTCATTTTAGTGATTTTGTTGGGTTTTAGGGTTCATTATAGTTTTTAGGGGTTTATTGTTTTTCTACTTTTTAAGTCTTTTAAGTGTTTGAATTTTTATTTCTTTTAGGTTTTCATAGAATTTTTCATGGTTTTTATGGGTTTTTATGTTTTTAGGTATTTTTAGCAATTTTTTAATATTCATATTTTATTTAAAATTTTTAGGGATTTTGGGGGATTTATGGTTCTTTGGTTTTTATGACCTTTTTCCCTTAAGCCTTTTTAATTTTTTATTGTTTTAAGGTATTTTATAATTTTTTATCTTTTTTAGGGGTTTTTAGGGTTTTTATCTTTTTTAGGTTTTTAGGGGTTTTAAGTGTTTTTATGTTTTTTATCGTTTTCAAAGGGGTTTTCCAGGTTTTTTGGGTTTTTTACGTTTTTTGTTATTTTTAGGGATTTTTTGGATTTTTAAGGATTTTAGTGATTTCGAGGGGTTTTTATGGTGTTTAGGGTTTTTTTGGTATTTTTGTTTCTTAGGGACATTTTGTTTTGTAGGTTTTTTAGGGATTTTATTTTTTTAGGTTTTTATGATTTTTATGTGTTTTTAGTTTTTAAATATTTTATTAGGGTTTTTCAGGGTTTTTAGGGGTTTTATGTTTTAGTCATTATTATGAATTTTTAATATTTTTATGGTTCTTTTGGATTTTTATGGATTTAGTGGGGTTTTAGGGTTTTTATGGGTTTTTTTTTTATTTTTAAAAAAATTTTATGGTATTTTTATGTTTTTAGGGTTATGGGGTTTTTTAGTGGTTTTTAGGGTTTTTAGCTTTTTTAGGTTTTTAGGGGTTTTAATTTTTTTTATGTTTTTTATGGTTTTCAAAGGGGTTTTCCAGGTTTTTTGGGGTTTTTAGGTTTTCTGTGATTTTTATTGATTTCTTGTATTTTTAAGGTTTTTTTTAGGATTTTAGGGATTTTGAGGGGGGTTTTGAGTGTTTAGGTTTTTTTTTATTTTTGGTTTTTAGGGACTTTTCGTTTTGTAGGTTTTTTAGGGATTTTAATTTTTTTAGTTTTTTATGTTTTTTATGTGTTTTTAGTTTTTTAATATTTTATTATAGTTTTTCAGGGTTTTTTGGAGTTTTAGGTTATATTAATTATTATGAATTTTTAATATTTTTATGGTTCATTTGGATTTTTATGGATTTTGTGGGGTTTTATTTTTTTATAATTTTTAGGGTATTTAGTGTTTTATTTAATTTTTTTGGGTTTTTAAGGTATTTTTGATTTTTTTATCATTTTTATTTGTTTAAGGATTTTTTTGATTTTTTTGTGGTTTTTTTGGTTTCTTAAGGTTTGTATAGGTTTTTTAGGGTTTTTGGGGTTTTTTAGTTTTTTTGGGTTTATAGGGTATTTAATGGTTTTCTACCTTTTTGTATCATTTTTATGTTTGTCGAGGATTAACACATTTTTATGTTTTGAATGTTTTATCAGGGATTTCATGTTTTTTATTATTTTTTACAATTTTAATGATTATTAGGAATTTTTTAGATTTTTATGTTATTTAGGGTTTTAGGATTTTTAGGGTTTTTATGGTGTTCTAGGTTGTTTTTTTTTTGTTTTTTTTTGTTTTTTAATGTATTTTAGAGATTTATAAAAAAATTTGTATTTAAAATGTTTTTAGAGTTTTTAGTGGTTTTTAAGGTTTTATGGGTTTTAAATATCTTAGTGGTTACTATTATTTTTAAGGTTTTATGGTTTTTTGTTGTGTTTTAGGTTTTTTAACATTTTTATTTTTTTATGTTTTTAAATTGTTTTTAGTTTTTTAGGTTTTTCTTAGGGTTTTTTTTAGTTTTTATGGGTTTTTACCTTTTTAGGTATTTTTATGGATTTTTATGACTTTTATGGATTTTTATGGTTTTTAGGGATTTTAAGGATCTTTAGGGTTTTTAGGGGTTTTTATGATATTTTGTGTTTTATAGGTTTTTTAGCTTTTTATTATTATAATGGTTTTTAGTGTTTTTAACATTTTTTAGGGTTTAATGTGGTTTTAGGGTTTTTTATGGTTTTTGGTTTCTTACGGGTTTTAGGATTTTTAGGTGTTTTTTTCATTTTTTAAGTTTTTATAGGGTTTACGTATTTTATTGTTTTTATGTTTTTTATAGGGTTTTTCATAGTTATAAGGGTTTTTTATATTTTAAAATATTTTTACAGATTTTTAATGATTTTTATCAGTTTTTAGGGTTGTTTATGGATTTTGAGATATTTTTTGTTTTTAGAGGTTTTTTTGGGTTTTCAGTTTTTTTAGTTTTTTAGTGTTTGTTTGAGAATTTTAGGGTGTTTTAGGTTATTTAGAGGTTTTTAAAAAAATTAGAGGATTAATTCTTTTTTATAGTTTTTAGTAGGTTTTTTCATTTTTAGGGGTTTTTGGTTTTTATAATGGTTTTAGAGGTTTTTATGGTTTAAAAGGGTTTTTAGGGGTTTTAGGGTCTTTTAGGGTTATTATGGTTTTTATGGTTTTTAGAATTTTTTAGTATTTATAGTGTTTATTTGTTTTTTAGTTTTTATGTTTTAGCTCTGGGTTTTCAGAGGTTTTTTTCTTTTTTTATATTTTTACGAATTTTAAATATTTTTTAGAATTTTTATGTGTTTTTAGGTGTTTTGGGGATTTTCAGTGTCTTGAAGAGTTTTTAGGGATTTATGGTTTTTTATGTTTTTAGGGTTTATTTGATTTATTTATAGTTCTTATATTTCTTTTTTATTTTTTCAAAAATTTTAGGGGTTTGAATGGTTTTTAGATTTGTTTTTTATTTTTATGATATTATGGGTTTTAGGGGTTTTTTAGGTTTTTTATGGGTTTTATGGATTTTTATGGTCTATTTGGGTTTTTAGAATTTTTAGGTATTTAGGGGTTTTAAGCATTTTTAATGTTTTTTAAGTATTTATTAGGTATTTATAGTGTTTTAGTATTTTTTGTTTTTAGGGTTTCTAGGTATTTTTTTAATATTTTTAAGGTATTTTTTGTTTTTTAAGATTTTGTTGGTTTTTTGGTGTTTTAGGTGATTTTTTGGTTTTTCGGGATTACACCATTTTTTTGTTGTTTTGGGATTTTAGTTTGTTTAGGGTTTTAACGTTTTCTTAGGGGTTTTCATGGTTTTTAGGGGTTATTTTACATTTTATGTTTTTTTGTCTTTTGAAGGAATTTATGGGTTTTTAGAGTTTTTAGGGGGTTTTGGGTTTTCAAGGATTTTTGGTCTTTTGTTTTTTACATGTTTTATTTTATTTTTTTAGGGTTTTAAGGTTGTTTATAGTTTTTTAACATTTTTAGTTGTTTCAATGTTTTTTTGAATTTATATTGGGTTTTTGGGTTTTTATAGATTTTTAGGGTTTTAGGGGTTTAGCAGTTTTATGGTTTCAAGGGGTTTTTGGGTTGTTTAATATTTTAAGGGTTTTTGGCCTTTTTATGTTTTTTGGAGTTTTAATATTTTTTAGTATTTAATGGTTTTCATAGGGTTGTTCTGGGTTGTTTTGGGTTTTTACGTTATTCGGATTTTTTTAGGAATTTTTGGGGTTTTTAAGGTTTTTAGGGAATTTGAGGGTATTTAGGGTTTTTAAGGTTTTTAGGGAATTTGAGGGTATTTAGGGTTTTTTAGGTTCTTAGGATTTTGTTATTTTTATGAATTTTTTTTATGGTTTTTGATATATTTTTATGTTTTTTAACGTTTTAATGCGTTTAAATGGTTTTTTTGAGTTTTTATTGGGGTTTTACGGTTTTGGGGGGGGGGGAGTTTAGGTTTTTTTAGTTTTTAGGGGTAGGGATTTTAGGGTGTTTTAGGATTTTTTTATAATTTTTACATTTTTAATTATTTTTATGTTTTTGTGATTTAATAGTTTTTTAGGTCTTTTAGGGTTTTTAGGGTTTCTTTACAATTTTAGGTTTTTAAGGTTTTCTTTGGGTTTTTTTGGGTTTTAATATTTTTATGTATTTTTAAGGATTTTTAGGATTTTAAAATTTTTTTGTGGTTTTTAGGTATTTTTAGTGTTTTTAGGGGGTTTAGTGTTTTTTTGGATTTTTATGGGTTTTTAGGTTTTTTAGGTTTTTAGAGGATTTAAGTGTTCTCTTGTTTTTAACGTTTTCTTAGGGATTATTAGGGTATTTATATTTTTTAATTTTTAATGATTTTTAGGTATCTTATAAGAATATTATGGTTTGTTAGGGTTTTTAGGGATTTTGAGAGTTTTTTGTGTGTTTATGGGTTTTTTGGGATTTAGTGTTTTTCTGGGTCTTTAGGGTTTTTTGGAGTTTTTTGGGCTTTTTTTGTTTTTAATAGATTTTAGAGTTTTTTAATTTTTTAGTTTCTTAAATGGATTTTGGGGTTTTTAGGGTTTTTAGGGGTTTTAATTGTTTTTTGGGGTTTTACGGTATTTATTGTTTTTGTGGTTTTTTAAAAAAAATTAGCATTTTGGTGGTTTTTAGGGGTTTTAAGTGTTTTTTGGTTTTCAAGGTTTTCTTTGGGATTTTCAAAATTTTAGAATATTTTACATTTTTATAGATTTTTAAGGATTTTTTAGGATTTATGGGTTTTTAGGGGTTTTTGGAATTTTTGACTGTTTTGAGGGTTTTTACAATTCTTACAATTTTTATGATTTTTTGGGTTTTTAATGTTTTTTGTTGTTTTTTGGCTTTTTTGGGTTTTCTGGTTTTTACTATTTTTAGAATTTATTTAGATATAATAGATTATTACTATTTTTAGTCGATTTTTAGGGTTTTTAATGGTTTTAGTGTCTTTTAAGGTTTTTAGTTATTTTATGGTGTTTAGGGTTTTTAGTGGTTCATAAAGTTTTTTATTGTTTTTATTTTTTGGGTTTTTAGGGGTTTTTTTATATTTTTATTGTCTTCTTTGGGTTGTTCTTTTTTAGTGTTTTTTATGTTTTATGGATTTTTAGTGATTTTTTATGATTTTTATGGATTTTTAGTGTTTTTAGTTTTTTTAAGACAAACAGAGACATGAATTGGTCACCCAATTCATGCCCCTAAGAAATTTATTAAATAAATAGTGTTACAAATCTTGCTGGAGGTGTAATTTGTTTACACCAACACAAAAAGAGAGCATACATGAATATAAATAAAAAAGACTCCAACAACTACCCGCAACTGATCAAGCAGCAAAAACAGTCTGCCTTCAAAAAACACCTCATGCCAAAGTGCATCAACTTGGTCTTACACTGAGACACATCATCCAGGATGGCTTGTGAATGCACCCGAGGTAGTACAGCATCAGAATTCTTCACTGGCCTACATTGACAACAGCTTCAGAACCTTCACAGTCAACAGCATTTAGTAAGCGCCAGATTTAGTGCAGCGACAAAGTCCAAAATAATGGTAAAAAATGTAAATTGTCATCATCTATTCCATGATTCATGGAGGGGTCCAAGAATACAACATGGATCTTCAGATCAAGAGGGAAACCTGATAGAAAGTCATCAAAACCTTCCCTTCATTTGATCCTAGGATCCCAAAGCAGAGGAAAATAAGGGGTGATGCCGAACTGAATTAAAATTATGACAAAGCATACCAGAAAAACAAACTATTCACTGCATCATCTATGCACCCAGAAAAGAGGAGGTCGTGAAAAAGTCTTTTTAGGGTTTTTAGTATATTTATAGAAATTTTATGGGTTTTTTGTGTTTTTATGAATTTTAGGGGTTTTAGGGTTTTTAGGGTTTTATGTGATTTTAGGTTTTTACAATTTTCTTAGGGTTTTAGGGTTTTTAGGGTTTTATACATTTGTATGGATTTTTGTGAACTTTTAGGATTTTTATGGTTTTTAGATTTTTTTGGGATTCGGTTGGTTTTTAGTGTTTTTAGGTTATTATTGTTTTCCTAGTTCTTTATGGTTTTTTTAAATTTTTATGTTTTTATAGTGTTTTTTGACATTTTTCAGAGTGGAAATGGTTTTTAGAGTTTTCTGTGGGTTTTTACAGTTTTAATGGGTTTTTAGTGTTTTTAGGGGTTTTAAGGTTTTTTTTACATTTTTATGTGTTCAAAAGATTTTCTAAGTTTCTAGTGGGGTTTTGGTTTATTATTGGTTTAAGAATTTATTTTAAGTCTCTTGTAGTTTTTTAGGGTTTTATAGTTTTTATTGCTATAAGTTTTTTAGTTTTTTTAGGATTTTAGGGGTTTACCGTGTTTTAGTCATTTAAGGTTTTCTCTAGGGTTTTAAGGGGGTTTTAGGGTTTTTTATTATTATTTGGGTTTTTTTTGTTTCCTTTGAATTTTTAAGGGTTGTTATGCTTTTTTAGATTTTTCTAATGTTTTTTATTTTTTAAGGATTTTTTAGAGTTTTTAATCATTTTTTAATGCTCTAATGGATTTTTAGCTTTTTAATGTTTTTATGGGTATATATGGTATTTAGCTATTTTTAGCGGTTTTTATCAATTTTTAGGTTTTTAGGGGTCTTAAGTGTTTTTAGGTTGATAAGGTTATCTTAGTGGGCTTCATTGATTTTTTGGTTTTTTAATGTATTAAATATTTTTAGTTATTTTTTTTGTAATTTTATGGGGTGTTCAGGGTTTTTAGAGATATTCAATTTTTTAGGCTATTTTTTTGATTTTCATGTTTTAATTGTTTTTTTGAGTTTTTTAGTTTTTTAATGGTTTTTTGAGTTTCTAAACATTTTTAGGTGCTTAAAGGGTTTATAAATTTTTTAGTGGGTTTTTAGTGTTTTTATGGGGATTTGGGTTTTCTTTGGTTTTTGAGTGTTTTATGGTCTTTGGGGTTTTAGGGTTTCGAGGTTGTTTTTATGGTTTTTAGGGTTTTAGCAATTTTTTGTTTTTAGGTGTTTTATGTGTTTTTAGATTTTTACGGGGTTTATAAATTTTTTCATGGGTTTTATGGTTTGTTACATTTTTTGGATTTTAAGGGATATTTTAGGATATTTTTCGTTTTTATTGTTTTAAAGGATTTTGGGGGGTTTATGGTTTTTATTGTTTTTTGGGTATTCAGGATTTTTTATGTTTTTTCAGGTTTTAATGTTTTTTAAAACTTTTTGACATTTTTAGGTGTTTGAGGGGTTTTTATATTTTTTAGTGTATTTTACGGATTTATGGGGTTTTAGTGATTTTTTTATTGTTTTTAGGGGTTTTTATGCTTTTAATGTTTTTAGGGGGTTTTGAGGGTCTTTCAAGTTTTTCCCATTTTTTTAAATTTTTGGGTTTTATGTTTTTTAAGTTTTTTAATGTTTTATTAGAAATTTTCAAGGTTTTTAGGGTATTTTATATTTTTAGGTATTTTTTGGTCCTTTATTTAATTTTTAGGTTTTTTTTGGGTTTTTAGTGATTTGGAGGTTTTTTAGGGTTTTTATAGTTTTTTGAATTTCTTTTGTTTTTTTAGTTATTGATATTTTTAATGTTTTTAGAGAACTTATAATATATATATATATATATATATGTTCTGAAAGTGTTTTTTGAGTTTTTAGTTATTTTTAGGGCTTTTTTTGGTTTTTAGGGTTTCATACATTATTTAAGGGATTTTAAGGTTTTTAGGATCTTTGTAGGGAAAGGAACGTATTGGGCCAGACTGTCCATGACCCCCCCCCCCCCAATATATATCAAATAAGAACAGGCAACAAAAAAATAGAGGGGCAGGGTCAAACAACCCACACCCAAAACCCCAACACACCCCAAAAAGAAAAACCACAAAATACCCAAAAACACAAAATAGGACCAGGTCAGCCAATGTCGCCACCAAAGTCATAAACCATGCCCACACAATAAGTATCATCATCTGCACCAAGTCCACCAGCCACATCAGCAAAGAAAAATTTTGAGTCCACCCACATATCCATAGAATCCAATCTCGACCCAAAGTCCTCATGTAGTCTGAGCAGAGCCAAGTACTTCTCTCTGAGTCTCTCCTGCTCAGCATTTCCCAGAGGCCGATCCAGCATGTTAGCCTTTAATTTTAGATTAGCCGCTTGTGAGGTGACTCAGGTCACCGTTGTCCTTAAGAGAGAGGAATAATCCCTCCTCTGCTTTCTTTTTTGGTTGGCAGAGGTGAAGCCATCTGCCTGAGCTACCTTCTCGTAAAGGACGATGTCACTGGCCACACTTGAGGACCCTTTGTCACCATCACTACTCTCTTTTCCATAGGACGTTGCATCCACCTTTTGAAGCTTATCGCATTCCCTCCTGAAGTGGACCGTATTAGAATTTATCATGCATTCATCCTCAGCAAAGATCTCCCCTAATATTTTAGCCTCATCATCAAGGGAGAACCATGGTTTTTCTACTACCACTATATCATGGAGGACAACACAGTGGTCTTCACAGATGGGACTCCATTAACCACCATGGCCTTATACAAATCTAGAACCAACCCTCCTTCAATAATTATGTTCTCAATCTCTGGTAATGGAATTCCAGCCATGTTCATTGTGTGATAAGAACTGACCTCCTCACTATGGGACACAGGCACATCCCCTATTCCCACCATCCTTGTTTCACTACTCACAGTGTACAGCACTAACGGGCCATCCATGCTTTGACCAACACATCCCTCATCAAGACCGAGTGTCTACTTCCACAAAAAAATAAGCTCCTACCAAACCAAAATCATCTCCTACCCATTCCCATCAATCATATCTAACCTGACCACCTCCCCTAGCTCGGATAATCCCCACTTCACACCACATCACCCACTAGCTCATCTGAGACCAACTCATCGAACCTATTATTTAGGGAAACATCTTTCATATCCAGCAATAGGTTGCTGGTGGCTTTCCCACTTCCCATCCTACAAGCCACTACAACTCCTCCCAATGATTGAATCAGGGGCCATCCTATTTCCCATGCCCAGTCTTGTCTCCCTACACATCCACCCTCCCCTACTCCCCCCCCTTTCATCTCACCACTGACATCTTACACACTACTACAATTCAGAGTCCTCCCATTAGGTATTTCAAAATTTTCTATGTTTAAAAGGGTTTTGACGTCTTTTTTATAATTTTTATGGTTTCTTAGGGGTGTTAGGTATTTTTAGGGGTTTTAGGGTTTTTTGGATTTTTATGGTTTTTAATATTTTTTGGGGTTTTAGGGTTTTTTCAGTTTTTAGGTTTTTTTTATTTTTTTTCTTAGTTTTTAATGTTTTTATGGGTATAAATAGATTTTTTAGTTTTAGTGGATTTTTAAAGTTTTATGGGTTTTTTAGGTTTTTAAGAGTTTTAGGGTTTTGTGATTTTTCATAATTTTTTGGTGGTTTTAGGTTTATTTAATGTCTTCTTTTAGTATAAATTATTTAGTGTCTTTAGGGATTTTTCTTGTTTTTTGAGGTTTTTGGGTTTTTGGGTTATAGTTTTTTATTAATTTTGTGGGGTTTTAGGATTTTTAGGATTTTTTTTTGTTTTTTTTGGGTTTTAGAATTTTTTTTATTTGTTAGGGTTTTATGGTTTTTTAGATTCTTAAACTTTTTTATGAATTTAAAGGGTTTTTAGAAATTTAGTTGTTTTTTTTTGTTTTATGAGTCTTTAGAGTTTGTTATGTTTTTTATGGGTTTTATATACCTGAGTTTTTTTAGGGTTTTTGAGGTTTCTATGGTTTTTAGGGGTTTTAGGGCTTTAGAGGTTTTAAGTGTTGTTCAGTTTTATTTTTTTCTTTAGGGTTTTCAAGGTTTTTTGGGTTTTTTTTTAATATTTTTAGCTTTTTTTTGTATTTTTATAGGTTTTTATGTTTTTAGGGATTTTGAGGGTGTCTAAGGGGTTTTAGGTTTTTTATAGATTTTTTGGGTTATTGGGTTTTTAGTGATCTTAGTTTATTTTTTTTTGTGTTTTTAAGGTTTTTAGCTTTTATCCTTTTAGGGTTTCTTTTATTTTTAGGGGTTTATTTTTTTACATTTTGTATGGTTTTTTTGAGTTTTTTTATGTTTTTAGTGTTTTTTGGTTACTTAAGGGTTATATATGATTTTATGAGTTTAAGGTTTCCTTACGTTTTTTTACAGTTTTTGGAGATTTTTATAATTTTATTTTGATTTTTAAGAATTTTTTTGGATTTTTATAGATTTATATGATTTTAGGGCTTTAAAATATTTTTATGTGTTTTTTAGGGTTTTTAATGTTTTTGTGGGTATTCACGGGTTTTCAAGATTTCTATGGTTTTATCATTTTTTATAGTTTTTAAAATATTTTTAGAGGTTTATAAGAATTTAGTGTTTTGTGGTTTTTTATGTTTTGTATGGGTTTCAAGGGGTTTAGCGGTTTTTATTTTTTAGGGTTTTTATCGCCATTTGGGTTTTTAAGGGTTTTTGTTTTTTTTGGTTTTTATGGTTTTAAAATGGATTTTAGGGTATTTATTGTTTTTTAGAGTAATAGGTATTTTTTTTAAAAAAAATAGGATTTTTAGTGTGTTTAGGTACTTTGACGACTTTTAAGGGTTTTATGGTTTTTAGGGATTTTAGGGTTCTTGTCATTTTTTAGTTTTTTATGGGTTTTAAGTGATTTTATGTTTTTGATGATTTCTTAGGGGATTTTCTAGGTTTTAGGGTTTTTTACATTTTTTGTTATTTTTGGAAGATTTCATGTTTTTAGGGTTTTATGGGTTTTGGGTGTTTTTAGGTAATTTGATTGATTTTAGTGGTTTGTAGGGTATTTTGTGTTGTTATGGTTTTTTTTGATTTTTAGGGTTTTTTAGTATTTTAGAACTTTAAGTTTTTTAGTGTTTTTAGAGTAATTATAGTTTTTATGGGGTTTTTTGGGTTTTTTGGGCCTTTTAGATTTTTTAATGTTTTTAGAAACTTTTTAGTGTTTTTAAGTGTTTTTAGGTTTTTAGTGTATTTATTGGGATTTTCAGGTTCATTATAGTTTTTTATGTTTTTATGAATTATAGGGATTTTTCTAGGATATTTATGTTTTTAGGGTTTTTAGGGATCATGAGGGGTTTTTAGGGTTTTTATGGTTTTTAGAGTATTTTACATTTTTCAGGGATTTTAAGTGATTTTATTTTTTAATGATTTTCATAGAGGTTTTTAGTATTATTAGGGTTTTTTACGGTTTTAGGGATTTTTAGGGATTTTTTATTATTATAATGGGGTTTTAGGGTTTTTTGGATTTTTAGTGATTTTGAGGTTTTTTAGGATTTTTTAGGGTTTTTTGGATTTTTTAGGGTTTTTGCTATTTTTATTATTTTTTGTGTCTTCAAGGAGTTTTTTGGAATATTTTTTGGGTTTTAAGGCTTTTTAATATTTTTTAACATTTTTAGGGGATTAATTCATTTTTATATTTTTTATTGGATTTTTTATTTTTAGAGGTTTTATGGTTTTTAGGGGTTTTATGGTTTTTCATGTTTTCATGTTTTTTAGTGTTTTTATCATTTTTATGCTTTTAGGACTCTATTTTTTTGAGTCTTTTAGGTTTTTCATTGTGTTTTTCAGGGTTTTTTATAATTTTGTACATTTCTAATGATTTTTAAATATTTTTATGGATCATATTATTTTTTGGGGGTTTTGGGGGGTTTTAGATTTACTTATATTTTTAGGGATATTTTATGATTTTAGCATTTTTAATTTTTTAGGGGATTTATGTGTTTTTATGTTTATAAGTTTTTCCCAGAATAATTTAGTGTTTTCATGGTTGTTTTTGTTTTTATGGATTTTTAGGTCTTTTTTTATTATTTTGGGTTTTTTGGGTTTTTTTGGTTTTTTCGGATTTAGAAGGGGTTTAAGGGGTTTTTTGGTTTTTTTGGAATTTCAAGGTTTGTTTAGTTTTTTAGAGTTTTATGGTTTATTAGAGTTTTTAACATTTTTAGTGGTTTATAGGGTGTATAGAATTTTTTCTGGTTTTTTATTATATTTATATATTGTTATTTTTTAAGGGTTTTTAGGGTTCTTGGGGTTTTAGACGTTTTAGTGCCTTTTAGTTTTTTAGGGGTTTTAACTGGTCTTAATTTTTTAAGCTTTTCTTAAATTTTTTCAGGAATTTTTGGGTTTTTTATTATTTAGGGATTTTAGGTATTTTTAGTAATTTTTTATGGTTTTTATGAAATTTGAAAGATTTTTGGGGGGTTTTAGGTTTTTTTGGGTTTTTTGGTTTTTTGGGTTTTAGGGGTTTTTTTATTTTTTTAAGAATTTTAAGGTTTTTTTAGTGTTTTTTAACATTTTAGAACTTTTAGTGGTTTTCTAGATTTTATTTTTTTAATGGTTTCTACGGTTTTTAGGGCTCTTTGGGTTTTTTAGTTTCTTATGGGTTTTTATAATTGTTTATGGATTTTATAAATTTTTGTGTTTTTGGGGATTGAAATTGTTTTTCATGTCTTTATGGTTTTCTTATGGATTTTTAGTGTCTTTTGGGATTTTATGTTTTTAGGAATTTTTTGGTTTTTTAGGATTTTTTTTCTTTTAGTGTTTTCGGGATTTTAAATGATTTAGAGTTTATTCAGTTTTTGTATTTTTAAAATATTTTGATTTATTTAGTTGTTTTTCTATTTTTAGGGTTTTATTTTTTTTGTAATTTTTTAATTTTTGTAGGGATTAAAAGGATTTTTAGTGTTTCAATGTTTTTTTTGTTTTCTATGTTTTTTTATGTTTTTTATGTTTTTCAGTGGTTTAATTGTTTTTATGAGTTTTAGAGGTTTTAGTGAATTTTAGGGATTTTAGTGTTTTTAGATTTTTTAGGATTTTTAAGTGTTTTTATGTTTTTAAGATTTTTCTTGGGGTCTCTAGTGTTTTTATGGTTTTTTCATTTTATGTTACTTTTATGGGTTTTGAGGGTTCGGGGGATTTTTAGGGTTGTTAGTTTGTTAATGTTTTTTTTAATTTTTTGTGTCTTTAGGGGTTTGAAGTGTTTTTAAAATTTAAGGTGTTCTTAGTGTTTTTTATGATTTTTAGGGTTTTTTAGATTTTTAGCCATTTTCAATGATTTTTTAATTTTTTATTGTTTTTTGAGATTTTCTATGTGTTTTATGGATTTTTAGAGTTTATCATGTGTTTG